>OY723389.1:15006388-15606388 GCA_963210295.1 Ophion ellenae
TCTTCGATTCAGATGAGTCCAATCACGATTTTTTTCTTCGCAGAAGCTTAGCGTCCTTCGATCAGGAATCTTATTCGGATACAGTTTCTTCCGCGCTGTTGGATTGCTGTTCCACCTCAGCCCCACCCCATACACAGTTATTGAAGATCTAGTGGATTGCTTTTCGAAAGCAATAGTCACAGCCATGGACATTCATGCCCCATGGAAACGGTTTCGGGCTTCGCGCCCACCGATACCGTGGTTCACCGAGGACTTCAAAGCTCGCATCAGATTGCGTGATCGTCTCTATAAATCGGCAAGGCGGACAAATAGTCTGTTGGGTTATGCTGAATTCAGAGCATGCCGTGACTCTCTCACACAAGACATAAGACTTGCTAAAAACAACTATCACCGCGAAAAAATAAATGCTATCTCAGACCCTGCAGCACTTTGGAATGAATTGCGTAGGCTGAAACTAATCAAAACTACGTTAAGTATACCGCTAAATTTTTTCTCAGCGACCTCTTTAAATGATTATTTCGCGTCTGTCTCCTCATCGACAAACGTACCAGACTTGTCCGAATCTGAAGCTTCCCCTGATGGGCATCCCGAGTGATCACACCACCTTCGTTTTCGAGTCGCCAGATCAAGCCACTATTTGTCAGCAGTTGCTTTCACTCAAATCATCTTCTCTCGCTGTGGCTCCGGATGGTGTAACGGCCTTCAGTATCCGAAATGCTTCATCCACTATTATTGTTGATAACCTCTTCAAGATTTTCAATGAATCTATAATCCATAGTTATTTCCCTTCCGCATGGGAAAAGAGCCTACATTCGACCGTTTACTCAAGCTTAAAATACCTCGCTCTCCTTCCGATACTCGTCCTATTGCAAATTTGTCTGAAGTGGCAAAATTATTCGAGCCTAATTAAGGAGCAGATTGTTAGTTTCATCACCTCTCATAATATACTCGATTCACGGCAATCAGCGTATAGGACCGGCTTTTCGACCGAGACGGCTCTGATTAGAATTTTCGACGAAGTACGTTTGGCGATCGACCATGGAAAATTAACTATTCTCATAATGTTCGATTTTTAGCAAAGCCTTTGACAAAGTTCCTCATCAACTCTTACTACATAAACTAAAAAAGATCGGGTTCTCCATCTCAGCTCTCAAATGGATTTACTCTTACCTCTCCGGACGTGTGCAGGCTGTAATTGATGAACGTGGAAATGTTTCGTCGTGGCTAAGTACTAATCTGGGAGTACCTCAAGGCTCAGTTTTAGGCCCCCTCTTGTTTTCTCTTTTCATAAACGATATCTCGGAATGCTTAAGTTTTTCCAAACATATGCTATTCGCTGATGACCTCCAATTTTTTGTAGCTGCCCACCAAGCGAGCTAAACCGTTCTCTCGTGTGCATCAGTCGTGACGTAAACGCCATTTATGAATATTCCATAGCAAACAAGTTGTCGCTTAGCCTCGCTAAGTCGAAGGTGTTTAATCTTAGGGAGTAACGCTCGAACTCGTGTACTCGACTTAAAAAACCTCCCGTCCATACGTGTAGGTGATGTCCCGCTGCCGTATGTCACTGAGCACCGAAATTTACGTTTGATTGTTACTTCGTCGCTATCCTGGAATCGTCATGTTGCTGGTATTTCACGTGATGTTCATGGACTCTTGCACAAGCTTAAGTTCCATCGAAATTCTCTCCCTACTGACTTACGTGCAAGCTAATTAGTACCCTGATCTTTCCGAAAACTAGATTATTGCTGCACTGTATACTGCAACCTCCCTGATACCTTAAATCTTAAATTACAAAGGCTCATTAATAGCTGTGTACGCTTTATTTTCAATCTACGTAGGGACTGTCATGTCACTGGCTTATCGTCACAAGCTGGGTTGGCTCTCAGTTAAAAATCGCCGCCTTTATTTTTTGGCTATTCTTGCTTTTAAAGTTGCAAAAGGCTATGTTCCAAAATATATCGCGGATCTGTTCGAACGGTCCATCCGGAACTTCGCACGTCGATGCGATTGCCCCAGGCCACCTTGACGATCCCATATGCTAGAATTAATATATATATGCATTCCGTCACTGTCTCTGCATCCCGCCTATGGCACTCGCTTCCAGGTCATGTCACTTCGGCTCCCTCTCTGGACGTGTTTAAGCAGCAACTCTTTAAATTTCTTTTCGATAGTGAGCTCGTAGGCATGTAAAATAGCTCTTAAAGTAGTTGCTAAACTAAATTTTTCTTAACTCATCTCACCGAAGCGCGTATCACCGAATTACTAAATTATTATTATTAATCGTATTGTATTAATTCTACTATTTCATTGTAATTCTTCGATTGCAACTCTAGCTTCAGTTTCAAAATTCGAGTTTTGTTTTCTTTTCTTCTATTTTTCTTTCTTTTGTTGTATAAAGCTTAATTTCCATTATTATTTTATTAATTAGTTAAGTTTATTTTTAAGTTATGATTATTATAATTTTGTACCTTGCGTATACGATTATTATGATTTTATTCCTTTGCTACTTTGTTATTATTTTGTATTATTTTGTATTATTTTGTACATTGCCCGAAAGTATAACTAGGGCATAATAAATTCTATCATCATCTCTCTCTCTCTCTCTCTCTCTCTCTCTCCTCTCCTCTCTCTCTCTCTCTCTCTCTCTCTCTCTCTCTCTCTCTCTCTCACACACACTCTCTCTCTCGCAAAGGAGATGAGGTGAGATTAACTTGCTTCAAGGCGGATTCCCACAGTACTCCCCAAGTAACGGAGTTAACAGTCAGTTGAGATTTCAGGTAAGCTTATTCTAAAATCACAGTCGTTTTTCAGTCACGTGACGATCGTCACTCTCTTTCTTGGGCTTTGGTACGTGCGTAGCGGCTTGACTAGTATTGCGGTCGTCGTGCTGTTGGTGATGCGGTTTCCTGTTCCGTTCCTAGTTGTTCGGCAGTTGCAAGATGCGCCGGCTTAAGGCTTTCGACGTTAACATAGTCGTTTGGCCGTTTACATCGATGGTGAACACTTTCTCATGCAATCTTTCGATCACCTTATGTGGCCCCGAGTACGGTGGATTCAGACCCTTCTTTGTTGCATCTCGTCGTAGAAAAACGTGACTGCAGGCTTGTACAATTTTTTGAAGCAGAACGTTTTGGCTTTGCACTCATGCGACGCTGGTACTGGCTTTAGGTTCCACATGTAGATTCGGAATTCTTCGAGAAAGATGTTGGGATCTGACGGCCGGGTCTTCGTGTGTGAAGAACTCACTGGAGATCCTCACTGTGATGCCGTACATGTACTTGGTTGGTTTCCGCAGTGGTGAGCTTTGGTGGGAACAACCCTAGAGGTTCCAAACGTCGTTGTTACGTTGTTATAAGATAGCGCCGATAGCTTTCCCTGATGCGTCTGTGGTTAGGCGTAGCTCGGCGTTCGGCGCGGGATGCGCCAACAACGTGAAATCTGTGAGATCCTTTTTGCATTGTGCGAAAGCTGCGAGTGCTTCGTCGGTCTATTCGACGGGTCGTTGATCCTTTTTGTGACAATCCTTGAGCAGCGCATTGAGTAATGCTTGCGTTTCGGCTGCGTTTTTAACGTATCACCTGTAAGAAGTTTATCATGCGAGGAATTGCCGTAGTTTCAGAAGCGTTTACGGCTGGTGAAAGACACAATCGCTGGGATCTTATCGGGAAGCGGCTTGGAACCCGCGGTTGAGACGAGGTGTACAAGGTATTCCACTGATTCAGCGCCCAGGGCGCACTTGCTGACGTTTATCGTGAGGCCATATTTCCGGAGATGGGTGAAGACGGCTTTAAGATGTTCTTGATGTTCCTGTGCGTCTGTTGATGCGACGAGTAGATCGTCCAGGTACGCATAGGCGAAATCGAGACTATTGAGATCCTTGCGAATGAACCTCTGGAAGTCTGGCCGGCGTTGCAGAGCCCGAACGGTATCGAAGTAAACCTCGTACAGTCCGAACGGGGTAATGACCACTGTCTTGGGCACGTGTAGTCCAGAGGATAGACGTGTAGTCCAGATGAGTGCGACCGGGTAGCGGTCAGCAAACCGTTTGAGCGTTTAACCGCCGATAATCGCCGCAAGGACGCCAATCACCGGATTTTTTAGGCACCATGTGGAGTGGACCGGCCCAAGTGCTCTTGGACGGCTGGCAGTATCCCTTCATACATCATGAACTTGAACTCCTCTTTCGCCTTCTTGCAGAGCTCGGTGGTGAGGCGGCGAGCTGGCTCAAAGACGAGGGAACCCGTTTGTCTCGATGTGATGGACGACGTCGTGTTTGACGTTCGTACTACGTGCATTCGTGTCGAGGATCTCGGGAAACTCCTGCAGCAGAGTCGAGAGAGGATCGTCATTATCGGTTTTAGAAATACCTGCGAAGACGGCCACTCGCAGCGTGCCTTGCGCACGAATACCAGTGCGTTGGTCCAATAGGTGACTTCGTCGTATGTCCGGCAACAAGTCGAATTCGTGAGGAAATCCCCACCGATGATGCCGTATAGTATATCGGCCACTTGGAAAACCCACTGCATCGCGCGCCGGAGTCCGAGATCGAGCGTAATCACTTTGACGTCATAGGTATCGATGACTGTATTGTTGGCTGCATACAGTTTGACGTCGGTTTTACGATTTCAATTCTGTCTGGTCGGTGGAACGCGGATACGTCAGCTCCGGTATTGATTAGGAAAGTTACTCCTGAAGTTTTGTCGCACAAGAATAGTTGGCGTGATTCCGGAAGACCACCAGCGGCTGCCGCGATCGATGATGGCATGGCTATTTTTCCTGAGTCTTCGGGAAGCTGCAGGGAGATTAGCATCTCGTTGGTTTCTCGGGCGAACCTGCGGTGATACCAACAATTTTTCGTATTATTGTTATTATTTTCGTTCGTGCCGGCAGAGGATAGTAGTCTCGTGCGTGCACGCGGAATCGATCGTGCTTGTGGACGAGATCTGTTCTGATTTTGAAGGAGCTTTTCCACTTTCGTCACTAGGTCGTTTACGACCTTTTCGAGACCGTTGTCGCGCGACGGGGCGTTGACAGCCATCAATCGGATGTCCGCCGCCTGCGTGTTGTCCCCAATTCTGTCGGCTAGCTGCGCTATGGCTACGTTGTCGAGAGCATCCGCTGATACCAAAGCGACTTGGAGCTGTCAAGGCAGGTGGTTCCAACCATAAGGTACGGACTAAACGAGCGTCAAGTTGTCCCTGGTTCAACGATCCCATTTCGGCGAGCAAAAACGATGCGTTTTTTTTCGCCAACTCGGAGGCCAACGAACTTGATTGTCCCCAGGGTGCAGTGCTTGAACATATTGCGCATGATACGGTCGCAGGCCCTCCTTGCGAATTATGCGACCAACTGTCATATGCGCTACACCAACGCCAGCGCTTATTCGGCGTAAGCCCATGACGGGAAAGGCTCGTGCAAGAGCAATAACACGCTCCTCGATCCTCGTATGGACTCGAGGACGTCCTGTTCTCCGATGTCCATCGCCCTGGATGACAAAACCTTTCCTGGTCATTAAAGCGCTCATCAAGACGTTGAAATTCACGCCGATCTGGAATTGCACCAGGCTCAGCCGTCCCCCATGGGCACGCTGGAGCAGCCGCTCTCCATAAAATTTCGCAAGCTCGAACATAATTTCCAAAAGCCTGATCAATAGCGCGAATCATAAGTCCGTTGGTCTTGTCCATCTTGCAAACGACCACGATGGTGACGTCGGTAACGATCCATGGTCACACACTATACGACCAAGACAACACGACCAGGACGATCAAACGACAAGGCAGCTAGGCACGGCTAGACAGTAACAGACGATAATACCAAGAGACACGACCAGACAGTTAAACAACCAAGGACAGTCAGACACGATTGGACAGAGAGACAGAGACACGACCAAACCATTCAAATCCCCTGGCTGAGTGATGGAGGGCTTTATTTTGGCGCTTAACTCGCTATTGTTGTGTTTCTCCTATCCACGATCCGGGAAACTCACATTTCCGAATGTTTAATATTAGATTTTTTATTTTCTGGGTGACGGGCTTATTTTCGACCCATGGTTCCTTTGTGACTTTTTTTCCTCTCATTTAGTAGAATTTTTCAAGACAATAAAAAAATGTGACCTTGAGTTTTGGGGTCAAAGTCAATTTTGCGGGTCCATGTTGGGAGGTGATCTTCGCCGAACGTGACTCGGAGAATCACCTGGCGGAGTCATGACACATAACTTGTATACACCCTGTACAACGTATGTACCACACAGGACCATTTGAAATGCTGTGTAACGACTTGGCGTGCATGATTGAGAAAAGAAGGTCGGGAAGATACGCATTATATACATGTATATATTTTTAACTTGTAACATCGCATCAACTGCTTAGAGTTATTTGTAATGTGATCTCCTGCCTCTTGCGCTAGTGTGATACAATCAAGATAACATTGATATATAGTGTTATCGGTGTATACATCGGTCGACACAATTTACGTCACCGTGTCAGAGATACGGTATATCCACTATTGATAAATATTCGACCGTACTCGGACAAACCGTCGAATATAGCGCAATTAGTGTCAGTAGTATTACCCAATTTGCCGATGCTGTGGCTTAGAGACGGAAGCTCTAACCATTACGCGAAAGTTTATACGACAAAATATATTTCATGTAATGTATGATAATTGCGTGATAAATGAGAAAGTTTATACTTTCGCATATCATATTAAATTATGCAAACAAAATAAGATTTAACGTATCGTGTGGTCTAGGGGTACATCAATGATTCGATTCGTACTTTGCGGGATCACAAAATTTGATCTCCACTTGCATACAAAATTGTGGCAATCTATGTTTTTCCAACCTGAGAGTTAAGGCGATGTGCCACACGCCTCCGACCGCATTGACATTTTGAAATGAGAATTCTTCCAAACGGAACAACCAATTAGAATGAAATTTGTAGCGTGCATGCAGGACACTTGCTCCGAGAGGATGGTGCCCTGCATTATCCCGACATTTCGAGAAAAAAATGTACAGTTTGTGGTTACAGTGCGAAAAATGGTGAATTATTAATCATTGCATCGCATTTTCGTAATTTTCTGAGCACCATCACCTGACCGCGAAAGAGCACACATTTTAAAGCTTTGTTTCACCTGTTTTCATGGATAAATAGCGGAGAAAAGTCATTTTGAAATTGTTTACATGAATGTAGCAAAAATGTACCAACAAAGCTCAAAATACTATCTACCGAGTCGAGTATTTAGTTCATCGATGTTCTCACCGGCAGTGCGCAGCTCGAATCGACCCGTTTTTACAGACCGCGCTCGCCTCCTTCCAGAACAATTCTTTTTTGACAGGTCGGAAGCAGGCGTTCTAACCTCGCACATTCGTTCGAAATAAATTTCAGGCAATGTGTAATAGGGTGGAGTTTTTTTGTCGTCATGTTTTGAGCATTTATTTTGGTGAGACGAACGAAACGAGCCCGGTGATCCGGGATCGGGGGAAAATTGTGACAGCGAGAAGCCGAAGGAGAACGGCGAGGAGAAAACGCCAGATGTCAAGGTACGTGCGTGCTATTGCTCAACGGCTTCGGGAATATCAAGGTGTAAAGGCGCTGAGAAAACCTAAGCCGCAACTCGCCGAGGGTGAAGCGCTCATCCAGGTGAAAGCATGTGGCCTCAACTTCCAGGCTCTTATAAAACGACAGGCAGTCATCGACATCACTGTTAGTGCCCATTTTCGACCCGTTTCTTTGGTTTTTTTAAGAAAGCAATAAAATACATGGTTAAAAGAACTTTCCGGCTTTATTAGGTATATATTGAAGTATGTAGAAAAGGTTATTTGTCAAAGAATAGAAATAGCGGTGCACGACTCGCTATAGCACTACTGGATCTCAGTCAACCTCTCCATGCTGTTGAAGATTGCATCTTTGGAACGCAACGAAAGCTCTCCATTACAATATATATTTTCTATATTATTATTGTTTTAGAAAATCTGTTTCTTTTTTACCTTTATAGTGTAGATTGCTAAACAAATATCTTGAAAAACGGAAGGAGGATTTCTGTAAGCAAAGTTTGATGAAATAAATGGAAGGACTTCACGAATATAAAGTTTCGTTGCGTTCCAACGATGCAGACTTCAACGTCATACCCTCTCCGCGGAACGCAGGAGAAATATCGTAAATTTAATCCTGGAACCAAGAGTGAAATATTTTCGTTAATTATGTTAGTTTTAGCAGTCCATGGACAAGGGGAAATTTAATAGTAATTTAAAAAAATAGAGACGAGTTTGGAAAAAAGTTCGTGTTGTCGAACGTAATTTTGATATACTACTCCAAAAAATTAAAGGAACAGAAAAATTCTTAATTTTTTTAGTGTTTTTTGAAGCATCTTATCTATGTCGCTATAAAATGGTCGTATTGAAATGAAAAAAAGCTTTGAAGGTTCGAGTTTCTAGTTTCGGATCGTGTGGCAAACATTTTTTGTTAGCTACGTTTGTAGAGTAACAGTAGCGGTTCTAAGCCACTTCGGGGGGCGGGGGGTCGCCGGCGCGTCTGATGTCCACAGAGGGGCCTCTGTGGAGGGGGGCCATGTGGTCCGGCAGCGTCTGGCGGGGAAGCCGCCGTCGGTGAGTGTTGTGTGTGTGAAGGGCGGCCTTTCAAAGCCCATTATTTATGACATGTAGCTGTTTCAATTCCGAAAGATAATGTCAATTGCATCCGCCTCGTCTTAAAGCTCGCCGACACTCCAGACAGGTCCTGACAGGTTCCTCGGAAAAACTATAATCATTAGGGATCAAAGGCTGTGACCGCGGATGAACGACATGAGCGCAGCTGCACTCTTGAAAAGTCTCATCGTGATCTCCATTCCGAAATATAACGTGAAGATGTTCACATGTGCGAGTATGTACGCAGTGCATCCGGCCAAGCACCCCCTGGACATGACCAAAAACGAGCTCGAACAGGTTCCAAAGGTCTCGCTCCTGAAATATTGGGGTTAATATGTTGGCTTATTGTGGGATCGTTTGTCAGAACATCATCAGAACGATAGTGGAGTGATATCATATCTTTCATGCTTGGAGCATTATAATACGCCACAGATGAAAGATCACATCGATGGCCCTCCACCTCAACGTCGGGATGGTACAAAATGCTGTGAAAATTCTCCACGTACGGGGTTCGTTGAACGTGTTTGAACCTGTTTTTCAAGAGCGTGAAAAAATGTTGGGGGAAAATTCTCCACGGTTCTTCGAACGTGTTTGAACCTAATTTTCGAGAGCGTGAAAAAAAATGTCAGGGGAAAATTCTCCACGGTTCTTCGAACGTGTTTGAACCTGTTTTTCACGATTGGAAAAGTGGGGAGAAGTTCGATAATTTGAGTGGGGGTCTTACGAGGGAGCATCACTTCATGGACCAAGCTCAGCCTGCACTATTCCACTGCACCATCAAGATCTCTCAAAAAAAAAAAGAATTTTGAAAGTGCGGGGAAAATGGATCTCTCGAGTATCAACAAAGTCGGCCAGATGGCGGAATTCCTCCCGACGAAGAAGCTGTTGGAACTCCCCGTTAAGTTGGAACGACTAATCCCCAACATGAGGGTCGTACAAACCAAATTTGGGAAACGCTACATTGCAGACATCGCGGATGAGTTCTCTGTCTTCTTACCGGCGCGACTTGTGAAGGCCTTCGACCAAGATCCAACAATGTTCGAGAGTATGCTGCAAGTGGCACGCGATGGTCAACTCTGCATGCAGTAATCGGTGGAAAATACAGGGTGCGCCAGAGAAACTTACTTATTTGAAAAAATTCCCGCGCGGTGAGTTGCGTGGGTAGAGGGGCGAGAGAGGGCGCATCTGGAGGGGGAAGTTCCCAAGTTTGTTTCTCCCTCCAGTCAGTTGCCATCATGCTCTGGTCTAGACAGCAGCGGGCCTTCGCAGTCGAGAGCTTCTTTTCTAACGGTCGCTCACTTGTTGCTACGCAACGTGCCTTCCGCGCTTGCTTTGAAATTCCTTCTCACAGACTCGTTCCTGGCCGTAATTCGATTCTGTCGTGGGTTAACTCATTTCGGGAGTGTGGATGTGTCGCTAAACCCAGAAATGGACTTCAACGGACCATCAGAACTCCGGAAAATATCGAAAGAGTGAGGCAGTCAGTTGTGCGTTCTCCCCGGCGTTCGGCTCGCAAACACGCAGCTGCTATGGGAATTTCTGACACCACTGTTCGACGAATTCTCCATGAAGACCTTCAATTTCATCCCTATACATTGGCTGTTGTGCAAGAATTAACTGAACGCGATTTTGTTGCCCGTCAAAATGCATGAGAAATGCTGGTTGACAACCTGCTTGAAGACGCGGTCGTTTTTTTCAGTGACGAGGCTCACTTCCACATTTCCGGCTGCGTCAACAAGCAAAACATGCGTTATTGGTGTGGTGTAAATCCATGTGAGCTTCACCAGAAGCCACTTAATTGTGAGCGAGTTACTGTCTGGTGTGCGATGTCGGTAATGGGAATAATTGGTCCTTATTTTTTTAAAGAAAACGAACGCGCAGTTACCGTGAATGGAGCTCGTTACAGGAACATGATCGAGGAATTTTTTCTTCCAAGAGTCGAAGAAATGAACGTTAGAAACGTGTGGTTTCAGCAAGATGGAGCCACAGCACACACAGCACGAGACTCAATGAATTTGTTGCGACAACATTTCCCCGACCGCCTCATCTCTCTCAGAGGCGATCTCCAATGGCCGGCACGCTCTCCAGATTTGACTCCATGCGATTTCTTTTTATGGGGTTATTTGAAATCTCTGGTTTATGTCGATCGACCACGGACCATAGCACACCTCAAGAACAACATTCGCGACGCCATTGCCAACATACCGATTGATATGCTGCAAAGAGTGAATACGAATTTCAAAAATCGACTTCATCAGTGTATGCGCAATGGGGGTCGCCATTTATCCGATGTCATTTTCAAGACTGCATGAAAAAAAAATTGGGATATTGTATTCTCAAATAAAAAAAAATTTAAACAATAATTGAAGTACTTTTGTTTTTATTGACCTTTCAAATAAGTAAGTTTCTCTGGCGCACCCTGTACAACAGGGTCGAGTTCGACAAAAAATTCGAAAATTCGTAAAACACCCTGTACAACAGGATCGAAAAAAAATTCGCTGGAACACCATCGTCGAACGACTGCCCGCATCATCGAGAGTATGCTGCAACTGGCGCGCAAATGGTTACATGCAGTTGTGGGAAATACAACAGCGTTCCATCATCTCTGAGACAGAAAAAAAAGACTAAATTCGTTGGGACACCTTCATCGAACTATTCGCATCACAGTCATCTTGCCATCGTTTTCGACGCTTAGTGTTGACTATAAAAGAAATGTATATGTTTGATCGAATTGTAAATGATGGATGTTTTCGCCGTAGAATAAAGAATACAAACGACATAAATTTTCAACGAAATGTTTTTTATTCACTCAAAAAAATCCCTCGCTCACGGTTCGTATACGCTCAACCAGCTTTTCACCAATTTTACATTCTCATGGGCGCAGATCGTGTTGAAGGGATGATGGGGGCATTTAGAGTTTGTGATTTTCGGCAGCGTCTGCAGCGATGGACAGTCCAGAGTCTCCAAGCCGATGACGTTTGTCGCGGGATCCGAGAATTTTGATAGGAGCTCCATGCAAGAGTTCTCGAATTGTCTTTCTAGCTGCCTCGTATGGTATGCCGCTCTCATTCCATCGTATTTCATGGAAATTGCGGTCGCGGGATCCGAGAATTTTGATAGGAGCTCCATGCAAGAGTTCTCGAATTGTCTTTCTAGCTGCCTCGTATGGTATGCCGCTCTCATTCCATCGTATTTCATGGAAATTGCGGTCCAGCCACTTGTTTGTCATTTTATATTTGGCCGATAAAGAGTCCCATGGAAATGGTGCGTCGAAGGCGAGCGTTAGCGGTTCAGCATTCTTGTCGTGGAGTGGACATCTCCTTTAGGACAAATTCGTTGACGGGTTTCTTGAAGCCCTGCACATCGACGAGAAGCTCCATGTTGACTGAAGTGGACGCGAATCATCGGCATGATTTTATACCGTTTTTTAACGATACGATCTTTTAAAAATACGATAATGGCGGATCATGAAAAGCGCCAACGATTATCAACTAAACATCAATAGTCATTGATAGTCCAAATACCGCATCCGGAAGGATTGAAGTATTCCATGTACATGCATTTTATATGCATGGGTGCAGGACACAGCGTTGATGGGTTGATGTGGCGAGAAATCGACTTGTACGCGTGATGGTCTATACTTTAACCCCTGCTAGATGAATTTCGACAACGTGGAAGTGGTTGAGCTCTACGAAAAATACGTAATCTTACAACAAATGTAAATAAGTATGAATCAATACGCGTTGAATATCATTGCCACGGGACATAATGATTATGAGGGCTGCGATTAATGTGCAATCAAGAGATAATAAACGATTCGCATGGGTGACAGTCGCAGCTTTATACCCAGCTGAACGAAACAGTGACCATGCATCTTCTTACATGCAGTATTCAACGGTATTGAATCTATCGAATATTGGATGCCCAATGACTATAGGTTAAATTTAATTAAGAAATTGTGCTACGAAACAATTTATCCATCAATATGTATACCATCAAAGAAGACATAGATCCGATACGCGTGGCTCAACATAAGGAGAAGAAAAGCATATCAGATTGCTACAAGTTACCGAGGATAACAATGTATAAAATTTCACATAGATCAAGAACCTGTCAAGCCTCGTGAGCGCAGGACTAAACAGAGACAGCCATTAAAATATATATATATATATATATGCCATCAGTGTGTGCAGTTAACGTAATTACTATATCGTTATATGTCCTAGACGAATCAAACAACAATCCATTATTTCGCAAGTGTCGGCATTACTTTAAATCAAAGGATAAACTGCAATCACATGAGATCAATTGTGGAGCACTAAAGCACTGCCCCATCCAACTAACGATTAATACCAATAAGTGGTTCCAAATCATCAACTCCAGTCGGAAAGCACGACATCCATTCATTGAGAATGCCTAATTGGAGTGTTTTTGACTAATGATAGAGAGAAGATGAGAGTGTGCAAAGACTGATGACAAGAACGTAGCAAAGCATATGTATCTGTATCATGACGTATTTAGTATTGATAACCACGTGTGCTTTTCATATGACGAATCGCTATCATAGTATCAATCACATCACAGCGCTGATTCCATATCATGGCTTGTGGCAGAACTGGAAAAACTAGTGCTGTGCATAAAATACATTTTCAAGGAAAGGTAATGCTCATCATGAGTTAATTCTAATACGTTCACGCTATGGCAATAATTGTGTATTCAGTCATCATCAACCAATAGAGATAAAAGTTGAATTACTCAAGATACAATGGCGTATGCCCCACATAATATTAGATGAGATCAATAAATTATCATTACTTTAAACATTGGAAAGTGTGCGATACTTGAATATGAGTTTTCACTTTTGGGATCTATACGAATGTCCACCGCTTCAAAGCACAACGAAACATTTATGGACCGTAAAAGCTGCCTCCCAACTAGAGAAACCAAAATATGTAATTGGTATGGCGCAGACGGGTAAAAAAGATAATCTATGGCAAAGGACGATATATTATTTACCCCACTGCTAACTCACGAGTGCTAAACTTTATCTCAATTCAGCATTCTTTTCTTAGGAGGACTCGCATTTCGACTTCAAAAAAAGTTTCGTCATTTTGTTCAATATGTACTCTCGATTTCGCAAATACCATTACCACTGCAATAGTGGTCGTTCTTTACTAACCATCGTCAAGTCTTAATGTAATGGCCCTCTCGCGGATAATGATTGATCGCATCAGAACGAGCCTGTAAAAAATGCTGCCGTAGATGAGTGAATAGAGTTGAATGCAAAGAAGATTCACCCCCGAATACAACTGCATAGTGTTTTAATGTTACATGATCGCGGTGTTGAATATTGTCCATTGACCGACATTATCCGTAAAATTGTATAGATCAGCAAAATCTGAGAGTTACGAAGCATCATGGTTGATTCGCAATCGTCATGGTCTAAAGTGGTCCTATGGAAACGTTCCATACAGCGTGGCTGAAGGTTTAATAACAGCTACAGTTAAAGGTTCAACGGAAGACGACATCTGTCCAATCATATATGTTAAGGGTCATGAAAAACGAAAATGGCTAGCTGATCTACTAAATATGAAAAATTAGCTATTTATTGAGTCGTTGAATATAGACTTTGACGATATGGATGTCTCAAGTAAATTAGATGGCAGTTCTACTCTACGATGTGAAAAGCATACAAAACATTGTGCCTTACAAAATGTATTTAAAATCTTTAAATGGTGGCTGAATCATAAAGATTCATGCAAATAAAAGAAATGTAACATTATGTACTTTCCACTCGCCTCACCCCGTACTTAGTTATGTCAGTATCATCTGATATCGGATTGTGCAACTGAATACAATATTACTTTCGAATGTGAAACTCAATTTTTCTTTGTATGGAATTTGATTGAAAATAAAGTAATATAATCGCTCAATGATGATCGAATACATTCATCGGTATACGTTCGATAAATGTTCGTCAGCCGTTTGGTGGAAATTTGCGAGGCATTTGAAAGTTTTCGACAGTCGTTCGTGGGACGTTCCAGAGCCTCCCGAAGACATTCATAAGACGTTCGGAGACATTCAAGAGACGTTCGAAAACATTCATAACACGTTGAAGACATGTATGAGGGGTTCAAAGAGTTTCGAAAGACTTTCTACGACGTTCATGAGACGTTTGAAGGTGTTCGTGAGACGTTCAAGAGACTTTCGAAAACGGTCATAATACGTTTGAAGACTTTCATGAGAGGTTCGAAGACGTTCAAGAGATCTGTGACGATATTCATAATATGTTTGAAGACATCGATGAGGGGTGCGAAGACGGTTAAGAGACTTTCAAAGACATTCACGAGGGGTTTGAAGACGTTCAAAAAAACTTTCAAATTCGTTCGAGAGACTTTTGACGACATTCATAATACGTTTGAAGACATTCATGAGGGGTTCGAAGTCGCTCAAGAGAGTCTTTCAAAGATATTCACGAGAGGTTTGAGACACTTTCAAAGATATTCACGAGGGGTTCGAAGACGTTCAAGAGACTTTCGACGACATTCACAATACGGTTGAAGACATTCATGAGCGATTCGAAGACGCTTAAGAGACTTTTAAAGACGTTCGCGAGAGCTTTGAAGACGTTCAAGAGGGTTTCGAAGACGTTTAGAGATCTTCGACGACATTCATAATACGATCTTCGGCGACATCCATAAACCGAAGACTTTCATGAAGCTTGAGTTTGGCTGAAATTGTTTGGGATTGTTTGGGATTTTCACACTTTTGGTGAAATGTGTTTGAGTTTGTTTGGGTGCGCACCCAAACAAACTCAAACCTCATGAATGTCTTCAAACGTATTATGAATGTAGTCGAACGTCTTCAAACCCCTCGTGAATGTCTTTGAAAGTCTCTAAAACGTCGTCGATCCCCTCGTCGATGTCTTTAAACGTATTATGAATATTGTTAAAGATCTCTTGAATGTCTTCGAAAGTCTCTGAACGTCTTCGCACCTCTCGTGAATGCCTTTGAAAGTCTCTGAAGCGTCTTCGAACCCCTCATCAATGTCTTCAAACGTATTATGAATGCCGTCGAAAGTCTCTTGAACGTCTACGAACCCCTGGTGAATGTTTTTGCAAGTCTCTCTTGAGCGTCTTCGAACCCCTCATGAATGACTTCAAACGTACTATGAATGTCGTCAAAAGTCTCTTGAACGAACTCGAAACATTTTTGAACGTTTTCAAACCCCTCGTGAATGTCTTTGAAAGTCTCTTAACCGTCTTCGAACCCCTCATCGATGTCTTCAAACAAATTTTGAATATCGTCAAAGATCTCTTGAATGTCTTCGAAAGTCTCTGAAGATCTTCGCACCTCTCATGAATGTCTTCAAACGTCTTATGAGCGTTTTCGAAAGTCTCTTGAACGTCTCACGAACACCTTGAAACGTCTCATGAACGTCGTAGAAAGTCTTTTGAAACTCTTTAAACCCCTCATACATGTCTTCAACGTGTTATGAATGTTTTCGAACGCCTCTTGAATGTCTTCGAACGTCTTATGATAGTCTTCGGGAGGCTCTAGAACGTTCCACGAACGACTGTCGAAAACTTTCAAATGCCTCGCAAACTTCCACCAAACGGCTCACGAACATCTATAGAACGTATACCGATGAATGTATTCGATCATCATTGAGCGATTATATTACTTTATTTTCAATCAAATTCAATACAAAAAATTGAGTTTCACATTCGAAAGTAATATTGTATTCAGTTGCACAAGCCGATATCAGATGATGCTGACATAACTAAGTACGGGGTGAGGGAAGTAAAAAGTACAGGATGTTACATTTCTTTTATTTGCATGAATCTTTATGATTCAGCCACCATTTAAAGATTTTAAATACATGTTGTAAGGCACAATGTTTTGTATGCTTTTCATATCGTAGAGTAAAACTTCCATCTAATTTACTTGAGACATCCATATCGTCAAAGTCTATATTCAACGACTCAATAAATAGCTCATTTTTCATATTTAGTATATCAGCTAGCCATTTTCGTTTTTCATGACCCTTAACATATATGATTGGACACATGTCGTCTTCCGTTGAACCTTTAACTGTAGCTGTTATTAAACCTTCTGCCACGCTGTATGGAACGTTTCCATAGGACCACTTTAGACCATGACGATTGCGAATCAACCATGATGCTTCGTAACTCTCAGATTTTGCTGATCTATACAATTTTACGGATAATGTCGGTCAATGGACAATATTCAACACCGCGATCATGTAACATTAAAACACTATGCAGTTGTATTCGGGGGTGAATCTTCTTTGCATTCGAACTCTATTCATTCATCTACGGCAGCATTTTTTACAGGCTCGTTCTGATGCGATCAATCATTATCCGCGAGGCCATTACATTAAGACTTGAGGATGGTTAGTAAATAACGATCACTATTGCAGTCGTAATGGTATTTGCGAAATCGAGAGTACATATTGAACAAAATGGCGACACTTTTTTTGAAGTCGGAATGCGAGTCCTCCTGGGAAAAGAATGCCGATTTGAGATAAAGTGTAGCACTTGTGAGTTTGCAGTCGGTGAATAATATAATGTCCTTTGCCATAGATTATCTTGTTTACCAGTCTGCGCCACACCAATTACATATTTTGGTTTCTCTAGTTGGGAGGCAGTTTTTACGGTCCATAAATGTTTCGTTGTGCTTTGAAGCGATGGACATTCGTATAGATCCCAAGAGTGAACACTCATATTCAAGTATCGCACACTTTCCAATGTTTAAAGTAATGATAATTTATTGATCTCATCTAATATTATATGGGGCATCCGCCATTGTATCTTGAGTAATTCAACTTTTACCTCTATTGGTTGATGATGACTGAATACACAATTAATGCCATAGCGTGAACGTATTAGAAATAACTCATGATGAGCATTAACTTTCCTTGAAAATGTATTTTATGCACAGCACTAGTTTTTCCAGTTCTGCTACAAACCATGATATGGAATCAGCGCTGTGATGTGATTGATATTATGTAAGCGATTCGTCATATGAAAAGCACACGTGGTTATCAATACTAAATACGTCATGATATTGATACATATCCTCTGCTACGTTCTTCTCATCAGTCTTTGCACACTCTCATCTTCACTCTATGATTAGTCAAAAAGTCTCCAAATAGGCATTTTCAATGAATGGATGTCGTGCTTGTCGACTGGAGTTGATGATTTGCAGCCACTTGTTGGTATTAATTGTTAGTTGGATGGGGCAGTGCTTCAGTGCTCCACAATCGATCTTATGTGATTGCAGTTTATCCTTTAATCTAAAGTAATGCCGACACCTGCGAAATAATGAATTGTTGTTCGATTCGTCTAGCACATATAACGATATAGTAATTATGTTAACTTCACACACCGATGGCATATATATATTTTTAAATGGCTGTCCCTGTTTAGTCCTGCGCTCACGAGGCTTGAATGGTTCTTGATCTATGTGAAATTTCATACATTGTTATCCTCAGTATCTTGTAGCAAATTGATATGCTTTTCTTCTCCTTATGTTGAGCCACGCGTATTGGATCTATGTCTTCTTTGGTGGTATACATATTTATGGATAAATTGTTTCGAAGCACAATTTTTTTTTATAAATTTAACCGATAGTCATTCGGCATCCAATATTCGATAGATTCAATACCGTTGAATACTTCATGTAAGAAGATGCATGGTCACTGTTTCGTTCAGCTGGGTATAAAGCTGCGACTGTCACCCATGTGAAACGTGTATTATCTCTTGATTGCACATTAATCGCAGCCCTCATAATCATTATGTCCCGTGGCAATGATATTCAACGCGTATTGATTCATACGTATTTACATTTATTGTAAGATTTCGTATTTTTCGTAAAGCTCAACCACTTACACGTTGTCGAAATTCATCAAGCAGGGGTTAAAGTATAGACCATCACGCGTTCAAGTCGATTTCTCGCCACATTAACCCATCAACGCTGTGTTCGGCACCCATGCATATAAAATGCCTGTACATGGAATACTTCAATCCTTCAGATGCGGTATTTGGACTATCAATGTCTATTGATGTTTAGTTGATAATCGTTGGCGCCATGATCCTCCAGTATCGTATTTTTAAAAGATCGTATCGTTAAAAAATGGTATAAAATCATGCCGATGATTCCCGTCTACTTCAGTCAACATGGAGCTTATCGCCGATGTGCAGGGCTTCATGAGACCCGTCAACGAATTTGTCCTAAAGGAGATGTCCATCGTCACACTCCACGACAAGAATGCTGAACCGCTAATGCTCGCCTTCGACGCACCATTTCCATGGGACTCTTTATCGGCCACATATAAAATGACAAACAAGTGGCTGGAACGCAATTTCCATGGAATACGATGGAATGAGAGCGGCATACCATACGAGGCAGCTAGAAAGACAATTCGAGAACTCTTGCACGAAGCTCCTATCAAGATTCTCGGATCCCGCGACAAACGTCATCGGCTTGGAGACTCTGGACTGTCCATCGTTGTAGAAGCTGCCGAAAATCACAAACTCCAAATGCCCCCATCATCCCTTCAACACGAACTGCGCCCATGAGAATGTAAAATCGGTGAAAAGCTGGTTGAGCGTATACGAAGCGTGAGCGAGGGATTTTTTTGAATGAATAAAAAACATTTCGTTGAAAATATATGTCGTTTGTATTCTTTATTCTACGGCGGAAACATCCGTCATTTACAATTCGATCATGTATATACATTTTTTTTTATAGTCAACATTAAGCGTTGAAAACGATGGCAAGACGACTGTGATGCTAACAGGTCGATGATGGTGTCCCAACGAATTTAGTATCTTTTTCTGCCTCAGAGATGATGGAACGCTGTTGTATTTCCCACGACTGCATGTCAGTGCAGCCAGATCGCGCGCAAAAGTTACCCCCTCTTTAGTCCCCTGCGCGCCCATCACACAATCATAGTAGCGCGTGTCCGTGAGCGAGCGACGCTCGGACGTCTTCGGAAAGAGCCGAGCGCCATCGAAGTTTCTCGACCGCGCCTTCGGCAGCTACACCAATACATGGACGCTGAGCACGTTCATGTGCGGCCAAGCCGAAACGAAGGCTTCGAGGGAGAAAGCAATATGTGCACGACTCGCGCGTGACGTCACCCGACGGCACGAGCGAGGCTTTTATATGATTTCAATGCTTATTTAGCTCTTGATTCTCTGCGTTATTAATGTATACAAAAAAATGTATCGCACACTCTGATCGCTTATTTTTTTAGTTTATACGTTAATTTAAATATAATAATAAATCTCCATTACAACTGATTTATCTTCTAAAATATTGTTTACGGTTTATTCACACCCGTCCTTATGCCAAATAAATTATAATTCTCAAAAGTAAGCGGAAATATATTTATATTCGTATTATTATGTTAATTCTCATAGCTCTCATATGAAAACTCTCATATGAAACTCTCATATGAAAAACACAAAAAAAAACTTCAAAACCTTAGATTTCAACGAACCAAGAACATACATCTTCACATTTTCAATCATGATGAATTTTTAAGAACAATATCATCACAAACACATCTGAACCAAAACAATATACATCACCTAAATTATCAAAACATAAATCAAACAACACAAAATCACAACATCTTATACTCAACTCTTACTGATAGACAACATGACACAAATAATTATCTTTCCACTGATCCTCTGAATAATATAAATTCGACAATCACATTAAATAAAACGAAAGAATGGCTTATAAATCTCTCCAACATTCATATTCCGCTACACATCTCCATATTCTTGTCTCCAGGTGAAAAGTTTTGTTTTCCTTACCTCAAACTCTCAAACATAAAAACTCATATCCACAAATCAATCTTCGAACTTGAGTCCAAATTAGATTTTTTACTCGACAAACCTAGACAAATCGAAATTGGAACCAGATTCACTGAAATCTTAAACAAAATAAATATTCCAACATCATTTTCCAACACTAATCAAATTATAAAACATACGTCCTCATTCTTAAAAAACAACCTTCAATTTTTAGTTACTCGAGCTGACAAAGGAAATTCAACAGTCATTCTTAACAAATCAGATTACATTACAAAAACTCATAATTTACTCGCAGATTCCTCAACTTACAAATTACCAAATAGAAATCCCATCAACACTCTACAAAAAGGCATTAACAATATTCTCTCCAGATGGAAAACCCTAAAAATCATTGATGAAACAAAATACAAATACTTAAAAGCTGAAAATTGCAACCTATCTCGTCTCTATTGTCTGCTAAAAAATCATAAAAATAATTATCCACTTCGTTCAATAGTATCATCAATAAATAGTCCAACACATAAACTAGCTGAATTTATACAATCTAAACTTTCTAAATTAATCAATACGACTAATTCACACGTCAAAGATAGTTTCCAACTAAAACATTCACTTTCTAACATCTCAACTCCACTCAACTACAAATTGGTCTCGTTTGATGTTGTTTCTCTCTATACGAACATCCCATTACAACTTGTTATTCAAAGCCTTCAAAATGATCAAATCTATAATCAAAAACATTTCCTTTAAACGAAATAATCAAAGCCATAGAATACATCATGTTCTCAACTTTCTTTACGTTTCAAAATAAGATTTACCAACAAATCTCAGGGTTACCAATGGGCTCACCTCTGCCTCCAATACTATCTAACATTGTCATGATTGATCTTGAAACAAATTGTCTGGAAAAATTACAATTTTCGTTACCACTATATAAAAGATATGTTGATGATATTATTATTGCTCTACCAACAGACAAAATTGAATCCACCAAAAATATTTTTAACTCATATAACTCAAAATTACAATTTATATCAGAAAATGAAGTAGATAAAAAAATCCCGTGTCTTGATATACTTTTAATCCATAAACGAAATTCAATTATCACAAATTGGTATAGGAAACCAACCTGGTCAGACAGATTCATAAATTTCTTTTCACACCACCCACTTTCCCAAAAAAGCCATAATTTACATGCTAGTTGACAGAGCAATAAAATTATCTCATCCTTCATTTCACAAAGAAAACCTCAAACTTATTAGTAACACGATGACACAAAATTGCTATCCGATCTCTTTCACAGAAAAAATAATAAAACATCGGCTTTCCACAATCAACAATCAAAAAAAGAATAACAACAATTTTGATTCTTCCAGACTAATAAATGTTCCCTACACAAAAACATCCATCATCAACCAATTCGTCTTTTCCAACAATACAATATACCATTAGTCACAAACAATAAACACAACATTTCATCGATTACTGGCTCTACCAAAGACAAAATAAATAACAACCTAAAATCCAACATAGTTTACAAAATCGATTGTAAAGATTGTAATGCCACATATATCGGCCAAACCAAAAGATACCTTGAAACCAGAATAAAAGAACATAAAAATAGCCTAAAACATACTGCGACAATACACACAGCCTTAGCACAACATGCAATAGAACAAAAACATGACTTTCAATTCGACAATGTAAAAATTTTAAACAATGAAAATTGGCTGTGAAAAGTGGCTGAATGTTTCGTTGAAATTTGAACAAAATCGATAGAAATCAAGGGCACGCGCTCGTTTTACCTTAAGGGCTTACACCACTGTAAACGTAAAAAATTAAGTGATCTTTCGCGATTTTTTTTTCTTAGAAGGACTAACAAGAGAATACAAATATTCAAGGATGATATAAGTTATATCTTTAAGTGAATGAAAAGAAATTTATATAAAAAAAATTATACCAAATGCTGACGCTGGGGCCATTCTGGCGAGGCATGTTGAGTTTAAGACGCTCTGCGGCATGCAGTGTGGGTGACGCAAATTGGATTTTAGAAAAAAAAAATAAAAAATTTCTATTAATTTACACAAGTGTAGCTAGAGGAATACATAGAGGATTGTGAAAATATTAATTTTTGTGTAATTGGCAAGCGTTTAACCAAAAACTTAATTTTCGACGGAAAAAAGGACAATCATTTGTTAATAACTAATGTTATAAGTAACTCATGGAAAATCCCGTACGTATTCCTCTTTGGAATGTTATTTTAAACATGTACTCAAAATTTGGAGTGAAAATAATGAAAATTTTTAAAGTTATGCTGCGTGCCATAACGTTTTAACGGTACGAGATATGAAAAACTTCAAATTGTAAAAATGTTTATTTTTCGTGGACTATACATTGGGGATGAGAACGACGCAGATGGCAACAAATTTCATATTGTTTATTGCAAAAATGCAATTTTTACAACCTTATCTCCGAGAATTTTTAATCGATTGGGATGTAAATTTCCCTACATGTAGAGAATGGAAAAGTGCGGATACCGATTTTTTCTTTTTCTGATATCTCACAAGTAAGGGGTTGAAACTGCCCGTCGATTTTTTTGCCCAGAGCCTCGTATACTCAGCTAGCCTTTTGGCATTTCGGTCTAAATTAACGTCAATATATGTTCGTGTTATGACGCAATTGCATATTTGTAACACCCCCCCCCCCCCCCCCCCCTCAACGGTCCCCCTCTCGAAAGGCAAACTTTTAAAGTTGCGTGCAGCATGGACGAAAATTTGTAGAAATAAAAATGGGTTACGAAGAAAATACAATCAGTCAAAATAGTCGATACACATTTTCTCGTTTTGGCGGAGCGACACTCTTAAGGGCTCAACGCACCCTTAAAAACTTCGTTCTTTCTATAGCTCGTGAACGGGCCGAAATAAAAATGAAGTTCGAAAGGAAAAAATGTTGTATTCTTCGACTACTAGACGTTCATGATAATAATGGTCAGTACAGCAATAAATGGCGTGTTGTTGATTGCAATAATTCGTGAATTACTTATGAAAAATCACTCTTCAGTTTTCCACTAATATGGGCAGAGGCAAGGATCTCCATCATGGACTGACGTCGTGCTTCGGGAAGCAACTGGATTACAATTGTACAGGGTGCGCCAGAGAAACTTACTTATTTGAAAGGTCAATAAAAACAAAAGTACTTCAATTATTGTTTAAAATTTTTTTTTTAATTGAGAATACAATATCCCAATTTTTTTTTCATGCAGTCTTGAAAATGACATCGGATAAATGGCGACCCCCATTGCGCATACACTGATGAAGTCGATTTTTGAAATTCGTATTCACTCTTTGCAGCATATCAATCGGTATGTTGGCAATGGCGTCGCGAATGTTGTTCTTGAGGTGTGCTATGGTCCGTGGTCGATCGACATAAACCAGAGATTTCAAATAACCCCATAAAAAGAAATCGCATGGAGTCAAATCTAGAGAGCGTGCCGGCCATTGGAGATCGCCTCTGAGAGAGATGAGGCGGTCGGGGAAATGTTGTCGCAACAAATTCATTGAGTCTTGTGCTGTGTGTGCTGTGGCTCCATCTTGCTGAAACCACACGTTTCTAACGTTCATTTCTTCGACTCTTGGAAGAAAAAATTCCTCGATCATGTTCCTGTAACGAGCTCCATTCACGGTAACTGCGCGTTCGTTTTCTTAAAAAAAATAAGGACCAATTATTCCCATTACCGACATCGCACACCAGACAGTAACTCGCTCACAATTAAGTGGCTTCTGGTGAAGCTCACGTGGATTTACACCACACCAATAACGCATGTTTTGCTTGTTGACGCAGGCGGAAATGTGGAAGTGAGCCTCGTCAGGCAGGTTGTCAACCAGCACTTTACATGCATTTTGACGGGCAACAAAATCGCGTTCAGTTAATTCTTGCACAACAGCCAATTTATAGGGATGAAATTGAAGGTCTTCATGGAGAATTCGTCGAACAGTGGTGTCAGAAATTCCCATAGCAGCTGCGTGTTTGCGAGCCGAACGCCGGGGAGAACGCACAACTGACTGCCTCACTTTTTCGACATTTTCCGGAGTTCTGATGGTCCGTTGAAGTCCATTTCTGGGTTTAGCGACACTTCCACACTCCCGAAATGAGTTAACCCACGACAGAATCGAATTACGGCCAGGAACGAGTCTGTGAGGAGGAATTTCAAAGCAAGCGCGGAAGGCACGTTGCGTAGCAACAAGTGAGCGACCGTTAGAAAAGAAGCTCTCGACTGCGAAGGCCCGCTGCTCTCTAGACCAGAGCATGATGGCAACTGACTGGAGGGAGAAACAAACTTGGGAACTTCCCCCTCCAGATGCGCCCCCTCTCGCCCCTCTACCCGCCCAACTCACCGCGCGGGAATTTTTTCAAATAAGTAAGTTTCTCTGGCGCACCCTGTATATTTACGAAGAAATTCTTCCCCGCCACGTACTGCCTTTGAAGATTATAACACAATCGGAAAAGTGTTCTCACGCTTACTCATTTAGGAAACGTTTCAACTCTATGCTTTTTATGGATTATACTTATTACGATAATGATAGTCATGATAAAAGTGTTTGAAACAAAGAGATTCCTTACACCACGCACAAGTGATAATAGCTGCTTCGCCGCATATATCGCATGTCGATACATTTTGTGAAAAGCAAAATTCTACCGGATTTTCGAAGTTTGGTGGTCTTTCTTCTTCGTGCCCGCTTTTTTACCATATTTGAAAAGGTTTGTAAACCGTGGAGAAGAAAACTGGTTGTGTGTAAGCGATTGTGATTTGACATTATTGTCTCTCAAATGCAGATTGACGTTGAATTGTATAATATTACTGCGTCAGAAAAGTGTTTGACGAAGTTTTTCCATACACGGAAGCCATAAACATCAAGGGGCTGTATCATTCCAGTTGTACCTGCAGGAATTACTAATTATTATATGGAATAATTGTCTACAGAACTAATGAAACTGGTGCAATACATTTACCTGCTGCGATGGTTAAAACTTTAATATCTTTTCATTACATATCCATTTCTTTGAATGCAGTTGGACATTGACCGCTCCAAGAATCCAGAAGTATTACCGATTTTTACCCGTATTGGGAATATATACTTCTTGGAATCATCGCTTGAAATAATTAGTCGTCAATTTTCCAGATTTCGAAGCCAATAGAAATATATTTTCGGCTCTGAACATAGTTTGTTCCACTCGAGGACCAAATTTTCCAGTAGGTTCGTTTAAAACGATCAACATAGGTGCCACAGAAGCTTGCCACTCGCAGAAACCAAAGGCTGTATAGTATAACTGTGTGTTGTTGCTGTTTTCGATTACACGACTGTCTCAACGGATTTCTGCCCTCCTTTCGCTAATGTGCGGCCTGTATGTAGCTCTAAATTGAATCCACTCTGATCAGAATCAAATGTGTTTTCAGTCCCAACGTTGGCTATGTTGACTTTCACCATTTCTATAAATTCGATAGCTTTGTTTTGAAGTGTATCAGCGTTTAAAAATTGTTGTTTTGTTACATATTTAGTAATCTTCCGTGACACAATTCCATGTTGGTTTTTGAATGTCCTTAGCCAAGAAGCGGATGCTTGGAAATTTACGGCTGGTATTTCTACAATTTCTCATGCACGTAAGGCCCATTGTCGAAGATCCATACCATGGACAAGCAGCCTTTTGTCCAAAGCATCATTAAAATTGTTCAACGTGTAGTGAGCTATCTTTGTCAACTTTTCTTTGTAGGTGCCACCCTTATTTATACTATGGGCTCACCGGCGCAACTGCGGCTCTGATTTCACCTTTTTGAATTTCGTTTGAACAGATGATAACTTTCTACTCCCATTTGCCCCGGATCTCCAGTAATCTACAGCTCTTGTCTTGTATTCGTAACTCAATTCTTCTATATCTTGGATACATACATTTTCATCAATTTTTGGATCTAGGTATCGATTTCCGTGTCAATCTCCTTCACTGTCATCTTCTATTGCGGCTGCTTCATGAATTTCATTTGGTGAAAGACAATCCAAACCCGTTTCGACTTCCATTTTCATAGGTTGATCCATCGCTTCAATGATCATGTCTTCTAGATCCTTACTGAACTGTTTTTCCTGTTCGGTGATTGGAGTGCGAGACAATATCATAGCTCTTATCGCTATGGATAGAAGTTGAATAACACTCACCGGATTAACGTACATTTTTATTCCTATTTGGGAGTCAAAATGTATGGCTGGCTTCTCCGTCGTAACTGCAACAATAATGAACGTTGGTGAATTTATATGACGAAAGCAAATTGATAAGTACACATGAAAAAAGTATCGACGACATATTACCAGAACTGCTATTAATCTTTAATAAGGCGATTTTGAAGTTATCATGGGGTAGCCGCTCTTTGTACTGTAGTCGCTCTTTGCGACGATTTATTTCTTTCTTTCATTGGTTCTGCTGTTTGTGAAATTCAAGTTAAAGATAAAGATTAAATTATGCTGCACTATAAGCTGATAACATTTTTTGCATCATTCTGTTCATGAGTTGCAGCGGCAACCCAAAAACACTGTAATCTCTGCAGATAATGCCTTCGATACGGTGAGAGGAGTGGAATTTCTTCGTAAATATAGAATTGTAATCCAGTTGCTTTCCGAAGCGCGAAGTCAGTCCGTGATTGCGAGCCTTGCCTCTGCCCATATGAGTGAGAAACTGAAGAGTGATTGTTCACAAGTAATTCACGAATCATTGCAATAAACAACACGCCATTTGTTGCTGTACTCATCATTATCATCATGAACATCTAGCAGTCGAAGAATACAACATTTTTTCCCTTCGAACTTTATTTTTATTTCGAAAACGAGTAAATGGGTATCGACTATTTTGACTAATTGTACTTTCTTTGTAAACCATTTTTAGTTCTACAAATTTTCGTCCATGCCGCACGGTAAGATCTTTGAACGTTTGCCTTTCAAGAGAGGGACCGTTGGGGGGGGGGGGGGGCTGAATGTTACAAATTGCGTCATAACACGAACATATAGTGATGTGAATTTAGACCGAAATGCCAAAAGGCTAGCTGATTATACGATGCTCTCGGCAAAAAAATCGACGAGCAGTTTCAACCCCTTAATTGTGAGATATCGGAAAAAGAAAAAATCGGTATCCGCACTTTTCCATTCTCTAAATGTATCCAAATTTACATCCCAATCGATTAAAAATTCTCGGAGATACGGTTGAATAAATTGCATTTTTGCAATGAACAATGTGAAATTTGTTGCTGCCTGCGTCGTTTTCATCTCCAATGTATAGTACCCGAAAAAATAGACATTGTTGCAAATTAAACTTTTTCCATATCTCGTACCGTTAAAACGTTATCGACGAAAAACGAAAAACCCCATTTTTCGAGGATGCTTTTCAACCCTTAAAAATCGGGTTCCGCCGATATAAAAAAATACGTGTCGCCTATTTTCACCCATTCTGCAAGCATGCCAAATTTCATCGAAATCGGAGACATCGACCTCGCAACGTTTCCTTGTAAATACTATTCTTTTTTTGTAGGTTCTGAAACGTCTGTTATTACATTTAAACGAAGAGAGATCTTTTCAATAATGCATTATACTTTGCCGCGGATTTCTACGATCAGGTGCAACATTTGGAGAAGGAGTCATCCAACAAAAGTCAATGTGCCATTCGAATTCACCGAGATGCCAAGCAAAATTTGTCGAAGTTATTCTCCAAAATGCGCACAAAATGGCAAGAGTTAGGAAGAAAAATGACAAATTTCCTTAATAAGAATCGGGAGGGATTAGAGATGGATGTAACCTTTCCTGATGATTTGAAACCGGATGGAACCAGCACACGTGGTCGTCCCTCACTGGACCTTGCTGCATCAACTGAGCGATCGAAACGACGAAAATCAGAAGAGCTTCGTCAAAGTCATACCGCTGAAGATTTGTGCTATGCAGCGCAAATGAGTCTCCGCTCTTCTAGAGACTTAGATTCGTCGAAAATTGTCAAGAACGTTATAACACCCGCACCTGTCGCAGCATTGTCAAGGGCAGAACATATTAGACTATCCGGAAGAAGATGCTCTTTCGCTCATGGTCAAAGCCAAACTCACCAGACATCAATATAATATTCCGTAAGAACATCAATGAAAGATCATAACTGTCAATTATATCCGAATTACGAAGCAGTTAGAGAGGCTAAAGCATTATGTTACCCACCACGATCTAGTATATCTATTACCGAAAATTGTGCTGATATAAAATTACAAGACTTGCTGGATCACACATGCACGCGTATTCTTCTTTGTCAGAGAAAAGTTCTGTAATCAGTGCATATGAACAACTTCGTAAATGGGGGGGGGGGGGGGGGGGGGTGACGGAAGTTGCGGCCAAAGTGTATATAAACAGAAATTTCACGATGACAGTTATTCGGACGCAAATATATTCCTAACATCACTTGTGCCAGTCACATTTTTTTAGAGTGAATCGACCGACTCCGGTAGTAACATTTTGTGGAAAAATCCGAGGCCATCATCTTCTCGCTTTAGCCCTCCTATAAGAATGCAATTCCTGCACGAAAATACACAATCGACGAAGGATGAAATAGAGTATGTTGAGAAACAAATCTCATCCTTAAGACCATTAAAAATTGGAGTCGATGGAAGAGAAGTAACAGTTAATTAAAAAATGCTGTTGACGATGATAGATGGAAAAGTCTGCAATGCCGTTACGTCTACGAGTTCTATACAGTGATGTTAATTATGTGGAGCTACTCAAAAGATTTTAACAATCTCGATAAAATCCTGGAAAGAGAGGTGAATGAACAGAACTTGAAATTCGCAATTTCTGAGTTACATGTATGGATCCGATTGTTTGAGTGCCTTTTACATCTATCGTACAAACTCGATCTGAAACAGTGGCAGGCATGAACCGAAGATGAAAAAAGCGGGTTAACGATCGAAAAGCGCAAATTCAAAGATCTTTGAAATCTGAATTAGGGTTAATAGTGGATCGTCCAAAGCCTGGGTATGGGAGCACCAATGATGGCAACACTGCACGGCGCTGTTTTGAAAACCACGAAATAACATCAATGATAACTGGTTTGCAAGAAGAACTTGGGAAAAGATTTCACGTAATTCTACAAGTTATCGCAAGTGGTCACGATATCAAAGTGGACAACCTAAAAAAATACGCATTAGAAACTGAGAAACTGTTCGTGAGCTAATATTCATGGTATTATATGCCAACAACCATCCACAAAATATTGATCCATGGTGCTTTGGTCATAGGTCCGGCTATTTTACATATTGGACAATTATCAGAGTAGGCTCAAGAAGCAAGACATACAGATATTAAGAAATTTCGGGACGGAATTTCTCGTAAATCGTCGCGTGAAAATACCATGCAGGATCTTTTGAAAAAGCTGCTAGTGTCATCTGACCCCTCCATCACAAACTTGAGGAAACTACCTCAAAAGAAATTGAAGCACTTATCGTCAGAAGCGATTTTACTACCAGCGAGCCCTAGTATTACGAATGAAAGGTTTAATCCGGATCCGGATTAACATTTCTTTCTAAATTTGTAGCAATACCTGTTTACCATATTGCTAGAGAATAATTATTTTTCCCGAAATTTCCAAATCTATATTCTAATCTATTATAGCAGCCGCTCTACAAACATATTTTGAGGCCCGCATTTTGTTTTTCCAAATTTTTATATTAGCTTTGTAATCAGCGACCTCAAAAATATCGGGAAAGTGGATTTTCAGTCGAATTTTACACGAATTTCATGTTTAATCGGCCATATTGGAGCCGCCATTTTGTTTTTCTAAATTTTGATATGAGATTCGTAATCATCGACCCCGAAAACGTTGGGAAAATGGATTTACAATCAAATTTGTTATGAATTTCATGTTTTTATCGGCCATATTGGAGCCACCATTTTGTTTTTCTGAATGTTTATATCAGATTGGTAATCAGCGATCCTGAAAACGTAAGTATACCAAATTTGGAAAAATTACGATATTCCCCTGATTTGCGGCGACGTTTTCGTGAAAATTCCCCACTGTGCGCCGTCCGTTGGTAGTGACTCGTAGCCAAAAACTGCAAGATCTGCACTACCGACGTAACGAAAGGCCACGTCAAAATTTCCTGGCTTGTGGTACATTGCCTTAAGGGGTGAGATGCAGTCAGAATTTTCAAAAAATCGATTTTTTTAAATACATTTTCTTGAAGTATGATGTTTCGAAAATATTCCCTGAAAATGAGTATGAGTGGTGTGCGGCCGTGTTGATTATACGAGGTGTTGAGGAATCGGCTTCATTAAAAGGAATCATTAAAACACATTTAAAGGAATCATTAAAACACATTTAAAACTTATTTATAACAATGAATACAACTATTATTTTAAATTTAATTTAAAAAAAATCTGTAATTTCTATTAATATAATTTGTATCGCGAAAATTGTAGAACAAATAAAGTTTCTGAAGAGGATCCGAACCAAGGATCGAGACGTAAACGAGTGAAAAAAACTCCTTCTTTCTTTCCACCACGACCTTGGAAATCTCACGGGCCGAATCGAAGCCGATTCCTCAACACCTCGTATTCCCTGAAAATGTCAAGTCAATCCGATGAATAGTTTCCGGGATATCCCACAATTAGTGAAGGGGCGTCGGGTCCCCATAGCAGGTAGCGGCTGACAAAAACGCGCAAACGATAATACCCGGGAAGGCAGAATGCTTCGAAGACAACAACAAATTGATATTTTGGAAGCTTCCACATCGGCAAAAGCCCTATTGTATGGGCCGGGAATTGATGATTCGATGTAAGTAATTTTTTAAATAGTATTTTTATACATAAATCAAGTGTAAAATTGGAAAACTCTTTCAGAAATTTTCAAAATTTTATTACTCAAAAACTATGAACTTTAGCAAAATTTTAAAAAGAATCCTTTCGTTTTAAAGTAGCGCAAAATGTTTCTTTTTTAATTCATCCCGAAAAACTTTAATTTTTTCAAATTTTTTAAAAATTGGCTATAAACAATTGAATGCTCAACTTTTCGGCAAAAATTGTGATATTCGGATTCAGCGGATCAAAATAAATTGAAAAAAGTTTAGCTTCATCCATAGAGCTCAAAATTTTACGAACATATCTACATCGAAAAACTTTAAACACGTTGTTCACGAAACTATGTTTTTTAAAGTCGGTAGCCACTATAATTCAAAAACCACTCGATGGGTTTTGATGAAATTTGGTGTGCTCATTGATAGCATTAAAAACTAGTCTTTGATCGAAGAATTTTCATTTTTGTTGAAAATTTCCATTTTTTTAAAACAATAAACGAGCGATTTTTTGGTCGAAAATCGAAAGTTGTCTGTCGGAAGCCGCCATTTTGATAATTAAAAAAAAGCTTCGATTAAGGACTACATTTATTATTAAACTAATAATTTTTTTTCTTTTTTATTTCAGATGATCCAGTAAAATTTTATGATGGTCACCGCAAAGCACTACATGCCGAAGGGGGTCCGACAAAGATGGCGATATTTTTATAAATAATAAATATTTTTCTTTGAAAATTTGTACAAGTCAAGTACAAGTCAATATAACATAAAAAGTCTGTGTAACCACTTTTGTAAACCAAACTTAGTTACTATAAAAAAATCATTGACAATGCTCGTTTTTTCACGCCTCTGACTGCATCTCACCCCTTAAGATGAACGACGAGAGCTAATTGAGGCTCTCTACAATCTTGGTGCGCGAGAAATGGATTACCCTTTTTTTACTGGGCTTCATATATATATATATATATATATATATATATATATATATATATATACTTTTATTGGGAGTACTAATAAGTCTCCGCCGTTTGACAAAAGATGGCCCCACCAAGAGGTTATGGTTGAAATTGTTAGACGTAAAACGTCATATCGTAAGGTTGGACATCTGGCAAGACCATAACCTTCATATATTTGCGATTTTGTATCACCATCGCATAATTTTTTTGTGCGAAAATGTCGAGTTTTGGGTCGCATAAGCGTAATTTGCGGGAACTTTTGATTTACTTATTTAATTTGAAAAAATCTGCAGTTAAGGCGCATTGATTGCTTGTAGAAGCACATGGTGAGGCTGCTTTGAGTGAGAGAAGTTTTCGTGAGTGGTTTCAAAAATTTAAGAACGGTGAGGTTGAAGTCGAAGACAAAGAACGTAGCGGGAGGCCGAAGCGGAAGTGCACGAAGGTGCGGAATTAGAAGCATTATTTGAGGGAGATTCGTGCCAAATGCAAGAGTTCCCCCAAATGACGCTTATTCGGCTCAAAACTCGACATGTTCGCACGAAAAAATGATGTAATTCTGATACAAAATCGCTAATATTTCAAGGTGTTCGTCAATCGGTCAGTGGCGTCGAGATCGGTGGCATCGATCAGTGGCGTCGATTTTTTTTTATTACTTGGCGTCAAGACCCTGCCGCGTCTCTTGATACCTTCCAGTCAGCAAATATGATTGCGGCTTACGCGCTGCAAAAACAAATGGTAAAAATGACGTAAAATAATTGTTTAAATAAGTATATTCGTATTTATTGTCGATCACGGGTGTGGTCGGTAGAAACGGTATGTTCTATACCTCTCAGTCAGAAAATATTATTGCTGCTTACGCGCTGCAAAAACGAACGCAAAAAATGACGCAAAATAATTGTGAAAAAAAATTATTTTTGTATTTATTCTCTATCACGGGTATGATCGGTAGATACGGTACTTTGTATACCTCTCAGCAATTATGATTGCTGCTTACGCGCTGTAAAAAGCAACGGTAAAAATGACGAAAAAATAATTGTTTATACAACTATTTTTGCATTCATTCTCGATCACAGATGTAATCGGTAGATACGGTACTTTCTATACGTCTCAGCAAATATTATTGCTGCTTACACGCTGCAAAGAACAACGGTAAAAATGACGCAAAAATAATTATTCAAACAATTATGGAAAGTTATGAGTTACAATTATAGAAATTAAATTATACATTTGTTACATCCGTATCTTATTTTCCTTACCATTCCCTCTAATATTTTTTAACGTACGTTATAGCGATTTAAGTCCTTCAAGATTTAACTCATTTTAACTTTATATTGCAAAGCCATACATTCCTCTAAATTGCGACATCTCACATTGCGGAACCTAGAGTTTTTAGGGCAATCAGAATTCCTATTTCCCCACAATGCTGACGACTTATTCAGCAACTTTCGAAGCGAATGAACTTCAATAAGGACTCGGAAAAAGCCACAGCCACTCAGCCTATACGGATTTCGACATTCGTCGATTAGCGACAAATAAAATTGCTGATTCACACAAAAATCGAGATGCAACCCACCATGGAGTTGCAACCAAATTCGACAGTCTCTCGCGAATCTTAGGACTGAGCGGAGCTCAACAGGGGCCGAGGCTCTCTATACCCTGAGTCTTTTTCCGTGCCCTTAAAAGTTAGTTCCGAGTACGCGTCTTCGATTCTTAGCAATCAAGCATCATTGCCCGAGGGTTAAGTGAGGCACTGAGGTGCAGCGGCTCATCACGCTTCGCAGGCTAAAATGAACTCATTATTAGTGTGTAGAAATAATTATTCGTTAAACCAATCTCTCATCAACAAAACCCAACTCGTAATTTGCGTACGTGAGTGTCATACTATTGCACTGTCTTCGAGGAGACCCGAACGTCCAGCGTCAGCACGGTATCAAATTACAAGCTCACCGAATCGTGAGTTTAGTCAACCTGTATTTAATGTAATAATTTCCAACTTTGTCAAACCGATTTAACCAATGAAAGGAAACTGCGATGACAAACAAAATTGTCAATAATAAATATCTGCATCGAAATTGTAACCTCCATTTCCTCCAGCATACTTTGTCTTTTTATTCAATTGGCCCAAGACCCTTATATTAACTGACTAGATAGGTGCGCCAAGCGCTTTAATAGCTAACCCGAAAAATATATTCAGAGATAGATAGGAAGACTCCAAGTCTAGAGTCATTCCAAAGTCATTCCACATTTATTCTCGATAACAGATGTAATCGGTAGATACGGTACTTTCTATACCTCTCAGCAATTATGGTTGCTGCTTACGCGCTGCAAAGAGCAACGGTTAAAATGACGCAAAAATAATTGTTCAAACATTTATTTTTGCATTTATTCTCGATCATGATGGTGATCGGTACGTGCGATACTTTTTATACCTCATATCAAATATAATTGCTGCATACGCACTGCAAAATTCAACCGTGAAGATGACGCAAAAGTAATTATTTAAACAATTATATTTGCATTTCTACTCGACCACGGTCGCGATCGGTTGGTACGGTACTTTCTATACCTCTCAGCAACACATATGATTGCTGCGTCCTCGCTGTGAAATCCAGCGGTAAAGATGACGGAAAAATAATTATTTGAACATATTTGAAAAAAGAACAAGATTCAACGCCCTGTGTTTATTCGAAGCGAGAATAATGTAGCTTCTATTTGACGTTTTTAAATTGAAAATATCTTGATTAGTTTCAGAGATATAAGCGTTTGAAGAACAAGTTTTTTCTGGAAAAATAAAATAAAAATAAAGAAGAATGAATCGCCGAAATTACCAGTTACCACTAGACAGAATTAATGAAAATTCGACGAAGAATCTTGCTTTTATTCAGTTTTTCAACATTCACATATCTCGATATTTCCTGAAATGCAAGTGTCTTAAAAGGAGTTTGCCGGAAAAAATTGTAAATATACACATAACAAAAATACTAAAATTATTAAATCAATTATTTGTATTTCTTATGTGCTCCAACCTATTGGCGAAGGGTAGAAAACATAAAGTTGGAGTCTATTTCGTCCGTTTTGGTACGTTTTCGTGGCGCTATCTACTGTAAAACAAAATTTGATATTTTGTTCCGGCAACACGGCTCATCTAGTACTCGAAAAACTCGAATGCTCGATAAAGTTCGAGTATACCGTTCGAGGGTACCCGACAGATTCGGGTACTCGATCCGAATCATAGTCTAATTACCCGACTCGACCCGACCCGACCAATTCTGCTACCCGCACACCCCTAGTACTTTCTATACTTCTCACAATCAGCAATAAATATGATTGCTGAATATGCGCTGTGAAATTCAACGGTAAAAATTATGCAAACCTTGTATTTTTGCTTATGGAAAGTGGCAATGTGGAGAAAAAAAATCAATTTTCCAAATTTTTTTTAATAATTGTAACGTCGCGAGCAAAGCGCATAAAAATATTGCGTTTTCTTTCTCCTTCTTTGTTGAAATCCCCCGAGAACGCTGGCCTGAGCGATTTCCCATGGAAATCGAGAATAACCATTAAACGAATATGGCATTCACATTTTTCGACACATTCTTGTATCTTCCTAAGCTTAGACATACCACAACTGCAATGTAACCTATCGATAATAAGCGAGCGTCGGGCGTACTTTCGTACGACCCTCCTTACCCACTCGAATCCAACGAGAACATAGTTTTAGGCACGCTTTCTCGGAAAAGTCGTAAAACAAAAATTATCATACTGCAAGCCAGATGACCCAGAGTTCACCCGCCGGCGAAGGCATATCTGAGCTCCAATTCTTAAATCCGTGTGGGAATCAAGGATAGACCAAGACCGCCGGAAAAGTCCACTCGACTCGGTCATAAAACCGGGCCGCGACGAAAAACAAAATGCACATGGAAAGGCTATGAGGCGCATAGCAGCTGCACTATCGCAGGGCGACTCGGCGCCGGGCCCTAGACCTTAGATAAACAAACACAATCTCATGCGTTTTTCCACGAAAACTCGCTCGGAATAGCTTCATTCCGATTGGTCGCCTTGTAATTAATTTCATGCGCCTAGACTCCCAGATACAAAGAACTGTCTCCCACGTCGACCGCTCCGATTGGTTAAAAGAGTCAAAAACGAAAACCCCCTTTTTTTTTCTCCTACTCCGCCCAAGAAGGGAAATCTGGAGCAGGAAGGTCCAGAGGATTAAAAGAAAAATCAGTTCAGCATCATCATCCGAACCAGAAAGATCTCTTCTATCGACTCCAACCCTGTATCGCGATTCGTAACTCTATTCCGCGTTTAACAATCCAACTCTGTTTTTCGATCATCCATTTGCATATCTATATACTTCGAAAAGTATTGTGAACCTTCTCCGCGCTCTTCACACTCACGAAGTGACCCTCTGACCCATCTGCGGCACCATTGTAAACACAGCGTGTGTGCGGCCCACCGACCGACTTTGTACAAGCGAGCGTAACAGGCCGAGAGCGAAGGCCCTTTCACCGAAGTCCAAAGGACCGTCATCCAGCGAACGTAAGCTAACTGCACCATTTTTTTGTATCATTTTCTTAATCCGCCGAACTGTACTCTTCCCATGTTTCCGACCGGCCAAGTGGACGGCACTTGGTAATAAACGAAAATTTGTAAACGGTAGCTACATCTGTCACAATCACTCATATAACTCTTGACCATCTAGGCACTCGAGACCTAGAACACCCGTTCCACACATTCTCCTTTTACCCTCATCCCGTGCTATTGCGCTTGGCGTAGGCAAGAAAGAGGGAAACGAAAGTTTTATGCTCTCATCCCTTCCGGATGTGACATAATTTTTTTATTAGGCGAATTTTTATTCTCATGTCTAAAAGTGTAATAATATTCGTTTGTCAATTTTTCATTGAAAAATTACCAATATACCCTCTGACAATAAAAAATTCCATTGTCTGACTCGGGTTATTGTTTGAAAAATGAACTGCATTTTGAAGGTTTAATACCACCCTGTATTTTCTATATTTCTTTATTACGAAATTGCTTTTCTGCTACATTGGTATATTGGTATATTCAAACTTTTTTCGTGGAAACATACATTTTTAGTTCTCTAAATTTATTTCTACAGACATTTTAATACTTAATTTTCTCGTCCATAAATTTAGAGACAGAACAAATTCCCAATATGCCAATTTAGCAGAAGATAAATTTCGTATAAAAAGTATAGGAAATACAGAAACTGTCAACATCCAAAACTTTAATTTTCTTTAAATTTTCACTTTTTTTACTTTTAGCGGGTTTATTTGTTATTTTATAATGAACAATTGACAAACAAATAAAAGTAAACTTGAGAAAATAACGAGGAATTTGATTTGTTGATGTTGAAAAGCAAGGTTTTTTCACCTAACGCGCGAAATAATCATGGTCGAAACTCATAATAACATTTCTTCACTTCTTTTACCCAATTCGAATCCTTCATAATTCGGACCACACGAAAAAATAGGAGAAACTTTACGCTTTTTGTGGAAAAGACTGGGAAAAACTTGAAAAAAATGCCCAAACATAATAGTCGCGATAGTAACCCGCAACGATATCATAATTTTTGTATTGAAGTAACAAAAGCTCAGAATAGAGAGGGTCATCCAAGGAAAATGGGTCTAATTGCGTCATTAATCAAACAAATTTTTCCTTGTCGGTAGACTTTATTGTAAAAAGAGAAATCGAGTATTTTTCTATTGCGACGTTTCTTTGACCTATTAATAACAAGGGACAAATACAATTTCTAACTCCAGAATATCTTATTCTGGAAATTATTACAACTAATGATATAGTAGAAGTGTATGTTTATTCCTACGGAGATGCTTAATGGACGTGCATATTAAAATCGGAAGCGTTTCGACACGAAAATATAAGTCTTATGAGTAAGGGGTAGCTCCACTTCCCCACTCCCAACGTACCGCTCCTAAAGCTCAAAACGAATGTGCCTGCACACACAAACATAAAATTGATATTACCGATGAAATAAAAGCAGTTTTAACGAAATTCGTGAAACCTTTTGCGAAACTTGAAACGAAAAGCAATTAGAGGGGGTAGTTTACCCTTAAAATGTAAAAATTTAAAAACGTAATAATTTAAAAACGCGGGAAAATATTTTGAATCCGCGAATACATGTTAAACACAGAAAGCACGACGGTGATGAACAAATTTATGTTAGGGGTCGTTTACCCCCCTAAAATTTGCTGTCCCGCTGAAACGCAAAAACGCGTCAACTTGAATTTTGATTCCCCTTCAAAATGATACCTGTTTTATTAATTTTCATACAACCCTCTTAAGCGTGGGATGAAAAACGGCAAATGGAGGGGTGGTTTACCCCTTAATTATATTTCTAGTCAACACTCTTGTAGTGGATTTTTCATCGCTTAATATTAGAGGAATTTTCGATTTTGTTTCATTCAGATCGGTGGACTGCTTGTGGGAGAAACTTTGAGGGATGGTTTCATCCCCTAACACCGTTTTTCTGCCGAAACAAAAAAACATGTTTAATAGTTTGCATTGCTTAACCACATATATGAGTTTCAACGAAATCGAAAGCGGATACTCCAATAACGTTTTTTGTCAGAGGGCCCCTTAAGACGAATGTAATAATTTTGAAATATGATGAAACATTTAATTGTAGCTTATAGAAATATTTAAATCAGCGGATACACTTTAAACAAAGAAAAAACGACCATGATAAATAAATTTATGTTAGGGGTGGTTTACCCCCTTCAATTTGCTATGCCGCCAAAACGCAAAAACCCGTCAACTTTAATTTTAATTCCCCTTCAAAATGATACCTGTTTTCTTTCTTTACATACAACTCTCTTAAGTGTGGGGTGAAAAAAAGGCAAATTGAGGGGGGGGGGGGGGGGCAAAAACTAAAACCCCCTAATTTAGTTTTTTCTTAACATTTTCATAGTGGATTTTTCATCGCTTTTCATTAGAAGAATTTTCGTTTTTGTTTCATTCGGATCGGTGGATTGCTTCTGGGTGAAACTGCAAAATCACCCCTCGACACGCCTTTCTTTGAGGGGCGGTTTCCCCCCTTAAATCCGTTTTTCCGCAGATAAAAAAAAAATACGTGTCTCAAAGTTTTCGATGCTCTATTACATATATGAGTTTCAACAAAATCGGAGGCCGACACCTGAGGGATGGTCCTTGTAAGTGGAAGCTAGAAAACTAGGGATTCTCAGCTTCAACGTGCTCTTTTGAATTTTCTCACCTCTTAATAAGTTCCCACCTTTTAGGTTCAAACATTGCGGATGCATTATAGAATGATGAGAACGAGTTTCGCATCAGGTGTTCTATAGTCAGAATTATTTAAGAAAACTACATTTAATGTCGAAAGATTAATGAATTGCCTAGCATCAGCGCTTATAACTCTGTGTACAGTGAGTGCAAAAAGTGCACGTCGCCGTGTGCTCTCTGCAGTTTACAAGAGGTGCAAGCTCTTTGCGGATACCTTTGTGCAACAAACGAATTTCTACACCGTGTGGACCAAAAAAACTTAGTTCGCATATAAAAATGCGGACAATCTCACCATTCGCCGTACTCGCAATAGTGTCCATGCGAAGAACGACAAGTGATGGAAGAAATTATTCGTTAGACTATCTCCACGGTACTATTTACATCGGAAAATCTGAGTAATATTTACAAACATTCTTAACAGAGATTCAGTAAATCATCAGAATATTTCTCTCGCCGGTGAACAAAATAACAATTTTCATAAGCAGCTGGGTAGGTTATTCGCTTTGCCACTGCTTGTCAAAATTTTTATCTTGTTCAGTCGTGAGAAAAATCTTCTGATAATTTACTGAATCCCTCTAAATAGAGTTATAAAATGTTCGTCAGATTTTTTCAAATGAACAGTACTGTGGAGAAAGTTGAACGAAACATTGCTTCCATCACTTGTAATTGTTCGCATGAACACTATTGTGCATACAGCGAACGATGAGAGTTTTGTGCTGCTCGAAGTGCTGCTTTTCCACTCACCGTATACACACAGTCGTAAGCACCGGTGCAATTCATCTTCACGACACGAGATATAATTCTTTAAAATAATTATGAGCATTCATAGAACACACGATGCCACGCGTGTTCACATTGTTTCGTTGTGCACTGACAAAGTTTGTAAGACAAACTGAAAAAATCTTATTGTGAGATCGTACGAGGCCGAGACCGTAACTTTCCCCCAAAAGAATTTCGAGCAAGAACGAGTTTTTATTCCGACTTTAAATTATGCTTTTATAACTTATGATATCGGGTGCGATTGAACGATTCCACACAATAAAGAAATTCGTTCTTAGGGAAAAAATTAATGAGCGATGTGAGTACATAACTTCAACGTTGCTCGACGAATACGTCACCCACGCGGCTCGCATGATGAAACTATGCGTAAGCCCGTCGGACTTGAGACAACTCGAACACTCTGCATTGAATTTTCTTTTTCGTCGAAAAACACTAAAAAACACAGTTTCTGAACACCGCCGCACAATTTTCGACAGTTTATTCGTTGAATTCAAGCTGTCACTTTCGGAACTGCGGAAATCGCGGGAACTCAGTCTCGCCAACAACGTGCGAGATTTGCTCAAAATAATTAGCAATGACCTACACGGAGAAAACAGGGGCCTCGAGGTTCAGAATTAATACTATGCTTCTAAAAAAAATATCATTAAATATCAAATAGTATTGAATGAAAGATAAAAATTGTAATTATGGTATAGTAATAATGAAGAAATTTAAATTTTAACCTACGGTATGGCACGTAAACTGATACAAACAATACATTTTGTTCGGCATATTGTGATTTTTTGTAGTATTCAAAAAATATTTTGCCCACGTGATTGGAACAATTAGTTTCCAGTATTCTATAAAAAGTACGGTATAAAAAGTCACATTATACTAATAACTTCGTAATATATTTCGCTATACGCCGAAGATTTATGCTGTGCGTATAGTGAAATCTATACATACACGAAGATTTTTACTATACAGCATATAGGACTCGCGCCTAAGCGAGAATAGCTTCAAATGTAATATGCACGCATCATTTTCACTATACGGTGTGAGAATCATTTTTACATTTCTTAAACAACAAGTCTTAGAATTCCGAACTGGCAGTAAACTGCTATACTTTTCTAGCACTGAATATTAGAATTCTGGCAACCAGTGTTAAATTTTGAGGCCGTATTTTTCTGCGTCTACTATTTGTAGACACCCACTGATTTCCTGAAATATGTGGAGGAATGAGATGATTGAGGTGCCAAAATCCGTGTTTTTAACGTAGCTACGCAGCTCTTCTACCCTCCAAGTTGTGGCATTAGCCAAACTTTGTATTTTATATCATTGTTATCATGGCGTCAGCATGATAATACAATCTGCTTAATTTTTGTTCGTTTCAAGAAATTTGATGAGAAGACAGCTGTTCGTCTATCAATTTGATATTGTCTGGTCAAATTTCGTGAAATTCGGAAGAGCCGTTTAGGAAATCCGTGGGTATCTACTATTCCGATCTGCCATACCGACGGCGATGGGGTACCATTCCCTCTCAAGTCTTACCACGAAAATGTTTTCCGGAATATACGTCATTCATAAAACCAACGTTACCCTGAAGTCTTGGAGGCGCCTTCACCTGGATAATACTCGTGGGCACAATCAAAGGTCGCTCTCACAATGACATAAGTTTCATTCGAATGAATTTTTCGGACGACGCATAGCTCGGTAAATGTTATCGGGGGAAGACTAGAATGGGATAAGAACATAAACATGCGTACGCACGTGGATGCCACCTGGAACGTTGGCTTTGTTTCTGTTATGTGTATATATAGTTAAAATACAATGGTAAGCGTAACAGAGACTGTCAAGGAGCTGCTTCATTGAAGCAGAGGCAACGACATTGCTCCCGTTTTCAAAAGAGCAGGAAGGAGGAGGCGTCTAGCATGTTCTAAGGCCCTGTAACCTTTCGCCGTGAACGTTGATGCTCTCTGTTTAATGTTTCCGATCAGAGTTTTAATGAACATTGCGCGCTGGGCACGTCGACCATCCTCTCCCACCCTCCGCTTTCTCTGGCTCCTACTGTCGGCTTCGGGCGCTTTCTCACACTCGACGAGAGCATCACTTTGTTATACCCAACACTCATCCAACCCCGCTTCGTAGCGATGGAAAGAGGAAAAGAAAGTAGGGGCGAGAGGGGGAGAGAGAAGATGAGAAAGCAACATCGAGATGATCGTTTTATCCCTTTTTGTCGCCCTTTTACTGTTTCCAACCTCATTAGCATTTTGTTTCGTGGGAGTATTTTGAACATTGTACACGAAATATTAAATGAATATTGTCCCGACATTGCGAGTTTTCGTTGGATTGTTAACAGCCGGGTAAAAAGTAAGATCTGTTGGGCGACTGATATAATCGGACTGCCTATCATTTTTTCTATTCGTCTTTTTCCTATTCTTACACTATTTTATATCACGAACCGATTAATTGAGATAAAAACGTTCGAATCACTATGACACTCCAATTTGAGTTCAGAATTATGGCTTACAAATGTGGGTAACTCTTTGAGGTATCTAACTCTACTCTATAATACCTTTGAATGGTCGGACAACATAACTTTTTAGGACTTTTGGTTGGAAGTAGTAATAAAGCAAACACTCTGACGTTAAAAGGGTTTATTTAAAAATCTGTAGGTACTCAAATTAATTTTTGATTTTTGAAAATAATACAAAATGGCGGCCCACTGGCCGATAGAAGAGATCACTTTTTTCAGACCCTTCATGGGCAGCCTTATTGGATACGCACATGAGCACCTAGAACGTAGAATTTTTTGTTTGCTATCTACATGAGTTTTGCTACCGAAGTACACACGATTATTACAAAATATTGATTTTCGCAAATTTCGTACCACTTTGAAAAAAGTCGCATTTTCGATGAAGGATCCAGCATTAATTTGTTTATAAAAACCGTTATCGTTAAGCGATCGTGAAAATCGTGTATACTTCGCTAGAAAATCTATCTAAGAAGCTAAAGTTGAAATTTGAATTCAATCGGTTCAAAATTGTAAGAAATACGAGACCGCCCGATTTTGAACACATAGTTTCAAGAAAAACGTGTTTAATGTTTTTCAATCAATTTTTTTCGGATCATATCATTCTTGGGATGTTTATACATAATTTAAGCCGATAAAAAAGCGATAATTTTGTTTAAGGGTATGTGAGACCTATGTATGTGAGGAATTCGGAGTCCAATTATTGTTTTACATACTATTTTCATCGCATGCCAATATGATTGCAAATATCTACGCGGCAGAGAGTCGTGGATATGATTAAAAATATATATATATATATATATATATATATATATATATATATATATATATATATATATACTAGGTGCGCAACTGAGTTTCCGGGTTTCTTGGACCAATAAAAAATCGAAAATTTCAAGACAAATACAAAAAATGGTTCATTTGGAGTATTGTCCCTCGCTATTTACACAGTTTTGCCATCTCTCTGGCAATACATAGATACCGCGATGATAAAAAGACGCATCTTTGGACTGAAACCATTTGTCCAACCAATTTTGTACTGAATCGGGATTGGCCAAGTGTAGCCCACCCAAGCCATGAGCAATCGACCGGAACAAGTGATAGTCTGAAAGGGCCAGGTCTGGCGAATACGGCGGGTGCGGTAGCAGATCCCATTTCAGTGTTTTTATGGTGTCCTGGGCGATGGAACTGCGATGGCACGGAGCGTTGTCGTGCTGCAATGTCATACGTTCGTGTCTCGTGTCCTATTCTGGCCGTTTTTCAAGGAATGCGTTGTTCAAATTCATTAGTTGTTATCGGTAGCGATGCCCATTGACTGTTTCTTATGTTTGCGCATCATCTTCATCCAATAACGCTTACAGATCGGCGTCCTCAATTGTTTTTGGTCTTCCGGCACGCTCCTTGCCCCCAGTCTCAAAATCGCCACTCCTGAACCGCTTGAACCAATCTTCACACGTTGTTTTTGATGGTATATGTTCGCCGTAGGCCTCTTCAAGTAACCGATCTGCTCAAGCTGCTGTTTTTTTAGGTTAAAGCAGAAAAGCAATGCTTCCCGCAAATGCTGTTTATTTGGCACAAACTTTGACATTTTCGAGGTTAGAAAAAAGGTCGTTGTGTTGCGATATTTGTTTACATTATGACTGGGTATTCTTAACAGACGTCCAAGCTATAAAGACACCCAATTTCAGACCTGTATCCCGACTACATGTGTCGCTAGCGCCATCCATGTTCGAAACCCAAGAACTTAGTTACGCACCTAGTCCTATACAATGTAAGCCCACAAAAAAACGATAATGTTTCTTCTGCAAGGGTCGTACGAAATACGTTCTGAGAAACTCTATTCAATCAATCAAATGAAATAAATTACTCAATGCAAATTCAAAAAGTTCACAATGGATAAATGAAATATCTGGAATAGCTATTATCTTTTAAAGACTATTCACTTCCTTGTCGGGAAATAAGATTGACGATACCGTGATTGATTCTGTAACGCGCGTCAGTCGATCACGAAACTCGGTGGAAACACAATGTTAATAATGAGATGGTAGACTAGTGCAAGTATAAAAGAGTGAGAGGGGAGAGAGAGAGAGAGAGAGAGAGAGAGAGAGAGAGAGAGAGAGAGAGAGAGATTGAACATTTATTTTGTCCTAGTATTCTATGGGACAATATTTTAACATTATAGTTTTCGGTGAGTTTGAGTTGTAAACTACACACAGTCTAACAATAGTTATACATAAGGGGCCTTACAAACTAGAATTGGTAGTTGGTAAACGGTAAACTAGGCTAACCATTCCATTATCGTGCTAACACGAATACAATAAAAATATAACAAAAATATAACAATATGTGTACATTTCTCGTGTAGAAGTGTTCGTCCTGGCTAGGAGATAAATAATAACAAAAAATCAAAGAAAATAAAAGAAAGCATAAGAGTGAACGCTACTGCATTTCCGATTGAAATAAGTGATTCCGCAATCAGACTTTGAAGATTTCAATGCTTGGAGATTACGTCACGTCAGATGGTAGTGCATTGCAAAATTGCGCTGCAGATATGCCAAAGGAACGCTGTTTCGTAGTGGTTCTACAATTAGGTATGGCAAACGTTGCGAGTGATCGCCTTGAAGAAATGCGCAGGTATGGATCCCGGAGTGGGAGGAGCTCGCTGAGGTAGTGTGGCACGCGTAAATAAAGAATTTTATAAGCTAGTATTCCTAGGAAATAAAAGCGCCGATTCTTGACAGAAAGCCAGTTAAAGTGATGACGATAAGGCGTGATGTGAGTATCCTTTCGCAGATTAAATATAAATCTTATACAACAATTTATGAGCTTCTGTAGCTTGGTGTCAAGTTCTCCTGATAAATCATTATAGACTAGGCAGCAATAGTCTACGTGTGGGAAGGTTAATCTAGTGACTAATTTGACTCGGAGTTGCATAGACAGTGAGTTCTTATGATATTTAAGCCTATAAAGAACATCGTTAACTTTTTGGGAGATGCTGAACACCTGTAGACGCCAGGACAAATTCGAAGCGAACCATACACCCAGGTTACGTGCCTGAGAGACATAGGGTATTACATTGTTGTTAACCATTAAGGGAGGACAAGTGGTTACGTCCAGTTCCCGGACATAGGTTGAGCTACCAAGAATTAAGGCTTTAGATTTGGATGCGTTGAGAGAAAGTCCATTTACTGTCGCAAACGTGGAAATTACGTTCACATCGTGAGTTACCGAGTCAATGGCAGCCCTCAGATCATTCGGATGACAGTGCAGGTAGATCTGGGTATCGTCAGCAAATATCATTAAACTACAGAAGCGGAGCCCACGACCAATGTCATTGATGTATAAAGAAAGTAAGTATGGGCCAAGAACGGAGCCCTGAGGGACACCCCTCGTAGAGGGTAAGCAATCAGAGCACTCTCCCTGGTCGTCGACCACAGCTTGAGTCCTTCCCGTAAGGTGCGAGAAGAACCAGCTCACAGTCTGAATTGAAAATCCAAAGGATCTAAGTTTTAGTAACAGTTGTAAGTGGGGAACTGTATCGAACGCTTTACTAAAATCGAATAAAACAAGTATAGTTAACATTTGTTAATCGACACCAGTTCGAATATCCTCAGAACTCGTAGGAGCGCTGACTGCGTGCTATACGTTTCCCTGAATCCCGATTGGCGATCAGTAAGCAGATTGTGCTCCGTAAGGACGGTGATAATTTGAGAATGAACAATGCGTTCTAATATCTTAGAAAGTTCGGGAAGGTTCGCAATAGGTCGGGTATCCGATGGAGTCCGAGGAGTTTTAATTTTCGACAACGGACGTATGAACGCTTGTTTCCATAGACTGGGAAAGTATGAATTTTGAATAGAAAGATTAAATAATACCGCTATTGCCGGTAGGATAGATGTATGAGCTTTAGCGATAGAAAAGGGAGAAAGGCCATCAGGACCAGTACGCAGAGAGGAGACCGTAGTACGAGGAAAGTATTTAACACCTGAATCTAATGTAATTGGTGAAAGAGAAAAAGAATAAAGCGGCCGCGGGGCGGATTTTAAAGTATTAATAAAATCGGTGTGTTAGAGTGGATTTTCAGTTCCGGAGATAGATACGTAATATGCATTTAGTTCTTTAGCGCTGAAACATTTTAGAGAAGAGGGCATGTTAGCTTTTATAAGACCCCAATTTGCAAGCTCCTTCCAGAGTCGAGCCGCTTCATTAATAGTACTGATCCTAGCGAATAAAAAATCTTCCCTTGACTTGCGTAATTGTTCAGTCACACTATTCCGGAATTAACGATATATATAATATAGTTCCGCACTATTAGTACGCTTAGCACGCCGGAATAATTTGTTACGCTCGCAAATCTTGCTTTTGATTTCAGCTGTAAGCCACGGACTCGGATATTTACGAGATCGAAATTGACGCATAGGTGCTAAAGAATCGAATGTATCACTAATTACCCGTGAAATGGTCGTAGCTACAATATGTACATTATCGACGATATTATGACATTCTGAGATTGACTCAATAAGCGGAAAAATAGCCGTAACAATTATTGTGTTGTACGCTCGCTCGTTAAAATTTTTGAGGTAACGCCGTGATATAACTCGCGTGCATGGTTCCAGAAAAGTTACAACATAAGTTATTTGGAGGAGGTCATGGCCCGCAATAAAAGGAGCTGACGTCTTCTTGCATGACAATAAATTCTCTTCCGAGTCGATTATAAATACGTCAAGCCATGAATCACTGTATGCCGTGTGGTATGATGCATCAGACGGAACCAAAAAGAGTGGGTTTGAGGAAATAAAGTCTTTCAGGACCTCCGCATCATAACCGTACGCTAATAAATTACAATTTAGATCTCCTGTTATTATGGTATTATTATACGCGTGGTTGAACCTCTGAAAGCTCGAGATGAAGTCTCCAAAAAACAAACCCTTCGGTCGCCTATAAATGGACGCAAACAAAACTGATATTCCGTTGGCTATAGCTATGTCGAGTAATACGTATTCTGGAGAATTCGAAAAAGCCGAGGGCGATGAATCGAGCAATTTCACACGAAAAGTGCTATTAATGTAGCATGCAACGCCACCACCCATCTTACCCTCTCGATCATTCCTAATTATGAAAAATCCATTTATGGCTACAAGTTCATCCGGGATACGTGAATTTAACCAAGTTTCAGAAACGGAAATAATATGAAAATTGTTTTCCTGAATGTATAGTCGTACTTGGTCAATATGCGCAAGAAGAGAGTTAGCATTAAAATGACCAATTTCAAGTTTAGAATTAATTCTTTGCGAAGACAATTGATTCATAGTGCTCGGAGGGTGACTCAATCGTGGGAGTCAGATGAGATTCTCAAGATCCTCTGATTCGCGAATTATTATCCGAGATTGATCATTTGCTTTGCGCACAAAGATTGTTCCCCCCATTGTCCAGACATGCTTGTAGTTAGTTTGCCGTGCCCGAGCTCTCGTTTGTCGCAGTAAATCATACATCTTACTTGGAAGGAACTCATTAATGTAAATTTTTCCGTTAACATTGTCTCCAAAGACTTCTTGGGCGGTAAGTTCACGCTTTGTACGCTTGGCTTTAATAATTAAATCGCGAATTGAAGCAGATGTGAGGCTGACAATAAACGAAAACGAGTTTCCTGCATTAGTTGAGATTGGAGATGTTGCACGATCATTATCAGCTCTCTGTTTACGCTTAAGAATTCGGACGGATACGATATGCGTTGAGAGTTCAGTTAGGCCAAGCACTGCGAGTACCTTAAGAACGAGAGCTTTCGGTTCTTTGACACGACCTTGAGGGAGGCCTGACATTATGATCTCATTTGACCCTGAAATCTGAGTGCCGATTTGGTTTCTGATCTCCGAAAATTCCTGGCGGAAAATAAAATTTTCATGTTCTAATTTTGCATTTGCAAGTAACAGTTGTTCAAGCGTGTTGGTATGTTCGGCTGAAGTAGCAATTAGCTGAGGTATCGTACTTAAAGTATCATTGATTTTTTGAATAGCCTCTCTCTGATCACGACGCATACTGACAATAATATCGAGGGTCACGGTAGAAGCAGATGCATCAGGAGCGAGGGTCTCATTGGACGCCGACGCCGATTGATTAGACATTTTTTTATCTTTAAATAACAGCATCTACTAATTGTTGAATAATTTAAAAAGTTTTTCGCACAGCCTGGGTGATACGCACGGAGACACCCTTGACATGTAATCGAATTACGTGCAATCAACTTATAGCATTTAAAGCACTCCGGAGGCATATAGTATCCCTACGTTACCGACTGTAGGAAGAAGTTGTCCGAGTTGATGAGATAGATGATATATCGAGACGCAGCGATAATGTGATTTTCAGACGAGTAATCGATCGATCGAACGCAGTAGATCCTGTGCCGTGTGAGTCAAGAGCGCGCATGCGTATCAGAGGTGAAGACGAGCAAATAATGTCGTAGATCCGTGAGTCCAGAAGCGTGGTTAGAAAATATGCCAATCTTTAGCACAGCATATTTAACCATCCAGAGCAGAAACAGCCGTTTTATAGCATTGAATCGGTGTAAAGCAGAAAGAGGCGTGCTTTTATTCTGAAAGAATAAGCCCGAAGGCACCAGGTGTGCAGTTAAAAGCCCAAAAGTGGTGAGCGAGAAAAAATGCGTGCAGAGCGACTCACCGGTGGAAAAGAGAGAGGAGAGAGAGAGAGAGAGAGAGAGAGAGAGAGAGAGAGAGAGAGAGAGAGAGAGAGAGAGAGAGAGAAAGAGAGAGAGCGAGACCGAGAGAGGGGGGGGGAATAGTGCTCAGGTACTTTGACTGATGGCATTACAGGAGAAGGAGAAATAGTATGAGAAACGTTTCGAAGATCTATACGTGAATTTTACATCCACCCTGATACCGATAAAAACGAGGACTTTCGAAGTGAAAGTTTTACTCTGTTACCAAACGACTTCTGAGGGTTGAAAAACCGAAATACCAGGCTCTTGCGCTGTAGCGGCTGACAAAGCTGTGTAGAGGGGTAAAAAAGGAAGACCTGAGCTAAAATCGTACAAATATCATAATCCTTTTACGTAAGACCAATGGATAGGTGTAATCCATCTTTGGCAAGTTGCGCGCGATTTGTTGTCGTATACGAGATTCGGATCGACGCAGGATTTAAGTTTTCTTCGGGTCTCTTCGGACTTGATCCCCCATTCACACATATATTTGTGTGCTTGTATTACTGAGGAAAACGAATACGAAGAGGTTTGTCGAAGGAGTGAGTAACGAACGGGACCATGGGTTGCTATGCCTGCTTTTGTCAACGCGAAGAGAGGGGCAGAGGGCGAGAGAGAAAAGGGAACGGGGAGAAAGGACGATGCTACGAGAGAAAGGATCACGGACAAAGCGTCACTTTGTCGAACTTTGATCGGTCCGAGAAGAGTGGCGCAGACCACGAAGCTTTTCGTCCGCAAATCTCAGGGGGTGCTAGCCAGGGTTGGAGGTCGACTTGTGGGATTTGATCGAATCGCCCTGCGAGCGAGCTCTGTGTAGACAACTTTTCGGTCATGCGGGCGTTCACATTGTCCTCTCTCGACTCTTCTTCTTCTACGTATATATAAGTACACCTGTACACGGGCTTTTGAAAGGGCAGAAAGGGGGACAGACGGCGACAATTGGTGTGTGAGATCAGAAGATTATCTACCATAAAATAGTGTAATCTCTTATCGAAGCTGTCACCAAATCTGGGGCTTGTTTAAGCTATACGCTTTCGGGCCCCCTATATACAACATAAAAGTACGTCCATAACAGTGGGTATTGTATTGCGACTTCAAATAGTGAATGTAGTGAAGGATCGATAAAAACCCTACGAGTGAAACATTTTCACATTGCTTCCTCATTATTTCATTCCGTTTACAAAGTTTCCTCTACGATCACGTTATTTTTCTTGCAGTGGATTATTCCTCACAGAGAAAGCTTCATGAACTGGATAACATGATGCGGGAGATACGCGATTGTTTCTAATTATCAAGACTTTTTTCAACCAACCCTCCATATTACTTCATTTACGCACAAAATATCTATAATCAATCGTATTGGAACACGGTTTTCCCATTTACCCGGCACAATTTCAATCTTTCGGCACAAACTCCTCGACATTCGTAATCAGTGGAAAACTTCCCATCTGAAAGAACTTCTAAATGGTGGAAATATTAAAAAAATAAAGACCGACCTTTTTTGGAAGCTTCATCAAAATTGCCGAGGTTCTGAAATTTCAAATAACCGAAGCGGCGATCTTATTTGAGTTACGAAGACTTATTGAGGGGTTTTTGAAAACGTTTTTTTGGTAGACTTAGAGAATGCCGCTTGGTTCCTTCCGATATCACGATTATCTTTCCCGAAAAGTGCGCTTAAAAAATGGCGACAAAGATGCAAACGGGTACGTATGAAAAAATTAGCGAAAATGGATGGTCCGAATTTGGAATTCCACCAAAAGCCGAAAAATTATATGATTAAACGAACTTACCAAGTTAAGTTCTATCATAATTGTATGAAGCGCCTCTTCCGAGAGAACTCTGTAGTACCCCCACTTCTCACCGATGTCGCCACAATTTTATATACTATAACTAAAAAAAAAAGAAATGAGGATATCGTCCCGTCTCGGTATGTCCCATGAACCCTCATTCTTGAAAGCTTTGCCGTAACAATTCTCATTGGGTCTCGAGGTTACCACCTTGAGCTAGGGTAACTCTAAGGGTGGGGTTGATCATTTCGGAAGAGGCGCTTCATACAATTATGATAGAACTTCACTTGGTAAGTTCGTTTAATCATATAATTGTATTTCGTGCCTCTTCCTCGAGATCAACTGTGTAGGCGTTGAACGCTTGTTACGGCTGGTAAATGTAAAAAAGGTATCTTCCCTATACAGGGTGGCCAGAACATTGACGTCCAAAAATAAAATTTAGGTCCCTTGTATCGTGGGGTATCCGGATAACCCCCATGTATGTCCCACGACTCTTCATAGTTTTCGAGTTATGAATTTTATTTTTAATTTTTGAGAATTTTCGACCTGACCAATTTTAAACAAATCTAAAAAAAAGTAGAAGACTGTGTTGAAATTTTTTTGCAACTGAATCTCACGAGTAGTACTTTCATGCATAAAATAATCAGCTTCGTAACTGTGATGAAAGTTATGAAAATGTTGGTCTAATGTGAAAAATTTACGTTCGGTAAATTATGACTTAAATTTTCAACTTTAAATTAAAAATCTAAACAGGTGACTTCATGGTTCCTGATTAGGCCTCAAGAATGCGCCAGACTCTCAGCTTTCATAATCATTAAAAAAAAGTAGTACTTAATAGGGCTATTTTGGCTACAATTGATCTTCAAAGACAGCGAGGTTGAAAGTTCTTAAAATTAGCCATCTGATTAAAAAAAAATTTGCCCATTTTATCATTCCTCAGGTTCTTTAGTTTGTTAACTGACCAAAAATTACTGCGGGAAAGCTAAGATTTAACCATTTGGAGGTTTATTTTTTTAGTTTAATTTAAGTTTAATGAATTTTGCGCGATCCGTTCTCGTGCATCAGGTAAAAGAATTGCGCCCTCGTTTACGGGTTGTAAACGAGGGTGCAACTCTTTTACCTGTCATACGTGGGGGTTATTCGGATACCTCACGATACAAGGGACCTAAATTTTATTTTTGGACGTCAATGTTCCGGCCACCCTATATAAGAGTATACGACTACATATATATATGTATATATATATTTTTTTACTTTTCCGATAAATGAATTAACTTGTACAACGTTGAGAGGTAACAGCATATCTTAACTATGTAAAATCGCCTTCGCAAACCAGTCTCTAGGATTTATTAAAGGCAAATCATAAAATCTCGAGAATGTTTGTGAACTTTCAGTCCAGCCCGCGGTCTCTCTGAGAGTTTCAATATCGACTCCTCCTCTCTTGGCTGCGGAAGTAGATGCGTGCCTTGTCGAATGAGCAGTGCTTGAGCAAGGATTGAGCTGTGACTGCCTTAAATGGACTTTTGCATGAAGTAAAAAGAAAACGCAAGAAACCTTGCGACGTTTGGGTCCTGTTCAAGTAGCTTTCTAGAGCAGACGCTGCGGAAAGCTTAACATTTTTCGTATAAAACGGCAAAATCAATGTCGGTTGTCGTCTGTTTTTCCCTGTCGTCTTAATCCGATCAGGTATTTTATCTCTATCTTTTAATCTATATCCGTATTTCTGTAGTGAGTGCCAATAGAACGATAAGTTTCATAGATGAAGCCTTGGTGGGTAATTCCTCATTTTGGGGTAGCGTATCTATATAATTTAACACAATTTTGGGGTCCCACGTAGAATTATACTTTGGTTTTGATGGTCTTAGATTGGCCAGTGCCTTAAAAAATCTTTTCATCCTGAAATTCTGAGCTATGTCTGGTCCGACTAACAGTGACACAGCCGATCTGTATGTGTTTAGCACACCATGAGCTGCGCCCTCGTCGAAGGATTCTGTCAGGAAGGACAACACCGCAGGCTTAACAAGATTCCGACCACCAGGGTAACGTTCTTCCAGAATCCCTGTGCTTCCCTATCAGAGCAAATAAGGAACGAATCAGCCTCAAGACGAATCGGTACCGAGCTTAGCATGGATTGAAAAACGGGGTACCAGGGCTGAGATGGCCACTCTGGCACCACCACGATACCCTGTGATTTCTCACTCCTTTTTTTTGCAAAACCTTTAGGATCACCGAAAAAGGCGGAAGGCATAAGAAAAATAAGACTTCCGCGACACCGTGAACGCATCAACCGTAAGAGCGTCTGGATCTCTAAACCAGGAGATATAAGTATCACATTTCACATTTTCTCGCCTAGCAAACAGATCAATCTCTGGTGTTCCGAAAATCTTTGTTATTTTATCGAATTCTGCATTCGACAACTCAAATTCCATGTTTGATTTTAATTTTCGTGATTCCGCGTCTGCCTCTACATTCATTTCTGAAGGGAGATAAGATGCGAAAAGCCAAATATTTCTGACCTCACACCATCTCCAAATTTTTCGTGATAATTTATTTAGGTTTTCAAACTGAACCCCACCCATTCTATTTATGTAGGAAATAGCAGTTGTGTTGTCGATGCGCAGCAAAATATCTTTTGAATATCTTTCAGATCGCGTGCAAAGCATTTTAGGCCAAAAACGCTGCCTTTAACTCCAAAAAATTGATATGATAGAGACGCTCCTCTTCTGACCAGTGACCGTGTGCTTTTTCATGGGAGCTCTTGCAGCAAACTCCCCAACCCGAAAGCGACGCGTCTGAGAAAATGTCCACATCAAAAAAGGAAGTTCTAATGGGATTTTTCGATCTCGAGCCCACCGCCCTGCACCATACTAGTTCTCTCGATACCCCTTCATCTATGTTTAATCTACCCTCGTAATTGTCATTACTTCTTCTGAGAGCTAAATATTTTAGTCTCTCGCATGCTTTTGTGTATGAAACTCCGCAATTGACAGCAGGGCAATAAGATACTAGCGTACCGACGAATTTTGCAAAGTCTCTAATTTTGTAATCCCGCTGGAACTTGAATTTATCAATCTGAGATTTTAGAGAGATCTTTTTTTGTCTCAGGCAATTATCTCATCGTCATCTGTCCGGCGTCATAGATAAAACCCAGAAAGGTACATCTTCTCGAAGGGTTAGTTTGACTCTTATGCTCGTTAGCAACAAACCCTAATCTCTGTAGGGTAAACCTGGTCACAGTGAGATTAGTATTACACTGGCTGCACGAGTTTCCGATTAAAAGGATGTCATCAATGTACACGACTGAAAGAAAACCAAGCTTTCTCAAGTATGTCGCCACAGGCTTTAGGATTTTTGTAAAAACATACGGCGCTGTGGTCAGCCCGAATGGTAAACACTCGATTACTCGTGAATTGGAACAAGATAGTAAGCGTCCTTTAAGTCAAGGGTCGCTAAAAAACTCCCAGGACTTATTAGTGTTGCAGCCGTTCTTCCATCCTCGAGCTTAAAATGTTTGCCATGAACAAATTTGTTAAATTCCTTAAGGCCTCAGGCCACTGTAACGGTCCAAAAAAAAGGTTTTTTCACGAATTTTTTGCTTCCAAAATTGAAGGTAATTGAAAAAAAACTTTTAAGGGTGTTATCGGGCATACATTAAACTTTATTATCAAATTTTTTTACAGCAAAAAAAAACAAAATGGCGGTTCCACAGCTATCTTCCCGGGGCATGTTTTGCTTGCAGGGCTCCGCGGCACGCAGCACCACTGGTGCACTTTTGAATCTAGAACAAAAAAAAACCATCAATCTAGAGGGTTATAGCTAGAGAATGTCGATCGGATTTTAAAAAGTATCAATTTTTGTGGATTTGGCGTGCGTTTGAAAAAAAAATTGATTTTTGACGAAAAAAAACGGCTAGTTTTTTGTTAATAAAAAATCAATAAATAAAGTTATTGAAAATCCCGATCGACATTCTCAAGATAATGTTAATGTTCACATCTGGTCAAAATTTCAAGTGAAAAAAATGAAAATTGTTCGAGTGATGCTGCGTGCTATTTTGAAAAACCGTATTTCGAGAAAAACGCGTTTAAAGTTTTGCGAATAGTTTTTTATTGGAAAAAATAAAAAAAAGAAGGTAAAAAAAAATTTACCGTTAGTCTGCAATCCCAGCACCATACATTTGTCCTTCGATGGCCAAATTTTCGTCTGGCAAAATTTACAGTGGCCCCTTAAGGTTAAAAATAAAACGACTACATCCATCAGGCTTAGGAACGAGAAATATACTCGATACGAACTGGTTTTTCGACGGTTGGCAGCTCTGAATCGCTCCCTTTGTTTGTAATTCACGAAGCACAGTGGAAAGCCTGAATATTTCCTCTCTCGACCATTTTGGTTGCGTAGGGACTCTATTTTGAATGATCTGGCTGACAAAAGGAATTTTGTACCCGGTTATCCAGGACAAAATGGTAGTATCAGTAGTGATCTCTTTCCACTCATCTTCGAAAAAACGAAGTCTCCCAGCTATGTTCCCTACCGGTTCTAATATAGTCGTCTCGAGTGCTCCTGATTTTTCCTCTGTCGAAATTTGTGTTGTGGTTGGCATTGTTGCGTTTTTCGAGATGTTTGATAATACTGTTTCGGCCCGCCCGACGTCCGGGAGTAGTCCTTGCTTCGATATTGACGAGGCGGGGGCCTGAAGTTTTTTGACGGCTTCGCATTTTGCGTAAGCTTTGGTGCGACCTTCAGATCCTTGCAAGTACTCTCGATCGATTTTGCAGATTTGAGAACTTCGTCCAAATTTTTTCCGAACAAATATTCATCGCACTTCGTAGCGGTGAGCGTGTCCCTTAGGGCCACATTGATGTTGGATATGACAAGACTTTGTCTAATCATGGACTCGTCATGCAATAGATCTGTTAACAGACTGCTCAGGTCACCGAGATACCCAAGAAAGGGGTTAAACTCAGGTTTGTCTTCCTTGAGAATAAGAGACATGGCATTTCCAGTTGCAGCCACATACGCAGTAATTTTCTCCTGCTTCTTCTTTACACGCTCGTCCCTCTTCACGACCGTATCTTGCATGAAAATTTTTACCTCTGGATTTAGTTTCGGCGGGTCAATGAGGGTGCAGTTATTAGGTGGTGGATATTTATTTATCAAGGCCTCTCTTTCTTCGTCAGGCAGTCCTTGCTGTATTATGTCCTCCCAACGTTTTTCCATGTCCTTATGTATAGCCGGTCCAAGAACTCTTTCCTCGCATAAACGTTTTCCAATCAAATTAAAAATGTCTGGGCTCAGCGTAGCTTCCGTGTGCACGAGATCTACCTCGTCCTCGGGTAAAATCATCGAATATTCTGGTACTTTCTTTGGGTCCCGCTCCCGATGCATCTCGTCAGTAAGCACGTCCCTGTGTTTTTCACGGCTCGTTTGTTTCTCCGTCGATCGACTCTCCTCTCTTGAAATTGTTAACGCAGATTGACAGCAATAAGTTAGTCTTGTTAATGTCAATTGAGCCAGTGGTGTTATATGCCGATAGGATTATACCAATTTTGTATTGTATACCAATAGGGTTAGAGCCCCTGGTACAATTCTTTGAGCGAGGCAGTGGTTTACGCGGCACAAGTTAGCGCCTGTCAATTTGCTGCGATTGCGTGGGTTAGAGCCCATCTACGCTTGCCACTCGTATTGCCGAACAGGTTGGACACGGGTTACAACCCGTTTTTCCTCGCTTTTCCCCCATGACCGCAAAACGATTATTTCGTTGTAGGTAAGCGCTCTGAGTATGGCACACATAACCCGCATACAGGTTAGACCCTGTAATTATGGCAGAGAGTCGATCGCGTCACCGTAAACGCCTTCTCAAAGGCTGCAATCTGAAACATACTTTTTGAAAGAAAATAGACCTACTGTAGAGGCGATCTTCCCAATACGAGGATGTTTCCGAGTCGGTGCTGCGTCTTCTGCAACGACGCTTATTGTTCTTGTGCTCATTCCTCGTCTATTTTTTCTCTAGCCTTTTTAATCTCTCCTCAATGCTGGTCTGTTGATTTTCCTTGTTTCGGGAATCGTCCAAAAAACAATTGTTATCCGAATACTTGTCTCTGGTCCTTTTACGAAACATTTTACTTTTTCGAAAATGTTTGCCTCGAAAAAACACGATGTGGCTCATCGGCACAAAGCGAAAGAATGAGGGTTCATGGGACGTGCGAAGCTGGGACGATTCCTCATTTCTTTTTTTTTAGTTATAGTATATAAAATTGTCACGACATCGGTGAGAAGTGGGGGTACTACACAGTTGATCTCGAGGAAGAGGCGGAAAATACAATAATCGTATACTAGCGAATCAAGGGACAGTTGTCGGAGCAAACGATTGCGATGAGAATGCGCGCCGAGCGAAGGTTTAAATCCAAACGGAAAAGAAATAAGCTGCGATTGAGTGAAGGCACTTGTTTTTGATTATCAATTTTCTTTTTATAAGTCCCCGTCGCGGTGTATTTTTAGCTTCTGAAAATGAATTGCACCATTAATTTTCCCCAAAATCCGTCATTTCTATGGAAAATCGTGGAAAATTTATGTCGGTCGGTTCTTCACGTTTTCCTGGCTTAATTTTGAGCTCACGGCAAAAACTCTGTGATATTCGTAATCGACGGTAAATTTATTTTACAGCCAAATTCTTCGCGCATCAACAATTACATCCCTATGTCGTAAAGCTTGAGAAAGATTGCCTTCTTGGAATATTTGTCAATTTCATGGGGTCTGAACTTCTATATCGATATTTGTCAAATTCAATAAGGACAGGACTTTAATTTATAATAGGGAGAGATTCTATTCTTTGGTAAGGTGAATTTGTACCAATTTCTCAATGATTTCTCAAGTAACACCCTGACAACAAAAGTTGTCGCAAAAAATACCGCAAAATAAACACTCACACACATACACTTCCGGGCGTTCTTTCACAAGCATTACATTTCGGCGTTTTTTAATATTCCAACCATATTTTCACTAAAATCAGAGACCAAATCGTATTCAAACGCAGCTCCCTCTACAAGAAAGTACAATGAGTGGAAGCTTGCAGTCGTTTTTATGCAGGAAGGATTCATGAGCTGCAGAACTAGATGTGTGGTTTAAAGGAAGACTACCGTTGGTCTGCAGCACATGCACAGTGATGTCATCCCAGAACGGAGTGTGCATTGAAAGGTAGTAGGATATGTTACAAAAAGAGAGACGGAACATTTGAAAGAGGGCAGTGTCCTTTCACGAGAGAATGAACTGACGACCGCTGTCGGTGGACCGGGGGCAGCAGATGTGAGAGTGGGAGTTAGCGTTTTGCGATAATAAAATATTCCATATCAATAAATATATATTAGGTGTACAACTTAGTTCGGTCCGTTTTCAAAAGATAGCTCTAGGTGCTATAAATGGTTGACGGCAACAGCTGATTTTTGCTGTATCGTGAAGTATCAACATCTCTTAACCAAATATCGTTTACAGACCTGTGAGATTAGTGCATCAAGTCTAATTTTTACTGCGGCGAAAGTGTCGAATTTCGTCCCAAATAAGCACCATTTGCGGAATTTTCTGTTTCAATTGGAAGAAAAGTGCGGCTCAAGCCCAACGAATGCTTGTGGGACCATCACGGGAGACTTCTACAGGCAACAGTTGATCCGTTTAAAGCGAGCTATACCCGAAAAAACGTCCAGAATATGCAACCAGACACGAGTCCACAATCTGTCAACATCACAACGCTCGGCCTCACGTTGCTATTGCGGTTAAAAACTATTTGGAAAATAGCGGGTGGGAAATTCTGGCGCACCCGCCTTATAGCCCAGACCTTGCCCCTTCCGACTACCATTTGTTTCGATCGATGCAGAACGCTTTGACTGGAATACGCTTCACGTCACAACAGGGTATCAAAAATTAGCTCGATTCATTCTTGGCTTCAAAAGATGAACGCTTCTTCCGCGACGGAATTCATAAATTACCAGAAAGATGGGGAAAAATAGTAGCTAGCGATGGACAATATTTTGATTAATGTATTAATTCATTTTATCATTCAAATAAGTGCGTATTTTAAGCAACAAACCGATCGAACTAAGTTGTACACCCAATACTAAAATATTTAATTTAATATTTAATTATACAGAAGACAATTTAGCCTTGAAATATATACCCTAGAATTTCTACAACTCAGCAACGTCCTGTAGTTCTCTCCAAACTTTTCCATCCCTCTCCACGACTAAGACAGGGTACTTTTTTGTTTTAATATAATTAATCAAGTTATCCTGGAGTCCTGTATACAGACGGGCACTCACAATCACCTTCTCAAAATCTTCGTTCTCCAATCGTCATCCATGCCTTCCCATCTATTCGTTGATTCTGTTTTTTTTTAAAGATATTCATTCTTATCACACTAAACCCTGACTAATCCCTTCCCACATGATTCTTATCTTGCATTTATTAAACGACAAAATGCGAATGGGTTTCTCGTTGGCCCGTTGCATTCGAGAATTCGAACGTATACTATGAGCCTTCCCGAGTCGAAATTTTTAGTTTATTTTGAAGGCCTTTGACTGCATGTCAGCCTTACTTGAGTCTGCTTACTGCTAGAAGTGCTACTCTAGACCACAAAATGGTCCTCCTGTGCAGACCCTTATACTCCTCCAAGGTCTTCATGGAAGCCTCATGCCAGTCGGTTCACTGCTACAAGTCCTACTATCGGCGCACAGTATTTCAAAGTCTGAAAAAATGTGACAAAATCGAAAAAGTTCGATATTTTTTTCAGGAAAATGACCTCACAATATTGTAGGGATGACTTTGCCGCATACTATGCCGAAAGGCCAGAACGGTAAATCTCTACCTTTAAAAACTTTTTTAAAAAGGTAAAAAAAACGCCACGTAATAAAAATCTCTTAAAATCGTTATAGCTTGTTTTACTATATAATACATTCTGATTTATCTCAAATATCTCAAACTATAGTTTTCATTTAAGTTCAGAAAATGGTTTTATTTTACTTCTTTAATGCAAACGTACAAAAAATTGAAATCACTTTTATGAAATAGCCAAGCAAGTTTACTAGTCATGTTGCACACAAAATTGTTAATGCTCAGGAATAATATTTTGTTTAATATTTCATTTTAAAAAGTAATATTATTATTATAAGAAAAAATTGATATCACCATTAGATAAAAGTACAAAGGAGGTAACACACAAGTACACTGGAAATGCTGTGCAACGACTTGGCGTGCATGGTAAGGAAACCGCTCGGGAGGATACAGAATTTTCCGTTCCCACCGTCCGCGAAAATAATTTTTGCGTCGGTATATACAGGGTGTCCCAGAAGTAACATACGCCCTTCAAGCATCTGGTAGGAAACAAAATTCTGAGACGAAAAGTCCTCAGTCATTTTTTGATCAGACGCGTAGATAATTAATTATGAATTAAAATAAATAGCCAATCAGGTGCGCACTGCAGCGGAAAGGCAGCGTAGTGGGGCGGGATAGGGGAATGCGTTGTAATTGCGTGCGCCTGAAAATGTGTGCGGAGGGAAAACTCCGAAAGCATGTGTGCAAGTGCACACACACACACACACGCGTGTGCGCACGTACACTCACACTAGGATACACACACTTGCACAAACACGCGCACACTTGCACACACCGGCACACACACACACACACACACACAAGCACGCACGTACGCACGCACACACGCACACACACACATGCGCGCGCGCGCGCACACACACACACACACGAAGTAAAATAAAACCATATTTTGAACTTAAATGAAAAGTATAATTTGAGATATTTGAGATGAATCAGATCTGAACAAACTAAACGTCTGTAATTTCAAACTCGTTTAAAAAATTACCTTTTATTACTGAATATTTTTCAAAGGAAATGAATACAGCTTGTTTTTTTTCTTTTTACGATTTTTTTACAATAAAGAATTCACAATATGCTAATTTATGAGAAGATTAATTTCAAATTAATAAAAGTATAGGAAATGCAAAGGGATTACAATTTCTAACACCTATTTTTCAACGAAAAAAAAGGTTAAAGAATGGAACTTTTTACTTTGAGAGGGTATGTTTGTTATTATTCGATAATAAATTGACAGACGAATAAAAGTAAATTCCCTTTTAAAAACAAAACGAAAATTTTGTTTATTGAAAAGAAGTTAAATTTTTTTCTTTGTACAAATTCTCCCTTTACATGAGCGAAAATATCCGTCCAAAAACCATCTTTTATCGAGTAAGCGAAATAATAGTGGCCTAAAGCAATAATGGTTTTCCTTCAATTTGTATTTACCAAATTTAAAACTTTAATCACTCGGGCTACAGGGCAAAAATCGGGACAACTTTAGGCTAGGCATACTTTTTGTGGACACTATCAACTGGGAAAAAATGCCTGAGCATAATATTCGTGATAGCTATCCGCAAAGATGTCGTAACTTTCGTAATTTAAAGAGTAAAGAGCATTTTTAACATTTTTTAACTGCACATCTCACAGAAGACAAATTATATAAAAATGGATTTTTTCTTACCTTGAAGAGCATACTTTCAGCTGTCCAGAGCTGCCCTTTAAATTTGGTACGATGATTGGTCTATGAGTTATTGATTATTCAAGTAAAAAATGTCATTTAACTTTGATCTTGTAATTGATGTATACTTGTTTCAAAGTTCAAAATAGAAAGGATGATCCAAGGAAAATACGTCTGATTGCGTCATTAATCAAACAAAAGAGCAAACAATTATTTAAGTGAAAGCTTGAAATCTAGAGATTCTACCTTTGAAATGCTTTTTAAAATTTTCTCCTATGATGATTTTTCGCGGAGATAGAGCAATTTGATAATCACTGAAAAAATTTCATAATTTTTTTGTTGTCTTAATCTTTGTGATCCCAACTCCATGACGCTGAAGTTGGCATCGTTGGAATGGAACGAAAATGAAATATTGAATGGTCAAGCTTCTTTTGGGATGAAAATGATTTGTTCTCAAACACTCATACTTTTTTCGGATCTAAAACGAATTCTTTTTAAAAGCTCGAACTTTTTTTGGATCGAAAATGAATTCTCCTTGAATGCTTGAACTGTTTTTGATCGGTGCAGGCTGTAAAAATGCTTCAAACGTTTTTACACACTTTGTTAGAAATTCACTACCTCAATTTACAAAAAGAAGACGCTCCTTAATAATACAATAGAGAAATAAAAAATGTAAATACATGCATTTAAACCACTCAATAATTGTCCACTTTCTAGGGCCAAATATTGCGGATGCATTACAGAACTATGTGAACAAGCTCGGCATCAGTTGTTCTATGAATATTCATTGTTTTGAAAAATCACATTTCCTGTTGTCAAGACAAATGGATTAACTTGAGTTAGCGCTTATAACTATGTGTACGGTGAGTGCGAAAGCTGCCCTTTGTAGTCTTTCTGCGCTTTCCAAGAGACATAAGCTTTTTACAGATACTCCTGAACCGCACACAAATTTCTCTACCGCATACTCCAAAGAAACTTTGTTCTCATATAAAAACTGGGAAAGTCTCAGCTTTCGTTGTATTCGCAATAGTTCCCAGGCGAAGAACTACAAGGGTTGGAAGCAATGATTCGTTAGACTTTCTCCACAGTACTGTCCACCTGAAAACTTCTGACAAGGAACATCCCTCATCAGGTGTCCGCCGCCGATTTTGTTGAAACTCATATATGTGATAGAGCATCGAAAACTTTGAGGCACGTATTTTTTTTATCTGCGGAAAAACGGATTTCAGTGGGGAAACCGCCCCTCAAAGAAAGGCGTGTCAATGGGTGATTTTGCAGTTTCTTCTAATGAAAAGCGATGGAAAATCCACTATGAAAATGTTAAGAAAAAATTAAATTAGGGAGTAAACCCCCCCTCAATTTGCCTTTTTTCACCCCACACTTAAAAGGGTTGTATGCAAATTAATAAAACAGGTATCATTTTGAAGGGGAATTAAAATTAAAGTTGACGGGTTTTTGCGATTTGGCGGCATAGCAAATTTAAGGGGGTAAACCACCTCTAACATAAATTTATTTATCATGGTCGTTTATTCTTTGTTTAAAGTGTATCCGCTGATTTTAAATATTTCTATAACCCACAATTTAATGTTTTATCATATTTTAAAATTATTACATTCGTCTTAAGGGGTAACTACCCCTCTAACGAAAAACATTATTGAAGTATCTGCTTTCGATTTCGTTGAAACTCATATACGTGGTAAAGGATTGCAAACTATTAAACATGTTTATTTGTTTCGGCAGAAAAACGGTGTTTGGGGATAAAACCACCCCTCAAAGTTTCTCCCACAAGTAGTCCACCGATCTGAATGAAACAAAATCGAAAATTCCTCTAATATTAAGCGATGAAAAATCCACTACAAGAGTGTTGATTAGAAATACAATTAAGGGGTAAACCACCCGTCCATTTGCCGTTTTTCACCCCACGCTTAAGAGGGTTGTATGACAATTAATAAAACAGGTATCATTTTGAAGGGGAATCAAAATTGAAGTTGACGCGTTTTTGCGTTTCAGCGAGACAGCAAATTTTAAGGGGGTTAACCACCCCTAACATAAATTTGTTCATCACCGTCGTGCTTTCTGTGTTTAACATGTATTCACGGATTCAAAATATTCTCCCACGTTTTTAGATTATTACGTATTTAAATTTTTACATTTTAAGGGTAAACTACCCTCTAATTGCTTTTCGTTTGAAGTTTCGCAAAACGTTTCACGAATTTCGTTAAAACTGCTTTCATTTCATCGGTAATATCAATTTTATGTTTGTGTGTGCAGGCATATCCGTTTTGAGCTTCAGGAGCGGTACTTTGGGAGTGGGGACGTGGGGCTACCCCTTACTCATAAGACTCATATTTTCATATTGTCATCATTATATTTTCGTACCGAAATGTTTCTTCCTCTAATTTAAAAGTTTTGATGAAAGCATCTCCCATGTGTTAAAGCAACCGAGCCCTCTTTCTGGTTTTGAAAATTCCCGCGGTTCCACGAAGCTATGGTGGTGCCGACGAGGTGACGCGTCGGGCAGCGGAAACGTCGGAGAGCGGCCGAACGGGAGCCGCGTGGCCGGACCGGAAACGAGGCCAGTAAGTCAGTCGGGCACCGAGCGTGAGAGCGAGGGGATCCCGTGAGCGATAAATAAGGAAAGTGCCGCCATATTGCCGAGTCCGCGTGCGTGCAGCCGGCGTAAAAAAGGAGAGGCGTTCGAGACTGTAAAATAAAGGGGCAAGCGAAAGTGCCGTGTAAACGAGAGAAACGCGAAACGCGGGGAGCGTATGGACGTTCGATTGGAGTGCGTGTGCGTGTCGTAGCCCTTATGGCCATTTGTAAATCACCCTATGCATGTCTACTAGTCCTATTTGTTTGAATTAAGTGTGTGCGCCTTCTCATAGACTTTTGTATTTCACTAGCGTAGTTATTTCCTCTTCGGAGCAGTGTGCCTCATTCCTACCTGTGAACCAAAATATAGACATATATATTGTAATGGGTCGAAGTTCGATACATTTAAATTTATTGGTTTGGGACTCGAACAGGGAAGAAATTAGTTGAGACTTAGGTGTTTGGTATTTTTTGATAAAAAAAACAATTAATTCATTTTTTATTTGTCTCGATACAATAGAAAAGGCCGCCTTGTGGAGGTGTAGTGTGTTGTTTGTGTTGTTCTTGTAATTTCCGCAATGTTTTTCTCCGTCGGTAAATGCTCACTTCGCGTGGTAAACTCGGATGGTAAACTGTTCCGGGCGCGACCTACATTAATTGTCATGCGTCGATAATCTTTACCCCCTCCCTTAGTCGCTCTACCGATCGCGGCGCGGCGGATCGTGACGCGCAGGCTCGCTCAATGTTTACGTTTTTTCGGTGTAGGTGCGCGTGTGTGGATGTGTGTGTGTGTTTTTTATGAGTATCGGGACGCTCGCAAATTAAAATACCTCATCGCCCTTTATGCTTTCCTAATACAAATTTTCTATTTACTGTTCGATAATTGCTACTCCTGTGTTGTTAATAATTCCGATTATCCTTTTTCTTAACTTTTTCTCTTATTCTATAATATTTTTTTATTTGTACGTTTCTTTATTTTAATCTTTTAACCCTTTCTCAATTTCTTGCACCTTGACCCTCCATCCACCACGCGTTGCTTCCCTTGCGGTCAGTATTAACGACGGCTGAGTACGGCCAAGGTTTTTAGATAATTGAAAGTACTTTATGACTCTTGTGACTCCACCTTTTAGCTGTTTTGCTTCAAGTTAATCTTTCAACCCTTCTCAATTTCTTTCACCTTGACCCTCCATCCACCACGCGTTCCTTCCCTAGCGGTCAGTATTAACGACGGCTGAGTACGGCCAAGGTTTTTAGATAATTGAGAGTACTTTATGACTCTAGTGACTCCACCTTTTAGCTGTTTTGCTTCAAGTTAATCTTTCAACCCTTCTCAATATCTTTCCCCTTGACCCTCCATCCACCACGCGTTCCTTCCCTTGCGGTCAGTATTAACGACAGCTGAGTACGGCCAAGGTTTTTAGATAATTGAGAGTACTTTATGACTCTAGTGACTCCACCTTTTAGCTGCTCTTTCGATTTTCCGCCTTCCACACTTTCCTTCCCCGAGGGTCAATATTAATGTGCTTGGTACCGATCGACTTCCCAGCCAAATAAGGAGTGCTTTTCCCCAAAAATTCCCGTCCTTTTAGACGCATATTTTACCGCCTTTTCGTTTCCCCTTCTCTTCCGTATTCCCTTAATTCGATTAGTCGGTTTATCCGGTGTTTACCGGTTTTTCTTTCCCCTTCTCTTCCATCTTCCCTTAATTTGATTTGTGGGTTTCTTCGGGTTTTACCGGTCTCTCTTTCCCCTTCTCTTCCGTCTTCCCTTAATTTAATTATTGAGTATGTCCGGATTTTACTGGTTTTTCTGTGGGTCCGAGCTATTTGACCTTGGTTTTATGTCAATCTGTCTCTCGCTTACCCCTTCTCTCTGACGAAATCAGTTATTCTGACTACGTGGTGGGGTTATTTATTTCTGAGACGGACCTGTACGTCTCAATATACATACATACGTGGGTCATTTGACAAGTACCTAGCCTCACCGCTAGATGGTGCCACTATTGCAAGAGAAATACACTATAGTGTAGTACCGCCTTGTAGACGGCTACTGACAAAATTTCAGCCGGATCGGACTTGTAGTTCTCTTTTGAGAGCGTGTGAAAGCAAGTGTGTCCGTTGATTTTTGAAAGAATGGAGAAAGAACAATATCGGTCGGTGATTCGATTCTTGTTTTTGGAAGGGAAATCGCGCAGTGAAATTAAAGAACGCTTGGATGCAGTGTATGGGGATGCTTCTCCTTCGATGGCGACCGTTAAATTTGGGTATAACGAGTTTCAACGTGGTCGTACGTCGGTTTTTGATGATCCACGCCCAGGTGCTCCAAAAACAGCCACTACGGAGGAGAACGTGACAAAAATACACGATATCGTTTTGTCAGACCGCCGATTAAAGGTGCACGAGATAGCTGTGATAGTAGGCATCTCAGAACAACGCGTGTGGCATATCCTACATGAGACTTTGGGCATGAGGAAGCTGTCGGCAAGGTGGGTGCCGCGTTTGCTGACTGCAGACAACAAGCGCATTCGTGTGACCACTTCAGAGCAGTGTTTGGAGCTGTTTAATCGCAATCCAAAAGAGTTTTTGCGTTGTTACGTGACCGTCGACGAAACATGGATTCACTGGTATACTCCAGAGACCAAGGAGCAGTCAAAACAGTGGACCTTACCCGGCGAACCTGCTCCAAAGAAGGCGAAGACGGTCCCGTCGGCTGGAAAGGTGATGGCCACTGTTTTCTGGGATTCTCAAGGTGTGATTTTTATTGACTACCTGAAGAAGGGCAAGACGGTCACGGGACAGTACTACGCCGAACTATTGAGCCGATTTAACGCTGTGTTAAAAGAAAAACGGCCCCATTTGTCGAGAAAGAAAGTGCTTTTCCACCATGATAATGCACCGGCTCACACCTCCGCGCTCGCCACGGCTAAATTGGTCGAATTACGCTATGAACTGCTGCCCCATCCACCGTATTCTCCAGATTTGGCTCCGTGCGACTTTTTTTGTTTCCGAATCTAAAAAATTCACTCGCCGGGAAGAAATTCCACTCCAATAACGAAATAATCGCCGCCACGGAGGCCTATTTTGCAGAGCAAGAGATAACATTTTTTTCAACGGGGTTAAAAAAATTGGAACACCGCTGGGCCAAGTGTATTCAACTAAAAGGAGACTACATTGAAAAATAAATTTTATTTTTAGCAAAATTTTGGTGTTTTCATTTGTAGGCTAGGTACTTATCAAATGACCCACGGACTTACCTCGTACGTGTCGTGAAATAGCCCGAGACCTCCTCCCTGCGACCTGAAAAAAATAAAAGAAACAGAAAGAAACCTAGAATTTAAAGTGACCCCAAATTAACACATGCAAAGATGCAATGCAGTAACAAAAATATATTAATGATACTATTAATAAAATTGAAATGGTATATATAAATATATTTAGTTTGTTCGTTTTTTTTATTCCGCGTAAAAAAAATCATATGCAGATAAATGTTTACGTTTGGATTCTTAAATGCGCCATTATCCAGAATGCTCCCGTTCGGAAATCTTTTATCTCCGTGTATGAAGTTAAACAATCAACGAACAGACCAATGTTTATTTGGGAAAACACGACGGTGATGAACAAATTTATATTAGGGGTGGTTTACCCCCTTAAATTTGCTGTCCTGCTGAAACGCAAAAACGCGTCAACTTGAATTTTGAGTCCTCTTCAAAATGATACCAGTTTTATTAATTTTCATACAACCCTCGTAAGACCATGTGCCACACGCCAGAAAATTTCGACGCGGCCTCTCATTACGTCGGTAGCGCAGATCTCGTAGTTTCTATCTACGATGCTTCGCACTGGGATGAAGAGTCGAATCCAAACAGACTGCGATCGCTGAGCGCGCGCGCGTGTGTGTGTGTGTTTGCTACGCCGACCGTGTGCAGAAAGAACGAATACATTCTCGCACGCCGTTCGGTCGTACGCAAGCACCTTACATCTATGTGTGTATCACACAATTCACACAACTATGCGCAGCGACCATGGTACGCTTGTATTGGAATCATGCGCTCGCTCGGCAGGAGAGCGGTGAAACTTTGTTGTATTTTACATTGTATATGCAGCCATCGAATCGATTTTTTTTCGACGACGGCCACCACCAAAAAACTCAGGCATTTTCTCATAGTTTTTTAATTCATTTAAACAAATAAGCTCGAGCACAATTTGGAACATCGATGCCGCTTATCGTTAACGATATCGATCCCTGCCAAAATTTCGAGCGACTGAAATTGCTCGAAACTCACTCTACAAAAGAGTGGTAAAATTTTACAATGCTCATTATTTAAACAAATGCGTTCAGCATTTTTATCTCTGCCAGGGTTCATATTTGGCAGCATTTTTGCTGGTCAGCTTCTCGAACAGTCAAGATCGCTAGCCTCGCTCTAGGAAAGAGCGGTGAAATTTTGCGACTGCGCATTGTTTAAACAAATGCCCTCAAATCGATTTTTTTGTCGACGGCGGTCATCGGTGGAAATTTCTTTATGGTTGAACTTTCTAGCAAATGGGGTTTGCTAGAGACTCGTATGGTGGAAGGGTGCTAGCATTTCCCCATTCTCGTTTAATTAATTTAAACAAATAAGCTCGAAGACTATTTGACATCTCGATGTCGCCCATCGTCGACGAATTCGATGTCTGCTAAAATCATCAGTCACGATCGAGATCGCTCGAGACTCACTCTACAAAAGAGTTGTAAAATGTGACAATGCTCTTTGTTTAAACAATTGCGATCGGCATTTTTTTCTCTGCCATGGCTTATCTTTGACAGGTTGTCTGCGGCCGACCTAATTCGCGAGCGAACGCAATCGACCGGGTCTCACTCTGCGAAAGAGTGGTAAAATTTTATTTTTACTGCAAAAAAAATACGTTTAGCATTCTTTTCTCTCTGCCGGAATTCATCTTCGGCAGGTTTCTCCGAGGATCGAATTTTCTAGCAATAACCATCGGAGAAGTCTCGCTCTACAGAAGAGCGGTAAAATTTCACTATCACGAATTGTTTAGAGGTCATCGGTGTAAAGTTTTCGAAAAATCGTTTTGTTAGAAACACTTTTAAAAAATCCTTGGAAACTTAAAAAATGTTACAATGCTCTTTGATTAAACAATTGCGATCGGCATTTTTTCTCTGCCATGGCTTATCTTTGGCAGGTTGTCTGCGGCCGACCAAATTCGCGAGCGAACGAGATCGACCTGGTCTCACTCTGCGAAAGAGTGGTAACATTTTATTATTACTAATTTATTACTGATTATACTAAAAAAATCGTTCAGCATTGGTGCGCGTGGTGGTTTCAAAACTGGACAAAATCGTGCGCGAGGAGGGTAACGTAAAAGTGAATGTGACCTTGGCGTGCAAATTCCACCTCATGAAATCATTGAGGAGGAAAAGACATTTCAAACGACAAACGCGGTCATTCTACCATCGAGCGATATTGCCGAGTGGTTCATCGAGTGCGTCCAAGCAAAACTCTCCGCCAAAATCGAGGACTTTCAGGAAAAAGAGTCGGGTTGGACGTTACACGAAATCTCCCATTTACTTGTAAAAATTAACAAGTACGAACCGCTGCGAGGGAGCTTACCCACATACACGCGTCTCCCGAGGGATATACAGATGAAAGGGGCCGTCATCAATATTCAAAACAATGACCCCTATTGTTTTCTCTGGCCCGTCACAGCAGCACTCTCTCCATCACCGCGGATGAATCCCCAACGTACGAGTTCTTATCCTCATTATAGTGAGATGCTCAACTACGAAGGCCTGGATTTCCCGATGAGTTTGTCAAAGATTGCAAAATTTGAGCAATCGAATGGCTTATCGATCCATGTGTATGGGATTGATGGTACGACAAAAGACGGCACTAGTAAAATTGTGCCGATTCATCTGAGTAAGCAAATGTCGGATAAATCAACGATTCATTGACTCATAATCAAAGCGGAAATCAACGAGGAGGATGCCGTTCCTAAGGTGTATCATCATTACGCGTGGATTAAAAAGATAAGATATCGCGACACTTGAGTGCGCAGGTGTCGAGGTATGGATATCACATATGGATTTGCGACCGGTGTTTGTGTTACTTCAGCAGAGAAGAAATATTGCAACGACATAAAGAGGACTGCAGTAATAATTGTCGTGTTACTTTTCCCGAAGGTACAAATACAAAATTGAAATTCAAAAATTACCAGCACAAGGAGATAGTTCCGTTTGTAATTTACGCAGATTCGGAATGTTTGCTCGAACCGGTCACAGCACCACAGGCTAACACTGTAAATTATCAGGAGCATACCCCTCATAGCATTGCCTACTATAAGTATTGCTGATTCAATGAGACTCTCTCGGAGTACAAGGCGTTTCGTGGAAAGAACTGTATCGAATGGTTCATGCGTGAATTAGGACTGGCTGGCTCATTGTACGACATTTTCCAGACCATAGTGCCAATGAAACCTTTGAGTAGCGACGGAAGTCGAAGTTTCAAGTTGGCTGAAAATTGTCACATTTGTGAAAAACCATTTGCGCCGGCAAACGTAAGAGTCCGAGATCATTGTCACTTTACGGGAAAATTCCGCGGCGCCGCTCATCAAGACTGTAATTTGAATTACAAAATTGCCCACGTAGTGCCGATAGTTTTTCACAACTTGTCCGGATACGACGCACACTTTTTGATAGTCGCATTGGCTCGAACCTTCGAAGGATCCATGAGTATTTTGCCGATCAACAAGGAGAAATATATTTCTTTTTCGAAGCGCGTCAAAGGTACACGCGTGCAGTATCGATTCATCGACTCTTTGAGATTCATGCCGAGCAGCATCGAAAAGTTAGCATCTTACCTGAAAAATGATCAAAAAATAGTAACACGCAAGCATTGCGCGAACGCCACGCAATTTGAATTGTTGACGCGAAAAGGCGTTTTTCCCTATGACTATGTGGACTCTTGGCTGCGACTCGATGAGACGCAATTGCCTGCGAAATATACATTTTTCTCCCGATTGAGTAATGAAGATATTTCGGCGGACGATTACGCGCACGCGTGCAAAGTTTGGACTGTCTTTAATCTCAAAACGTTGGGTGAATATTCCGACTTGTATTTGAAAACCGACGTACTCCTTCTAACAGATATTTTTGAGAATTTTCGACGAAATTGCATTAACACATACGGCCTCGATCCATTGCACTACTTTACCGCACCCGGGCTATCGTTTGATGCGATGTTAAAATGTACCAGCGTAGAACTCTGACTCTTGCTCGACGTTGACATGTTAATGTTCATCGAGAAAGGTGTTCGCGGTGGTGTAGCGCAGTGCTGCAATAGGTACGGGAAAGCGAATAATCGCTACATGCGTGATAACTTCAATCCAAACGAGCCGGAGTCATACTTGATGTATTACTATGTCAATAACCTGTATGGTGCAGCTATGTGTGAGTCATTACCATTCGGCTCGTTCGCTTGGGTGGGAAATTTCGGGGAACGTATCGAGAGTATTCCCGACGACGCCGAAACGGGCTACATTTTCGAAGTCGATTTGGAGTATCCTCGAGAGTTAGACGACACCCACAAAGATCTGCCTCTGTGCCCCGAACACTACGTCCCTCCTGGCAGCACTCAACGAAAACTGACGACCACACTGCTTCGAAAAGAAAAATACGTCATTCATTATAGAAATTTGAAGCAATGCTTGAAATTGGGATTGCGTCTCCTAAAAATTCACAGAGTCCTCAAATTCAAACAGCGCGCATGGCTGAAAAATACATCGATATAAATACGGAATTGAGAAAGCAATCGAACAATGATTTTGAGACAAATTTTTACAAACTCATGAACAACGCGGTCTTTGTTAAAACAATGGAAAATGTTAAGAAACATCGGGAAGTGCGACTCGTGACAAAGTGGAAGGGGCGGTGGGGGGCCGAAGCGCAGATTGCCAAGCCAACGTTCTATAGCTGCACGATATTTGACAATGACATCATGATAATCGAGCTCAATCAAGCATGTGTCCTATTCAACAAGCCTATATACACCGGATTTTCCATACTCGATATCTCCAAGCTCTGGATTTATAAATTTCATTACAATTTCATGCGCGAAAGATTCGACGATCGAGCAAAATTATTGTATACCGACACTGATAGCCTCATCTATCACATCAGCGTGCCCGACATGTATGAAACGATGAAGCGTGATATTGACGAATTTGACTCGTCTGATTATTCACCCAACAATCCCTATAATATGCCTTTGCGCAATAAGAAAGTACTGGGTCTCATGGAAGATGAGAATAATGGTCGCATTATGACGGAGTTTGTAGGTTTAAGAGCGAAAATGTACTCGTTAAAAATTCTCGACGACTTTAAAAATTGCTTGTTTGCGCACGAAAATCTTGTCAAGGCGCTACAATTGATCACGAGTAAAAAACACATTGTACATACGGCGACGCGACAGAAAATTGCTCTCAGCTGGAGAGATGACAAAAGAGTGCTAATCCCAGATTCCACGGACACTCTTCCATGGGGTTATGCTTCCGATGATATGGAACATTAAAAAATAAAATGTTAGAGAGAGAGAGAGAGAGAGAGAGAGAGAGAGAGAGATTCATTGATTTTTATTATTATGTCCTAGTAAACTATTGGACAATTAATTATAACATAGAATATGGTGAGTAACAATAACAATGGCTCATTACTCCTAGGTTTCATTTAAGTATAAATGTAACAATGGGAGACTAAAAATTAATAATTAAATCTATATATACGGCAAAAATAGTGAATACTATTCTAAACAATTCTTAGAGAAACCTTGGAGCAGATGCTACAGCAATTCAGATTGGAATAGATAATCTCTTCATCGGATTTTAAAAATTGCGAGGCTAGTCGATTCGGTGACATTTATCGGTAGTGAGTTCCACAGCTAGGCTGCAGACAGTCCAAAAGACCTTTGCAGTGTTACGGTTCTACAGGATGGAATAGGAAAGGTTTCAGGCGTTCTCCTAGCGGAAGTACGCAGGGACGGATCTTTAATCGGTACGAGCTCTCGGAGATATTGTGGTACAGGTAGGTAAATAATTTTATAAGCAAGGAGGCCTAAGAAATAAAGCCGCCTATTTTTTACGGAAAGCCAATTTAATTGATGGCGATAAGGCGTAATATGAGTATCACGTCTGAGGTTAAATATAAAGCGCACACAACAATTTATAATCCTTTGCAGCCTCCTATTTAGTTCATCAGAGAGATCGTGGTAAACCAGACAGCAATAGTCCAAATGAGGGAAAATTAAAGCAGTTACTAGTCGAATTCGAAGCTCAGTCGACAAGGCATTCTTGTTATATTTTAGTCTAAAGAGAACATTATGTACTTTCTGAGAAATGGATGCAACTTGACGTCGCCATGACAAATTAGTGGTAATCCAAATGCCCAAATTACAAGCATCAGAGCAATAAGGAATAATAGTATTGTTAACTAGGATGGGTGGACAAGTATGAAGATCAATCTCACGAATAAACGCCGAGCTACCAATGATTAAAGCTTTGGATTTAGCTGCATTGAGGGTAAGCCCATTTTTAACTGCGAATGTAGAAATCACGTTCGCATCATAAGTCATCTTATGAATAGAAGCTCGAAGTTCATTCGGATAACAGTGAAGATAAATTTGTGTATCATCTGCAAATATCATTGAACTAGAAAACCGCAGGTCACAGCATATATCATTAATATATAAAGAAAAAAGTAACGGACCCAGAACAGAGCCCTGAGGAACACCCCTGGTAGAGGGTAACCACTCAGAGCATCTTCCCTGGTCGTCCGTTACTGCGTGTGATCTGTCTGTGAGATATGAGTGAAACCATTCTATCGTCTGAGTTGAAAAACCAAAAGATCTAAGTTTTAAGAGTAACTGTAGGTGAGGTACTGTGTCAAAGGCCTTACTAAGATCAAACAAAACAAGAATGGTCAGCATTTTCTGGTCGATACCGCGACGTATGTCATCAGAAACTCTCAGAAGTGCTGATTGAGTATTATAGGATTGTCTGAACCCCGATTGACGATCATTAAGAAGGTTGTGATCGTTAAGGAATGAAGTAATTTGGGAATAAACAATACGTTCCAATACCTTCGAGAGCTCGGGAAGATTCGCAATCGGTCTGGTGTCAGCCGGACTACGAGGAGTTTTTATTTTTAAGAGAGGCCGTATATATGCTCGTTTCCATAAACGGGGAAAATACGAGGTACGAAGTGATAAGTTGAATAGAACTAATAGGAACGGTGAAATCGATGGTTTAGATTTAACTATGGAGAATGGTGAGAGACCATCAGAGCCGGCACGAAGCGATGAGGATACTGTAGAGCAAAGGTGTTTATCAATGATTTCAGCAGTGATTGGCGAAAAGGTAAAAGAAAAGTGAGGGTGTGGAACTGAGTCAAGAGCATTAGTAAGTTCCATAAAAGAAAGCTTATTACCATCTCCAGAAATAGATGCATAGTAAGCATTAAGTTGGTTTAAGCTAAAAAAACTAAGCGGAGTAGATGTATTCGTTTTTATGAGGCCCATGTTGGCAAGTTCCTTCCACAGTCGAGGTGGCTCATTAATGCTGGTGATTTTAGATAACAAAAATCGATCTCTTGCTCGACGCATCTGCTCAGTAAGGTCATCCCGATAACGGCGGTAACGATCATAAAGATCACGACTATTAGTACGTTTCGCACGCCTAAACAAGATATTACGCTCACGAATCTTGTCTTTGAATTCAGCTGTAAACCATGGAGTAGCAAACTTACGGGGCGTGAATAGTCGTACAGGTGCAAATGAGTCTAGTGCTGCTTGGATGGTACGAGTAAGAGACATAGTTAATTTATCTACGCTGCTAGGATTATTCTCACAGTCTGTAATTGCGTCTAATTGAACCGATAGATCAGTTGCGATGCTGGCACTAAAAACAGGCGCACTAAAGTTTTTGAGACAACGCCGTGAGATAACCCGCGAAGATATTTGGGGAATGTTTAATATATATGATATTTGGATAAGATCATGGCCGGCTATGAACGGAGCCGACGATTTGGTAAATGAACATAGTTTATCTTCAGAATCTATTATAAAAACATCTAGCCACGAGTCACAATATGAAGTATGGTATGTCGCTTCAGTCGGGACTAAATAGAGAGCGTGTGATTGTATAATATCAGTAAGGACTTCAGCTTCATAGCAATGCGAAAGTAAATTGCAATTCAAATCGCCAGTAATAATAATATTTTGATACCCATGACTAAACCTATGAAAATTATTTAGAAAGTCAGTAAAGAATAATCCTTTTGGTCTACGGTATATTGAAGCAAATAAGACCGATTTTCCATTCGCAATAAAAATGTCGAGTAGTATATATTCCGGCGAGTTTGAGAAAACTGGAGGAGACATATCTAGTATGGTAGCACGGAATGAGTCCCTAATATAACATGCGACACCACCGCCTAACTTATTTTCGCGATCATTTCTAATAATAAAAAAACCATTAATAGCAATAAGATTATCGGGAATACGCGAGTGAAGCCATGTCTCCGAAACAGAAATGATATGAACCGCATTTTCTTGGACATAGAGTTTAATTTGATCAATATGCGCGAGAAGAGAGTTTGCATTGAAATGGCAAATCAAAAGTTGAGAGTCTGCATTCGGAGATGTAATAGTGTTGACCGGATCAACAGGCTCACTGGGTTGAGTAAGTCAGATGAGATTTTCCAGGTCGTTCGCATTGCGGATATTTATCAACGGTTGTCCGTTTGACTTGCGTGCAAAAATTGATCCTCCCGCGGTCGAAGCGTATTTATAATTTGCTTGGCGTGCCCGAGCCTTGGTTTGACGGTATAGTTGATAGGTTTGACTAGGAAGAAGCTCATTAATGTAGATCTTGCCATTAATATTATCTCCAAATACTTCGCGAGCAGTGAGTTCGCGTTTAGCACGTTTCGCCTTAATGATGGCATTACGGACTGACTGAGATGTCAATGCGACCACAAGTGAGAAGAAATTTGGGGAATCGGAATTTGCGGGATTCTCAAGATCATTACTGGAGCGCGATTTACGCTTAAGAATTCTAACAGTCAAAATATGTCCCGAAAGGTCGGGCAAGCCGAGAGCAATGAGAACCCTGACTACCAGAGCCCTCAGATCCTCATTTACAAGGCCTTGAGAGAATCCTGACACAACAATCTCATCTGATGCAGATGCCTGCGTGTTGATTTGGGTCCTAAGTTGTGAGATTTCATCGCGTAAATTCGAGTTTTCCTGGATCAAAGTGACATTGCTAGTCATCAATTTTTCGATTTTAGTGGTATGATCCGCTACAGTAGCAATTAATTGGGGTAATGAGCTTAGAGTTTCGTCGATTTTGTTATTCGTCTCGCGTTGTTCCGCAACAAAGCTCTTAAAATTTAAATCAGAGGTTCGAAGCATATTAATAATGGTGTCCAGAGGTGTAGCGGTTAAGGAAGTGCTATCCGTACTGACGACGGAGGCATTACTAACAATTGACGTAGACGGATTGGACATTATTTCATTGATTTCTCTCAAACAACAAGAATTTATATTCGAGTGGCTTAGAAGACTTTTCGCACAGCCTGGGTGGTATGCGCGTAGACACACTCTGCAGGTAATCGTAATTCGAGCAATAGATTTATGGCATTTAGCGCAATCAGACGGCATGAAGTATCGGTACGTTACCGACGGTAGTAAAGTTAGCAGCGATGTTACATGAGCTGAGCGCAATCAGAACGATATGGAGGAACGCTGCGTTACCGAAGCGAGAAGAGTTGACGGTATCGATGATATCAGTCATATCGAGTCATATCCAGGAGAGATTGAAATACCGATAGGCGCGATAGATCCAGCGACGGGTATCCAGATGGAGTGCGCATGTGCCACACAATAGAACAGGTGAAAAGCGAGGCGAGTAATGGCGACGAATCCAGTACCAAGATTGTGAAAAGCCCCAATCTTCCGTCCGAGATTTTAGACCATCCCAAGTGTGTATAGTATCGGGAGAGTGATGAAATGGTGCAAAGCAATAAGGAGCGTGCTTTAAATCTGGAAGAATAAGCCCGCAGGCACGGGGAGAGCAGATAGAAGTCCAAGAGTAGAGAGCAGAAAAATAGCGTGTGGATCGACTCACCAGTGAACAGAGAGAGGAGAGAGGAGAGAGAGGAGAGAGAGAGAGAGAGAGAGAGAGAGAGAGAGAGAGCGAGAGAGGTAGAATATATATTCACGCTTAAACCAAAACATTTACGAAAATTTATTTCCCCCCTCCTAATCGGAACTATCGACGAAAAAGAACCATGCGATATTCGAGTACACTGAGAATGTAAACAAATCACGAATACTATAAACTTTGGAGAGAGAGAGAGAGAGAGAGAGAGAGAGAGAGAGAGAGAGAGAGAGATGAAATTGTGGGCCAGGAGAACGACCACAGCGACTATTAAGTCAAGGGGGGTGCCTCGACGGGCGTCTGAGAGCATATATGCATCGGGTTACATGAGTTGGTTGTAAACGTAAGAGCTGTTTCTTCATATCGGATGAGACAAAGGGACAATGGCCCAAGGCGAGGATTTTTCCTGCGAAGGGGGGGGGATGCATTTTTTCGACGACAACTTTTTTTATTAAAACGTTTTTTTCACAAATCTCCTTTGTCTATACCAACTGTTGTGCGTATCGTTGAAACCGAGCCACTTGACGAGCATTCGATTTTCACGCTTCCTCACCACCTTCTCAACGAGGTAAATGTCGGGATACTTGACTTTCTGGAGCTCCTCTTCGTCGAAGCAGCCGGCGATAGGTTCGTTCCGATGGTCCTTGAGATTGTACGTCGTTGGATTCGTTTTTTTCACTCTGCGTATCGTGAATATTTCCGTTGTCCAATTGGGCGTATAACCCTTCTCAAATACATTCTTAAATTTGCTAATTCGCACATTATCGCCAATTTTGAACTTTTCTGATTTTTTTACCGATAATCGACGCTGGCGGAAAATACGATGGAGAATCTCTCTTTCATTGGTGCGATTGATATTTTTCGGTTTTTCCCGGATGGTTCGATGCACGGCGTTGTTGTATTCGGTAACGAGAGAATCTAGAATATCCATCCATTTGTACATTCCCCGAAGACTGAATTGCATCCACATTTTATTTTTTAACGTTCTATTGAAACGTTCGCAGATTGATGCTTTCAAATTGCTATACGTTGAATACATGTTTACATTGTGTCTTTTTATAAGAGCTTCAAACTGTGAATTATAAAATTATTTTCCACGATCGACGTGCAAGTTCTTGGGTATGCGACCCTGATTGAATATAGATTTCATTGCAATCGTCGTATCTCTACCGCTCTTGCTTCTCAATGGTATGGCCCAGGCGAATTTGGAGAATATATCGATGACGGTCAGGAGGAACTTGTGTTGCGAGTTTTGCCTCGCGTACGATGACATATCTACGATATCGGCTTGCCACGTTTCATCCAGACCTCGAATGTCAACGTGTCGACGAGTATAATTTCTTCGTGCAGGCTTATGCAGAGTATAATTTTTTCGTGCAGGCTCATACGAGAGTCAGTTTTTTGTCATCATTCATGGCGCGCGCGCGGAGATCCACACACATCAACGTTCAACATGCGAATGGAAAAACGATCGTTTTTCCTAATAAATAATTCCAGCCTCGCGCAATTCTTCGATAATCGATAAGATCTCATTGGAATGCGATGAGTTGCCTGCCGCTTGAGATGCGTGGAGTAATCGAAGACGATCTACAAGCTCATTCGGATTGTCCCAGTAAACATAGTCAAATTGCATATTTTTTCTAGCTTTCTTATACATCCCCCGACCCGTACGTGCTCCAATTATTTTCGAAATATAAATCTTGAATTTGTGACTGTTTTCACGTCGCACAGCTCCGTCCGGTTTGTAATATTTTTTAAGCGCGTTCGTGCCAATGATGATATTCTCATCATTTTTCAAATCGTTCGGTTCAAGGAAAGCGACATTTGAAACTTTTTTAAATAGGAGCTTCGTCAATCCCACAGTTGTCGCATAACTTTTCTCCCCCACACGAATATGCGAAGAATCGAAAATTATCGAAGAATCGCCAATCATTAATTTGGTGCTGGCGAGCATTCGCACACCGTATGTGGTATCCAGACTTTTCTTTTTACCCGTACGTAACAATACGAGATATTTTTTTATCAATTCATCGGCTCGACTGGGTGAATCATCATCATCATCATCATCAGCATCGGCATCATCATCGTCATCAGAGGCATCATCTTTGTGCTCATACGCCGCTGTGAAAGTTGAATCTTCCGGTGACTGATTCTTAACTTTACTCTCATTTTCTTCCGGTTCATTCTTGATTTCCTCCTCCTCCTCCTCCTTCAATGGTGACGTCTTATGAGAAACGAGCTTTTCCAATGGTGTGACTATCGGCTTAAATACATCCTGCATCGCCTGATCAGCATTATTTCTACCCATCCTTATCATTCGATGTTTTCGTCTAATTGCATCACTGGCCTTGACGATTTGCTGCAACACATATTTTTCTTGCAAAAGTTGTCGACGCTTCATGCTGTTGTCAGTTTCACAATACAAGCAATACTGTATGCATTGCAACAAAGAGCACCTTATTTATTGACTCGGAGGAAAGAATCAAACCCTCGCCTATACCTACCCTCATTAATACTACTATCCATGTCAATTGTAAGGAATCCATACTTGCTGGAATTCCAACATTCGCAACATATATTTTTGAATTGTGTATATGACATATCGGTATTGACATGGTCATCGTACACATGCTTAAGGTTCGAGTCGTCCTGCTTGAAGAGAACTATGAAATTCGTATTATCGCGCACGAGATGCTTAGGAATACGAGCGTATGTTTGAGAAAGATAGAAACAGTCCACATTCTCATGCCTTCCCATGGAGAAAAAGGCTCTCACGTTGTCCTGTTTCTCGCACGCTATATCGTCAAAGATGAATATGGAGTTTGGTCGTGCGTCGCTCGGTGGCACCACTTGTTCATGCTCGTTAAATGGATGATATTCGAGACCCGTCACGGGCTGGAGAAATTGTTCGAGTAACTGATATTTCGGCTGTTTCAGCGACTTTGAATAGAGATAAACGTTTTCGAATCTCAGACCATTCGTGTGTATCACGAGGGTGAGCACCGCGTTGGTTTTTCCGCAGTTTGACGGACCGCAGAATACCGCGCGAATCGTATTTGGCAGCAAATCACCTTGACGCTTTTGTCCACCCTCTCCCCGAATTTGCGTAAATTCATCAAAGTTTATTACCGGCAGCTTTCCATACGTGTTGGACTTCATCTTCGTCGCGACTGACATATTTTTGGTATAAAACGAGCTTTAATATCTATCGCCGCTTCAGTCGAGCGTCAACCTTCATCATGATCAAACGTCGAGGAAAGAAGTCCGGTAAAGGTCTCCTCAATTGTATCATCAACAAACTTCCCGTTGAATTGCACTTGCCTGGATATCAATAGTGCGGACCCGGCACAAAGCTAGGTAAACGTCTTGCACGCGGCGATCCTGGAATAAATCCGTTAGATGCAGCTTGCAAGGAGCACGATATCACGTATTCGAAAAATCGTGAAAACCTCGAAGCTAGACATTCTGCGGATAAAATATTGCAGGAGAGAGCTTGGCAACGAGTTCGCGCCAGCGACGCTAGTATCGGGGAGAAAACAAACGCTCTTGCCGTAGCAGGAATCATGAAAGCGAAGAGAAAATTCGGCATGGCGATTAAGAAGAAGAGGGGAGCAAAAATTGTTGGCTTCAAGAAAATCATCGATGCAGCGAGAGAAGCCATGGTGAAGAGCGAAGATTCAAGTGCCGTCGCTGCGTCGGCCTTAAAGGGCGCCCGAGCAGCTGTCAAGAGGGTCGCAAGTGGCGCGCGCAAAGTGCGTACGCCTCGAGTGTTGCCTGTGCCACGTAAGATCGGTGGCTTCCTACCGTTTCTCGTACCCATCTTTACCGGTCTCAGCGCTGCAGGGGCGCTAGCAGGTGGTGCGGCCAACATAGTCAAAGCGGTCAAGGCCGCTCAAGCAGCGAAACGTGAGCTCGAAGAGAGCAAGCGTCACAATCGAACGATTGAAGCAATAGCATTGGGCCAAGGCGTACATCTCAAGCCGTACAAACAGGGAATGGGTCTTTTTATCGTGCCAAAAAACGTAAAGTAGAGCTATCTCACCGACCACTCACCGATGCAGATTTGCTAAAATACGCCAAAATAATGGAAATCACCTATTTTGGTGGATGTTACATGCGAAATCAATTGCCCAAGGGTGGACCTTGGCTACGCGAATGTGCCATTGTAAATCTCGATGAGGATATGGGGTCTGGCACACATTGGGTGGCGTACAAAAAAACCAACAATGGAGTCCATTATTTCGATAGTTTCGGCGATCTTCAACCACCTGCTGAACTTTTGAAATACTTCGGTGTGAGTAGCGTGAATTATAATTACAAGAGGTACCAGACATACGACACATTCGAGTGTGGTCATTTGTGTCTGAAGTTTCTCTGTCGATAATTACCGCGACGAGAGAGATTTTCTCTGTATAAAAGTGGGTGATGAGGGAAAATCGAGTCAGTTTGTGAAACGACATTATGGATAACAGTCTTACGTTGACCTTATCGGGATCATCGTCTGTGCTCGAGGCTCAATACTTTCCCCCCATTGAACCCGCCCCCCACAAGAAGTATACCCTCGGACTCATCGAACTCCTAACCTACAATTCTATTCCAAATATAGACATTGGACACAACAAATTTTACGTTGGCAAGAACGTTTTTACCATACCTACTGGAAGTTACGAATTAGCCGATATTGCGACATATTTGGAAAAAGAGCTGGCAAAACAAAATATTACCATTCGCATTAGGCTCAACCACGATACGCTGCGCAGTGAAATCGAGTGCAATTATGAATTATATTTCACGCCCGAGGATTCTATCGGACGTATGCTAGGATTTGTACCCCGTAGACTACAAGCTGGTGAAAAGCATCAATCGGATAATCTAGTGACCATTCTCAAAGTGAACGCCTTGCGCGTCGAATGTAACCTCACAGCTGGCGCGCATATTAACGAGCGAAGAGTACACACAATCCACGAGCTTTTCCCATCCGTACCACCAGGTTATAAAATCGTCGAGATACCGTCGCACGTCATTTATCTACCAATCGCTAGCAAGACGATAGACAACATTCAACTGCGAATAGTGGATCAGGACGGTGATTTGGTGAACTTTCGCGGTGAGACAATAACCATACGATTACACATCAAATCGCAATGGGTATAGTTTTTCACAGAGTCGCGAGCACTTATAAAAACAATACTTCGTCGATGAGAGAGTCCAGTAGTCGATGGACACGCACATCGCTAACACCGCAGAACGTGCTGTTTTTGCGGAGTTTGGGTCTACAAATACGTGGAAAAATCGCATGAAAAACTACATAATCTGCATTGCGTGCGTATGCTGTTTGAGATGGAGGCGGAAATAACTGATATCAAAACCCCCGTCATCTTAGATGATTCCATCGCGCACTATGCGATTCATGCTCATCAGCCGTATGCATCAACAACCTTCAATAACAGTGATGAAATACGTATTTCCATTCGGCATCAAGACATATGCATACTTCCCACTCAAAGTTCGCTACGCGTATGCGGGCGAGTCACCAAGGCCGATGGCACACTCGCCGCCAATACACATTTCGCAAACAATGGCATTTGCTATTTGTTCGACGATGTGAGATACGAGCTCAATGCCATGGAAATAGATCGATGTAAAAATGTGGGCATAACGACCTCGATGAAGGGATACGCATCCGTGAGTCAATCCAAGAACTATAAGCTTGAGAATGCTGGCTGGTATGATGTTCGCAGCGGGCACGCTGTCGCAGATGCCGATAGGAATTTTGACGAATGCATACCGCTGAGTATGATCCCCGGTTTCGCCGAAGATTATCAAAAAATCGTTGTGAACGCGAAGCATGAATTGATTCTATTGAGATCAAAGACTAATGATAATGCGACATGGCAAGCCGCAGGTGAGGATGACATCAAATTCACGTTAAAAAACGTAGAATGGCTCGTACGATACGTGACACTCTCCGATAAGCGTAAAATTCAACTTCTCAAGTTTATCGGTAACGACACACCGATACCCATGACTTTCCGCTCATGGGAATTGTATGAGTACCCGATGCTCCCCGCAACCTCAAAACACATGTGGGCCGTGAAGACATCTACGCAACTTGAGAAGCCACGATATGTCATTCTAGCCTTCCAGACCGATCGTAAAAAGAAGAAAAGCGCAAATGCGTGTAATTTCGATCATTGTGACATCACAGATGTCAAACTCTACCTCAATTCGCAAAGTTATCCCTATGGGAATTTGAATCTGGACATTGCGCAGAACCAATATGCACTTCTCTATCAAATGTATGCAAACTTTCAATATTCGTACTACAATAGAGAGCCCGAACCATCCTTGAAAAAATTGTATTTCATAAAGTATGCTCCGCTCATTGTCATTGATTGCTCGAAGCAGAACGATTCCCTCAAGTCCGGCCCCGTTGACGTACGCATCGAATTCGAATCAAAGACCAATATTCCCGCCAATACTTCCGCCTACTATCTCATTCTCCATGATCGTATTGTCGAGTACAATCCAATAGGTGGCGGGGTAAGAAAGTTGATATACAGTTGAGATCATGCGCCCCCCTTCAGTCATCATGGAGTTTATCGTTGATGTGCAAGGCTTCAAGCGACCGATCAACAAATTCGTCCCGAAGGAAATATCAATTGTCGAGGTGGCAAGCGTTGACTGCAAGCGCTTGACGTTTCTCTTCGAACCACCGTACGCCTGGAATTCTCTGCCGGGAAAGTACAAGAGTACGAATATGTGGTTGGAGCGCAATTACCATGGTTTGCGATGGGACGATGGCGACTTTCCAGACGACACCATCCCCATGTTCATTCGATCAATCTTACAACACGCTCGAATCGTCTACATCAAGGAATTGGAGAAATCGCTGTGGTTGAAGAAATTCACCGACCTAGCAACGGAGATCATCGAACTGGAGACTCTGGATTGCCCATCGTTGGAGAAGCTTGCGACAAAAGAGCTGAGAAACAACGGATGTCCCTACCATGCGACTCTCCACCAAAAATTCAAATGTGCCTATGATAATGTGAAATGTCTGGAAAGATGGTTGAAAGAGGATGCGAGGAAATACATTTTTTTTGTTGTTGGTTACATAATTTTCTTTTTATTTACAAAAAAAAATTGTTACAAATGTTTTCCCATTGACACACACACACACACCACACACACACACACACACACACACACACACACACACACACACACACACACACACACAGAAAATGTTCTTAATACTGTGATGGCGAGGTTCGTTGATTCCTTCGCACCAGATTTTATCAAAGCGCTGATGTCAACCGGGAGCGCCTTGGTGATCCGAAACACAATCTTTTTGCCATGGATTTGCTGCCGCGAGGTTAGCAGAATTCCAGGTCTGAGTACCTCCACCAACATCGAGCCTTTGTGATGTGTTTTTTTCCGAGACCCCATAGCGACTCGGGGTTTCTTCACCTGGAGAACAAAAAAACAGCATTTTTTCACTTGCAATTCACTTGAGCAGTCAATCGACATTAGTCGCCTTCCTCCTCACCGCGCACTGCATTCGCTAGGTTCGTTTGCCAGGTTTTTGAATTCCATGCTTATGAACTTTCCACCGATGTAGACCATGCATAGATCTCCGTTGTACGCTGACGCCAACATCGTCTGGAACGTCGCCGGATTCGTTTCAAGTACCTTGCTGATCCTCCCCGGTAGAAATACGGTAAACTCGTTGCGAATGTCAATCACGAACTTTTTGCCATATCTCGTGTTCACTTCCCGTATGTTGGTGATGGGATACTCCGACTCGGGGGTCAACTAGTTGAATTTCTTCGCCGGAAGAAAATCTGCGTATTTACCAATCTTATTGATCGCGTCCATTTTTCGCGAGAGATTTTTCGAGGAGATTCTTCGCGCCGTGGCATCAAATTAATTTTTTCAAATATCATCCTCATCGAATGAATCTGCGCCCACGAGTCTATTTCTCCTTTCTATTGTTGAATGTCTTGCAACAATCGTTCGATGCGCACTTTTAATTCACGTCTCTTGCACGCATTTTTTTCGTTGCGGCGCATGATTCCGCCGCCTTCCGTGGCAACTTCTCAACAAGAGCCTATTTTTTCCGTGAATCACCTACAGCTGCGTATCGCCCGGGACGAACATTATCATTATATGCTTCACTCCCTTTGATCTTTGGAACTTTTGAATCGGACGGGAGAGGGCCGTTTCGAAATTGATCTTCAGCAAACTGCTTCAAATTTTGAGAAACAGGATTTTTTGAATCTCTGAAATGACTCATGTTGACGGGGGAACGCTATACTGACGAATATTTTTCTAGACACTCCCACTTATAGTCCCCTTCATCATGGCGGTCGAGTTTCAACGCGTTTATCGATATCCCATTTTATTTGGGGGGGGGGGGGCTTTGTCAAGCGCAGCATCCACAAGGTGTGTGTGTATGTGTGTGTCGGCACGCGCGTGCAAAAGGAACGTCGCATCGCTCCAGTATGAACAGCGGTATTTTCATCTGTTTATTTCCTCCTGATATCGGGCTAAATTGAGGGCATGAGGGTCCGAGCGCGGAGAATTCGTAGTAATCTGACGAAATCCCGCCGCCATTTTGACGCTATCAAATGTCACCGGCCGATGATAAATTCTCGGAAAAATAATCATTCAACACCTTAATTCGCCGGTTTCAACACGTCGATAAACAAAACTATCGCATCTCGGCGAGGGGGGGGGGGGAGTTGTCAAGCCACGGCAAGCGCCCGATGACTCACCACCCACAAATGTTTAAAACAATCTCTGAGAAATCGGACCCTCCACTCTTCCTCCCATCGCCCCCCCCCCCTCTTCCCGTGGGAGGGGACGGGAACTCCCTTTTACTACAAAGCACTTCGACTCTTTGTCAGTCGTTGCGCGGCCTCGCTAGGAGTCGGACGTGTGTCCCGTGTTCCCCCCCCCCCCCCCCCCCCCCCGCTGCGCCCCATTCCACCGAATTCCATTCGGGGCGAAGGGGGACTTACCACCATCGGTCGGTAAGCAGGTGAGCCCTACCATCAGTCGGTAAGCAGGTGAGCTTCACCATCGGTCGGTAAGCAGTGCAGCCCTACCATCAGTCGGTAAGTAGAAACATCGACAGTCGATCATGATACCGAAACGGAATCGAAACCCAACCCGACCAGCCGCCGATAATTCGGGAATAAATCTTTTTTGGTTCGTTTCTCAACTAAGTCGGTAAATGTCGGTAGTAGGAATTTTGATTCCGTTTCGGTATCATTACACTACTTTCGTCGCAAGCATTTTTAAAACAACCTTGGAAACTTAAAAAAAATTACAATGCTCTTTGTTTAAACAATTGCGTTCGCCATTTTTTTCTCTGCCATGGCTTATCTTCGGCAGGTTCGCTGCGGCCGACCAAATTCGCGAGCGAACGAGATCGACCGAGTCTAACTTTGCGAAAGAGTAGTGAAATTTTATAGTTATTGCTAAAATAAATACGTTTAGAATTTTTTCTCTCCGCCGGGATTTATCTTCGGCATGTTCCTCCAAGGATCGAATTTTCTAGCAATGACGATCGCAGGAGTCTCGCCCTACAGAACAGCGGTGAAATTTCACGATCGCAATATGTTTAAGGGACAACACCACTGTGACGGCTTCAAAAAATCGATTTTTTGAAAACCATCTAGAAAAATCTAAAATACATTTAAGATTAAGATGCCGTTGCACCCAGGTCGAAAAAATAATTATTTTCGGAGATATTGAATATTTTGTGGAGCGGTGCAGCGCTCCGTGACGCTCGGGGTCCCGCGCAGCTGCGCGCCTCAGGGTCGGCAGGTATACCGGGCCTTTCCCAGGTCCTGCGGGTCTTTGACAGGTATTCTTTTGTCTCCCTTCACAAAAACCGGCTATTGTTATAAATATAGTTTCGAAAAAAAGCCATAGGTGGCGATAATTGAAAAATGTTCAAGGCAGGTATAGGGATAGCGTCATAGCGTCAGTTTGCGAATAGAAGCGACGCTACTCGTGTCTAAACGCTCCGAATCGTTTCGTTTATAAATATCGAACGCTCAGAATTATTCTTTGCACATCGAAATGGATAATCCGAAAGTGTACGCGGGGAAAAAGGGAACAAAACGGAGCTATGTGACTAGGAGTCGAACGAAAATTTCGATTCGAAAACCTCCGAACCGAGTATTGGAGGCAATTACGCCAGTCTTCGAAAATTTGAGCAGAGACGATTTGCTGCAGCGTTGTTTGAGCGGCTTCACGCAAAACAACAACGAAAGCTACAACAAATCGGTTTGGGCAATAGCCCCCAAGTGTCAGTCCGGGAGCAAAAAAATCGTCGATATTGCAGCTGATATCGCGGTATTATTATTCAATGATGGCCTGAGAAGCCTCATGAAAGTTTTGGAGACGTTGGGGATAACTATCGGCCCAAATTGTTTCAATTTTTGCGTCGAAACCGACGCAGCGCGGATCGAGCCGGCGGAGCTCTCGCTCACAGACGCTGCAAAAGAGGCAAGAAGAGCCTCTACAAGTTCGAGAAAAGATGCTAGGGACAATGATTTGCTTCTTGAAGGCCAGCTATATGGTGTCGGCATCGCTGATTAAAGGTAAACGTTTTTTTTTCAATTTATCACATAAATTAACAAACCTAATACTTTGAACGCGTTTTTCTCAAAACCACTTTTTTGACTGCGGCACGCAGCAGAACTCGAGCAATTTTTATCTGATCGACTTCAAATTTGGACTGCATCAATAAAACTAGATTATCTAAAGAAGTACATAGGATTTTTTCGATATCTCAATAATAAAAAAAGTTATAGCCTATTTTCGACGTGAAATTTTGCTCGAAAATCGTCCTGTAATTTCAAAAGCGTGCCTATTTTTCAAAAATCAATATTTTCCATATCCCTGTGTACTTCTCTTCAAAATATCATATTATTAACGAAAACACTCGGTATTTTTTTTTCAGATCGACTTTGAAGAGAGTTCTGCTGCGTGCCGCGAACCACTGCAGAGGCAACAGTACCTGACGCGGGAGCTTCCCCAGCGTCACCATGGGGCGTGAAAAATTTGAAATTTATTTTTTACGTATCTTCAATAAACAACGAACAAAACAAATTTTTTTTTTTCGAATATCTCTTTTTTTCTCACAAAAAAAAATTCTTGAAAAATGGCAAAAAAACAGGGGGTTACAGTGGTGTTCTGCCTTAAAAAAGGACACCGGTGGAAAATTATCGAAAAATCATTTTTTTGGAAACACTTAAAAAATGCTTATAACCTCCAAGAATATGATGAACATTCGTTTATAGCCGAAAAAAAAAACAGTGTTAAAGTGGTTTTCGAGCTATTTTTATAGGGGAGTCTCCGGCGCTGAAAAGCGTCATCGGCGATGCCGTGCCGGTAGTCGCAATTCTCAACTCTTGTAAGCTTATTATCTATGGGGAGAAATTCACCGACTAAAAATAGTTTTACTTTCGACCAAAAGGTGGCATTACATTACGGAAACAAAACTTCTTCAGCTCTATTGTCTAACCGTTGACTTCACACACGTTGTTCTCCAAACCACGTTTTCGAAATCGGGACGCAGCAGAACTCGAACAATTTTCGTCCAATCGACCAATCCAATTTCTTCAATTTTTCAAAGTGATTTTTGAAACACTGTATCAATGTGAAAAATGGTCGCATCGAGATGAAGAAAATTATTATGAAGCTTCAAGTTTCTAGTTTCGAGATCTGTCGTCAAAACAAATTTGTGAGCTACTGTAATCGCGCAATAATAAAAAATAGCAAGGGAACATTTGTATCCATATTTTTTTGGTTTTTTTTTCAAGGGTCCACGCGCTCGAGAATGTTATTTTAGTTAAATACATGTATAGGTCAGTTCGCTTGTTTATTCAGCTTCAATTTGGTTTTTTTGTCTCTCTAAGTCAATTTGTTTCTGAGATATCCGACTTTGAATGTTTAAAGATCCTTTTGTCTTCGATCACCGTTATCTCAGGAACCAATAATTGCACGGGCAGCTTTGAAAACTTAAATAAATTTCCTACACGACCCTTATGTTGATTTTTTTAGAAAAAAACACTTCTCACCATTAATATTAATTTGAAAAAGGACAAAAAAAGACTTTTTATGGGGGTTTTAGTAAATGTACTACTACTTTATATATTATAGTAAATGTACAATACTCTATGTATTGATGGAAAGACTAATGTTGCCCGGTTGTTTTTCCGCTTAATGTACCCCCAATAGCCCTGTAAATTTTCAATTTGATCCATCGAACCATTTTTTCGGTTCGATTCATCAAAGTTTTACAAAACAAAGAAAGAAGTGGATTGTTCTTAAACATCGTGTAATCATCATCAGAATGGAAAAAAACTAATTTTCTTCGACGTTTGTCACAACTTTGCCCTAGTTGCTTCTTAAAGTCAAGAAAAAAAAATTCGAAAAATTTCAATTTTTTTCTCTTCAAATTTGTCAAACTTTTAAGGAAACAATACTGACTCATTTTTACACGATGTGACCTTTGCGCACCATAATTTCACTCATCTTTAATTGCATTTATTAAAAGTTGATACCCCCAAGCTGTATTCACTAGTCGATCTGAGAACTTGTATGAGATGAATTCTCGATATTTTCTGCGAAGGTTATTAGCGTTACAAAAAAAAACTTTCTTTCAGAACTGATTTTTTTTAAAGAAAAAACCAATTAACACTTTTTGTAAACTAATCTTTTTTGGTAATTTTTTTCTACGTTTTGGTAAAAAAATTAATCTAAAGTTTTTGTAAACTTTAACTTTCTTCAATTTTTTTCATTCATAGTTTGAAAAAATAACTGTTTTCTGGAACCCTAATAACCTACATAAAAATATCAAGAGTTAATCGCATAAATATTCTCAGATCGACAATTAAATACAGTTTGGGGTTGTCAACTTTTAATTAATGCAATTAAACATGAGTGAAATTATAGTGCGCAAAGGCCGAATCGGGTAAAAAATGAGTCAGTATTGTTTTCTGAAATGTTTTACAACGTTAAAAGAAATATTTTTAAATTTTTTTTGAATTTTTTTTCTTAAATTTAACAAGAAACTAGTGCAAATTTGTGAAAAAAGTCGAAGAAAATTGGTCTTTCCATTTTGATGGCGATTACACAGTGTTTAGAAACAATACACTTGTGCCTTTTATTGTTCTGTAAAACATTGATCAATGAGTCCGGAAAAACGGTTCGATGGATCAATTTGAACATTCACAGGGCTATTGGGGCTACATTATGCTTGGAAAAAAAAACGCGCTAACATTAGTGTCTCCATCAATATTTGTAAGGCAGTAGCAGATTTACTGACAAACTATAAAAAGTCATTGTTTGTCCATTTTTCAAATTAATGATAAGGGTGAAAAAATGTTTTTTTCTGAAAGATCAACGAAAGGGGCTGGTAGGAAATTTATTCAAGTTTTCAAAGCTGCCCTTCAATTCTCGTTGCAATCTTTGGTTGTTGATATATCGATGATCAAAGACAAAAGGATCTTTTTTCATTTGAAGTCGGATATCATAGCAAAAAATTGACGTAGAGAAACAAAAAAACCAAATTGAAGCTGAATCAACAAGCTAACTGACCTATACATTGAGTTACGTGGAAAAAAACTAGCCCGTGAAAGCTTGAAAAAAAAACAAATAAATTTTTCCATTTTTTCCTCCGCTATTCTTATGATAGCGCGATAACCGCAGCTCACAAAAAAAATTGGCCAAAAAATCGCGAAACTAGAAACTTGAAGCTTCAAAGGCTTTTTTTATCTCGATGCGACCATTTTTCACATAGATACAGCGCTTCAAAAAACACCCCAAAAAATGAAAAAATTTTCTGTTCCTTTAATTTTTGGAATAGTATATAAAAATTATGGTCGAAAACGGGAAGGTTTTTTTCAAACTCGTTACTATTTTAAAAAATCATTTTGAAGTTTCTCCCCGTACTTCTAAAACTAACATAATTAACGAAAATATTTCACTCTTAGTTCCAGGATTTAAGTTTACGATCGTTCTACTGCGCTCCGCAGAGAGAGTATGAGGTTGAAGTTTGTATCGATGGAACGCAACGAAAATTAATTTTTGTGAATTCCTTTAATTTATTTTGGCAAACTTTGCTCACAAAAATCTTCTAACCATTTTTTAAGATGTTTATTTAGCGATCTACAGTATAAATCTTTTTATAAAAGATTTTCTATAACAATAAAAATATAAAAAATAAAATGTAAGCAAGAGCTTTCGTTGCGTTCCAACGATGCAAACTTCAACAGCATGGAGAGGGTTCACTGAAAACCAGTAGTGCTATAGCAACTCGTGCACCGCGATTTTCTATTCTTTTGACAAATAAACTCTTTTTACATACTTCAATATATACCTAATAAAGCCTCAAAGTTATTTTGACCATGTATTTTATTGCTTTCTTTAAAAAAAATCTTTAAAAAAACGGCCGAAAATGGGCAGTGACAGTGGTATCCTCCTTCCTGGACACACTGCGTCATTTTGACCTGAACGAATTTGAGATAAAATGCTGAATTTCCCAAAATGCAAAGTTTTCAATAATTTTTTGAAACAATTCAACTTTAGGCTTTCCGAGTTGCGACTTGCCCTGTGGAAAGGTGGTGACATCTTACTATCGGTTTTAATACATTTTAACAAATACCACGACCACGATTCATATACACTTTGTCCACCGCTCGCCTCACGAAGGCATGGGTACGGTGCCGATGCCATCAGACAACGGAGATTCAGCCCGGACAGTGGCTTATTCTCCTCGAAACGTTTCATCAGAAATATTTTGTCCATCGTCCACCAGGGAACGGAGAAGAAACTCTGCGTTACGCTGGTTTTTATCGAAACAATTTTTCAAAACAGCACGCAGCATAACTCCAACAATTTTTATTATTTTTATTCCAAATTTTGAGTACATGTTTAAAATAACATTCCAAAAAGAAACACGTACGGGATTTTCTATGAGTTAGTTATAACATTAGTTATTACCAAATGATAGTCTTTTTTTCTGTCGAAAATTAAGTTTTTGGTTTAATGCTTCCCAATTACACAAAAATTAATATTTTCACAATCTTCTACGTATTTCTCTAGCTATACTCGTGTAAATTAATAGAAATTTTTTAATTTTATTCTAAAATCAAATTTGCGTCAGCTGTACTGCGTGCCACAGAGCGGCTCAAATTCAACATGCCTCGCCAGAATGGCTCCAGCGTCACCTATTGGCATAATTTTTAAAATATAAACTCCATTTTGTTCACTCGAAGATATGACTAATAACATCCTTGAATATGAATATGCTCTTATTTGTCCTTCTACAAAAAAAATCGCGAAATATCACTCAATTTTGGACGTTTACATTGGTGTAAGCAATAATGGTAAACCGAGCGTGCGCTCTTGATTTCTATCGATTTTGTTCAAATTTTAACCAGACATTGTTCATATCATTATGCAAGTTTGAGTGAAATTTCAGAACAGTTGACTAGTTTGGGAGATAATGGATTTTTGAATAGCAACCTTTAACACTGCAGGGCCTGCATTGGCCGAAAGTCAGGTCACATGATTCGGCGTACCATCCTATTGGGTTATTAATTTTGAAAAAAAATTATGATTAGATAGAAAACTAGTTAGGGAACGAGTGAAAAAACTTTGGATTGTCTTTACTATTCAGTTTTGCTAAAGACGTTTATTAACGACAGGATAACTCTCGGTAAAAAATATTTGTCCCCTATAACAAGAAGACATTATGCAGCACCCTAGAACAGTATTGTTCAATATTTCGAGAAAAAAGATAATTATCGTGTTCCTAAAGTTAAAAACTTTTAACGTAAAAAAATATTTACGTTATAAACATTAATATTTTATATTGCTTATGTTATTGCATTGTTTTTTTGTAGAGGACAAATATTTGTAACGGAAAATTTCTGTCTAAATTTCAATGCAGACCCTACAGTATTAAAAGTTGCAATTTTAAAACCCATTATCTCCGAGTCTAAATAGTCGACTGTTCTGAAATTTCACTGAAACGTGCATAATTATATGAACAATGTCTGGTTGAAATTTGAACAAAATCTATAAAAATCAAGAGCACACGCTTGTTCTACCTTAACGTGTTCAACCGTTGACCATTCAATTCTGATGGGCTGGAGGTTTGGATCCGTCGACTCTGAGTATGAGATGATGGTAGCCGTAACCATTGAGATGCAAGAAGGCCCTAGCGTCCTCGCCCTTTGTCTTGAAACGTACATACGTAAGCAAAGGGCCTTGCACAGATTGGTGGTGCGATCCATGACGAGATATTGTTCCTTGAGGTCTTGAGTCTTCCCGGTTCCTCATCCTCGGCAGTACGTACTTGCTGCCCTGGATAAATCCAATGGTCCATCTAGATGGTAAATCCGACGCTACATTCGTTCCGGTTCCTACATGATCCCCGGTTCCTACATATCCCAGGTACCTACCACCTGTGTGCGTACGGTATCGGTACCAGTATTAGTATGGTGCGGATACAAAACCGGTATATTTTACTATTGCACAGTGTACCGGTACCATTCTAGTAACACGTAAATTTGCGTGTAGCGGTGTACTACCGTTGTTACGTCCCAGCCTTCACCTTTTTTTTTCTCTCTCTTTTTGAAACCACGATGGTAAATACGCACGATAGCAGCACCCTCACTCATCGACTAAAAACCTATATTTCTTTAACGCTAAGCGAGCGATAGCCGAAACGTACCACAAGACCAAAAGCGAAACCGTCGCACGTAGGTCCCCACGCATAAACATAGCCAACGACAGACAAATTTACGAGAGGAGCGTACTCGCAGCATCGGAAGAGAAACCCTACGCCTAGAGCACTCGAACAAACTGCAGGGACCGAACTACGCCACAATCCTACCTTGTCCTAAGACCCAAACAATCCCACGAGGAAAACTCGCTTGCCTCAGAACACGTCACCCGGTCATATCGCAAGACCCACGAAACTTCGGTCGCTGAACCCGATCCTCGGACAAAGAACAATGGCCGCATTCACCATAGCGATGACCTAATAAGTAGATGAACAAAACTATTCCCACGCATGACGCCGACCTACCACGTAAGTCAGCGTACATTCTCACGATTGATTAACCAATCACTAAGAAGCTCTAATCCGAAAATGCATTCCCCCAAAAAAGCTCCTTCCCCTACAACCGGACTTTCCTAATTTTCATATCACGAAGGAGCAGACACTCTGTATTCGAACTCCGAACTGAACAGTCGACTTACAAGGCTAAACCCTTTCGCTCTGCGTTTCCGTGAAATCATTGTACGCGTAACTATCTTTGTACCACAATTATAAGTTTGTAAGAGTTAAACGTAATAAATGTGAACTACGTGAATTAAGACAAAATCTACGCGTCTGAACATTTATTTGATCAACGATCAATCCATCGGGCGGATCCAACTCTCTTACCAGAATCACGCACCTCAAATTTGTCTCAATCCAAATTGTTATTAAACTGTGTTCGGAACTCACGCGGAAGCCAAACAAAGACTCACTGCGCAATCTAATTCAATTCGAACTTTCGCGCTCTAAATCGGCAACCTCGCGAGTCCCACCTAAATCTCCCTCCGGGACGTAACACCGTACAGGTACACCGTAGGGTACTATCTCTGTACGCCATACCAATAGTACGCTTGGTCATCAGGGTGAAGCTATCGAGGAACCGCCACAGGTCCACAAATTATCCGTATTTAAGATGTGACAGTGTAGCGGTCGTAGGCAAAGGGTGTTAAACTTTAGTGCCTCATTTTGTTCGTACACTGCTCGGGAAATCGAAAATATGCTATCTGCGATTTTTTCATGAATAAATAACGAGGTATTTCTGCGAAGAGCAAATAAACTTGGGTTTCTTGCATCGGAGCCGTTGGCTATTTGACACATCGGCGAGCGGGAAAGCAATGCGAGGGAAGATCGTGGCAAATTACAAAGTACGTAAATTGAGGTTATGAGGTTATAGCACGTACGTACCTTGATTTCCGGTGTTTTCTCCTTCGGCTTCTCGCTATCACTATGTTCCTCGATCTTCTTCGTGTAATCGGCCGCGGCGGTTTTCTCATCGATTATTTCGTTGTCGGGATTTCTCGTCGGTGGTGTGCCGGCGTCCTGAGGCGTTCTTCACAGCAAAAAAAACTCACCAAAACGCGACGAAAACAAACTTCACTCTATCACACACTATTCACATTCTATATCACACTCTATCACACACATCGTATGAAATATAACTCGAACGAATGTGCGAGGTTATAGGTACGGTTTTCGACCTGTCAAAAAATAAATTGTTCCGGAAAGCGGCGAGCGCGGTCGGTAAAAACAGGACGAAGTGAGCTGCGCGCCGCCAGTGAGAAAACGGATGAACGGAACGCTCGCTCCGGTACCTGATATTTTGAGCTTTGTTGGTACATTTTTGCTACATTTATGTAAAAATTTCAAAATGCTTTTTCTCCACCATTTGTTCATGAAAACAGGTGATACAAAGCTCAAAATGTGTGCTTTTTCACTGTCGAGAGCATGATTCGCGCCAAATTATCGAAAATGCGATGCAATGGTTAATAATTCACAGTTTTTCACATGGTAACCACAAACTGCAATTTTTTTTGGAAACTTTGAGAGATGGTTTCATCCTCTAACACCGTTTTTCTGCCGATAAAAAAAACCATGTTTAATAGTTTTCAATGCTTTACCACATATATGAGTTTCAACGAAATCGAAAGCGGATACTTCAATGATGTTTTTCGTCAGAAGGGTATTTACCCCTTAAAACGAATGTAATCATTTTGAAATATAATAAAACATTAAATTGTAGGTTATAGAAATATTTAAAATCAGCGGATACACTTTAAACAAAGAAAAAACGAACATGATAAATAAATTTATGTTAGGGGTGGTTTACCCTCTTCAATTTGCTATACCACCTTCCCCTTTCAAAATGATGATGAATGATTAATTCCCCTTCAAAATGATACCTGTTGTATTAATTTGCGTACAACCCTCTTAAGTGTGGGGTGAAAAAAGGCAAATCGAGAGGTGGTTTACCCCCTAATTTAATTATTTTCTTAACATTTTCATAGTGGATTTTTCATCGCTTGTCATTAGAAGAATTTTCGTTTTTGTTTCATTCAGATCGGTGGATTGCTTCTGGGTGAAACTGCAAAGTCACCCCTCGACACGCCTTTCTTTGAGGGGCAGTTTCCCCCATAAATCCTTTTTTCAGCAGATAAAAAAAATACGTGTCTCAAAGTTTTCGATGCTCTATCACATATATGAGCTTCAACAAAACCGGAGGCGGACACCTGAGGGATGTTCCTTGTTAGTAACATTTCAAACTTTCTTTAGGGGAATTCAGTGAATCATCATAACATATCTGTCGCCGCTGAACAAAATAACAAGTTTGATAAACAGTCCGGCAAGTTACTCAAATTTCCACAGAATGTGAAAATTGTCATCTTGTTCAGCGGCGAGAGAAATCTTCTGATGATTCATGGTATGAAATGTTAGTCAGAGTTTTTGACATGAACAGTGGAGAAAGTCTAACAAAACATTGTTTTCATCACTTGTGGTTCTTCGCATGGACAATATTGTGAGTACAGCAAGAGGTGAGGTTTTCCAAATTGTTATGACCGAACAAAGTTTTTCGGTTGATGTAGGGTAGAAATGGGTTTGCAACACGAAAGTATCTCAAAAGAGCTTTCGTCTCTTGCTAAGCGCAGAGAAATGTTAGTCAGAGTTTTTGACATAAACTGTGGAGAAAGTCTAACAAAACATTGTTTTCATCACTTATGGTTCTTCGTATGGACAATATTGTGAGTACAGCAAGAGGTGAGGTTTTCCAAATTGTTATGACCGAACAAAGTTTTTCGGTTGATATAGGGTAGAAATGGGTTTGCGATACAAAAGTATCTCAAAAGAGCTTTCGTCTCTTGCAAAGCGCAGAGAGCACACTGCGAAGGGCAGCTTTCGCAGTCATTGTACACACAGTTAAAAGCACTGACGCAAGGCAATTCATTAATCTTCACGACACTGTACATAATTATTTAAAGCAGTTATGAGCATTTATAGAAAAAGGGATGCTAAGCTTGTTCACGTTGTTCTATGATGAATGCACAATGTTTGGACGCAGAAGGTATGTGATTATTTTTTCTTACCTGTATCCCATGCTAGGAGATTTCATTTATTTGACCTTTATTTTTTGCGTTATCTCGTAAATCGATTATTGCCGTGTCCATAAAGTCAGAGTCAATTTTCTGAGGTCTGAATCCGCGATGTAAAGAACCTTCGACAAATTTATTTGTGGCTCTAAATAGAGCCGTTTGTTTTTTTTCGAGGTTACTTCGTCAAATTAATATGGCCCTAAAGAAGGCCATTTCTTTTTTTAACTTCTTTACACTTCTAACTTTTCTTAAAATAAAATAAAATTTATATTTTCTGCACAGCCTAACCCTCTTAGCGGTTGAGCTGTCAGATTACGGTACACATTAAAATGAAAAAGCTAGTAGCAGGCGATGCTACTCTGAGCCGCTGCGTTCTCCCGGATGTGGTGCTCTCGCGGCTGCGCAGAGCGTCTCAAATGCGTCTACTGCGGATGTTGACAGGTAAATGTTAATCAACCCTAATAAGGGCGTATGTTTCATGTTTATCACATGGCTGAAAGACTTAATTCGATTCGGAAAAGTCATCGAGGGTGAAAAAATTTCTAGTCGTGAATTCGCTCGGAAATTCGGTGCATATTTTGAGATCAAGGGGATTGAGGACACGGATCGAAAAATGACTCAAATAAAATCGATAGGAAAAAATCACATTTCATTGGTAAAATGTCATTAGATTTTCGATTTGTCGCTGCGTTTTTGCGTAATGACGATTGAAAATTAAAAGTCGTCCGCTAAAAGGCCATCTTACTGTATAAAGGGTCGCGGCGTGTTCGTCAGTCGGTCAGTGGCGTCGATTTCTTTTTTATTACTTGGCGTCAAGACGCTGCCGCGTTTCTTCATATCTGCTCTCGAGCATCAGCCCGAGTTAACGCTTTCGGAACGATGAGCGCTAGAAGCTGTCGCTCCGAAATATTTGTAATTATTTAGATTATTTAGGCTTATTTAGGCTTATTTACTTATTTAAGCTTGATGGAGAGTATTCCTTAAAGTATGTAGAATTCGAACATAAGTTACTCTTTTATTGATTTTTGTTTAATTCTTACTAAAAATAACGTGAAATATCAACTCTTAAAAAAATGTAATTGGCAATCGAGCGGGTCGCAATATCGGGCCACCTTTTTTACCCATTAATACCACTTTGGTTTAAAATGTAATACATAGTTTTAACTGTTTTTCATAGAATATTCCAAGAAACAGCTGCTTTATTCATTTATCATATCATTTATCGTATCATTTTATTTTACCCTATACCAAAAAATTAAAGGAATAGAACATTTCTTCAATTTTTTACCGTTTTTGAAGCGCTGTATCTTTGTGCAAAATGGTAGTACCAAGATGAAAAAAAAAGCATTTTGTAGCTTAAAATTTCTAGTTTCAAGATTTTTGGCAAAACATGTGCGTGAGGTACGGTTATCGCGCCATCATAATAAGTAGCGAGAGAAAAAATGTTTCCACATCTTTTAGTTTTTTTTTCGAGGGTCCACGGGCTCCGGATTTTTTTAAAAGTTAGATCAATGCATAGATCAGTTAGCTTGTTTGTTCAGCTGCAATTTGGTTTTTTGTTCCTTTACGTCATTTTTTTGTTGAGATATCCGACTTTGAATGCAAAAAGATCCTTTTCTTTTTTATCATCGATATCTCAGCAACTAATGATCGCACAAGGAATAGAAGGGCAGCTTTGAATACTTGAATAAATTTTCTATAAGAGCATTGCGTTGATTTTTGAGACAAAACATTTTTCACCCTTAACATTAATTTGAAAATAGTACATAATAAAAACTTTTTATGGTTTTTCAGTAAATCTACCACTACTTCACAAATATTGATAGAAAGACTATTGTTGCCAGATTTTTTTTCAGCTTAATATACCCCCAATATCCCTGAACATTTTCAAATTGATCCATCGAACCTTTTTTCCTGACCGATTGATCAAAGTTTTACAACAGAACTAAAGGAACAAGTAATGTTCCTAAACATCGTGTAATGATCATCAAAATGGAGGGGTCAATTTTATTCGACTTTTTCACAAATTTGCTCTAGTTACTTGCTAAATTTGAGAATAAAAAATTCGAAAAATAAAAAACGAAAATTTCGATTTTTTTTTACAAAATTTGTGAAACATTTGTTTGTGTACCTTAATTTCACTCATCTATAATTGTATCATTTAAAAGTTGATACCCCTAAGTTGTATTCACTACTCGATCTGAGAACATTTATGCGATTTTTTCAGTTTTTTAGTTTTTTTTCACAACTGGTCTTTTTTTGGAAGGAAAAAAACTATTTAACAATTTTTGTAAACTTTATTTTTTTTTAAATTTTTTATCATGCCCAGTTTTGAAAGCAACTGTTTTATGTGACTCCAGTAAACTTCGCAGAAAATATCGAGAGTTAATTGCATAAATGTTCTTAGATCGACTAGTGAATACACCTTTGGGTATCAACTTCGAATGAATGCACTTAAAGATCAGTGAAATTATGGTGCGCAAAGGCCAAATCGTGTGAGGAAGGAGTCAGTATTCTTTCCTAAAAAGTGGAATTTCTTAATTTCGAAATTTGGTTTTGGGATTCGTTATCAGCAACCCTGGAAACGCTCATAAATGGATTCTCGGACGAAACTGAGTAGTTTCTTTGTTGTAAAATGTTGACCACTTCGCGTTCCAAAATATGGATTTTAGATTCCTCAGTGGTATCGTCGAAAACTTCTATACACGGATTTTCAATTAAATCTGACAAGTTTTTTGCACAAATGTCGGCTATTTTGTACCCCCCATTTTAAGTTTTTGCATTTGCATTTCGGATTCGTCATCAGCAACCTTGGAAACCCTTATATATGGATTTTCGAACGAAACTGAGAAGTTTTTTTTTTAATGTCGGCCGTTTTGGATCGGCAATTTCGAGTTGAAAATTTGAATTTCGAATTTGTCATTGGTATTGTCGAAAACCCCTATATACGGATTTTTATTCAAGTCTGACAAGTTTTCTCCAAAAATGGTGGCCATATTGTATCCGCCATTTTGAGTTTCCGAATTGGCATTTCGGATTCGTCTTCAGCAGCTTCGAAAGACCCTATATACGGATTTTCCGTCGGACCTCACATCTCTTTGATATTCTGTCACAATTCTCGAGACTTTGAAACACTGTGCGGTGTCGAAATGCTCCTCGTTTTCTGCTTAATTCCTACACAGACCCTTATACTCATACCTGACCCGGCTGAAGTAATTCTAACACCTCTTTTGATTGCGTTTGAACCTATCGCGCATACGGCTGTTTCGACTTAAATATGAGCACAAGATTAAGGATAGTGATTAATTTACTAATGAGATTATTAATAAGTTTAATTAATATATTTGACGTGTTCGGAAAATACATTAAACTATTTACATTTTATCAGGGTTCAAGGTTATAAAAATGAAATAAAAATCAAGAATGCCGTTCATTCTAGTTTTTTTTATTAATGTGTAATGCAACATACGTAGTCTCATTGAAATGCACATAAATACAAATGGTTACAATGCGTTCGACAAATAGCCCTCATCGTATCCGTCGCATGGCGAATGAATAAAAATTTCGAGCTAACGAAATAAATTTTTACTCCATTAGTCGCAAATGTATTATCGCTTTGGGATGTATGTATGCGCCTATATACGTGTGCCTACACATGCGCATTTAGGTATATGTATGCTTGAATGTGTACCAGCGTGTATGCGTGTGCACCTATACGTGTGCCATTCGACGTCCTCCGTAGCGCCAACAAGTGGAGAAAAGGGAATTTTGTTCCCGTTCTAGGCGTTAAGGCGTCTGGCCTCCTTGGTCGATCGAAAAATGGGTATATTTAAAAAAAATAATAAACTCGAAAGTATGGGCCGAAATATTTTTATTTTTTTACACAACGTCAGAAAGGGCTTTAAGAATAACGTTAATAAATTTCCGTTCAAAATATTGAAAAATGGCGCCGTTATGCACATTGCCGCGGAGGCCCTCCGCACGATATGTGCAGTCGTTGTCTCAGCTGTTACCCGGTCATGTCACATCTGGAAAAAAAATCAGCTCATTCGTGAGTAGTGTCGCTACAATGTAGCGTAGCGGTTTTTTTTTCGACCATTAAACAAATTATGGTAAGCCATAATTTCGGTGAAAAATACCATTTTTTTTCTTCGGCTCACCATCATTGTTTTAATGGTCGAAAAAACCGCTACGCTACATTGTAGCGACACTACTCACGAATGAGCTGATTATTTTTTTCAGATGTGACATGACCGCGTAACAGCTGGGACAACGACCGCGCGTATCGTGCGGAGGGCCTCCGCGGCAATGTGCATAGCGGCGCCATTTTTTAATATTTTGAACGGAAATATATTAACATTATTCTTAAAGCCCTGTCCGACGTTGTATAAAAAATAAAAATATTCCGGCCGATACTTTCGAGTTTATTATTTTTTTAAATAAATATACCCATTTTTCGTTCGGCCAAGGTAGCCAGACGCCTTAAGGGGGAATATCAGTGTGACAGGCTGAAAAATGAGGTATTTTTTTTTAACGGCTCGATCAAATTATTTGAAATTTTGTGTATTAATTATTGAAGTAATGAAGCATACAGGGATTTTTTATTTTATTTTTGGTACATTTTATTAAGCCGAGGAGCGGTCGCAAAATGGCGTCTCAAAAAATGACTCCCTGACGGGTGACAGCATAAGTGCCACAGCAAGCATCTGAAATCAAAAATTCAAAAAGATTAGTAAACTATAATAGTATAGCTATCGCAGCATCGTAGGAAATTTGAAAATATTGATTAGAAAAAAATGGCGGTCATTAAAAAAAAATCGAATTTTACATAAATATTTTGCAGTAAATTGTTAATAAAAAAACATAACAATAAAAAAAAACTCTACGATGCGACGATAGCGATACGTTTTCTGAAGAGAATCCTTTTTGAATGAAGTCGATTGGACAAAGTTTGACAGAGTTATGTTGTCAACCAGGTCAAAAAACATGGTTTCGAGAAAAACGCGTTTAAAGTTTTGAGAGGATAAAATTGAATTATGTAACTTAAATATTAATATAAAACATGTTCTTACCGATTAGTCTGCTATCCCTGGACCATACAGAAGCTCTTTTGTGCTCAGCAATATCATATCCTCATCCTGAAGTGGGTTTATAGCACTCAAGCGTCTCTCGTGCGTGTTTGCTGCTCAGTAGCGATCGGCGTCCTTGATACGTTTTCGGTCGATTTCGTGGCAAGAGTTGAACAGTTTCTCGCCTATGGAGATGCCCAAGTCCTCAACAACATCCAACAAAGCCACGTGACCATCGTTAAATATTATAGCAGCCAAATTAGCGGCTGTTTTGACTACTTGGAAGCCGCAAAAATGACTTTTCGGAGCAAATTTCCAAATCACAGCATTAAAACTTTCGTTGTTTTGATTAAACGCTCTCAAACACCTTTCGAGCAACTCATCACGACTAAGGTCTTCATAAACTGGCTTGATTGCCTCCGCAACATTTGCTGGTAGTGCTGTTTCGTGTTTGTATGAGACAAGAGCACCGAGCGCGCGAGCCCTTTGCCAAGTACACCACGATTCGACGCCCTCCGGACAGTAATGGTGTTGTGGATTCTCATCTGTGGAGCACTTATGGTAAAAAGTGGCCCATATTGCTTTCTTCATGTTGTCCTGTGAGTCACTGTTGCGTCGAATGGCGAGTCCATAGTATAGAGTTAAATATTTTATCAACTTATCCGTGAGCTTCCCTTTACCTCCGAGTCCTTTGTTTGCCTTTTTGCAATTTCGCAGCCGCGTGCCCATTCTCTTTTCAACGTGGTTGTCACAGTCCTTTTTTACTTCATATGAAATATTCTCAACAATCTTGTTAAATGTTTTTGAGTCGCCGTCGCTAATGTAATTTACGTATTGAGCATCGTGTAATTCTTCGGCTCGTTGAAAAATGTTAACCATGGTTGTTCCATATTACCTGCAGGGCCTGTATGATTTTCGCAGCATTTATTAGCGTGCTCGTCGTACCATAAGTCATACTCCGGCGTATTAATCCTCGTTTTCCATTGGGTACACTCTTTACAAAAAGAAGATTGCACTTCGATGTCCAGAATCTTTTTCGAATAGTATCCTATAACACATGAGACACCGTGCAAATAGTTGAAACCTCGTTTTTGCCAAGTTCCAACGCCTGACGCCGTTAAACCAAGCGAGTCTTCACACTTTTCTTTTGTTTTTTTCTTTTTCAATAATTTCTGCTTGTTTTATTGATTTTTTTACACGCTCACTGGCTGAAAGTATCATCTGTGTTAAATCATCGAAGGCTGTGTGGAATACAGGTCTCGGTAAATCCATAAACGCACAACATTTTTCCAAACCTCTTAATCCAACTCCAAGCAATCTCATGGAAAATGTGAATCGCCGATTCACTCCATAGGCATTGTTGTTGACAAGCGGACATGAATTAATTTTTTTTTCCAACACATGTTTTGCATTTACACCTAATTTAAATCCCAATCCACGTATGCTCGTTTCTGCAAAATCAATTTCACTGCCACATTCTTTACACTTCACATTTTTTTTAGTTCGGAAAAAATACTAGAAAAATCAATTAAGCGGTAAGAAACACTTGGATTCACTGTAACTGAAGTCTCGCCATACACGCTTAGTTTAGCTGAGGAGGTACTCGTATTTCACTTCTTCTTTTTCCAAAACACATCAATTCTTCGGAGTGGAGAATTTCGTTATTTTTCTTCCTTTCAGCCCTTACCAAATTGTCACCCGGAACGTGTCTTTTACTTTTTCTGTCCATTTTGTTTATTTACACTTCCACAATTTATAAATACTACAAGAAACCATTGAGACGCACGCTACTCGAAACGCGACTTGTAAGACGCACACTACTCGAAATATGGCTTGTAACTAACCAACTGGCTACTAATACACCAATATATATATACACCTGGCTCCCCCTGGCACGCAGGTATAAATTTTGGCGCTTGAATAGACGAAAAAGGCGGGTCGCGTCCGGCCCGTATAGAAGGCTCTGAGAGCATCAACGCTTGGCGCCAATTTCGAATACTTCTAAGCCGAATATTGTTTTGAAAATTTGTAGACATATTCTTAAAGGCCAAAACGATCTATTTAAGCAAAAAAATCGATTTTGTTTTCACACTGATATTCCCCCTTAAGTAGGAGTTCATTTTGCATTGTAGTTGAAGCTACTTTACTGCCTTTATCTCTTACCACGGTGAGGATCTACGGGTCCAAAATAGGCTGAAAATTTCAACTCGGCTTTCGCTATTCATGTGAAAATAATTCCGCTGGTCTAATCTCATAGCGCAGGAAGTGCCTCAAAGAAGTTATTGAAATCCTTCAAATGGAATGTGCTTCAACATGCACCAGTCTAAAAGGCACACGAAACGGTTTCATACTCCGATTTCCAATTAGAATCAAACGAATCGAAGGTTTTGCATCTTCGTACACGGTTATACCGTACAAACATGAATGTCGAAATAGAGGGATCGAGAGGTTACGAGAGGGTGATCGTGTTCGAGCTTGGTGGGGTGACTCTGGCTCCGCCACGAAACTTCTAGTGACCACAGGCATCACAGAATTTCTCTCTCTCACTCCTCTCTCTTTTTTATCCTCGCCCTCCCGCCCACGACCCTGCTCTCTTTCGCAAGAACTCCTGCGGCCACGAATACTGGAAACTTCTTCAATATTCCGCACGAATAGGGACCGACCCCTGCCGCCTAGTTTCCTCATCCTCTGAGCAAAAGCTCAGTATAACTTTCCCGTGCAACACTGTACGTGCCCAACGTACTACGTGTGTAACGCGCCCTTCTTCCTCCCTTCGCTCCTCCTCCACCCCGCTCTTTTTTCTCTTTCTATCGCCATCATCCAGCGAGAGCAAGAGATATACACGCGAGGCAGAAATTTTCTTCGAATAAAACAGACCGAATTGCTTCGCCGAGACGACGACGTGACAACTGCACGTGCAATTTTCTGTTTTGCAATGATTTTACTTTGCGAAAACGGCAAGCGGATAATTTGCCGATGCTCGCGGAAAAGTTGAAGTCACGGTGGTGGATGAGCAGGATGGGCAAAGTGGAAGTTGGAAAGAGGGATCGTGGGAAATGGGGAGCAGTTAATCGGCTCTCGCTAGAGATTCAGCTGGACAGGAAAGTGCAGTAACTCGTGGTATATGGATAAGCCAATCAGTGGATGGATTAGCAATTAGCTTTCGTTCCATGAATCTACGTGTCCCGAACATACGCGAGGGAATTCTCGTGTACTTGATGGAGTCAACGTCATTCTGCCTCGTACGTATAGATATATGTATATGGACGTATATGTATCGGTGAAGCGTATTTGGACTTTACCCGGCGATTAATCATCTTGGGATAACGCAAGCTTATGCCTTCTCTCCTTCTCTTTCTGACCGCCTCTATCGATTTGGACTAACCGAGCAACGCCGACACTTCTCTTTCTCATTATAAATCTCGATTGTCTCAGATGGTTAAGCCCCTTCTATGTTTGGCCCTCGGACAACCGAAGTTCCGTCGATATTTATTGAATGAGAAATCGTGTCCAGGGGCTCCTGATGGCATTGACGATGTAACGGAACGCGCGCGATCAAGCCGTGGTTTTGTGAGCGGTGATTGACGGTCGAAGAGTTAATTATGAATATATAACGCTGAAATTTCCGGAATTCGCGAAGTTGCCCGGTACAGGACGGTTATCGGTCCGACATGGTGGTCAGTAATCGACAATCGATTTCCGATAGACGTCCCTACGGTTTTTTTAACGTATCCTCTTTCAGTGTTTCACCCACCCGGGCTCGAACTACTGCCGATTCAGTTATTTTTTATTTTATTTTAGGATTGTTCAGTATGTATTATATGCTAACTGCTATACGTGATCTCGCAGTTGAAAAAAATATCTATTCAAATGGTGATACACCCTTTCAATACGGCGAAAAAATCAGTTCAGTGCGCCTCATTACTGGGAACAGTTATTTCTTCTCCAAGTGATTATTACGGTGAAATAACTTTTGTGTCGGAAACTTGCTCGATAAGGGTGCGAATTCCTCACCACTGAAATGCGCTTATGTTTGTAAAAACTTGTAAATTTTTATAAATTTTCCATCCGTTTTGGAATTTCTGCTGTCAAATGTTCTAAATGCTGTAGTTATGAAACTCATCTTTCAATGACTCAGAAACGTAAAAGTGGAAGAAAATAGAATCGGCCATTTGAATATGAAAAAATGTCGTTTTTTAGTCGTGATCCGAAGTACAACTACAACAAAAAAATTAACCAGTATTCAAGATAGGAGGCACGTTGAAAAAAATATTAATATCCGGAAAAATCCACGAATTGACTTCATGTAAACGGAAAAAATGCGAATTATTTACAAAATAATTTAACAGGATAAGTGCTTAATTGCTTTTCGGTATTATTATAATTGAAAATCAATATTTATAGCATTATTGATACGGCAAATTGTTCAGATTTCTATCAAATCGCAACGTGCTGAAGTCTTAACAAATTATTTTCCCATTCTACAGAAAGGTGTGTAATACATCGTGAAATGATTCAAGCCATTATTCTATACCCTACCGGAAGTCGGGAGATCTGAATGTACGACGGATTTTCTCTAAGCTTGGTTTCCAATTGGAAGACTGATCATTCTACGGGCTATTAATGTTGCCTCGACGTGACATAATTTGTTAACGAAAAGCGCGTCTCGTCGAATAATCAAATGAGACAATCGCGGTACAATTTCGCAAATACAAATCGCTTACTTATATTTCTCCATTAATATTGTCCATACGTAGTTTATATGGACAGACGGTGATTAACATATCTTGTATATTTTTTTCGGCTGATACGTTACCAAGGCTCTCAGGTATGCGTTGATCAATGGACAGTAATTTAGAAAATTCAGTCTTGATTGAAAAATATCACGGTCTGAATACCTCGTTTTCTCCCGAAAAGACTTATCGCCTTGTTTTTGAGCCTCGGCAAAACTCAACGACGCAAAAGCAAAATATTTGCGCCTTTGCAAGATGATACCGTAATAAAAATGAACAATCACTTGGGGCAAGCGTTAAAAGAGAGAGAGAGAGAGAGAGAGAGAGAGAGAGAGAGAGAGAGAGAGAGAGAGAGAGAGAGAGAGAGATTGATATATATTTTATGCCTTGGTCGAAACCTTAAGGCAAAATGGTACATAGTGTGTACAGTTTGTAGGAATTTATATAATAAAAATAGAACTAAACGTATTATGAATATAAAATTAATATAAATAAAAATTTGATAATGAGCTAAATGAGCATAACATGAGTATTAAATTTAGCGAGGAATATAAGTATTAAGTAAATTAACCTAAGATGCGTGATTATAACATAGAAAAGTACAATATGAAAAATATTTAAAATAATAACGAAGGTGAGTGTATCTGAAAAACTAGCCTTTCTAGACTTAGTATTGTTTTGCTGCGAAAGACTGGGAACGATGGGCTTAGTAGCTATCTAGATCGTGGTCAAATAGATGCGAAAATAGTCTGCATTTGAAGATTTCAAGGCTCGGGGATGCTGTAACAGACGAAGGAAGCGAATGCCAAAAGTACATTGCAGCTAAGCCGAAGGAATTTCGGAGGATGGCTGTTCGATGTAGCGGTATATGAAAAGTATCGATAGTGCATCGACGAGCCCAGTAAACCGATGGCTGGGCAGGCGGGAACATTTGAATCAGATAGTCCGGAGCTTGTTTTTTCACGATGTTATATATCATGATACCCATGAAATATAATCTTCTGGTTCTGACTGTCAACCAACCCAATTGCCGACGGTATGGTGTGATGTGGACGTCTTTTCGGAGGTTAAAGATAAATCTAATTGTCGAGTTAATTAGCTTTTGCAGCTTGTGATTTTGCTCGGTTGATAAATCATTGTAGACTAGGCTGCAATGATCGAGGATGGGAAATATGAGTGTGGTGATAAGCGAAATCCTGACTTGACATGATAGTACATTTTTATGGTATTTTAATATGTAAAGCGAGTAGTTGACTTTGCGTGAAATGGCCGATACATGCTTATTCCAGGAAAGGTCGGATGACATGATTACTCCCAGATTTCTCGCTTCCTTGACGTAAGGTAAGGTTGTGCCATTAGCAACGATGGGAGCGAGTTCATCGAGGTTTAACCGTTTTATGTGAGCTCTAGAGCCAAGAACCAGGACAAGCGATTTTTGTAAATTTAGTTTGAGCCCGTTCGCGTCAGCGTAGTCTGCAATCACTTGCACGTCGGTTGAAATGCGGTTTATACCGTCAGCTATGTCTGCCGGTGAGCAGCTGATATAGATTTGAGTATCATCGGCAAAGACCATGTGTTGGGAGTGGCGGAGATTCCATCCAATGTCGTTGATGAATAATGAGAAGAGTAGAGGTCCTAGGACCGAACCCTGGGGAACACCCGCGTGAGTATCACACCAACCAGAGCAGAGACCTTCATCGTCGATAACAGCCTGAGATCTGGAAGTGAGATACGCATAGACCTATTTCAGGGCGTGGTCAAAGAAACCGATAAGCTTTAATTTTCTGAGCAATTTCGCGTGTGGGACCGTGTCGAAGGCTTTGCTAAAATCGAATAGCACTAGGATGGTAACGTTTCTGCTATCGGCTGCAGTTTTAATTTCATGACAGACTCGAAGGAGAGCCGTTTGGGTGCTAAAACGTTGCCTGTAACCGGACTGTCGTGGGTCCAAAATATTGTGGTTAGTGATAAATGTGACTATTTGTTTGTGAACGATACGTTCCAGGATCTTAGAGAGCTCTGGCAGGTTTGCGATAGGACGTGTATCTGATAGGGATCTGGGTGGATTTTGTTTGAGTAGGGGACAAATTAAAGCCCGCTTCCAAGCTTGAGGGAAATGAGCTAGTCTTAGGCAGGCATTAAAGATTAAAGTTAGTGAGCTGAAAGTGCCGAGAGAGATTGTTGGAGTATGAAAGGGCTGATGCCATCAGCTCCTGCAGATAGTGATGATGATCCCGTGTGAAGTATAAGCGCAGACACCGTATCAACGTCTACAGTCGCGAGGTCAAAGAAAGGGCCTTCGATTCTGCATTCATCAAGGATAGAAGATAAATGAGTGGGATGACAGTGCTCGGATGTGTTGGTCACGTGTGCGAAAAACTGGTTTAATTCGTCAGAGGAAAAAAAATTAAAAGGCGAGGCAGCAGTGGGTTTAGTGAGCCCCAGGGTTCGTAACTCCTTCCACAATCGAGACATGTCAGAGATGCCCGACAGCCTCCGCCGATGAAACTCATCTCTAGCCGATTCCATGTCAGCAGCAAGTGCGTTACGAAATTGCCGATAGATGGCATAGCTTAAGACGTTATTGGAGCGCTTGGCTTGTTTGAAAAGTGAATTTCGCTTTTTTATTCGTGTCCTAAGCTCAGGGGTCATCCAGGGCGCTAGCGGGCGAAGCACACGGAACTCGTGTTGCGGAGCGTGTTGATCAAAAGTTGTTGTGACTATTTGATAAAAGTTTTCCAAGCAGCTGTCAATCTCGGACTCAGCATCACACAGATCCAGGGATGTAACGATGTGGTCAATAAGGGTAGTCGATAGAGAGTTGCAGAATTGAACTTGACTGAACGAGTTTAAGGCTCGCCGAGAGATGACCCGATCTATGCGAGTCCGAGATTGAAACTGATAAGTGATAGAGATGAGATCATGACCTGCAATGAAAGGCGATGCGCTTTTATGGAATGATAACAGTTTGGATGGGTGATCGATTATGAAAACGTCGAGCCAGGAATCACAAGTTTCGGTGTGAAATGTGGCATCCGATTCAACAATGTGCCACGACTGAGCCATAGCAATTTCCCGGAGAAACTTTGCTTCGAATCTGGTACTCAATAAATTGCAATTTAGGTCGCCAACAATTATAATATTGGTATAGTCGAAGGCGAAGCGTGAGAGCGTGTTGAGAAATTCATCGAATAGAAACCCCTTCGGCCGTCTGTAAATGGAGCTGAAAAGCAAGGGTTCATTCGTTTGATTCATTATTTCAATAATTATGAACTCAGGAGAGTTTAGCATTATGTTAGGTGAATATTCAAGAACCCTCACTTTGAGACTATTGTGGACATAGATAGCTACGCCGCCACCACGTTTACATTTTCGGTCGTTTCTCAGCAGTGCGTATTCTGGTAAAGTGATAAGGGAATCAGACACGTTGCTGATAAGCCATGTCTCTGATATTGAAATGATGTGATAAACATTTCTGGATAGATGCTCATTTATTACGTCGAAGTGGCTCAACAACGAATTCGCATTAAAGTGAGCCGTTTTTAAGGACGAAATATCAAGAGATCGAGGTACAAGTGTGGTTCGCAAGTCATTGCAGCTAGGTGGAACTCGATCTAGTCAACCTAGGTTTGCAAGATCAGCCTCGTTATGTATAGTGATGCGCGGTGCACCATCGGACTTCCGTACGTAGATAGTGTTACTTCGGTACCAAGCGTATTTAAAACGCGCAATTTTTACTTTGGCTTTAGTTTTGCGATACAAAGAATAGGTAGACGCTGGAAGCATTTCACTCACGAAGATGTTACCAGGGCGCTCGACGGCGAAAACCTCGCGTATGGTCAAAGTATTTTTAGCTCGTTCTTTTTTTTAAGGATGAAGTCACGCACAGTTGGAGACTTAAGGACGACTATGTAAGATATGTGTATCACCCTGGGCGAGGAGGAAGTGCCAGGTTGATTGCCAACTGGATTCGGTGTAGTTTTTGCGAGAGGTCTGATAGCAAGGACATCAGTGACCAGGTCGGGAATACCAAGAGCACGAAACACTTTTTGAATGATTTGATCGGGGGTGTCTTGTAAATCCATCGGAATGCCTGACAAGGTTATTTCCGACATGCAGCGATCCGACGATCGTCGAGAGAAGTCGGACACAGCTGCATCGACTTTGTCATTGAGCCTTGAGCATTCACAACGTATGGCCTGTGTATCGGAGATGGTGGCATTCACTTTGCGATCGAGTTCTGAGACCCGCTGGGTCGTATTCTCATTTTGCTGTTTCAGTTCGCTAATGTCTTGAACAACAGTAGATAGGGTGCGTTGGATTGCTTGTAACATGTTTTCAGTGGCTGAGGTTGATTTGAAGATATCATGTAACGTGACATTAGGGGTAGAGTCTTGGGAAGCTCGAGGTCGCTCTGGCGAATTTTCGGGAGTGCGTTGAGTGATGTGCGATCGATGCATTGCGCACGAGTCACAGCGAAAAGCGGATGTTTTGTTAGAATTATACGGATCATACTCAAACGTCTTCGTAGCGCATAGGACATGGAAGCATTTACCGCAATCGCCGGAACATACTACCATGGTATCCCGTCGGTTTGGCGGTTTACTGCATATGCCGCAGTTTGACGACATGATGACGGTGATATATATATGTACGTACAATCGCGTGAATATGAGTATGAGTGTACGTTAGTATATACGAGTATAGCTATAGGTATGTAGTTCAGAGAACAGTTAGATCACGTTTATCGGTAAATCAGCGGACAGTGCGTGTATTGGTGAGGTGAAAGTACGACGACAGATAATCTCGAAGTCTACGATACCGACTACGAATCTGGCAGGACGGTGGGCGGCGATGATTCAGACAATAGACGATCGATATGCGAGGCCTGTGACGATGGACTGAAGATAGAGGCGTGAATATCGGCCGCGGCGCTCACCAATACAGCTGACTTCGTGCTTGACCGTGAGAGTGGACGATCAATTTCCACCGCCGGCACGCGATCGATAGCTATACTATATGTGCGACTATAGCGTTGCGAGATACATCGATCGATCACCCTTGACTCACTGTACTGTCGATGGCCGGACTATAGATGTGTAACTATAGCGTTTTCACCGAAAGACGCGGTGATTACCGGGAAAGCCGGTGAGTCAGCCAAAATTCGAGACAGGTTACGAAATTTGTCAAATGTTTCCACCGAATTTTCTCGGCTTGTGCGCCACCCAGGGTTTCGAAATTTGTTGCATTCGATGGAAAGCAATTTGTGCGTGCTTTTTGCCTGGAACAAAAAACGCCCGAAGGCAGGGAACGGCAGAGAGAGAGAGAGAGAGAGAGAGAGAGAGAGAGAGAGAGAGAGTCTCACCGACTCACCGGCTCATAAATGCACGGGAGAGTCGATTTATCATTGACTTCCTCCCGACAAAAGAAGCATTGTGAATTGCATAACATAATGCGGAAGCATCTAACACCTTTTCACTTTGCACCACCTTTCCTTCGTATTCGTATCGCTTTTCATCCACTTTCTCGTCTACTGGACGCTCATTTTCTCGTCTTATTGCCCGTCTCTCTCCTCCACGATATTACTCGATCCTTGAGGTAATTTGTCCCGATTCCAGGTATCCGCGAAGCCGGAGGAGTAGTTTCTGAGGAAGCATCTACGAATGAGGAAGCATCTAACAATTTTCCAATTTTCACCATGCTTTTGATACGTTTTTGAATCGCTTTATATTCGCTTTCTCTTCTACTGAACGCTCTTTCTTCCGTATTATGGTCTGTCTCCCCACTTTGCGATCCTCGACGTAAATTGACTCGATTCTAGCTATCTCCCAAACTGTGGGAGTAGTTTCAATTAGCTGCTCGGCTTGTTTCGGAAAATTTCTTCCGCGATTGTCCCTCATTCTATTCTGCTTCGCTCATTTTCAGTCTCTCCCCCATCCCTCTAAGCCCACCCCTCTCCCTCTTCCGCTCTCTGTACTTTTCAGTTGCTCTCTCCTTGCCGCGTCTGTCGTGTCGAACATAACGACAACGAGGATGAACAAGTCGAGCCCACCCGGCTCCTCATTAGCGCCGTCGTTTTCATCACAATTTTCCCAAGCGTCTGGCACTCGTCGCCTCGCCTACATAAAAACTACTCCTGATGGTTAACTCATTCCTCTCTCTTCCGTTCTATAGCGTGAGTTGAAAATTAGCTGCTCCCAGCACACCCAAGCTCCTCAGTCCTATATGTGTAACAGCCTCTCGTGCAACGCCTGCGGACTCCTCGTCCGCACCTCGCCGACGAACATTTTTTGGGAAATTGACATATTTCACTTCGGGTAAAAAGTTTGGACTGTAGGAAAATATGGATGGACGGTAAGCTGGGAATGTGAAGGGGATAAAAAATGAGCAAACTGATGATAGCAGAAGGATGTGGAGCATGGGTTGGGAAATAGAAGACGGGTGTGAGGGCGAGTATTTGGCTCCGGATACACATCCTACCTTCTTTCTATCTATTTCCCCCTCTCACTCTCTCTCCCCATCTCCCACTCTCTTTCGCTCTCTCTGACTCTTTGCAACTTTTCTCCTCACCCTCCCGCCCCCTCACTCATCCACTGCTCTTACTGTGGGCCCTTTACATCCCCACACAGTCGGTAGGACACAATAGATTTACGTATTTCGAGCAAAGAGGCAGAAGAACAGTGGTACGTACTGCGATAGCCGCGGGACGGCTCTCGGTAATCTTGGCATTCGACCAACTGTCGCGAATAGGTATATGAGAGAACAGTTCAGCCCCACTCTCTCTCTCTCTCTCTCTCTCTCTCTCTCTCTCTCTGAACGATTGAACGATGGAACGATTAAACGATTGAACGATTGAACGATTAAACAAACTTGCCTATAAGTGAAATTCTATCGTAATTGTATGCAGCGCCTCTTCCGAAGAGATCATATGGTAGTATCCCCTCCCCAGGCCGATGTCACCTCAAGTTTATAGTAAAACAAAAAATCTTTTCCCCACCCCCCGAGGGCTTGAGGGTCCAATGTTCACTTTATTCCTTTAAAGCACTGCCGTATTTGTTGGGGCTAAGATTTCTTGGTTGTGGGTATTTGGGTGGGAAGTGATCTCTTCGGAAGAGGCGCTGCATGCAATTACGATAGAACTTCACTTACAGGTAAGTTCGTTTAATCGTTCAATTGTATTTCGCGCCTGTTCCTCGAGATCACACAGAGATCACATATGGCATTATCGTATTTGGTGTTATCTTGCTGAGCTCTTGGGATGCTCGTTCCGAGGTCTTCGCCGTTTTAAGGTTTTCTTCCAGTTGTTTTCCGAACAGGCACTCGTCCACGACAGTGGCATTAACGGCTTTCCTGACAGACGCATTGAAGTTAGGAAGAATCAATGATCTTCTCGTCTGAGTCTCATCTCGTTGTAGATCTTCGGGTAATCTTCCCATATCACTCAATCTTTCTAGGAGTGTTAATCTCTCTATGTTCGTCCCACTCAATAGGTCTGACAGAGTTGTTCCGAGGACAGCAAGACAACTTGTCGCCTTTTGTTGTTTGGCATATGAAAGAGCGTCCCTGTTCGTAGCCGGCTCTTGGAGAGACGCTTCGACTTCGGGGTTTATTTCATGGTTTAATCGTTACGCAGTTTTCCGGTATTTCGTATTTTTTCAGAAGCCTGGACTTTTTCTCTTTGGGCAGTTCAGCTTTGAATAAATCTGTCCATCTCAGAAAGATTTCTTCGAGAATGGGTGTGCCGAGAGGTTTGTCTATCGCTACGCGCTGCCCGAGAGCCCCGAGAGTTTTTTCCATCGAAATGTGTATTCGGCTGCGATTTGATTACTTCAGGAGTTTGGTTTGAAATTTCTTCAGCATTTGTCTCTTGATGAATTTGAATGGTCGCGGCTGCAGTAATGGGTTTGCTTATTTCTGCTCTCGGTGATTCCGATTTTCTTTTCGAATTCCCATTGTATTCCTCGTGATCTGTATGAACCACGTGTCGTCATATATTTGTGAAAGTATCGAGTTCAAGGCATTAGAGGTAAGATTGCTCGTCTTAACCTGTTAATTCTTTTCCTACCAACGGCGCCTGACCCCAAATGTTATACCGTCTTCTGGGAGGAGTGTTAGTGGTATATGTATTTTTTTTTGTTTTTGATGAAACCAATCGGGAACATCTTTGTATCCGGTCCAACTCTTGTTGGCCGAGTTGACCGTTGACAAGACCCTTAGACCTTGTCCGAAACCATACAGGCCTAACCTGCATGGTTGGCATTATTCATAATTTTTCTCTTGAATTACCGTATGCGCAATCAGATACGGCTATGTCTATGAGGTATGTATTCCTCCATTCTCTCTTGATCAGTGCGATATCTGGCTTATTATTTGCGACTGTTATCTGTGCAGACGGTTCTCTCTCATATCAGTATAGTTTGTATTTCCGTTTTTCTAATTAGGCTTCCGGCGTGTATTTGAGTATAGTGAGCTATTTTAAATGAGCTGGTATCAAAGAGTGAGTTCTTGGTGGAATCGTTTTCAGGGTTCCGTACCCATAGGGCAAAACGGATCCCTATTAATGTCACTCTGCTGTCTGTCCGGCCGCATGTCACGGGTCTCTAGCTCGTAAACGGAATGAGTTACAGATCTGAAATTTTGATATTTTGTGTAGAATGGTGACCCGAAACCGAATATTGGATGAGAAATTCAATTAAATTATTTTTCATGGGGGTCCCATACATGAATTTATATGTAATTTTTTTTACACAAACTTTTATTTAATAAAGTAAAAAGTAACAAATATTTTTTTACCAAGTCACCTATATGTGACTATAAGTAAAAGCTTGCGGCGCTCAACTTTTCAAATTTTTAATAAATTTGATCACTTCGGTTTCATTAACCGTATTGGATTTGGCACAATAGTAATTAGAGAAATTATTATCACACGTTTATACTCAGTTTCAGGATTTTTATTTAAGAAATTTAAGGTTATTTTACAGTAAATTAAATACAGTTAATATGTTAAGGGATTTATGTCAATTAAATATTAAATATCTCCATTTTAAGCACCCCATGCTTTTATTTATAGTCACACATAGGTGACTTGGTAAAACGAATATTTTCCACTTTTAGTACATTGAATAAAAGCTTGTGGAAAAAAATTACATATCAATTATTTTCTACCTTTTAGTCTTCAATTGATTTTACTAGGGCTCTGAAATGTTTGCAAAGAGGGATTAATCCTTCCAACCGAACCGGTGTTATTATTGGTTCATTGTCAAAAGAAATCCTAAAGAACTGTGATAGGTGGCATCTATGTTAGATATTGGCTCACCACCTATTGGACCTTACCTTTTAATTGATTTTACCGAGTGGACCCTTTGAGCGATTGTGCGATCCGAGAGCACTTACAGCCGATTCATATGTTCTCATGTACTTTTCATGTATTATCACCTCTTAGATGCATGTTTGCGAAATTTCAGACCTCTAAGTAGTCGATAAGTGGGTGCAATATCGATTTTCCGATTTGCATCTTACACCAAGAGAAGTTAAATAAGTGCTTGGAAAAAGGAGCAGATTTTTTTTTCTTACCCTGGCATGTGGGGCGTAATTTTTTTAAAGCTCATTGAGTAGAGTTCAAATATATTTTTTAACATTTTTTATCTTCACAAATAAAGACATGGTATGCCGTTAAAGTTGTCCGTTTTAGACCATTTTTGTTACGGGGTCTATCTCAAAAACTGAATTAGTTAGAAATTTGGAATTTCTGTATATTATGTACCATATACTGTTTTTCAAAAAACAAATACTGACAACGCCAATTCATAATTTAGTATATATAATAATTGATTGTATACATAACTCCTTAAAAAACTTGAACAAGTAAAAAAAACGCCAAGTAATAAAAGATGCCCTCGAAAAAATTATCGGTCGTTCCTCTATGTACAAAATTCTAATTAACCTCGAAATACTTGTGATTTTTTTTCAAACAAAACTTTTATTTACACTATTACTTTTTCAATTCAAACGTACAAACGAAGCGAAATATTTTTTTATGCAAAAGCCAAACAAATTTACTAGGAACGTACAATAAATTGTCAAACCCTAAATATACTATTTTTCTCGACATTTTATTTTAAGAAACCATATTACTATTGTAATCAAATGTTCGAATCATGATTATATAAAAGTACAACGTATGCATCACACAAGTATTGTATGTATGTATCACTGGAAATGCTGTGCAACGACTTGGCGTGCATGGTTAAGAAAAAACGCTCGGGAAGACACGATTTTCTCGGCGAAACGTTCCGTAAGTAACTTTGGCAACAATTTATTTACTTAGATTATTTCAAATTGTAACATCGCATCAGTTACTGCATCAGGTATACAGAATTATTAGAAATGAGATGGTCAGCCTGCCAAAACTATGTCTATTACACGAAAATGTATGCGACGCAATTGATTTCATGAGGTGTATGGTGGTTCTCTAACAGAGTAGAAAGTGAATACTTCGACGTAACTTTTCAAATTATGTAAATAATGTGAGATTTCAAGAGCCGTGTGGCCTAGGGGTACATCGCTGATTTTTTTATTTGTATTATGCCGAATCTGAAACTTAGCTTGCAGTTACATAATAAATTGCGTCAATTTATGTCTTTCTTAACCTGATAATCAAGTTGTTGAGAAAACGTCATCCTTCGCCGAGCTTTTTTTCTTAACCATGCATGCCAAGTCGTTGCACAGCATTTCCAGTGATTCATACATAAAGTACTTGTGTGATGCATACGTTGTACTTTTATATAATCGTGATTCGAACTTTTTATTATAATAGTAATATGGTTTCTTAAAATAAATTGTTGAGAAAAATAGTATTTCCAGGGTTTGACAATTTTGTGTACGTTTCTAGTAAATTTGCTTGTCTTTTACATAAAAAGTTATTTCACTTCTTTCGTATGTTTGAATTGGAAAAGTAATAATGTAAATACAAGTATGGCTTGAAAAAAATCACAAGTATTTCGAGGTTAATTAGAATTATGTAGATAGTGAAACGACCGATAATTTTTTCGAGGGCATATTTTCTTACTTAGTAAATTTTAGTAGTTAGTACGTACCAAGTTACTTACTTAGTAAAGTTACTTAGTAAGTAGTCTTGGTGTTTTTTTTACTTGTTTGAGTTTTTAAGGGGATTTCATATTTTTTTGAAATACATATTTATACAGGGCTATTGGTTATTGGTCACGATCCCTTGAAAGGGTTATAGGACATTTTCCGATGTCAAATAACCTAACAATGTTTTATGCAAAAGTCAACCAATTTCGAGATAATATTTTTATGATTTAACTATGAACATGAATATAGTATAACCTAACTGTATAAAATCCATCTATATAAATGAATATCGAAGTGAATATCAGAGTATAGCAGATGAAGAATACTTCAAAAGTCGCACTCTTAAAGCTCCCAGTCGATCGTAAATTCATCAAATGACCAATTTACCGTTTTTTTCTGAACATTTTTAGATAATCCAACGAGTGATTTGTTTCGACATAAAAGTGCTAATACACAAATTATTTTCGAAAGCCCGGCAATAACACACCAACTAAATAGCACCAACATGCAAACGAGATTAAAATTAAGTTGCCATTGTAATACAAGCAAAGCAACCAACCACAATAAATGATAACGTACGACCATAAATGCAAAAAATAATATAATAACATTCAATAAAACTCAAACAATCGCAAAAGCCTTGAGAATTCATTTGAGAACTCGTAATATCGCTTTTCCATGGCCGTTATTAATTTACCGAAGTGTGGTTTTACGACGTAGATTAATAAACACACATAATCGATGACGAGCCGAGCGAGCACCGTCAATCGTCTTGTTCCTTGTATATTCAAACTTCGCTGAGCTTCTCTTCTTAACCATGCACGCTAAGTCGTTGCACAGCATTTTCAGTGTACTTGTGTGTGTTAGAATAAGACTTCCGAGGTACAAGAGAGAGATAAATAATCATTGACCCGAGTGTGGTTTAAGACCGTGTGTGGTAATACTTTTATTCAATTTTGCCCGTAGGCCTTTGAACGATTAACATCCTCTTTTGACCGAGGCCGGGGACAGACTGACTCCCGAATCTCGTTCAGTCTCCTAACTTGCGATCCATCACGTGGTCAACGATATGCGTACTACCTTACATACCAATATGTAGCGATATGGTATAAATATATATATTACAGTCGACCCTCCTGACTTCTGTTCGTCCTCGAACAATGGCATGTGCACTTATATCATATAAAAACTTAATCTAGGTGATAAATTGTACATGTCTGTCGAGTACATCTTAAATTATCTACTTATCGTTAATTGGACACCAGGGACGAAGGTTGGCTGGTTCCCAAACACCGCTGTATGGTTTTTGCGTCACTTGATATCCCTCAATATCGGATATTACGTATCGGTCATTACGTAATTCTCGAATAATGTCGTAAGGTCATTTGAAATGGGGTATTAGCTTTTTCGGTGCCCCTGGCGCACTCTCATAGTTTCGGAGCATTACATAATCACCGATTCGAAATTTGTGAGGTTCTTTTCGTCGTTTGTCGAAATGTTGTTTGCTATATTCCTGAGACTTTTCAATCCTTGCTTTTGCCTTTTCTCGGAGGGCAAGGAGATCTCAGTTATTCTTTTCGCTATCATTTTCTTCGAGAAATTCCCGTACCGCATCTATTTTTTTTCCTCGTTGCGATACGCCAAAAAGGAATACACTAGGCATTTCGCCGGTCGCTTTACTGATCGTGTTGTTCAGGGCATACTCGACGTCTTCCAATACGCGATACCAATACTTTCTTGCCTTATTGTCGACTAATTTCGCAAGCATTGGAGTAAGTACGCGATTTATCCGTTCTACTTGACCGTTTGCCTGAGGTGATCCGGTAGCGATTTTAACATGATTGATATTCCTCGCGGATATGAATTCTGTGAATTCTTTTGTTGTAAATGCGCTTCCCCGATCCGATACAATGACCTTCGGTCGACTATACGTGTTAAAATAATGTCGAAGACACTCTATTGCCTCCTTACTGGACGTTGATTTGGTGGCATATAGTTTTAACATTTTTGTAAAGGCATCGACAATTAAGAACACGTAACGTTTTTGCGAATGCTCTTTATCGACTGGGCCGTAATGGTCCACATATATGGTCACGAATGGTCTATCCCCTTTTGGGAAATTATGTAAGAAGCCTTGAACTTTACCCGTGGAAGGTGAAAACGCTATGCACTTCAGGAAATTTTTAATGTGGACTTCTACTTTTTCTCTGAGCTTTGGAAACCAATAACTCTTTTGGATCACCCCGCACGTCTTGTCTACAGCCAAATGTCCCATATCGTCATGATATTGATAAATCACACTACTACCCATGCTCCGTGGTACATAAAACAGCAAGGTGTCGCCTCTCTTTCGGTATACAAGACCGTTTCGCATTTCAAAATAGCGATCTTCGTTTGTTCCAAGTTTGGTACGCCATTCTTTTAATCTTGGATCTCGATTTTGCGCCAGCGATAGATTTAATTCAAAAGGATTATCCTCGATAACTAATATTCCCGTGGCACGACTCAAAGCGTCAACATGTGACATTCGAGTACCTATTCTGTGTTCTATATCGTAGTCATAACTCTGCAGTTCAAGTGCCCAACGAGCTATTCGAGGATTTATTTCTTTCTTATTGAGAGTCAGTGTGAGCGAATGACAATCGGTAATGATTTTAAATTTTATCCCCTGTAGATAAATTCGAAAACGCCTCAGTGCGTATATAATCGCCAATGTTTCTAGTTCAAAACTGTGATATTTTGATTCAGTGTTTGTTGTGCGCTTCGAGAAGTAAAACACTTCTTAAGTGATTCGAGACTTTCGATCTCAACTTCGCCAAATGTAAAGGTTACATTTTTTCGGAGTAAATCATACAGTGGTTTTGCTGCAGTCGAAAAGCCTTCAATAAACTTCCGAAAATATGCACACAAGCCCAGGAAACGTTGTACGTCATGAACGTTTCTTGGCATAGGAAAATTATTTACCGCGTTAATTCCAGCTTCAGTCGGTTTTACTCCTTCCTGCGTGACAATGTACCCTAAATACTCGATTTTCGTACACAAGAATTTGCACGTACTCATTTGAAGATCGAGTTTATTATCGACAAGCAATGTGAAGATGCGTTTCAAAATTCTCAAATGGTTTTCCAACGTCTCTGTCGCCACGAGAAAATCATCAAGATACGCGACGACGTCGCCGGAACGGATAAGCTCGTCAAGCACTTCGTTGATGAATTTCTAAAATTTTAGAGGCGCTGGTTTTAACCCGAATGGCATTTTGACGTACTCATACTGTCCTAGAGGCGTGACGAACGAAGTATACTTGATCGAATCTCTCTCCATAGCAACATGGTGAAAACCATCCTTCAAATCGAGAAAACTGAAGAACGTTTTGCCATTGAGCATATTCAACTGGTCCTCGATCAACGACAAGGGATAATTGTCGCTTACGATGTACTTATTAAGGACTCGATAATCAACGCACATCCGCATTTGACCATTTTTTTTTTGAACGAGCACGATTGGCGATACATATTCGGACTCACTCGGTCGGATAACGCCTTTTCTTAATAGCTCATCAATTATCGTCCTTACCTGATTCTTTTCGAAATAGGATAATCTACGCGGGGAGAACCAAAAAGGTTGATGATCACGTACCGCCAATTTTAACTCGACTCTAACTCTCGGTTCCACAGGACGTTTACGTTGAACGTACTCACTTCGGAACAATTTCTGTAATTCTAAGCGCTCGTCTGCAGAGATTTCCGGATTTATAGACATTGCTTCGGTCACATCTACTTCGGTTTCGAAAATATCGATGTTCAAAATGTCGCTCGCTTCGTTTTCATTGTCTGATTGACGCTTCAATCCCAAACCCAACAATCCTATTACGTCCCGGCCTAAAAGAGCTGATGTTTTCATTGTATTATCGGGTACTACGAGCAAGCGAACCTTTCGTTTAATTACAGACTCGAAAAACATATCAACATCTACTGTTCCATGCACGATTAGTGTACTGTTGTTAATCCCCTGAAATCTCTCGTGGAATTCTCCCAAACTTTTCATCGCTGCGGCTTTGATGTAACGCTGTTTAATTAGGCTCACGGCGCTCCCAGTGTCAAAAAGCGTATTCAATCGACATTTGTACGATTCCTTTTGTGCGTGAATGGTGTACTCGATATTCCGGTGAAATTCGTCTTCCTCCCGTACCTCCTCGATAATGTTGACTTGCGAGCTTTTGTTCGGGCAATCGGTCACTCGATGTCTATTTTCACCGCAGTTGAAACACGTGCCCCGTTCCCTCTTTGGATTGCGGCACTCGCTTGAAATATGTCCTGGTCGGTTACAATTGTAGCAGCGTACAATTTTCGGCTTTCTATCAACACCCTTTACGTCCATCTTCGTTGCGGTGGCTTCGGATTTTGCGGTTGAACTACGAGCTGGACGACTTTTCGGATCGCTTAATGAGACGTTGGTGAATGCTTCGAGTAGGGCGGTACTGGTGCGGAAATTTTGCAGACGTGCTTGATTCTGCAATTGAAGATCTGGAATTCCTTCGACTACATAATCAATTAGCTCTGCTTGATCGATCGGTACACGATTTCCGAGAATGACTTTGTCATGATAGTATTGGCTGAAGGTTTCGTCACATTTCCACGTTCTTGATTCGAAGGTTTTCCTTAGTGACAATTTATGAGGCCGACGATCAAACATGCTCTTCATCTCCACCAGGAGATCGTCCAAGTTCAGTTCAATTAAGTTCGGTTTCGAGTAAAACCAGTCGAGTGCTTTAACTTTTAATTTGCACGCAAGCACGCAAGAAGTCTAGCTAAACGGTCGTCTAGCTCGTAAGTGTTTGCCAATAATCGGCCTTGTTGCTCCCATTTCCAGGACGCATCATCTGCTCCGCTAAATTCACTAAGTAGATCGCTGATTTTATTCACACTCGTATTAATTCGTGAACTTGACGATGCTGCTGGAACTTCAGATGAAACGGGGTGCCGCTGGCTCAATGGCTCGTCGTACGTATTCCGATTTCTCGACAACATCTCGTTTTCTCGTTTGAATAACTCGAGTTCTCTTTGCATTAGATCTCTTTCCCTCCGCAGTAACTCAACTTCTTTCGTCAACTCAGATGATAAAGTTGCCGATGATGGTAGGGTAAAAGCACCAGCTGACATCGTGGTAAAGGTGTCTGCCCCCTTGATTGTGCCTGGTGTATCAGTAATGTTGTCGACTTTCGCGGCGTTCCTTCGATCATCATCAATGTCCGTGAGATCTACATTTGTCATCCATTCCCCCGATGGATCTGCTTCATGCAGTCGACTAATTAGCTCTACCGTCGTACCGAGTGTCGATAGCGATAGAAGACGAAGCTTCTCTTTTAATGTCACTACTTCAAATTCGTTCGGATTCATGTTCTTTCATTTGCAATAAATTCAATAAAAATCCCGTCCTCAGGTTAATATTCAACCGGATAAATAGTTCACACAGAAAATACTCCACACAGAAAATGTCTTACACAGAAAGTGTCTCACACATAAACATCTCACAGAGAGAACGTCTCACACAGAAAGATCTCACACAGAGAATATCTCACACAGAAAGTGACTCGCACAATAAGATAATTCCATGGAATTCTTAGATCGTGATACACACTTCGGTTCAAGTCGAAACTCGTATATTCTCGGATGATCGAGAGGATTATTCGACAATATAACACGGTGAGATAGATTGTCAACCATTCGGCCACATTGGCCTTGTACAAAAACTTGTACACAATCGTTATTCATTTTCAATTCGTGAAATTGTCCGGACATGGACGCACCACTTCTTACGTACTGGGATATACGAATTCAAATATAACGGCTGTAAGCCCTTGCTCTGCGGACACAGATAATACGCAAGTTTAATTGGTTAGCGAAATCGAAATAATTTAACCGATGCGCCATTGTCGCTGAAAGTAGTGGTTAAGTATTTGCTACACAATTCGCACACTTTTATAGTTTCATAATCATTAGTATCGCACTAATGAGCCAGTCTTCATTTCGTGACGTCATTCACGATCACGGTTCATTAATAGTCCACTCGATGATTTTTATCTTTATTTAAATTATTTTATTTGCGTGTTCTGATCCCACTTCTGATTTGTTAGAATAAGACTTCCGAGGTACAAGGAAGAGATAAATAATCATTGACCCGAGTGTGGTTTACGACCGTGTGTAGTAATACTTTTATTGAATTTTGTCCGTAGGCCTTTGAACGATTAACCTCCTCATTTGACCGAGGCCGGGGACAGACTGACTCCCGAATCTCGTTCAGTCTCCTAACTTGCGATCCATCACGTGGTCAACGATATGCGCACTACCTTACATACCAATATGTAGCGATATAGTATAAATATATATATTACATGTGATACACTGTACTTTTATTAGGAGTACAAATAAGTCTCCGCCGTTGGACAAAAGATGGTCCTACCAGGAGGTTCTGGTTGAAATTGTCAGATGTAATACGTCATATCGTAAGGTTGGACATCTGACATTGAAATATGAGCAATTTTGTATCAGCATCACTTAATGTTTTTCGTGCACAGATGTTGAGTTTTGGGCCGAGTATGCGACATTTGCGGGAACTTTTAATTTACTTCTTCAATTTGAAAAAAACTGCAGCTAAGGTGCATCGATTGCTTGTAGAAGCATATGGTGAGGCTGCTTTAAGCGGGAGAAGTTATCATGAGTGGTTTCAAAAATTTAAGAACGGTGAGGTTGACGTCGAAGACAAAGAAGATAGCGGAAGACCGAAAGTGTACGAAGACGCAGAATGAGAAGCATTATTGGAGCGGGATTCTCTATTCGCAAATCAGTGTCTTGTCCTCTTTTTGAATTGTATTGACGAATAGGAGATTCAAGCTCGCGGCGGTGAGCGGACGAACCTTGCGTGGAAAAGAGAAAGGGGGGGGGGCGGCCTGGTTCAAAGAGACGCGACGAACAATCGTCACCGTGTATTCCGATCTAAAGGGTCACACCATTGTAGAATTTAAAAAAATTGTTTTTTTTTACTTGACTTAAAAGATGCTTTGAACCAGTGCAGCCAGATCGCGGGCAAAAGTTAACCCCTCTCTAGTCTCTTGCGCGCCCACCACACAATCATAGTAGCGCGTGTCCGTGAGCGAGCGACGCTCGGACATCTTCGACAAGAGCCGAGCGCCGTCGAAGTTTTCCGACCGCGCCTTCGGCAGCTACGCCAATACATGGACGCTGAGCACGTTCATGTGCGGCCAAGCCAAAACGAAGGCTTCGAGGGAAAAAACAATCTAAGCACGACTCAGTGCTGGCTGAGTACCGGACTTGCTTGGCCGACGCTCGGCAAAAATGCTTGGCCCAACGCTCGGCAGCCAAGTGTTGGCTACGATGCCTGAACCGCAACTGGGTTTATGTCGAAATTGACCATCGACCTAGCACTGGCTGAGTACCGAACTTGCTTGGCTCAGGCCTGGCTGACAATCGGCAGCCAAGTATTGGCTACGATGCCTGGACCGCGACGGGGCCCATATCGAAATTGACCATCGACCCAGCGGTGGCTGAGTACCGAACTTGCTTGGCTCAGGTCTGGCTGAGAATCGGCAGCCAAGTATTGGCTACGATGCCTGGACCGCGACGGGGCCCATGTCGAAATTGACCATCGACCCAGGGCTGGCTGAGTACCGAACTTGCTTGGCTCAGGCCTGGCTGACACTCGGCAGCCAAGTATTGGCTATGATGCCTGGACCGCGACTAGGCCCATGTCGAAATTGACCATCGACCCAGGGCTGGCTGAGTACCGATCTTGCTTGGCTCAGGCCTGGCTGACACTCGGCAGCCAAGTATTGGCTACGATGCCTGGACCGCGACTAGGCCCATGTCGAAATTGACCATCGACCCAGCGCTGACTGCGTACCGAACTTGCTTGGCCGACGCTCGGCAAAAATGCTTGGCCCAACGCTCGGCAGCCAAGTGTTGGCTACGATGCCTGAACCGCAACTGGGCTTATGTCGAAATTGACCGTCGACCTAGCACTGGCTGAGTACCGAACTTGCTTGGTCCAGGCCTGTCTGACACTCGGCAACCAAATGTTGTCTACGATGCCTGGACCGCGACTAGGCCCATGTCAAAATTGACCATCGACCCAGCGCTGGGTACGCATCGAGTTTGCTTGGCAAACGCTCGGCAAAAATGCTTGGCCCAGTCATGGGAATGCGACGCCTGGCTGACACTTAATAGCTCAGCGTTGGTTAAGATGCTTGGACCATGACTGGCCCCATGTATGTAAAAATGTTTACACAAGGCATGCCATGAAAGTGTCTTCGATTATATTAGGGTTTGGCGGAGAACTGAGATAGAGCTAGCATGCTATTTGAGACACGATATATAACCTTCCGGCATTGCCGAATAACAGCCCATACATGATCGAATGGTGGCATTCAAGATGGAAGTATCTACGTAAAATTGTTCCGTCGACATTCTACCCAGCTTAGGCTACACATTCGGCCAATCTCAGCACATCACACCACTGTGATATAGGTTTATTATGAGTCTACCCAGATCTGGGCCAGCATTAATCTTCGATGATTGTAGCGACGATTTTATTTCTCAAGGAAACTTGCTTGGCTTTTTTATAAAAAGTAATTTCAATTATTTTGTTCGTTTAAATGGAAAAAGTAATAATATAAAAAACCATGGTTTGAAATAAAATAAAAAATATATCAAAGTGAAGAAGAATTTTGTATATAGTGAAGAAGCCAATAATGTTCCGACGGGTCTTTTTTTATTACTTGGCGTTTTTCTTGCTTGTTAAAGTTTCTAGGGTTCCACTATACTCTGAGTGCGGCCGTACAGTTGCGAAAAGGAACGCATGGTTCTCAAGAATCAGTGGAATATTGAATGAACTCAAACTTGTATTTTTTTATTCTAATTGGAATGGAATCCGTAGATGTTCATACAACGCCAACCAACTTTATTATAACTATAAACATTCATTAATCAGTCTTTGCTGTCATAGTTACAGTCATTTTTATTATAAATGTGTAGTAACGAGTATGGCATAAAGAAAACGACAAAATATGGGGCAACAAAAAAATTAGTTTTCCTTTAATAAACCATATCAAATTATTGAGTCCCGTTTATTCGAGCCAATACTCGAGCTTTTCGCAACAATAAATTATCTTATGCTGATTCAAAATCGCTCATATTTTAAGGTTATGATCTTGCCAGATGTCCAGTCTCACGATATGACGTTTTATATCTAGAAATTTCACCCATAACCTCCTGGTGGGGTCATCATTTGTCAAACGGCGGAGACTTATTTGTACTCCCTATATATAATGGACACACCAATTTTATGTTACAACAGTAAGATGACTTTTCAAAGTAAAAATGAAATAATACGAAAAACATCATTCCTAAGGTTCAATATTTTGTTTACAACATTTTTAGTAAGCTTGCTTGGCTTTTTTATAAAAAGTTATTTCACTTTTTTGTACATTTAAATTGAAAATATATAATAAAACCATTGTTTAAATAAAAATAAAAACTATTCTAAGATGAATCAGAATTTCTAACATGGTAAAACAAGCGATAATGTTCTCGAAAGAATTTTTTTGCTTAGTGTCCTTTTTTTACATTTTCAAATAATCTTCAACATGAGTTAGCAATAGATAACGCGTTTCAATTTCGAAAGTTTATCCGAATGACCGCAGGTAGATCAGAACAAATAATAGGCTTATTTGGTTCGAATGAAAACCACTCGCTTCTTTGGCAATCATTGTCTTGTCCTCTTTTTGAATTTTTTTGACGGATAGGAGATTCAAGCTCGCAGCAGTGACCGAACGAACCTTGCGAAGAAAAAAGAGCGGCGGGCGGCGCGTTTCTTTGAACGAGCCCCCCTCGTTCAAAGAAACGCGACGAACAATCGTCACCATGTACTCCGATCTAAGGGGTCACACCACTGTCGAATTTTTTAAAACTTGATTTTTTTACTTGATTTAAGAGATGCTTTGAACCATCTGGAATAAGAGGAAAAGTTTGGTACCTGTAAAACTCGGTCCGCAGGCCCGTGTGGGTCTGCGCTGGCAGTGGCTGGCCCGTGTGCAAGACGTCGGCCGTTTTCCTCGAAACTCAATTTTTTAAAACGGTACGCACTCCAACAATTTTCACTCCAATTTTTGAGTACATCTCTGAAATAACATTGCGAAACAAATACGTACGGGATTTTCCATGAGTTAATTATAACATTAGTTATTAACAAATGATTGTCCTTTTTTTCGTCGAAAATTAAGTTTTTGGTTTAACAGTTGCCAATTACACAAAAATTAATATTTTCACAATCTTCTACGTATTTCTCTAGCTATACTCGTATAAATTAATAAAAAAAAATTCTAAAATTAACTTTGCGTCAGCCATACTGCATGCCGCAGAGCGTCTCAAACTCAACAAGCCTCGCTAGAATGACTCCAGCGTCACCATTTAGAGTAATTTTTTAAAATAAATTTCTTTCTGTTCACTGGAAGATATAACTTATAACATCCTTGAATATTTGTAATCTCTTGTTTGTCCTTCTACCGAAAAAAATCGCCAAATATCACTCAATTTTTGACGTTTACAGTGAGGTAAGCACTTAAGGTAAAACGAGCGCGCGCTCTAGATTTCTATCGAATGTGTTCAAATTTTAACCAGACATTGTTCATATCATTATACATGTTTAAGTGAGGTTTCACAACAGTTGACTTTTCAGATTGGGAGATAAAGGGTTTTTAAATAGCAACTTTTAACACTACAGGGTTTGTATTGACTGAAAGTCAGGTCACATAATTCGTTCTAGTGTGTTTATTAATTTAAAAAAAAATGTTTAGATAGAAAACTAGGTAGGGAACGAGTGAAAAAAGTTTCGATGGTCTTTACTATTCAGGTTCGCTAAAAACGTTTAGTAACGACAGAATAACTCTCGTTGAAAAAGATTTGTCCCCTATAATAAGAAGACATTATGGAACACCGCGGAAGAGTATTGTTCAATATTTGTCAAAATTTGACATTGCTTATGTTATTGCCATGTGTCTTTTTATAGGGGACAAATATTTTTTACGGAGAATTACTCTGTCTAAATTTCAATGCAGACCCCACAGTGTTAAAAGTTGCAATTTTAAAACCCATTATCTCCGAATCTAAATAGTCGACTGTTCTGAAGTTTCACTGAAACATGCATGATGATACATACAATGTCTGGTTAAAATTTGAACAAAATCTATAGAAATCAAGAGCACGCGCTCCTTCTACCTTAACGCGTTTAAACCGTTGACCATTCAATTCTGTTGGGCTGGAGGTTTGGACCAGTCGACGCTGAGTATGCGATGATGGTAGCCGTAACCATTGAGATGCAAGAAGGCCCTAGCATCCGCAGCTTTCGTTTTGAAATGTACATACCTAAAGGAAAGGCCTTGCACAGATTGGTGGTGCGATCCTTGGCGAGATATTGTTTCTGAATGAAGCCGAAGGGTTCGACGAGTTCCTTGAGGTCAGTCTCGCTGGTGCTCTCGGAGAGATTGGAGACAGCAGTGATATCCTCGCGACACTGGGACTGTATACTGTAGCCTCGATGATTGACGCCGTCTCTCATACTCGGCAGTACGTACTTGCTGACCTGGATAAATCCGATGGTCCATCTAAATGGTAAATCCGACGCTACATTGGTTCTGGTTCCTACATGATAGTTCAGGTACCGTACCGACCACGTATGTGCGTATGGTATCGGTATCAGTATTAGTATGGTGAGGATGCAGTACCGGTATGTATTACGATGTTGAAGTTTGCATCGATGGAATGCAACGGATATTCTTTTCCATTTCTTCATTTCCTTATTTTTATTATCATCCAAAACCTTTCCTCCCATATTTAGTCTGAAGATCTACAATTAGGAACGTGAAAAATGTTTGAGTGGTGTTAAAGTGCTATCCGTGCCAAAAAAATAGGTTACAAAACTTTCGTTGCGTTTCAAAGATGCAAGCTTCAATATAATTATGTTTTACTATTGTACAATGTACCGGTACCATCTAGTAACACGTACATTTGCGTGTAGTGGTATGCCACCGTACAGGTACACCGTGGGCTACAATCTCTGTACCCTCTACCAATAGTACGCTCGATCATCAGGGTGAAGCTATCGAGGAATCGCTACAGGTCCACAAATTATCCGCGTTTGAGACCTGATAGTTTAGCGTTCGTAGGCAAATGGTGTTGAACTTTCGTGCCTCATTTTGGTCGCACACTGCTCAGGGAGTCGAGGGTTTTATGGGGTAATGACAATCGCTACGGATCAGCAGAAAATATGCTATCTGCGATTTTTTCACGAATACATGGGGTGCTGCGTATAAAGAGTCGCGGCGTGTTCGTCAGTCGGTCAGTGGCGTCGAGATCGGTGGCATCGATCAGTCGTGTGGAATTTTTTAAATTTGTAATTACTTGGCGTCGTGACGCTGCCGCGTCTCTTGATAATTAAAAATATTTTGAGTCTAATTTAATTTTCTAGATAGTGAAACAACCGAATGTTTTCAACTGATGAACTGTTAAGAAGTCGAAAAAAAAAACATTTCCACCTTTTTGACCGATTGATTAAGAATCTCAACGATCGCGAAATTTCGAAATGCCGAAGCGTTGCACAGTGGGACGGAATCCCAAATCTCCGACCAAAAGTCGAAAAATGAAGTTTTGTTTTCGCGGTTTTGAAGTTGTGGGTTAGATATAGTAATAGTCCAAGGGCCGAGTTCCAGACTCGAGAGGGGGCGATCTTTTATACCTGCTATTGTGTCCCAGTTCAAAAGTGCCCTTCGTTCGAACCAGACGTGTCGCGCTCTGGGCCTACTTTTCAGTGCGCTCTTGAAAACGTCGCCAGGTACAGAAAAATAAACCGATTGACAATTTTCAAAATGGATTCGAAACGAGGAAGTAAGTAGAATCTCATCATGTAATGAAAAATGTGTAATAATGATGTATGTGATATTAGTTAACGAATGATCTTTCCGAAAATTAACGTAGAATTGCTACTGAAAATTGTAAATACGTAGAGAAAAGTTGAATTATAAAGCGTTGCAAAGCGACCAGACTTATTCGAGGTTGTAGATTATTCTATTGTTGATTGGAAACAGCAAAAAAAAATTGCGCATTATTGCGCCATCGCTATTGGTACAAGGTTTTGTGATAAAAAATGCATGTTTCTCGAATTCGAACAATTAAAACACAAAATTTGGAGACGTGATTCGGAAAAAAGTTGTATGGGTTCAAATTATCTCTTCAGGGGTGTACTCACGTTGTGGACCCAGTGCCCCACGTGGGCCCAGTGAGGCCCAAATAGATTTTTTTATCGTTACCCTCAGTTTTTATAGCGGATTTAGATTTCATGCTTCAAAGTTGAAATATTTTGTATCAAGTGACTTTCTGCTAGGCCTCTTCCAAAAGGCCCAAAATCTTGGCGAAAAATAACCTCTGAAAAAAATGTATGATCTGTTCTGTGCCGTCGACGTGCCAACGTTTGGGCAGGTGTAGTAAATCGAAGCTTCCACTACTGGGCCAAGTTTCAGCCGATAGTCCACTCTCGGCCGAGTATTGGATTTTCTACATGGGCGGCTGAGACTTGGCCCAGTAATGGAAGCCAAGCTTCGATATTGTAGACTTTCCGAAACGTTGGCACATCGATGGCACAGAACAGACCCAACTGTTGTTTGAAGGTTCTAAGAACCAACATTGCTAATGCTGCACCGTTAACGGGCCAATGTAGCCCGGGAATAATTCGACTATAGATTCAGCTTTGGCTATATCATTACAAAAAACATGCGCCAATCGTTGGCCTAGGCTCGGCCGAACGTTAGAACATGTTAATTAATAACATGTTAATTAACAGTCAATTAACACGTTAATTAAGAACATGTTAATTAAGAACATGTTGATTAAGAACATGTTAATTCCTAATTGACGGAAAAAAGGTTGAGTGTCGACGATCGTCCTAACGTTCGGCCAAGCCTAGGCCAATGATTGGCGCATGTTTTCTGTAATGATATAACCGAAGCTCAATCTATAGTCGAATTATGCCGGGCTGCGTTGGCCCATTAAATGGTGCAGCATCAGTAATGTTGATTCTAAAAACCTTCAAACCACAGTTGGGTCTGTTCTGTGTCATCGACATGCCATCGGTTGCAAAGGTCTACAATATCAAAGCTTGGCTTCCATTACTGGGCCAAGTCTCAGCCGATTATTCACCATCGGCTGAGTATTGGAACTTCTACATGGGGCCATTCCTTCCCCAGACGCTTGTCGACATTCGTTTTTAGACTATTTAATCTCGGCAGTTATTACTGTTTTTTTTTTGTATTTTATGGTCTGTGGTCCAATACATATTGTGCTACAAGCCATGCAACCCTTTGCCGTTTTTCTCGTCATTTTCCATGTCGACTTTGCGGGACAACTATTCAAGATTTCGGGATAAATCCAACGCCTTTCTGTAAGACACTGTCTAGATATATTTCAAAACCCGCTAAGGAATCTTCGCCTCTGAGACCGAACCGACGCATAGTGAGACGGAAACCCAAATCGACAGCCAAAAGTCTGACAAGTTTTCAACTCGTGTGATAGTTTGTACGCGGGGGTTTTTCGGGTCGCTGTTTACTAATCGGAAGCGAAAATTTCGAAAAACAAAATGGCGGATCCAGTACGGTAAAAAATTTAATGGAAAACTAATTGAATCGAGGTGAAAGTCTGTACTCAGGGTTTTTTGGGATTGCTGATTACGAATCTGAAATGAAAATTTAGAAAAACTAAATGGTGGATCCAGTACGGCAAAAAATTAATGAAAAACGAATTGAATCGAGGTGAAAGTCTGCACCCGAGGGTTTTTGGGGCTGCTGATTAGGAATCTGGAGTCCAAATTTCAAAAAACAAAATGGCGGATCCAGTACGGCAAAAAAATTATAGAAAAATGAATTGAGTCGAGGTAAAAGTCTGTACCCGGGAGTTTTTGGGGTTGCTGATTACGAATCTGAAGTCAAAATTTGGGTAACAAAATGGCGAATTCAATATGTACGACTTGTGTAGAAAAGGCGTTATATTTATGTCACATTGTACAGGTTTTCCTTTAAATTAGGTTGACACAAAGTATTGAGATTAATATAACGTATACAAAGTGTAGAAATTAGCATTATATTTCTTAATAAATATGTATTCGCTTATAAAAACCAGTCACTGACGGAAAAAATGCCACATTCCGAATAACTGGTCAGTCATCGTGGTATATTCGATTATATACGACTTTATTCATCGTCACCCGAACAATCTGATTCATAGTCAGTTAATTCAACTGACAACGCATTGCCCGAGCTCCCTGCATTTGTTGCGACGCTTGACGCAGTTAATAACTGGATTGCTTCTGGTAGTACCGATTCCATTTTCTTGCCAGATAATTTGCGCAGGCTAGAAATGTATGGATCAGACATTAATAGTAGGCGTGAAAAAAACGTCTTCCATGGTTTTTGTTCCCGAAAATTTTCGTGAAAAATCTGATCTATTATTTTTGATGTATTTATTGATCGACTCTTGGGCGTCTTCGGACATTTGTCCAATTGGTAATATTGCAGACTTTATAATCGCTGCGCTATGAATAAAAATGTTATGCATTGAAGTCGGCATATAAAACCACGGATACAACTTCACGTAGTCGCGCGCTGTTTGCACGGCATAATCTTGAAATCTGATTATATCAATCTTCTGGCCACTCGAAAGTGTTTGCAATATAACGTGAAATCGTTTGATCAGATCTTCATTTAGCCCCGTAATCGAAGCAGAAGTGGTTGAATCTTAGAAAAACCGTCGAGCAGTATTCCCGTCATTGGAGCGATCAAATCCGGGCTTTGGTTGATCAACTATGAGACCCAATCGTATGCGGAAACGTTTTTGTATACTTGCTTTTCGATTTTTTACAATTTCTTCATCATTTGCAGTACGCGCTTGCCACTTTTCAATTTCAAGTTTGTACTCTACATGCAAACAACATTCGAAGAAGCGAATCCACGCATGCAGAGTCGATACCCCGAACTGTAGAAAATCTTCATTGATTTTTCTCTTCAACATCGCATCGATATCGTTGAAGTCTTTTGATGTTGCATGACATAAATAGCAACGTTAAGCAGAAGCATTACTCGTGATTGCATTGCAAACTTTACCATCTGTCATGGTGAATGCAAGTTTGAAAGAAACGGTTATGTCTTTTCCGTCAATGACAGTCTTGCAAGGGACAAGGTTACTTTCCTGCTGTTTAATAAACTTTATTACGCTCACTGCGGCTTCAGTATTTTCATGCAAAAATTGAATTCTAATTCGCCGACAAAAACGGGTAGACGATGGCCTGGGATTTTTCCATACAACAAGGGTATTTTTTGTTTCTTGGTCAACTGATATCAACTGCAACGGAACAAGCGACGAGGAAAATATGTAAGAATCAGACTTACTTCCATCATCATCGGTAAATTTTGGTTGATATGCATTTTGGCCAGAAGTGCCATCGCAACCCAACTTACAAATTACATTGAAGTTACGAACACTTTCTTTACATAAGCTTTTAATAACTTTATCTTAAATCAACAAGATTCTCCGAATTGTGTGATCCAGCAAAGACTGCAGTTTCAGTTCAGCACTACATTCTGTAACCTTAATGTCCGTTTTCGGCCGATAACATTGAAGCTTCGCTTGATGTATTACATTATACGACGGAAATAACTTACAGCATTGTTCTCTGGTTGAATTCCGAAGTTTCTGATAGTCAGACTTTGACATATTAAGTTCAACTACAAGCGATAGGGCTTTATCAGGAGTATAAGGAATTTCTGAAATCGATTCCAAAGATTTTCTATACTTTTGAGCTTTTGATGGGCTTCCCAGCATCACATCTTGAACAACTTTTGCGGCATCAAATCTACCAGCTGCTCGAAGGCTCATTTAAGCCGCATACGACAGTTCTTCAGTACTTCTAGTTGCACGCAACTCTTCAGTTTTCCTCCGTTTTGATCGCACACTAGCTTCAGCAAATCCTAAAGAAGGCCGACTCATGCTGCTGGACTGTATTGAAGCTTCTTGGATTTTTTCCAGGGGAACAAACACACTGTGCCATGTGGAAAATTTGTCGAAAAATCTGTCTTCATGCCTCGAAAGTAGAAGAGCTAGAGCGGTTCTAACGCTGGGATCTCAGGGGGGAGCGGGGCGGCGGCGTCCAGCGCGGGGAAGCCAAGTGCCTGGTGGCGGGGGGGGGGGGGGGTGTCCAGCGCGGGGACGTGACGTCATGCCATGGGTCTCGGTGGAGAGGGTAGCCATGTGGTCCGAAGAGCGACTGTCGGGAGGGGGATGTTTGAGTTAAGTTTGTGTTTGTGTTTATGTTTATGTTTATGTTCATGTTGTTATGGTTGTGTTTATGTTTGCTGTTATTGATGCCCCGGGTGCCCCTGGTGCCCTGAGCTCCTTTCTCCTTCCAGGCTGTTGTTTGTTTTAGGTTGTTGTTGTTGGGCCTGTTGTTGGTGTTGGGCCCCTCGTTGTTGTTGCTGTTGTTGATGGGTGCCCCGGTGCTCTGGTCACTCCCCCCCCTTTTTCGGGCTGTTGTGTTTGTCTGTTATGTTTGCTGGGCCTGTCGGCTGTTGTTGTTGTTGTAGTTGTTGTCTGTTGCTCTCTTCCCCCTCTCCCTTCTCTTCGTCGTTCTTTCTCTCTCTCTCTCTTTCCTCCTTCCTTCTTTCCTTTCTTTCTTTTCAGGTGGGGTACCCTGGGCCCGGTCTCGCCGTGACCATGGTCGCGGCGATGGCATGGAACCAGGTGCCCCCAACGTACTAATCCGAAGTTTTAGTTACCTTTATTTTATTTTATTTTGTATAATTACAGCGGCCCGTCGCTGCCCCAGGGCGCGGGGCCAAAACCTCCGAAACTCAAGGTGGAAGGCATCGTGCCGATGGTCTGCTGGCTGCACGGAGGGTATTTTTTGTTTTATTTGTTTGGCTGCAGTCGAAAACGATCCCTTCAGGGTACCTGGGGGAACCCTGTCGTATGCACCCCCGAACCGGGCATAGGTGGCGCTGCCCGGGGAGACCTCCTTTCCACCGTACTCGTGGGAACAAAAATGGGAAATACTAAAAACCGTGTGAATGCTGGTGTGACTGGGGACGGACGAGTGGGGGGCCTGGTCGCGCGTCCGAACACCCGCGGGGTGGCTCGGGAGGCAAGGGCGCGGCTTAACCCTCCGAGAGAGTCGGCCCCAGGCTGCCCGCGTCACCCCCGGGGTGCCGGACATGTAGCCGACCGGACCCTGATCGAGGAGTTTGGCCTTCGCGCCGTTAGAGTAGTTCTCGTTAGACACGAGGGGGACCAAGCTAGGCAAGTAAACCAGCCAACCGTGGCTGCGCGCGTTCAGGTAGCTAGCCGCGTCACCGTCGAAGCCCTCCCAACCCGCCCCCCTGTAGAAACCGCGGTAAATGTGGCCGCACCGGGCGGCCGAGCCTTCGATAAAATCAGGGTGTTGCAGCTGAACGCCAGGCGTTCGGCCGTCGTTTCGGCTGAGGTGCGTTCGCTCGTTGCCGGAAAGCGCCTGGACGTCCTGCTCTTGCAGGAACCATACGTCCGGCGCCAAGGCACGAGCCACACCTTCTATGGACTAGGGACTGGAATGAGGGTCGCCGCTGTCCGCTCAGAACGTCCTGGGCGGCGGTGGCGGTGTGCAACCCCTCCTTCCAGATGATCTTCCTCTCGCAGCTGAGCACCACGCACTGCGTTTGTGCGATGGTGCAGGCACCCGGCTTCTCCTTCTACGTCGTATCCCACTACTTCCAGTGGAGCGACGAGATTGAGGTGCACCTCAGGCACCTCGAAGTGGTGTTTCGTTCGCTGAGGGGGCAGAGAGTACTCGTCGGACTAGACGCCAATGCCCGGTCCTCCCTCTGGGGACCTCAGGACACGGACAGGCGCGGTGCCCAACTGGAGCGGCTTATCCGTCAGTATGGATACACCGTCCACAACGATGTCAACCAGCCGCCCACCTTCTGGGCGGTCACAGGTTCGTCATACATCGACGTAACCTTGGGGTCGCCTGCCATGAGCCGCTTCGTCGGCGAGTGGACAGTGCGGCAGGAATGGACAACGAGCGATCATAACGCTCTGGACGTCGGCCTGAGGGTGCCAAAAGCCGAGGGAAATGACGGACGCCCCGCTGTCAGTCGGTTCAACGTAAGGAGAGCTGACTGGGAGCGGTTCGACCAGATCCTCGCCGATCAGTCGGCGCAAAGGCTGGAGGCGCTTCCGCTGACGTCCCCCGTAGAAGTCGAGGAGATGGCTGGCGCCCTTACGAGTGTCCTCACGGAGGCTTGCGAGGGGGCGATGCCAAGGAAGAAATTCTTCAGGAAGTCCAACCCGTGGTGGACTGCCAACCTGACTAACCTCAAGAAAGGGGTATACCGGCAACATAGGGCCTTTCGGAGGGAACGTGATGACGCTCAACGCCTCGTACTCCGGGAACAGTACCGCTCTTCTTTGCGGGAATATACCCGGGAGGTGAAGAGGGTCAAGCTCGAAAGCTGGAGGAGCTTCGTCTCGTCGCACGGCAACGAGAAGCCCTGGGGCTTCGTATATAAGCTCCAGTCGGACAAGCTTCAAGTTGAGAGGGTGCTCAGCACCCTCCGGCGAGGCGATGGCGCCACAATGGACATTGAAGAAACCGCCAGCTTCCTCCTTGAGGCGCATGTCCCCGAAGATCGGGAAGAGGATGACACCCCCCAACAGCGGGAAGTCAGGGAGGGCGCCTTCGCTGCACCCGATACTCCCGACGACCCGCTCTTCACTCAAGCGGAACTCGCTTCCCACCTTAAAACCCTCAAGAGCGGGAAGGCCCCGGGACCCGACCTCATTGAGGTCGTCGTGCTGAAGAGGGCCTTCGCGGTCATTCCCGGTGTGCTGGTGCGTCTTTTCAACGCGTGTCTCAGTTTGGGCGTCTTTCCCTCTGCCTGGAAGAAGGGATCCCTCCGAGTCCTTCTGAAGGGCGAGGACAAGGACGAGAAGGACCCGAAATCGTATAGGCCCATATGCCTCCTCTCCGTGGTAGGTAAGTTCTTCGAAAAAGTCCTCAAGGGGCGCATTGTGCGGTCGTCGATGGGTCCGGGTCAGACCTCCGAGCGACAGTTCGGCTTCGTTCCGGGCAAGTCGACGGAGGACGCAATCGTGGAGATGCGCAGGATGATGGCCGAGTCTGTAGACACGTACGCCGTCGCACTTCTCTTCGATATCTCGGGCGCCTTCGACACCGTGTGGTGGCCCCTGGTTCTCGATAGCCTTAAAACTAGGGAATGCCCGCGGAACGTCTTCAACGTAATCCGCAACTACTTTAGCGATAGGAGAGTGGGAATCTCGTGGGGAAATAGCGAGGTCTCCAAGCAGGCCACGAGGGGGTGCCCGCAGGGCTCCGTACTCGGCCCAACCTGCTGGAACCTCATGTTCGACGGGCTCCTCAGAATCCTCGAGGAAATCGCCCCGAACAAGTTTGTTGCCTACGCCGATGACCTCATGGTTATGGTGGAAGGCAACTCGCGGCGGGAAATAGAGGTTAGGGCACAATCGATAGTAGATAGAATTGTAGCCTGGTGTCAGAGCGCCAAGCTGCAATTGTCCCAAAAGAAGACAGAAGCCATACTCCTTAAGAGTGAATGGCGGCGCAGAGCGCCAGTTGGAAGGAGAGGAGGTGACCGCCCCGACCGCGCGCGTCGCGTTGCTAGGAGGCCCGACATGGCCAATAGATACCCAACAATCCGGATAGGGGATGCTGTAGCTAAGATAGCCTTTAAGGACAGGGTTAGGTATCTCGGCGTCCACTTTGATAAGGAGATGGGAATCGGCTCCCATTGCTCCTACCTTAGGAAGAAGAGTGCGTCCCTCTTCGAGCGTCTGGGGAAAATCGCGAGGGCTGGGTGGGGACTTAGATTCGATGTAGTTAGGGCCATATACCGGGGGGTTTTTGTCCCGACGGTGACATACGCCGCCGCGGGATGGTCTGACCTCTGTAGAGAGGCAGACATTCGAGTCCTTAGAAGCGCCCAGAGACTAGCGTTGATCGCGGTCACTGGGGCATACAGAACCGTGTCGTACGATTCTGTGTGCGTCATTGCAGGGGCTGCTCCAGTAGATATACTGCTGAAGCAGGCGGGTGCTAGATATCGGCTTAGAAAGGGACTTGGCGCCGAGATAAACGGGGTGGAAATTCCAGCGGGGGCGAATAACGCGGTAGACAGGGTCAAGGACGAGGCAATAAACATGTGGCAGGCCGCCTGGCAGTCTTCCAGCAAAGGCCGCACCACATTTGCCTTCTTCGGGAACATCCGGGAGAGATTGGCGGCGGGTTGGGTCCGGCCGAACCACTACACCACGCAGGTTCTCTCCGGCCACGGCAACTTCGGGGCGCGTCTCGCGTCACTCGGGCTTGTCGAGGAGGAGGACTGCGAGTGTGGAGGGCTGGACACGGCCCGGCACTTTCTTCTCGAGTGCCCAAACTTCGAACCGCAGAGAGTCGCTCTGCGGGACTTCATCGGCGAGAGGATATGGCCAGCGGCGGCACGCCAATTGGTGGCCACTGCGGAAGCCTTCTCCGTCTTCGCCGACTTCTGTCGGGAGACCCTTTGGCTGAAGGGGGCGGTAGAGGCTGAATAGGAGACCGAGTACAAGGTCGGGGGGGTGGACACAGGGGGGGGGGGGAAGTCGAGGGGCAAGGGGTATAGCTAGACTAGTGGGATGGACACATCATCCCGAACAGGGCAGAGCACACGGGTCTTGTCAGGACCCGTGGGGGTAGGTAGGAGACCGGGTGTCCTGCGGCCTAGCCGAGACCTTTGTCGGAAGCCTCGGTGAACGGCGGGTGGACTCGTAAACCTCGCGAATCATCCGATCCGCCTCGGCCGTGGGAACACGATCTCTAGAAAGATAGGGAAGTAGGTAGTCGTCGAATACACTAACAAACATAAACAAATACACAAGCACACACAGAACAACACGCAAAACAACCTGCGGGCCCACAGCACTCCAAACTGTGCCCCCGCAGCACTCCCACACTAGGCTCACAATCCAACAACCCTTACCCATCCTGATCCTTGTCTTCTGGGCTGTGTCCGGGCGGGACACGGGAGCAGGCCTTCCCGAGGTTCCCCGTGAGCACGTGGGGTCGACAACGGTGCCTCCGCCGGGGCCTAGGCCCTGGTGGAGCTGTCGAGGTTGACGCCGCGTGGCCAAACTGCTCTCTTCGCTAGTCGATCCAGCGAAAGTCAAAGGATTTTTCCATCGCCCGACCCTTGGACGTGGTTCTCTGTCTTCAAAGATAGATAGAAGCCCGTAGCGTGTACCCTAGAGGTGATGGAGCACAGGCTGGACCATTGCGATGGTTCTGCCTTCACAATAAATGTCGGGAGGGGGCAGCCGTCGTCGGAGAGTGTCTTGTGGGGGCGGGGGTCAGGTAGTGGTGAGTGACCGTTGAAAACCCATAGATCTCCTAATTTATTATAGACGTAAAAAAGATTAGCATCGATGCAGTGTTTTTCTTTCTACACTATTTAGTCCGTGTGAAAATAGAACTCACACACACACGATATGTGTATGTAATGGCCATATATGGGTAGGAAAATTTCGTTAATTTGAAGCGATACATGAAGGGGACGGCTTTTCAAAGCTGTTTATTTATGTAATGCAGGTGTGATGCGCTTGGTTTCGTTTCCGAAATCTTTAAAATGTTTGTATGCGTGTCCACTCCTGTCACGACTCTTGCCAACACCCGAGACAGGTCCTGACAAGTCGGGATTTCTCGGAAAAACTATAAACTTTAGAGACCTATCGTCAAAGGGTTTTTGACCCCAGATGGGCCACCGGAGCACAGCTGCACTCGGGGAAAAAATGTTTCGATGTATCGAGGACTCGTATTCATTAGGAAATATAACGTCGAGATGTTCAGATGTGCGAGTATGTACGCAGTGTATCCGGCCAAGCACCCCCTGGACTTGACCAAAAACGAGCTCGAACAGGTTCCAAAGGTCTTGCTCCTAAAATATTGGGGTGAATATGTTGGCTTATTGTGGGATCGTTTGCCAGAACATCATCGGAACGATAGTGAAGTGATATCATATCTTCCATGTATGGAGCATTATAATACACCACAGATGAAAGATCACATCGATGGCCCCCCACCTCAACGTCGGGAATGTGAAAAATGCTGTGGAAATTCTCCACGTACGGGGTTCTTCAAACGTGTTTGAACCCGTTTTTGGGAGTGTGAAAAAATGTCGTGGGGGAAATTCTCCACGTACGAGGTTCTTCAAAAGTGTTTGAACCTGTTTTTCATGATTGGAAAAGTGGGGACAAGTTTGAAAATTTAACTGGGAGGGCTATGAGCGAGCTTATAATTTCATAGTCCAAGCTCAGACTGCACCACTCCACCGCGACATCAACATCTCTCCAAAAAGAACTTTGAAAGTGCGGGGAAAATGGATCTCTCGTGTATCAACAAAGTCAGCGTGATGGCGGAATTCCTTCCAACGAAGAAGCTGTCAGAACTTCGCGTTCACTCGGATCATCGAATCTCCGACATAAGGGCCGTACAAACCAAGTTTGGGAAACGCTACCTCGCGGATATCGCGGATGAATTCACTGTCTTCTTACCAGCGCGACTTGTGAAGGCCTTCGATGAAGATTTGGAAACGTTCGAGCGAATGCGGCAAGCGGCACGTGATCATCGTCTCTGGATGACATACAAAGGTGGAAAATACAACAGCATAGACTTTTTCCAAGTCTGAGAACACATGGTGGAAAATACGAAATTCATTGGAACACCATCGTCGAACCGCTGTCTGCCTCATCGAGAGTATGCTGCAACTGGCACGTAAGAGTCAATTCTACATGCAGTTGTGGAAAATACATCAACGTCAAGTTCCATCGTCTTGGAGTATGGTGAAAAAGAGCAAATTCGTTGGGGCAGCATCGTTGAGTGGAACAGCCGTCCAGATCACAGTCGTCTCACCATCGTTTCGACGTTTGAAGTGTTTGACTATGTAAAAATGTATGTAAACAACTGTTTTATCGAAATGTATGAGAAGGAGAAATGCAAAACAATTTTCGTCGTAAAATAAATGAAGAATACAAATGGTATATATTTTCATCGAAATGTTTTTTATTCATTAAAAAAAAATCCCTCGCTCACACAACGCTTCGTATATACTTAACCAGCTTTTCAGCGATTTTACATTATCATGGGCGCAGTTGTATTTCGTGTTGAAGGAATGATGGGGGCATTTCGAGTTTGTGATTTTCGGCAACTTCTGCAGCGATGGACAGTCAAGAGTCTCCAAGTCCATGACATTTGTTGTGGGATCCGTGAATCTTGATCTCCCTTCGCATAGATGGTGGGGGCTCCTTGCAAGATTTCTTGAATTGTCTTTCTAGCTGCCTCGTATGGTATGCCGCTGTGATCCCATCGTATTCCATGGAAATTTCGTTCCAACCACTTGTTTGTCATTTTGTACTTGACCGGTAAAGAGTCCCATGCAAATGGTGCGTCGAAGGCGAGCGTCAGCGGTTCAGTTGTCGTGGAGTTTGATGATGGACATCTCCTTTAGGTCAAATTTGTTGATAAGGCTCTTGAAGCCCTGTACATCGACGATAAGCTCCACGTTGACTGACGTGGACGCGAATTATCGGCATGATTTTATACCAATTTTTTAACCCCACCGCTGATTGGATTGTACTCGACAATACGATCATGGAGGATCATGCAGTATGCTGAAGTGTGTGGGGGAATATTATTTTTCAATTCGAACTCAAGGCGCACGTCAACAGGGCCAGCCTTGAGAGAATCGTTTTGCTTTGAGCAGTCAATGACAACGAGGGGCGCTTTTTCTAAAAATTCAATCCTGCTCAGCCATGGTTCAGCCTCTTTGTTGTAATAGGTCGGTTGAAAGTTTGCGTACATCTCGTATAGTAGAGCATATTGATTTTGATCAATGTTCAAATTCAAATTTCCATATGGATAACATTGAGAGTTGAGGTAAAGTTTAACATCGTTCAGGTTACAATGATCAAAGTGGCTCGCATTTTGTTGCTTCTTATTTTTCCGTCCCGTCTGCAGCGCGAGTATGACATAACGTGGCTTCTCCAGCTGAATCGAGGTTTTCACAGACCATACGTGCTTAGAGGTCGCAGGCAGCAATGGATATTCATACAGTTCCCATGTTCGGAAACTCATGGAGATTGGTGCGCCTTTGGCGAGAAACTTTAATAGTTGAATTTTTCGTTGATCGGGGACTGTTACATACGGCACGAGCCATTCTATTTTATACAATACGAGTTTGTAGTCTTCGGGAGCTGTTTGTACAATGGCATTGTCGTCGGTCTTTGATCTCGAGAGGATCAACTCGTGCTTGGCATTTACGATAATTTTACGATAATCTTCGGCAAACCCGAGGAGCATGCTGAGCGGAATGCACACATCAAAGTTTCCCGATACATCTACAATCTGCTTCGCCTCTTCGACATCGAGCCATCCAGTGTTCTCGAGCATAGAACTTTTGGCCGGCGAGAGAGATGAATATCCCTTAATTACACTCGTAATGCCAACATTCTTATTCCGATCGATTTCTATGGCATTCAATTCATATCGCACTTCCTCAAACAAATGACAAATGGCATTGTTGACGAGACTTGTAGCAGCGGTCGGCGTCCCGTCGCGCTTGGATAATTTCCCACATATGTGTAGAGAACTCTTGCTTGGCAGGATGGAGAGGTCTTGATGTTGGATGGAAATACGGATTTCATCGCTGTTATTGAAGGTTGAAGATGCATATGGCTGATGAGCGTGAATCTTACAATGGATGATTGATTCATCAAAGACCACAGGCGCCTGAATGTTTACAATTTCTTTCTCCATTTCACGCAACAGATGCACAGAGCACAGACTAAATAATTTTTTACGCGCTTTCGCCACGCACTTTGAGACCCAAACTCTTCAAGAGTAGCACGTTTTGAGGTGTTAGCACTTTGGGCGCTGGCCGACGACTGATTGTTTTTATCCATGGCCGTTTATTGTTATTGGAAGATCTATTGAAAACTATATCCATCACGACTTTATATGCAGGCGTATGGTGATCACTTCACCGCGGAAATTTACCAAATCACCGTCCTGATCCACTATGCGAAGCTGTACCGCGTCAATCGTTCGGCTCGTGATTGGCAGATAAATTACGTGGGAGGGAACTTCAATGATCTTATAGCCCGGTGGCACAGATGGAAAAAATTCGTGAATTGTGTGTACTTTTTGTCCATTAATATAGGCGCCAGCGGTAATGTTGCACTCAACGCGTAAGGCGTTCACTTTGAGAATGGCCACCGGAAGGTCCGATTCGTGACTTTTATTGGCTCCCAATTTGCGTGCGGTGAAGCCTAGTAGATGCCCAATAGAATCTTTCGGCTCAAAATTTATATCACGATCACATTCGATCTCACTACATAGCGTATTATTATTGGGTTTAATGCGGATTTTGATGTTTTTACGTGAGAGCTCTGCTTGTCCGTACGTCTCAATATCCTCTATTTCATAACTGCCCGTAGGTATCGTCAACACCTCATCTCCCACGTAAAGTTTATCGTGGTCAACGTCGATATTTGGAATAGAGTTGAAGGTTAACAATTCCACGAGACCGAGAGTATAATTTTTGTGTGGCGAGAGTTCGATGGGGGGAAAGTATTGCGCCTCGAGTATGGACGATGAGCCAGATATGGTCAATGTTAAACTTTCGTCCATGATGCTGGTAAATTAACAACTGAATTCCCCACATCATTTTCCCCCTATATATAGTGTATACTTGTCTTTGTGCTGCAATTGTCGACAAAGAAATTTGAGACACAAATGCCCACATTCAATCGTATCATATTCCTGATATCCCTTATAATTGTAATTTACGCTACCAACACGAAAATACCTCATGAGGTCGGATGGTGGTGGAAGATTGCCGAAACTATCAAAGTACATGACTTTCCATCCAGTCTTTTTGTAAGCGACCCAGTGCGATCCAGGACCGGCATTTGCATCCAAATTTACAATTGCTGCTTCACATTTGAGAGGTCCGCTCGCTGGCAATGTGTCGCGCATGTAAACCCCGCGAAAATGTGGAATCTTTAGGATTTTTGCATATTTAAGTAGGTCGCGGTCGGTCAGGGGTCGGTGAGGTAGCGTAACTTCTAGTTGTTTCGCTTGATATGAAGGCCCAATCCCTGCTTATATGGTTCCAGATGTAGACCCCGACCTAATGCAATTGCTTCAATTGTCCGATTATGACGCTTAGTTTCATCCAATTCACGTTTAGCTGCTTGAGCAGCATTTACGGCTTTAGCTATACTAGCCGCACCACCCGACAAAGCACCCGCAGCGCTAAGACCAGCAAAAATGGGCACGAGGAAGGGCAATAAACCACCAATTTTATGGGGTACAGGTAAAACCCGAGATGTGCGTACTTTACGACCTTGCATCCTTACAGCTGCACGAGCACCCTTTAGAGCTGATTTAATAATCTTATGCGGATCATTACTTTGAATCATTGTCTTCTTTGCAGCGCCAATTATCTTTTTCAAACAAACGCCACCCTTACGGGCCTTCATTCCCATACCAAATTTTCTCTTTGTCTTCATAATATTTGCCACACCTCAAGCACCAGCTTTTTCACCGATACTAGCGTCTCTCGCGGTAACACGTTGTCCAGCCTGTTCAGCCAACACTTTATCCGCCAAATGTCTCGCCTCAAGATTATCTGGATTTTTCGAATACGCAATATCGTGTTGTTTGCAAGCCGTATCCAATGGGTTAATGCCCGGATCACCACGAGCAAGGCGCTTGACCAACTTTGTGCCTGGCCCACAATACTGATACCCAGGCAGATGTAGTTCAACGGGAGTTTGTTGATTAGGCGGTTGACTAAACATTTACCGCTCTTGCCATGCACGATCATGTCTAAAGACAATATACGACTGATTGATGATCCCTATAAGAATCCTCTTTATATGATTTCATCATTAGTCGTGTGTGAGATGACGTCCAAGAAGCAAACTATCGGAGGTGGACTCCCCGTGATAAATTTCGACGAGTTTGTCGAAGACGGAGGGAGGATGAAGAAACAAAAACGTCATGGGAATTTATTGCCGGATAGCATACGTGCACTGTTTTGCGGTCCATCGAATTGTGGGAAAACCAACGCTTTGCTCACTCTCATCATCCATCCGAATGATTTGAGATTTGAGAATATTTACTTGTATTCCAAATCGTTGAAGCAGCCAAAGTATAAGTTGCTCGAACAATTACTCAAACCTGTGAGTGGAGTTGAATATCATCCATTCGAGGCGCATGAACAAGTGATGGCACCAAGTGATGGACGATCCAACTGTATATTCATCTGTGATGATATAGCATGCGAAAAGCAGGATAATGTTCGGGCCTTCTTTTCCATGGGAAGACACGAGATTGTTGACAGTTTTTATCTTTGTCAGACGTACACTCGTATCCCCAAACATCTCGTGAGAGATAATGCAAATTTCGTGGTGGTTTTCAAGCAGGACGATATGAATCTCAAACACGTCTACAACGATCATGTTAATACGGATATGACTTATACGTGCTTTAAAAACATGTGCGTGAATTGCTGGAGTTCCGACAAGTATGCATTTGTCACAATTGATAAGGATAGCGATATTAACGAAGGTCGATATAGACAGGGTTTTGATTGTTTTCTAACCATTGATAAATGACTCATCGCTGGTAGTTGAAGAGACAGTATTGTGCATGCCGTGGCAGTGACAACATGAAGAGCGAACAACTGTTGCGAAAAAAAGATGTATTGCATGAAATTGCCAAAGCGAGCGATGCAATCAGACGAAAGCATCGGATGATCAAAATTGGAAAAGATAGCGATGAGCAGAGAATGCAAGATGTCTTTAAGCCTATCGTGAGACCATTGGAGAAATTGGTGTCATATAAAAACGGTGAGGTGGTGAAGGGGGAAATTAAGGATGAAAAAGTGAGTGATGATGTTGAAGAAGGAGATACATTAAATAGTGCGAAACATCAATTGAAGAACGAGGCACAAGATACCTTCAAGAGTGAAACCCAAGATTCGTTTAAATTAATATACGACGATGATGATGATGACTCGCAAAATGTCGAGGAATTGATCCGTGAATATATCCTGCTATTACAAACAAATAGAAAGGCAAACTTGGATGTATTATATGGTGTACGGAATCTCGCAAGCAAAAAATTAATGATTGGTAATTCTCCGATAACTTTCGACTCTCAACATATTCGCGTGGGAGATGCGAGTTATGCGAAAACTGTTGGATTAACAGAGCTGTTGTTTAAAAAAGTGCCCAATGTAGAAACTCTCACACCGAACGATTTGAAAAACTATGAAAAGATTGTAATCTCGACGAATGCGCACAAAAAATTTTATAAGCCTAGTGAGCCTATACGACGTAACACCAGCCACAAATTTAACACATATATTGCAAATATAGTTGATCATCATGTGGGACAGGGTATGCCAAAGTATAAGCTAGCTAGAAAAAACACACAATCGGACTATATTTATTGGGACAATCCAAATGAGCTAGTAGATCGTCTTCGTTTACTCTTGGTATCACAAGCAGCCGGAAATTCAGGCCACGCGAATGAAATTATATCGATTATCGAGGAATTGCGAGAAGCTGAAATCATTTATTAAGTCGACATCGGAGAATTTACACATTCTCATCATGAGTGTCGATGTGGTTGGACGTCATTCAAGTAGGAGTGTACTCCACAGTACGCAAGGTCCTCCAGGTCGACCTGGGATTGGCTTTAGAATTACCGCAGATGGTCATTATGACTTGGGGCAGAAACGATTGTGTAACATTGCAAATCCAGACGAAGAAGATGACGCCATCACTCTAAGTGCGTTACAAAAGAGAACCCGAACTAGCATTAAGAACATACGCAAAGAAATGAATGAGAGTAGTCAGTTGCTGGTTAATGGACTTGAAGCTACGATAAGACACATTGCAAAAACACTCGAGGCCAATGTCAAAATTCTACAAGATTTGGTGATGCGTAATTCACACGTCATTGCTGAATTGGATGCGCGACTGCGTGGACTGGAAAATAAACGAGAAAAGGAGCGCTCTTGTGCTAGAGCTACATAAGCCTGCTCGACGAAACTATCCGCGTCGGCATGTGGACATCCGTGGCTTGGACGAAACCTGGCAAGCCGATCTCGTCGATATGTCATCATACGCGCGTCAAAACTCCAAACACAAATTTCTTCTCACCGTCATCGATACCTTCTCGAAATTCGCCTGGGCCATGCCAATTCTGAGTAAAAGTGGTAAAGATGTAGCAGCAGCAATGAAGTCGATCCTCGTTAAGGGACGCATACCGCAGAACTTGCATGTCGATCAGGGAAAAGAATTCTACAATTGTGACTTTAAGGCCATCATGAAAAAGTACAATATTCACATGTATTCAACATATAGTAACTTGAAGGCATCCATTTGCGAGCGTTTCAATCGTACATTGAAGAACAAGATGTGGATGCAATTTAGTCTTCGTGGTAATTATAAGTGGATCGATATTCTTGATAATCTAGTAGCCGAGTACAACGATTCGGTACATCGCACCATTAAGATGAAGCCGAGAAATGTCACCGCGGAAAGTGAGAAGCAATTGCAGCAGATTTTTAATAAGCCTCCAATAAAAAGACAACCGAAATTCGCCGTTGGTGATAAAGTGAGAATCAGCAAATTTAAGACTATTTTCGAAAAGGGTTACACCCCAAACTGGACAACAGAAATATTTACAATCTACCGTGTGAAAAGAACTCATCCCGTGACGTACCACTTGAAGGACCATAAAGATGAACCGATCACCGGTGGTTTCTACGAACAAGAGCTTCTCAGGGTCAAGCACCCCGATATCTATCTCATTGAAGCGGTATTGAAGAAGCGCGGTAATCGAATGTTTGTAAAGTGGTTAGGTTTCGACAATAGCCACAATAGTTGGATAAGTAAAACCGATTTGTAGTCGATAATAAAGAAAATAGAAAAATATGGATGTTTTATGACTCTTGACCTGCTGGTCGTCCCCGCATCCCTCCAAGGTCTCCGACCGACTCCACAGCAGGCTTGCTTCCCCCCTTCTCGCCGTCACCCTTTTTTCGTGGAACGTGAGGAGATGGATAGAGTGAATAAACACATGTGATTATAAGAAGTCCGCTTCTTTCTTTACGGAAAATAATAAATCCATTCTTGCACAATTACATATATACAACAAACATAATTTTAACATCGAGTGAACAAAATATATACATAATTTTCACGAGTTTTATACATCAATATTCACAAAGTATACACAATTTTACATCAAGGTTGTGGGGGGAAAAAAATTACAAAACTTTTCACGACGGTATTCTGTAATGCCCCCATGGTAGGGTATCAGAGGTCCCAGGTATGATATACCGCTTATCATCATGAGGACTTAGAGCGATTTTCGTCTAACGAATGGTGTAGACCTTGTGCAACTTCGATCGAATACACGTTTGACTACGCATCATTTCAATGTCTTCCTTCAAGCATCGGGCATAATCGTCAAACGTGATTGTCCTAGCCACAACATTGCTCTTGACACCTTTAACTTTTTTAGTATCCTTCTTACCCTCGACACGTGTCGCATACATTTTCGATCGAAGTCCAATGAACTCGGTCATAATTGCACCATTGCATTCGTCTTTCATGCGACCGGGTACCTTCTTATTGACAAGCGGCATATCATACCTATTGTCCGCTGAATAGTCGCTCGTATCAAATGTTTCAATGTCACACTTCATGTCTGCTTATACATCTTCGCTCTCAATGGCATATATGAGGCTATCTGTATCGGTATACATCACTTCACATTTATTCCGATACAATGGTACCATATACTCGTGATGAAATCCATACAAGCACGTTTTGGATATGTCGTGTATGCACATACCCACATATATCGGCTTGTTGAACTTCACCTCGAGATTGCGCAATTCTACGGCAACGAGGTTTTCGGAGAAAACGCTTCGGCTGTGGAAGTTTGGCTTCGCAATCATTGCCTCCGCGCCATACCTGCCCTCCCATTTTGTCAAAAGCTTTACATCTACATGATTGCGCACATTCTCCATCGTTTTGCCGAACACCGCATTATTCATCAATTTGAATAAATTCTTTTCAAAATCGTTTTTGGCCAGCGTTCGAAACTGAGTATTTAACTCGATATATGAACGTAGCCATGGGGATTGCGTGACTTGTAATACCCTATGGATTTTTGTGAGGCAAAGTCCATGACGTAAACATTGTTGTAAATATCTGTAGTGCATGATGTAGCGTTTTTTATCGCTGACGGTTGCTAGTAGCTTTTCCTGCTGCTTACCCGGTGGTTTTTCGTGTATTGGGCAAAACGGTAGGTCTTTGTGCGCATCATGTAGAGATTGGGGATATTCCAAGTCGACCTCAAGGATGTAGCCTGTCGGTGAATCTAGCGCGATGGAAGATGGATCAAAATTGGACACATCGTTGACCCATCAAAAATCTGCATATGGCAAGGGTTGACACATTGCCCATCCATACAAATTGTTGACGTCAAAATACATGAAGTATGATGATGCATTCGATGGATCAAACGACTCCATGTATATATTATTAGCGTGAGCACATCGGTTTGAGCATTGACTGAGACCACCGCGTATACCCCGCTCAACGAATAAAACCATGTCGATGTCAATTAGTAATTCAAACTTGACATTCGAGTGTTTTAACATTGCATCCCAGGTATACCCCGGCAATGTGTACGCGGGATCTAGGCCGTAGCTCTCAATGCACGTATTTCGAAAGTTTTCGAAAATATCGGCTAATAACAAGACATCTGTCTTCAGATACAAATCGCTATAGTCACCCAGCGTTCGAATGGAGAACCGCTCCCAAACTTTCTTAGCATGTGCATACTCACTCTCCCATACTGTAGCATCTGTCAGGGAACTATAAAATGCGTCACGTGGTGGTAGGCAAGTGTCGTCTAGCTTGTCCACGTCATCAATATATTCATAAGGGAAGACCCCTTTTCGCGTGAGCAAATTGAAATCGTCTGTCGATAGCGTTGGGAATTGCATGAGTAAAATTTTGAGTTTGTCCTCGGTCAAAAATGAGGCTAATTTGTCGAGACTGGTGTTGAGGAATTTATATGAATCGATGAAGCGCAATTGGATCCTATGTTTTGAATCGTCTTTAATTTCAATATGTTTCGTGAAGGAGATGTATTTCTTCTTTGTAATTGGAAGCACATCGGTTCTTCCTTCGAACGCTGTGGCTACTTCCTTGATTATAAAATGCGCATCATAGCCGGATAAATTGTGGAAAACTACAGGAATGAAAAATGACTGCTTGTAATTTAAGTTGCAGTTGGAATGGGCAGGGCCTCTATAGCGTCCAGTCAGATGGCAATGATCTCGAACGCGTACATCTTCATGCGCAAATGGTTTCTTACAAATGTGACATTGAGTCGTGGCTCGATAACTAGCCCACTCACTCGGTGTTAAATATACCATTGGCACGTTGTCGCAGAAAATTTCTTTTATCCGCAGTGCTAGATTTTTTAGTTCTTCGACAAACCACGATACGCAATCAGCACTGCGACGCGAGTGATATGAAGATAATGAATCGTCATACGAACAACGCACATAGTATCCGATGCTAAATACTTCATGATGTTGAAACATATCTTTCGCCAGGTTCTCCCCATCGGTCTTTGTCAGCACACACTCCAAATCAGCATACACGATGAAAGGATGTCGCTCTTTCCGGCTAAAGTTGCTGAACTGGAGCCACTTATTGGTGTCGTTTGGTAGTCGAATTGCACAGTCGTTTATCGCCCCACAATCGACCTCGTGCGATTGCAATTTTTCACCGGAACCGAAGTAGTGCAAACACCTGCAAAAAAAAATTGTTTTGTTTAATTCGTCAAGCATAAATAATTACACATATATAAATATTATGTTAACTACATACCGATCACAGATATATATTTTCATGCTCCTTTTTGGTCAGTTGCGCCCTCACGAGTCTCGACAGATTCTTGATCCATACGAAGTGCCCCACATTGTTGTCTTCAGTATCTTGCATGTACAGCAAATTGACGTGCTTTTCCTTCTTGTGTTGAGTGACTCGTATTGGAACAATGTCCTTTTTGGTGGTGGTGGTATATACGTTGATCGATACATTGTTATTAAATTCAAATTTTTTAATTTGATGTATCGTCACCGGGAATTCGATATCCTGGAGATTCAGTACAGTCGAATAATGCGGATAAGAAGATGGACGGGCACTGTCTCGTTCGGCTGGGTATAAAGCAGCGACAGCTGCCCACGCGAAACATGCGTTATCGTTGGATTTGATGTTAACCACAGCCCTCTTCAACATTATTTCCCGCGGTAATGATATGGAGCACCCAGCACGCATCGGACTATCCGTATTCACATTTATCGTGAGGTTAAGTATTTTCCGTAGAGCCCAGCCACTGTCTCGTTTTTGAAATTCGTCGAGTGAGGTTAAAGTGGGCTCAATAACACGCTGTTCATACCACTCATTCAAATCGCTCGTGTTAAAGAGTTCACAGTTTCGCGTGTTGACACTTTTATTAGCATGTTTATCTCCACTCGCGAATTCACCATTGAACACCGTATTAACTTTGATACTATTGTGCTTGCAGATAATATTGTGTACATGTTGAAGCACTAGGTCCCGAGCATCACCAAGAAATTGTTTCGGCCCGATGTGACTGCGATTGATTACAGAACCAGTCGGTATTCGACTCTTGAATGATGTGTCAATCTCACGCCAGATTAATCCATGATCACTATGCCCTGCACCCGTGTGTATAAAACGGCTGCATACAGAATTCTTCAATCCTTCCGGACGCGATATTTGGGCTATCAGTGACTGTTGATGTCCAATTACCAAGCGCGGGCGCTTAGTTCGGCTTTGCGTTTCTAACACTTCGATGAACTCGACGCACCGTTGCTTCCACGCAGTAAAATCTTCGAACGAACTTAAAAGCGCGGCTTGATCATGCAAGCTTTGTTCAATGTTGTTATCCGTAGTAATAAGTTGAAGACGACTTCCGCGATGTTAGCTGGCTGATTGCTTCGTTCAAAGTGTGGCCAGTTTGGAGCGCAGCAGATAATAAAAAATGGCTCCCCGTTCGGAAGAAAAATTTCGGCTTTCCCCACATCTCGGGGGAAAACCGGACTTTTTTCCGATATCGTGTTGGTAAAGATTGTCTGAGGAAGAAACGACATAGAAAACAAGTCGGCATGCATCGTATTAAAAGATGTATTTTATGAATCCTGCAGCTGTGATCAAGTGGTCCATTGGCATCAAAAGGCTTTCGACGATAGACCCCTAGAGTTAATCGTTTTTTTTCCCACCAAAATACGTCGTATTCATCTATGTTTTAGAGGTAAGTTGCGCATACATGGTAATCCGAAAATGTGTGAAGATCATAAAAATCAATGCTTGATGAGTCTGGCTAGATTTCACCTCGACCATGGAGTACCCCTTTTCTCGACAGCAGACCCCTACAGATTTTCCGATAACGCGCTGGTATATATTGATCGAGGGAAACGAGACAAAAATAACGAGTTGGGATGCCTCAAGTGAAAAGATTTATTTTACGAGACGATAGATCCCTAAAGTTGATAGTTTGTCCAAAAAATACGTTGTTTTCATCTATGTTTTGAATATTCGAGCTATAAAAAAATTCCCATCGTAAGTGGCTGTGAATGTAAAAAAAAAAAGCTTCAACCCTGACTTGTTAAGACCTGTGTCAAGAGTTAGCGAGATTTGGCGGACTTACATGCGACATCTTAACATGATCTTTCGGAATGGGAACGAAGACCTCGCGTGACAGGAGTGGACACGCATACAAACATTTTAAAGATTTCGGAAACGAAACAAAGCGCATCACACCTGCATTACATAAATAAACAGCTTTGAAAAGCCGTCCCCTTCATGTATCGCTTCAAATTAACGAAATTTTCCTACCCATATATGACCATTACATGCACACATCGTGTGTGTGTGAGTTTTATTTTCACACGGACTAAATAGTGTAGAAAGAAAAACACTGCATCGATGCTAATCTTTTTTATGTCTATAATAAATTAGGAGATTTATGGGTTTTCAACGGTCACTCACCACTACCTGACCCCCGCCCCCACAAGACACTCTCCGACGACGGCTGCCCCCTCCCGACAGTCGCTCTTCGGACCACATGGCTACCCCCTCCACAGAGACCCATGGCATGACGTCACGTCCCCGCGCTGGACCCCCCGCCCCCCTCCACCAGGCACTTGGCTTCCCCGCGCTGGACCCCGCCGCCCCGCTCGCCCCTGAGATCCCGGCGTTAGAACCGCCCTAGCTCTTCTACTCTCGAAGCTTGCATTTTTCTCGAATTCGAACAATGAAAACACAAAATATGGAGAAGTAATTCGGATAAAACTTGTATGGTTTCAAATTATCTCTTCAGGGGTGGACTCGCGTTGTGGGCCCAGTGCTCCACGTGGGCCCAGTGAGGCCCAAATAGACTTTTTTAATCATTACCCTCAGTTTTTATAGCGGATTTAGATTTCACGCTTCAATCTTGAAATATTTTGTATCTTTACTATAAAACGTATATTTGTATAAAAAATGTATATTTTGAAGTGTCTAATCGTAATCGATGATAAAAACGGAGGATTATTTTTTAATTTCCTTATGGTTTTCATTGCATTTCACAATATTATAGTCATCCATAATATTGTGGAATGAGTAATAGCGAGTAAGGCTGAATATGTAATTACTTATTCATATGTATTATACTTTAACTTTTTAGAATCTGCCGACGATGATCCTGCAGCACCTGGATTAACGAGAAAATATATTTTCGCACTCATCAAAAATAATTTGAATCGTGGTGCAGCTTCAGCATATCTGGAAATTGAAAAGTTCATGTCAGAGAAACTACAATAACCTTTTACTCTGTCGGATGACGCAAAACTTGCAATACGCGCATTATTGTCCCAATTTAATGAAAAATGGAAGCAAGCTACGAGGCACGAAGACAGATTTTTCGACAAATTTTCAATATGGCTCAGTGTGTTTGTTCCCCTGGAAAAAAATCCAAGAAGCTTCAATACTGTCCAGCAGCATGAGTCGGCCTTCTTTAGGATTTGCTGAAGCTAGTATGCGCTCAAAACGGAGGAAAACTGAAGACTTGCGTGCACCTAGAAGTACTGAAGAACTGTCTTGTGCGGCTTAAATGAGCCTTCGAGCAGCTGTAAGATTTGATGACGCAAAAGTTGTTCAAGATGTGACGCTGAGAACCCCATCAAGAGCTCAAAAGTATAGAGAATCTTTGGAATCGATTTCAGAAATTGCTTATACTCCTGATAAAGCCCTATCGCTTGTAATTGAACTTAATATGTCAAAGTCTGACTATCAGAAACTTCGGAATTCAACCAGAGAGCAGTGCTGTAAGTTATTTCCGTCATATAATTTAATACATCAAACGAAGCTTCAATGTTATCGACCGAAATCAGACATTAGCGTTACAGAATGTAGTGCTGAACTGAAACTGCAGTCTTTGCTGGATCACACAATTCAGAGAATCTTGTTGATTCAAGACAAAGTTATTAAAAGCTTATATAAAGAAAGTGTTCGTAACTTCAATTTAATTTGTAAGTGGGGTTGCGATGGCACTAATGACCAAAATGCATATAAACAAAAATTTACCGATGATGATGGAAGCAAATCTGATGCTTACATAGTCTTCACGTCGCTTGTTCCATTGCAGTTGATATCAGTTGACCAAGAAACAAAAAAATACCCTTTTTGTATGGAAAAATCCCAGGCCATCGTCTACCGGTATTCGTCGGCGAATTAGAATTCAATTTTTGCATGAAAATACTGAAGCCACAGTGAGCGAAATAAAAGTTATTAAACAGCAGGAAAGTCACCTTGTCTGTAAACTGATGGTAAAGTTTGCAATGCAATCACAAGTAATGCTTCCGCTCAACGTTGCTATTTATGTCAAGCAACTTCGATGATATCGATGCGATGTTGAAGAGAAAAATCAATGAAGATTTTCTACAGTTCGGGTTATCTGCATGCGTGGATTCGCTTCTTCGAATGTTGTTTGCATGTAGGGTATAAACTTGAAATTGAAAAGTGGCAAGCGCGTACTGCAAATGATAAAGAAATTATAAAAAATCGAAAAGCAAGTATACTAAAAGGTTTCCGCATACGATTGGGTCTGATAGTTGATTAACCAAAGCCCGGATTTGGTAGCTCCAATGACAGTAATACTGCTCGACTGTTTTTTGAAGATTCAGCCACTTCTTCTTCGATTACGGGGGCAAATGAAGATCTGATCAAACGATTTCACGTTATATTGCAAACACTTTCGAGTGGCCATGAGATTGATATAATCAGATTTTGAGATTATGTCGTGCAAACAGCTCGCGACTACGTGAAGTTGTATCCGTGGTTTTATATGCCGACTTCAATGCATAACATTTTGATTCATAGCGCAGCGATTATAAAGTCTGCAATATTAACAATTGGACAAATGTCCGAAGACGCTCAAGAGTCTATCAATAAATACATAAAGAATAAATCAGATTTTTCACGAAAATTTTCCCGAACAAAAACCATGGAAGACGTTTTTTCACGCCTACTATTAACGTCTGATCCATACATTTCTAGCCTGCGCAAATTATCTGGTAAGAAAATGGAATCGTTACTACCAGGAGCAATCCAGTTATTAACTGCGTCAAGTGTCTCAACAAATGCAGGGAGCTCGGGCAATGCGTCGTCAGTTGAATTCACTGACTGTGAATCAGATTGTTCTGGTGGCGATGAATAAAGTTGTATGTAATCGAATGTATCACGATGATTGACCAGTTATTTGGAATTTTTTCCGTCGGTTACTTGTTTTTATAAGCGAATACATATTTATTAAGAAATATAATGCTAATTTCTACACTTTGTATACGTTATATTAACTCAATACTTTGTATCAACCTAATTTTAAGGAAAACCTTTGCAATGTGACATAAATATAACGCCTTTTCTACACAAGCCGTACATATTGAATCCGCCATTTTGTTACTCAAATTTTGACTTCAGATTCGTAATCAGCAACCCCAAAAACCCCCGGGTACAGACTTTTACCTCGACTCAATTCATTTTTCTTTAATTTTTTTGCCGTACTGGATCCGCCATTTTGTTTTTTGAAATTTCGACTCCAGATTCGTCATTAGCAACCGCAAAAACCCTCGGGTACAGCCTTTCACCTCGAATCAATTCGTTTTTCATTAATTTTTTTGCCGTACTGGATTCGCCATTTTGTTTTTCGAAATTTCGACTTCAGATTCGTAATCCGCAACCTCAAAATCCGCGAGTACAGACGTTCACCTCGAATTAATTCGTTTTTCATTAAATTTTTTGTCGTACTGGATCCGCCATTTTGTTTTTCGAAATTTTCACCTCAGATTCGTAATCAGCGACCCGAAAAACCCCCAAGCACAAACTTTGACACGAATTGAAAACTTGTCAGACTTTTGGCCGTCGATTTGGGTTTCCGTCCCACTATGCGTCGGTTCGGTCTCAGAGGCGAAGATTCCTTAGCGGGTTTTGAAATATATCTAGACAGTGTCTTACAGAAAGGCGTTGGATTTATCCCGATATCTTAAATAGTTGTCCCGCAAAGTCGACGTGAAAAATGACGAGAAAAACGGCAAAGGGTTGCATGGCTTGTAGCACAATATGTATTGGACCACAGACCATAAAATACAAAAAAAACAGTAATAACTGCCGAGATTAAATAGTCTAAAAACGAATGTCGACAAGCGTCTGGGGCCGGAATGGCCCCATGTAGAAGTTCCAATACTCAGCCGATGGTGAAGAATCGGCTGAGACTTGGCCCAGTAATGGAAGCCAAGATTTGATATTGTAGACCTTCGCAACCGATGGCATGTCGATGACACAGAACAGACCCAACTGTGGTTTGAAGGTTTTTAGAATCAACATTACTGATGCTGCACCATTTAATGGGCCACCGCAGCCCGGGCATAATTCGACTATAGATTCAGCTTCGGTTATCTCATTACAGAAAACATGCACCAATCGTTGGCCTAGGCTCGGCCGAACGTTAGGACGATCGTCGACACCCAACCTTTTTTCCGTCAATTAGAAATGTTAATTAACATGTTCATTAGCTCACAATTAACATGTTCTAACGTTCGGCCGATCCTAGGCCAACGATTGGCGCATGTTTTCTGTAATGATATAGCCAAAGCTGAATCTATAGTCGAATTATGCCCGGGCTACGTTGGCCCGTTAACTGGTGCAGCATTAATAATGTTGGTTCTTAGAACCTTCAACCAACAGTTGGGTCATTTCTGTGCCATCGATGTGCCAACGTTTCGGAAAGTCTACAATATCGAAGCTTGGCTTCCGATACTGGGCCAAGTCTCAGCCGCCCATGTAGAAAATCCAATACTCGGCCGAGAGTGGACTTTCGGCTGAGACTTGGCCCAGTAGTGGAAGCTTCGATTTACTAAACCTGCCCAAACGTTGGCACGCCAATGGCACAGAACAGACCCAACTGTTGTTTGAAGGTTCTAAGAACCAACCTTACTGATGCTGCACCATTCAACGAGCCAACGCAGCCCGGGCATAATTCGACTATAGATTCCGCTTCGGCTCTACTCATTACAGAAAAAACGCGCCAACCGTTGGCCTAGGCTCGGCCGAACGTTAGGACGATTGTCAACACCCAACCTTTTGCCCGTTAATGAGAAACACAACTTTATTGTCGGCGTTTTCTGGCCCATGGTCTAATTAACATCCCTAATTGACATAAAAAAAGGTTGGGTTTCAACGATCGCCCTAACGTTCGGGCGAGCCTTGGCCAACGATTGGCGCATGTTTTTTGTAATGATATAGTCGAAGCTGAATCGATAGTCGAAATATGCCCGGGCTACGTTGGCCCGTTAACTGGTGCAGGATCAGTAATGTTGGTTCTTAGAACCTTCAAACAACAGTTGGGTCTGTTCTGTGCCATCGATGTGCCAACGTTTGGGAAAGTCTACATTATCGAAGCTTGGCATCCATTACTGGGCCAAGTCTCAGCCGCCCATGTGGAAAATCCAATACTCGGCCGAGAGTGGACTGTCGGCTGAGACTTGGCCCAGTTGTGGAAGCTTCGATTTACTAGACCTGCCCAAACGTTGGCACGACGATGGCACAGACCAGACCCAACTGCTGTTTGAAGGTTCTAAGAACCAACATTACTGATGCTGCACCATTTAACGGGCCAACGCAGCCCGGGCATCATTCGACTATAGATTCAGCTTCGGCTATATCATTACAGAAAACATGCGCCAACCGTTGGCCTAGGCTTGGCCGAACATTACGACTATTGTCGACACCCAACCTTTTTTCCGTTAATGAGGAACACCACTTCATCGTCGGCGTTGTTCTGGCCCTTGGTCTTACAAACATTCCTAATTGACGGATAAAGGGTTGAGTGTCGACGATCGTCCTAACGTTCGGCGAGCCTAGGCCAACGATTGGCGCACGGTTTCTGTAATAATATAGCCAAGGCTGAATCTATAGTCGAATTATGCCCGGCCTACGTTGGCCCGTTAACTGGTGCAGCATTAATAATGGTGGTTCTTATAACCTTTAAACAACAGTTGGGTCTGTTCTGTGCCATCGATGTGCCAACGTTTCGGAAAGTCTACAATATCGAAGCTTGGCTTCCATTACTGGGCCAAGTCTGAGCCGCCCATGTAGAAAATCCAATACTCGGCCGAGAGTAGACTATCGGCTGAGACTTGGCCCAGTAGTGGTGTAATGGCTTGTCTGTAATGATATAGCCAAAGCTGAATCTGTAGTCGAATTATTCCCGGGCTGCGTTGGCCCGTTAACTGGTGCAGCATCAGTAATGTTGGTTAGAACCTTCAAACAGCAGTTGGGTCTGTTCTGTGCCATCGATGTGCCACCGTTTGGGAAAGTCTACAGCATCGAAGCTTGGCTGCCATTACTGGGCCAAGTCTCGGCATGCTGCCCATCATCGGCTGAGTATTGGAATATCGACAATGTTTTCGAACGTCTCTTGAATGTCTTCAAACGTCTTATGAATGTTTTCGGACGTCTCTTGAATGTCTTCAAATCCCTCGTGAATGTCTTTGAAAGTCTCCCTTAAGCGTCTTCGAACCCTTCATGAATGTCTTCAAACGTATTATGGATATCGTCGAAAGTCTCTTGAACGTCATCAAAAGTTTTTTGAACGTCTTCAAACCCCTCGCGAATGTCTTTGAAAGTCTCTTAAACGTCTTCGAACCCCTCATCGATGTCTTCAAACGTATTATGAATATCGCCACAGGTCTCTTGAGCGTCTTCGAACCTCTCATGAACGTCGTAGAAAGTCTCTTGAACTCCTTGGACCCCTCATGCATGCCTTCAACGTGTTATGAATGTTTTCGAAGGTCTGTTAAATGGCTTCGAACGTCTTATGAATGTCTTCGGAAGTCTCTGGAACGTCTCACGAACAACTGTCGAAAATCTTTGAATGCCTCCCAAAGTTCCAACTAACGGCTCACGAACACCTATCGAACGTATACTGATAAATGTCTTCGATCATTATTGGGCGATTATATTAATTTATTTTCAATCAAATTCCATACAAAAAAATGAGTTTCACATCCGCAAGTAATATTGTATTCAGTTGCACAATCCGATATCAGATGGTGCTGACATAACTAAGTACGGAGTGAGGAGAGTAAAAAGTCCATAATGTTACATTTCTTTTATTTGCACCAATCTTTATGATTCAGCCACCAATTATAGAGTTTAAATACATTTTGTAAGGGACAATTGTTTTTATGCTTTTCACATCGTAGAGTAGAACTTCCATCTACTTTACTTGAGACATCCATATCGTCAAAGTCTATATTCAACGACTCAATAAATAGCTTATTTTTTTAAATTTCGTATGTCAGCGAGCCATTCTCGTTTTACATGACCCTCAACATATACGATAGGACACATGTCATCTTCCCCTTGAATCTTTAACTGCAGCTGTTACAAAACCTTCAGCCATGCTATATGGAACGTTTTCATAGGCCCACTTTAGACGATGATGATTGCGAATCAACCATGATGCTTCGTATCTCTCAGATTTTGCTAATCGATAGCATTTTACCGATAATGTCGATGGTGAATCTTCTTTCCATTCGAACTCTATTCACACATCTACAGTAGCATTTTTTTATAGGCTCGTTCTGATGCGATCAATGATTAACCGTGAGAGGGCCGTTACAGTAAGACTTGGCGATGGTTAGAAGAACGAGGTGAAGAACGATCACTATTCCAGTCGTAATGGTATTTACGAAATCGAAAGTACATATTGCACAAAATGCCGAAACTTTTTCGAAGTCCAAATTCGAGTCATCTTGAGAAAAGAATGCTGAATTGAGATAAAGTTTAATACTTGTTAGTTTGCAGTCGGTGAATAATATAATGTCCTTTGTCATAGATTATCTTTTTTACCAGTCTGCGCCGCACCAATTACATATTTTGGTTTCTGTAGTTGGCAGGCAGCTTTTAAGGTCCATGAATGTTTCGTTCTGCTTTGAAGCGGTGGACAGTCGTATAGATCAAAGAGCGAAAACTCATATTCAAGTATCGCCCATTTTCCAATGTTCGAAGTAATGATAATTTATTGGTCTAGTCTAATATTATGTGGGGCATACGCCATGGTATCTTGAGCATTAATTTTTGTAGAAAATGTATTTTATGCACAGCACTAGTTTTTCCAGTTCTGCCACAAACCATGATATGCAATCAGCGTTGTGATGTGATCGCTGCAGTGATAGCGATTCGTCATATGAAAAACACATGTAGTAATAAATACTAAATATTTCATGATATTGATACATATCCTCTGCTATGTTCTTCTCATCAATCTTTGCACACTCTCGTCTACTCTCCATCTTTAGTTAAAAACACTCCACGTGAGCATTTACAATGAATGGATGTCGTGCTTTCCGACTGGAGTTGATGATTTGGAGCCACTTATTGATATCATTTGATAGTCGCATGGTGCAGTGCTTCATTGCTCCACAATTGACCTCACGTGATTGCAGTTTATCCTCTGATCTAAAGTAATGAAAACACCTACGAAATAATGGATTTTTGTTTAATTTGTCTAGCACATATAAAACGATATAGTAATTATATTTACTTCACACACCGATGGCATATATATTTTTTTTAATGGCTTTCTCGGTTTATTTCTGCGCTCACGACGCTTGACAGGTCCTTGATCTATGTGAAATGCCATACATTGTTATCCTCGGTATCTTATATGTATAGCAAATTGATGTACTTTTCTTTCACTTATGTTGAGCCACGCGTATCGGAGCTATCTCCTGTTTGGTGGTATACACATTGATGGAAGCACAATTTTTTCTCAAATTTGACCTATAGTCACTGGGAATCCAATATTCGATAGATTCAATACCGTTGAATAATGCATGTAAGAAGATCCATAACCACTGTTTCGTTCCGCTGGGTATAAAGCTTCGACTGTCACCTATGCGAAACATGTGTTATCTCTTGATTGCACATTAATCGCAGCCCTCATAATCATTATCTCCCGTGGCAATGAGATATAACATTCAACGCGTATTGGTTTATACTTATTTACATTTATTGTAAGATTACGTAATTTTCGTAAAGCTCAACCACTTCCACGTTGTTGAAATTCATCAAGTAGGGGTTAAAGTATAGACCATCACGCGTTCGAGTCGATTTCTCGACACATTAACCCATCACCGCTGTGTCCTGCACCCATGCATATAAAATGCCTGTACATGGAATACGTCAATCCTTCTAGATGCGGTATTCGGACTATCAATGACTATTGATGTTTAGTTGATAATCGTTGGCGCTTAATTCGGCTTTGTGTTTTCAGTATTTCGATGAACTCTACGATCTGTTGCTCGCACACAACAAAGTCGTCGATCGAACTTAAGAGTGTGGTTTGGTTGTACAAGATTTCTTCTAATGGTCCATTGTTGTTCTCCATATGGACGAGTTGAAAAATGTTCCCAGAGAGATTCTGCTAACTCACTGCTTCGTTCAAAGTATGGCAACTTTTGAGCGCTGCCGATTATTATTTTCGTCGACCCCATCTAGCTCGGATAATGTAATAGAATCACTTCCACCAGAGTTTTTAAAAATATCGCGTTGATATATATTACCGCGGAAAGCATAAAAAATAAATACATACCCAGAACGAGCCGGTCGGGGTTCAACAGGAGAAAAAAAAGAGTATTTTCTGAGTATTCCAGACTGCGAGTCCATCTGTGCTCAAGTGGTGCATGCAGCGGGATCAGCGGTCGAAGCCTAAAAAATGCTCCGGCCATAGATCCCTAAAGTTGATCGTTTTTGTAATAAAAAACCTCGTTTTCGTATATGTGTTTTGGATATCCAAGACATTACGTGAGCGAAATGTAATTTTTAAAAAATGTTCCCTATGCTCGGAGAGTGGCTCCGAACGTCAACGAAGAAAAGAATGTGGGTGATTTGGTAAGAACTGTATAGCCTCAAAGATCACTTGAATAGGTTTGATGTTGCTCTGCGAAGAGCTCTATGATTCGTGACTGGCTGGACCTCATACACACTGGAACACGTGGCAATATATATATGTTATCATTCAGGGATGCAAACCAAATCTCGGTAGTTCAGTCTCCATGACCTAGACGCTGTTCTAGATCGTAATGCTTGGCGAGCCTGGCCAGCTTTCACCTCCACGAGTGCACACTTTTCTGGACAGCAGATGCCTACCCCACAGAGATAATTAAGAAAAAACGTTTCGTTTATCCCTGGCCAGGATGCAACATCTTGGAAGGTTTTTTTTTCTGCACGTCCCAACTAATGTTGAAAACTATGTACACATCCTGTTGACCATCCCCTGCCCTACTATAACCTTATGAGGATCCAAAAATCGAAATCTGAAGAAGGATTACAACAGCAGTTTTCGTCATTCCAGTCTCCAACCTCCGAGGTGTCATTGTGAAAGAGTCGGAAAACGAAAAATAAGTGAAGAAAAATGTTGAACCAGATCGAAGTGATCGATCTCGTCGATGATGACATGGAAGTGGTGGTGAATATCGCTGATGACGACGACGTGCATGTTTGGGTAGGCGAAAAAGAAGTTATTGATACTGCCGATGATGACGATTATAAGTGTGTGGTGAAATTGAAGTGCTTGCACATGACGACATGGAATTGGCGACAATAAACGAACTGGAAAGTGATACCGAATCAGTGGATAGTGGATTGCGCAATGCGGCAGATGAGGGCTTCCGCTATTTGTGTGAAGTCATAGTGGACCAGCACCAAATAAATCGGTTGAACCGGAAAGTCATGTGTTGTATAAACTATGAATATTTCACCGAAAATTATCGGGCAAAATCTTGTGTGTCGTGCTACGTTGATATGCGGGGCGCGGTTGATCGACTAATTCAAAGATGTGGCCACTTCAGCGAAAGATTCATCAATATCCGGGGAATATTTTGCACCAACTGCGGCGGGTCGACCCACCAAATTTCCATGTGCGACACGTGCCTGAACTTATACTGGGTCGATGGTTAGTATTATCTTTAGTATGATTCAAAATTTGATTATGTTTGATAGATTAATAAGATGCATGATTTTTTATGTTCCAGAATAGGGGATCCGCTGCGGATATTCAAAATAATAAAATGAAAAAAAGGCAAACACACACACAAAGATTTTATGTATAGTATATACTATGTACGGTCATTGTTTAATTTAATTATTACTGTTGTTTTATTGTCATTTAATTCTAAGCATTCATTTTACCCCCTCCCCCCTTCCTTCCACACAAACAAACACACACACACGCGCGCGCGCACACACTCACGCACGCACGCATGCACGCACGCACACACACACACAGACAGACACACATAATACTCATCGACCGTAGCCTTTCTACTTACGATCGTGCTATCACAATTCGAGGATACACGATAATATCCATTTGATCGCGGGTACGGGAAAATTGCGTCGATGTAGAAGAATCCGTTATCTTCGCGTGCCGCCGTTGTCGCGTCGAAGCGACACTTAGCATCTCCGTCGGTAAGAATAAAGGAAAAACACTTTCCGAGTCTCACTTTTACCGTGAGCAAACTTACTCCGTGAGCAAACTTACTCATAATTCGATTCGATGTAGTGTATGTTTCGAAATCGTCGACTGTGGAATAATTTTCGTGGTAAAAAAATCGATCGGAAATTCGGTCGAATATTATGAAATCTCATGATTGAGTAGACGGATCGAAAATGACCCGAACAAAATCGATAGAACAAAATCATATTTCATTGGTCAAATGGCATTAAATTTTCGATTCGTCGCCGCGTTTTCGCGTAATATCGAACAGGGCCTTTACGCACGGACTATTTTCTAAGCGCGTAGGAAAACACCGTGTGCACAGACTCTCAGCGCTACGACTCGAGGCTACGCGAGCGTCTATATCTATATCTATGGAAAAAAGTGTTAAGTGATACATAAAAGGACGTATGTAGTGTATGTTACGAGACAACCGAAGGACTGTTTTCGATTCAACAAATCGACGACTGTGGAATAATTTTCGTGGCCAAAGAATCTTTCGGAAATTCCGGCGAATATTGAGATCTCAAGATTGAGTAGACGGGTCGAAAAATTACCCAAACCAAATCGATAGAAAAAAATTATATTTCATGGGTCAAATGTCATTAAATTTTCGATTCGTCGCCATGTTTTCGCGTAATATCGAATTAAAGTTAAAACGTTGTCTGCTAAAGCCCATCTTACTGTATAAAGAGTCGTGGCGTGTTCGTCAGTCGGTCAGTGGCATCGATCAGTAGCGTCAAATTTTTTTTTTTTACTTGGCGTTAATATGTTGCTGCGTTCCTTGATACAGTCAATTTATAATGAAAATAGATAAAATTATTGTTATTTGAATATTTACAATACCAAACGGATTATTTTTGGAGTCGGTGACAGCCAAGAAGAGATTGACGTCACGGAAGAAACGCGAGTGCAAATTTATAAAAGACTGTAGATCGTATATTTCATTAATTTTTCTTCGCCATCTTTTTTTCTGTAACAATGTTGGCATTATTGGTAATTGGCTGGTACTGACTCAAAAAATGAGTCATTTAGTATTGTAAATATTAAAATAACAATAAGTTTACATACTTTCATTATTAGCTTACAGCGGGAGCATTCAAAGCTTTCTTTAGCTATCACCACCCCATATGGTTTCAGTTTAGTACTACCTAAGAACTAAGACAGAAAAAGCATTGCGTAATTAAATATCTAGTTAAAAAAACATTAATTGGTAATATGTACGGGACCCCAATAGAGGTGCACTTGCCCGACTTGCACTTGGCCGAGTTTTTTCTGCCGCAATGATTTGGTGTAATTTGTTCCAGCTAGCAGCTTGCACGCTCTGGTGGTATGTTTTATTATTGTCTGGGCCCATAGCTTATTTTATTATATACTGCCTATCGTTTTTCGTAGCAATAATGCGGTCTCGTATTGCCTAAACGAATCATTCTGTTTTTGGGAAAACCTGACCTACTGTGTAGTACGTTTTGTGGCAATCTTCTCGTTTCCTGTGTTATTGTGAGTACATGTGGGTCTCTTTGTATGTTTTCTCAATTCAGGTTAAATGGCGTACACTCCTTGTTTTCCTTCACGATAGCTTGTCGGCGGCGCGCAGTGTTGTTCTGGAAGTATTCTATTTAATGCTCTGTTTATATATTGTGCCCCACCAAAATACTTTTATTGCTATGATCGAGGTGATTCGTCCAGCCATGTTTAATTGTCACATCGCTCATTTTTCCTTCGGGCAAATCGCTATACACAACTGCGGGGAATGAGGGTATCCCCGTAGGCGGTTGTCCTTTCAGTTTCCCCTAATGACAGCAAGTTATACCCGGGGCCTATCCCTTCCCCAATATACTACGGGCAGCGATATCTATATATCTCTCTCTTGCTCTCGAAAATCTTTGTATTACAAGCGGTCGCTATCGCAAATTTATTAGAATTCATGACGCAACTTTCCTTTCATTTTTCCGCATCTTAAGCTCTTTCGTTTAGAGCACCAGAAAATAACATCCGAAGCAGGGCAGCTAGCGCACGTGTGTGTGTTGAGTGCATGTGTGAGGCCATGGAGAGGGGGTGATGGAGCAAGAGACTTCCCGGGCAAATACAAGCGTCTTCGCCATAGGTATATTTGACCTAGTCGGGTCGTCTGTCGTCTCCGTTGATTATTAATTGCGTTAGCGCGCCTATCACTTTTATCCTTCGTTACGTACATTCATATATTCGGTTGCTTCTTGCCAGCTTGAGGCGGTGTAGGCCAGCGAAAACATCGACGAGAGAAATCTCCGGGGAGATCTCGACAACTTTCGCTAAATAATCGTATACGGGACGTGCGATGACAATAGATGAAACCTACACTTCGGCGGGTTTTATCTTCAAGCACATGGCTTCATTCGCGTTTATGATGCTACGCGTGTAACTAGAATAGTTTCGAACTCCGCTTGCCTTGTTCCCATTTGTTTCTTCCACTATCAATGAATTACTGTCTAAAGCAACGACGGAATATCAATTCTCTTTACACTTCACTTGCGAAGCTAAAAAATGTGTGTCTGCGATTTTATTATTTTCCGTGGCGGGAAAATGCGAAAAAATAATATCGATGATCTTAACAAGTTAACGCCCCAAGATTGTTGATTGTGATCGAATGGAAACGACAATATTCAATCAATCGTTTGTCGATAACTCCAAGCCAAGCATCACACAATCTAAGTAAAATATATTATTTATTAACGGGCTACATTTACCTAGGTGGGTCACAAAATTGCATTTGCCAAAAATATTTTTATTCAATAGTAATACCTTTTAGCTATATTCCCTAAAATTTGTATAAAAATGTTTGCAAAATTGAATGAGCATCAGCTTCTAACAGTCGGCTGGGCGAGCGGTAGCAGCACCACCGATGTTGTTTGAAGTATATACTTCAACCTTCCAACTCGTTTTTCTCGAAATGCTGTTTTCAAAGTCGGTGGACATGATATATCGAGAATCATTTGTTGGATTGTTCCCAAATTTACAGGAGCCACGATGAGAAAAATTTAAAAGGTCGTTGACGAACTCAGTTTTTGTTAATCGATTCTCACTTTTTAATAGTTACGTAAAAATTTCGACTTTTTTCATAGATTTTGAACGCTCGAGTTTAAATTCGTCGCCACTTTGTTAAAAAAAACAAGATTTGAAAAATCGACTTGTATTAAGTGGTATCTTGAATGACCTTTTTGGTTTTCACATTTCAGATGGATCGGGTTAAGCTGGAGAGTGTCCATCGCCAAACGTCGCGAAACATTTCATTACCTGCCGGCGGCCACGTTTTTGTTGCTTTTCTCCTTTTTTAGTGATTTTTTAAAGGCTCTCAATATATGTACCTCGGTGTTCAAAAAAATGCTTTTGTTTTTCACCAACCATTTCCCCGAAGAAAAAATCGGAATTTGGCCATTTTTTGGGATTGTAGGTGGATGTAGCCCCTCAAGAGTTTGTCAGAAAGGCTCGTTCTTGCTTAAGTAATCGGAGGGTATAGTACGATATCCGGGGCAGCAAGTTTTGATCATTGATTCTTGATATTTGAACCAAAATAATAAGTATTTAAAGAATAAAACATTTGCCGTTTCGACTTCTGTAAGGAATTATTAGCGCTATTAGCGGTATTTGGAAATACGCAAAAAATCAACAATTGTTGTTGGCTTATGGGTACAATATGTTTATTTTATCTTAAATACTGGAAATTGACCGGGCGAGCTTTAAAAAGTATTTGTTTAGTATTGCCTCAAGGGCAAAAAGTTATTCTCTTGCTTGGCCGAGACCCAAATCGGCGCATGCAGGCCATTTGAGTTACCCAGAATACACCACGTTGAGGTTGCCTGCTTAGTATTCCTGGCTCTGATACGGGCTGTTTTAGTGTTTCTTTGTAGTGTTTCTTTGTTCGTGTGTATGTTTGTTTGGGTTTGTTTGGATTGGAGGCTTACATGTCCGAAGAGGGACGAACAGCATCCTTTCAATCCGTTTTCGGACTCCTAGCGATTGAAAGTACTACGTTACTCTTTGTCTAGTCGCATCTATAAGCGAGGAAAATATGATAGTGGTATTTAAAATACATTTTTGGCTTCTAGGACACTGTTGAAACTATATATTTCCAAGATACCTTGCCTGATGTTCCTTGAAATTTTTAAATAAAAAAAAGTAATTTTCGATAACTAACGACAAATTATAATTCTAACGCAAAATGAGCAACATATTAACTTTTACCGCTCTTCATATTTTGTTTATTTTGACTCGGTAATCCTAAATACACCGTCAAATCTTGGCGCCCCGGATATCGTACTGTTGCCTAATCGGAAGATCACTTCGAGCTGTTTCTTCCATTCGAATCTTCCATCCGAAGATCAGACCCTTTTTTGGCAGAGACCAGGAAAACCACAGAATCGTTTTTGGCGGCTTACACTCGATGTTTGAAAATTATAATATTCTGGCCGGGATACATTGCGAGCAAGTATACTTTCGGGTAATGTATTCCCGGCCAGAATAATGATATTTTCTGAAAAGTCAATGCTGACTCGGAGAACCGTGTATAGCTGCTTTGCTTTTTACCCCATCACAGATATTTATCAAATATATTTATAGTTGATTAAAATGAAACTAATACATCTGTCGTAATTCTATTCACCGTTATAAGCATTATTTCCATAAATGATAATCTACGAGAATAAAAATGCCTATCATAGATAACGGCATTACAATAGCTATTCATTTTAACATAACAAATAACCAAATTATTTAATTAGGCAAAAAAGTAAAGCAGACGGTACGTGATATTTAAAATCAAGGTAGCCCTGTGAGGAAATATCAACGGTCTGGCCAAGAAGATATTACCTGAATGTATTTCGCCAACAATCCGCCAAGTAGTTTCAAGCGAAGCGTTTCGCGTAACCAAGTTACCACCATACAACGATAAGACTTCAACCCGTTGTTGTACCACGTACAGAAGTGCTATGCTTACAGCGTGCACTCAGGGGAGATGTGCTTAGTTGACATACTTTGTCTTTTACGATAAATATTTAAATAAATGACGTCTGAATTCGAAGCCAAGCGTATATCCATAAAGATTTATTATTATAATGAAATTGGATCAGTTTCAGGACAGTAGTTACTTAAACAAAAGATAGAAAAATAAAAAACCACATGTCGGTCGACGTGTATAATACGATACACTGCAGTCTAAAATGATATATGTATGCCATCTTATACACGTCGACCGAATTATCCTCAGATACGTTAATTTCTGCGTTCAAGGTTACTTTATAGCAACCAATATTTATTGAAACGTTATTATAGTAACGATGAACTGTTGCCTGCGGTACATTAAAATGTTCGGACACTAACAGCCGACCCATTATATTCTTCTTTGCAGCTTCAATAGTCTCGGTCATGTGTTCTTGCGACTAGCTCTTACGTGTCGAGGTTCGTTGAAAATAGCCAGGCATACTATGACCTGTGTCATCTTACACCGACGTCAAATACTAGATGCGCAACTAAGATCCCAGGTTTCACACATGGATGGCGCTAGCGACACATGTAGGCGGCATACAGGTCTGAAGTTCGGTGTCTCTATAGCTTGGACATCTGTTAAGAATACCCAGTCGTAATATAAACAAATATTGCAACACAACGACCTTTTTTCTAAGCTCGAAAATCTGTCAAAGTTTGTGCCAAATAAACAGCATTTGCGGGAAGCATTGCTTTTCTGCTTCAACCTAAAAAAAAAACAGCAGCTGAAGCACGTCGGTTACTTGAGTAGGCCTACGGCGAACATATACCATCAAAAACAAGGTGTGAAGATTGGTTCAAGCGGTTCAGAAGTGGCGATTTTGAGACTGGGGACAAGGAGCGCTCGAGAAGACTGCAAACATTTGCGGACGCCGAACAGAAGATCAACTTGCCGAGGCATTAAATGTGACTCGGCAATGTATTTCGAAACGTTTGCACGTCATGGGTGAAATTCATAAGGAAGGAAAGTGGGTGCCGCATGAGCTGACTCAGAGACAAATGGAAAATCGAAGGGCCACTTCCGAAATTTTGCTTTTGCGGCAGAACAGAAAGAGTTTCCTGCATCAAATTATTACTGGCGATGAAAAACCGATATATTTCGAAAATCCCAAACGCAGAAAATTTTAGCTTTCACTTGACGAAGCGTAAACATCGACGGCACGGCGAAATCGCTTCGGTAAAAAGACAATGCTCTGCGTTTGGTGGGGCCAGAAAATAATCGTGTACTATGAGCTGCTAAAACCGCTCAATGGGCATCGCTACCGACAACAACTAATCAATTTGAACCACGCATTGCTCGAAAAACGGCCAGAATGGGACACGAGACACGAACGTGTGATATTGCAGCACGACAACGCTCCGTGCCATCGCAGTTCCATCGTCCAGGACACCATAAAAACACTGAAATGGGGTCTGCTACCGCACCCGCCGTATTCGCCAGACCTGGCCCCTTCAGACTATCACTTGTTCCGGTCGACGGCGCATGGCTTCGGTGGGCTACACTTGGCCAATGACTATGCAGTACAAAATTGGTTGGACGAATGGTGTCAGTCTAAAGACGCGTCTTTTTATCGTCGCGGTATTTATGTATTGCCAGAGAGATGGCAAAAATGTGTAAATAGCGAGGGACAATACTTCGAATGAACCGTTTTTTATATTTGTCTTGAAATTTTCGATTTTTTATTGGAAAAAAAAAACCCGGAAACTTAGTTGGGCAGTATTACGATATCTGTGGCCCCTAATTCTGACCACGCAGTCTTCATATTTGACCCAAAATAGGACTTTTTTCAAGAGTGCTAAAAATCGAAATTCGACCCTTAAGGGGGTGAAACGGAGGTTTCAAAGCTTATATGAGACAACATATTTTTTGGTCAGATTTGCTCAAAAGTCGGTATAAATACACTCCAATACAAATAATTACACATGTATTTGTTTGATATATTTATGCCAACTGAAACAAACACAGTTATGGGGCTAAAAAAGTACTACTTGACTGTCTACACGCACCAAACACAGCGGAAAACATCTAGTGTTCTATATCAAATCAATTTAGTAAGTTTCAAGTAAATCTGGTAAAAAAATATGTTTTCTCTTATCAACGTTAACACTCCCGTTTAACCCCCTTAAAGGTTAAACTTCATAAATTGTTGAAATGCCTTTTTAATTATTTGTATTTTAGTGTATTTATGCCAACTTTCAAGTAAATCTGACGAAAAAATATGTTGTCTCATACAAACTTTTACCCTCCCGTTTAACTCTCTTAAGGGTCCACTTTTAGGAAATGCAGAATTACGTGTTCAATCATTTGTATTGTAGAGTATTTACACCAAGTTTCAAGCAAATCTGTAAAAAAAAATATGATGTCCCATACAAACTTTAAAACTCCTGTATCAACCCCTTAAGGATCGAATTTCGATTTTTACCACTCCTCAAAAAAGTCTTATTTTGGGTCACATATGATGGCTGCGTGGTCAGAATTAGGGGCCACAGATACCGTAATATCCCCAAATACTCCGCCTCATTAAAAATTTAAAACCTCTGTTTCACCCCCTTAAAAGCCGAATTTCGATTTTTTGTATTCTTGAAAAAAGTCTTATTTTGGGCCAAATATAAAGACTGCATGGCCAAAACTTGGGGCCACAGATATCGTAATATCCCCCTTAGTTGCGTACCTAGTATGTTAACTTACCCATAAGTGAATGCAGATTTTGTTTATTCGTTGTGACAAAAACTTTGGAGTTAGCATATCTGTTTTGCAGTATTTGTGAAGTACAGTGACCCTAGATTATGAATAATTGGTTCAACCAGAACAATTCTTACCCGACGGGTATTTCAGCACCAAATAACAACATGGTTAGTTTTTTCAGCATTGCAAAATGACAAAAAATTACTACGTAAAAGCTTACGTTCACTGACGGCTATATTAGATTTCGCTACTAGCAATACTTATTAGCAGACCATCCCGTGCAGAAATGTGACCGGGCATTCCCTACTTTGTGTAGGGCCTTGACCAGCCGTGCCTCGTCTGATTTACCTGGCCGGGCCCTCTCATGGAACAAACCCTGAATATCACAAAATCGTTTTTCCAAAATCCAAACCCTCTAGGTTTGGAAATTACGATCTTCTGGCCAGAACACATTGCTTTGCGTTTGGCCGCATCGAAGATATTTATAATTGATTAGGATGAAACTAATACTTCGGTTGTATAATATTCACCATTAAAACCATTCATTATATCAATGATAATGGACGAGAATAAGAATGCTTATCACAAATACCGGGATTACAATAACTAACGGTTTGAGCATTACGAATAACCAAATTATTTAATGAGGGAAAAAAGTAAAGCAGGTCATTCGTGGTTTTTGCACGCCTTGTCGCCTCTCCAGGAAATATCAATTTTCTGGCCGGGAAGACATTACCTGAATATATTTTGCCAACAATCTATTAGGGGGTTGTAAGCGAAGCGCATCGCATAAGCAAGGTGCCAACGTATGAGGATAAAAGTACGACCTGTTATTGTACGACAATACTGCGACGGATAGGTCGTCTCAGGTGCGAGCTCCCCCCGAAACGCGAGGGCCAGCAATGTTATTGCGGCCGGTCATTGCCTTCATGCGATCTCTTATCTCTCGGTGGGCATATTGAAAATCGAAAAGAGTCAAGTGGGGGGAAAAAGATTCTAGAAAATTCGACGAACGACCAAGACACTTGAGAAGGGGAACAAAAACGCGGCAAAAGATGAGTATAAAAGAGCCGTTCTGGGGCCACAAATGGGTTTTCTCTTTTCGACCTCCAACCCTGACGCAAATAGCGAAAGAAGGTACTGGTACGAGCTGAAAAGCGAGGAAGATATCGAAGTAAGGAAAGCGTCAAGGAAAAGAGGAAGGAAAAGGAGCGAAATAAAAGAGACATTATTGGTTGACATTTCACTCCTCATTGCGGCATTAATAGTGAAAAGGCAGCGTTCAATAATCCCGATTAAGGAACGTGTGATTCGGCGCAAGTAGCGAAAGGGAGTCCTAACGGATACCCGATTAAGAAAGGTGCCAATTAACGCAAGTAGCGAAAGGTAGACGTGAATGCGCTTGAGTAACGAAAATGCTGCGATTAAGAGAGAAATGAAAACGGAAGTCTCAGATAATAATAAAAAGAAAACAGATAAAAAAGAGTAGAGAAATTTAAAGTCGCGAGGATTAAAAACAAATCCAGCTGACGAGAGTCAGAAACGTCGGAGCAAGGAAAGAAATAGAGGGAGATAACAGCTGGCTCGCACCGAGAGATAGAGAGAGCGAGAGAGACGAACAAACACATGGGCAGTGGCCGCAGCAGGCCGAGCTGTCGAAAATGACAGATACGCGAGCGAAATAAATATACCAGAACACACCAACACAAATGCACATTTATACACTGCGGCTTACTACTCTCAAACACACACACGTCACACCTATCCAAATACACAAAGCGAAGATACACACACACACAAACACATATGTAACCCCGGCGGCGGGCGCACCAGATTAAAGGAGACACGTACACAACACACACACCAAAGAGAATTAGAACCGAAAACCAGGAAAGATCTGCGAGCGACACAAACACACACACACACATACAATACCTACCTGCGACGACGCGATGACACACACACACACACACACCCACACACCACATGGGGAGATAGGGGGGCGGGGCTCGTATATAGATATAGACATTGATGTAGAAATATCTATATAGATATAGATATACATATAGAGATATCTATTTGGATATAGATATGGATATTGAAATGTCTATATAGATATACAGGGCAGGAGGCAATTAAAATACCTCCCGTGGACCAACAGACACGGGAAACAAACCTCGATAGCAAATGATTATGGGAAGTCCAATAAAGGATATACCGATTAGGGTGCAGGGGCACAGAACCCCAGTACCGGCGCCTTCAGGGAGTGACCAAGCGGGCTCCCGGGCGTCGTCATCGAACAACCGCAGTACCATGGAGGTGGGCTACTTGGCCACCATGGCGCACAATGTTTCAAGTGAGGAAAAGGAAGAGACAGGTGGAAACCGAAAGGAGATTTTGAAGTTGGTGGAGAGGTACGGAAAGACGCTGGAGAGCCTAGCCTCTTTTATCCAACAGAAAAAAAACCTCCACAAAGAGATCCAGCGGTGGGTTCCTATGCTCACCAGTACTTGGAAAGGTATAGAGGACCTGATAACGTGGAGTGCAAAGCCACAGGCGACAACGTCGACTGGAGGAACGCAAACCACGCCGACCATAAGCCAAGCGAAATAGACTCTCCCTAACAAGGAGAGGAACGATGAAGGCAAGGACGTGGGCGGTACCCCGACGCAAGTAAGCAAGGCGAAGAGGAAAAAGCGGGTTACACCGACGTCGACCGAAGGAAAGAAGCCAAGGAAGAAGCAGCTGGTGGAGCCATTGGCTGGTCAATCCGAGGATAAGGGCGAGAGATCAGAGCCAGAGTGGCAGACTGCGCGAAAGACGAAAAGATCGCACAAGATATCCCAGAAGCAGCCTCAGAAGAAGCCGAAGAAACCTCGCAAACGGCCGACTCTGCCCAACGCGTTCGTTATCCACAAAAAGGGTGACTTGAGCTATGCGAAGATCTTGAGTCGTATAAAGAAGGATCCAGCACTCAAGGATGCAGGTGAATGCGTCCAAAAGATACGCAGAACGAACGCGGGAGATCTGCTGATCGTTCTGAATAAGGGGGGCTCAGCCAAAGCACCGGAATTGCGAAACCAATTCGAAGGTGTTCTTGGTGAATCCGCAACGGTCCAGAGTAAAGTCCAGGAAGTTGATCTGGAAAGCAAGGACCTGGAAGAGGACGCGACGAAGGAGGAGATATCGGGGGCCCTGCAGAGAGTCTTGGGACCGGACTATTCAGTCACGGAATAATCTCTTAAATCTCTGCGTAAAGCATATGGCAGGACTCAGACCGCGGTAATACGACTCATGGTGCCTGCTGCCCGGAAACTTCCGGATACAGGAATCATCCGAGTCGGCTGGTGTAATTGCAGAATCCGAGAGGTGGTGAGACCACTAAAGTGTTTCAAGTGCTGGAAATTTGGACACTTATCACGGAACTGCAAGAGCAACGGGGGCGGGCTAAAGACTGCATCAAGTGCGGTAACACTGGCCACAAAGTTGCCGAATGCACAGCAAGCGCAAAGTGTGTCATATGTGCAGAAGCGGGAGATGGGGCACCCTCAGCCCACATCGCAGGTAGCAGTCGATGTCCAGCATATACGCGAGCGCTCCAGGCTCTTCAGGCACTCCAAAAACGATGCAAATGAGAGTACTCCAGCTTAACCTCAACCATTGTGAAGCAGCATAGGACCTGCGCATGCAGACTATGCGCGAGCTGAAGCCTGACTTGGCGATACGCTGGGAACCATATAGACATCTAGACACGTAACCTTGGGAATCTGACGCAAGTGGGAAGGCCGCAATTTGGTCCTGCGGAAAGCTTCCATTTCAGGATCTTGCGATTCGGATGGAAACTGGTTTTGTGAGAATAAAAGCCAAAGGAGTTCATTTCTACAGTTGTTAGGCACCGCCTAGCCTGACGACTGATGAGTTTGAGAATTTTCTCGACAACTTAGTCGCAGACGCTAAACAACGCTTCCCGGTAGCCATAGCCGGAGATTACAATGCGTGGGCTGTGGCAAGCCCTGCTTGAGGCTATGATCTTATTGGATGTAGTACTACTTAATGGAGGTACAAAGCCCACTTTTGTTAAAGGTGAAGCCTCCTCTATAGTGGACCTCACTTTTGTGAGTAGTAGCCTGGCCAGAGGAAACCAGTGCACTGGGTTGTCAGTGATATCTATACTCACAGTGATCATCAAGCGATTCTCTGGGAGATTCGCGGAGACTTCAGCAGAACAGCGAATGCACCGAAGACAAACGGGAAGGGCTGGAAAGCGAAAATGTTTGACGTGGACTTGTTTCGTGAAACTTTTGACACCAGACCCCTCGCAGCGTAAAGTGCAACCGAGAAGGTCAAGGTGGTCATGCAGAGGGTCACCGAAGCATGTGATGCCACAATGCCATGGAAACGTAATGTGGACTTCCGACCGGTGGTACACTGGTGGAGCGGACAAATTGCCGGCCTCCGAAGGGAGTGTCATCGAACTCGCCGCCTAGCGCAACGAGCTCGAGGCAAACGCTCGTTCCCCCATTTGGAAGAACAGCACAGGAAGGCACGCTTGAAGCTTAAAAAGGCTATCAAGCAGAGTAAAGCTGAAAGCTGGGGCGAACTGCTCAGCGAGGTGGAAGATGCTCCCTGGGGCAGGCCGTAAAAAGTAGTAGTGACTCGGCTGAAAAGCCAGCCAATGCCATCGCCTGTGGACGCAGCCCTGCTGGAAGAATTGTTACACATCTGTTCCCTGAGCAACCCGAGGAGGACTACCAGCTCGAGGAGGACGTCGATGAGAACATCCCAGCCATTACTGAAAAAGATCTTCTTACGGCGATTGCCAGGGTGGGCAACAATGAAGCCCCCGGCATGGATGGAAAACCCAACATCGCACTCAAGGCAGCGATCAAGTTGGCACCGGCAATATTCCTGGACATGTACAATGCGTGTCTCAAGGAAGAAATCTTCCCGGACAAGTGGAAGTAGCAGAAGCTAGTGCTCCTCCCGAAAGGAAAGAAGCCACCGGACGAACCTTCATCCTATCGTCCGCTCTGTATGCTGGATGCCGCCGGAAAGATCTTTGAGCGCATCATCCATAATAGGATTGAGAAGGTCGTGGACCCTCTATTGGCGGAGAGCCAGTTTGACTTCAGAAAGGAGCGCTCTACTCTGGATGCCCTAACACAGTGGTGAAGCCGCCGCAGGAGTCGACTGCGGGGAAACGATGGGCAAGAGGGTCCAAGAAGTACTGCGCAGTTGTCGCTCTCGACGTTAAAAAGGCTTTCAATTCGGCGATATGGAAGTGTATCATGGATGCCCTGAAAACATTAGGTGTGCCATGGTACCTACGGAGAATAGTGGCGAGTTACCTATGTAATAGGTTGCTCATGTACGACACAGAGGATGGTATAGGCTGAAGACGTATAGGGTGACTGGAGGAGTTCCTCAGGGCTCTGTACTTGGACCGCTTCTGTGGATCATCATGTACAATGATCTGCTGCTATTACAATTGCCAAAAGGAGTGTCCATCGTAGCGTTCGCAGATGACGCGGCGCTGATGGTCATCGCCAACTTCCTGGAGCAAATCACCGCACTCTTCGGCGAAGCTTTCGCTAAGGTAAAGGAATGGATGTCTTCTGTTGTACTGCAGCTTGCAGCCCACAAAATAGAAGTACTCCTCGTATCCAGCAGGAAGGTGATGGAAACGGTGACGCTCAGGGTTGGAAACGCCGAAAGCACATCCCAACTGTTCATTCGGTACCTGGGTGTGATTCTCGACGCGAGGCTGAACTTCAAAAAGCAAACCGAGCAGATCAGCAGAAAGGCCGCTGGGGTGCCCATTGAGGTGCTCGTCAAGGAGCGTAGATCGACGTACCAGCAGAAGGGAGCTAGAAACCCCAATTATGCAAGGCCAGAAGTGAGAGCAACCAGTTTCAACCAGTGGCAGACGATGTGGGCTGCTTCTACCGAGGGAAGGTGGACATATCGACTAATCCCAAAGGTGGAGATATGGGTGAACCGTCTACACGGGGAGCTCAACTATTATCTCACTCACGTGATCTCAGGACACGGCTGTTTCCGGGCTTCTCTCTATAAGTTTAATTATGAAGATTCCCCGGACTGCCCAGCACGTAAAGCAGTCGAGGAGAACGCTGAACATGCATTGTTCCAATGCCCACGTTTTAGTGCCTCCAGCGCGATAGTCGAGGATTAGCTGGAGACACGCATCACCCCGGACAACCTAGTTGAGTTGATGCTGAAGTCAGCAGACGCATGGACAGCGGTATCAGCTTATGCTGCCGCAGTAATGGAGGAGTTGCGACGTGCAGAACGTGCGAGGAAGAAGACGACGCCGGAAGACCAGGCAATCATAGATTAAATCAGCGACACGAACCCCTAAACCACTCATACCATCTCGAGTGGAACGGGGGATGTAAGGTCGTCTGATAACAATGCAGGAAGAGCTACGGCTAAGGCCTCTCCCGCAATGTAATACCTAGCGGTCGTCCCGCGGGAGAATTTGTAAGGCCACAGCGGAACGGGGGTTTTAGTCGGTGCAAGCCCGACACACGGCAATTATTTGCTACGGTGCGGAGCCATTTTCCCGCTAAACCTCTTTAAACAATAAAAAAACACACACACAGTCAAACATATGCGTACACAAAAACATGCAGCGTGAGTTGAGTGAGACTCTGCACATACACACACACACACACAAATAAGCACGAATATCGGGCAAGCGAAGCGACCAGCGACGAATTTCTAATGTACAGGCGGATTCACAAAAGATTGTACAAACGTTCAGAAGAAATTTAGCAATAAATCTACGATTATTATTTGCGAAAAAGGTCTCGACTAATTTGCTCCCCAATCGAGTCCCGAACCCAAAATATATTTAATGTAATTAGGGGTTACCCGTTACAATACAGTGTCGGATTTATACTTTTCTTAAGTATAGGCCACTTGATACTCGTGAAATAACCCTTTTCACTCGAATTCTTTTTCACTCGAATAGTAAGTGGTGAGCAAGAGTCACCTCTCGAGTGCAAAGGGATAATAAGTATCCGTAACACTATCTATTTTACTCTCGTAGATCGCCAAAAGCCCTTCCAGTACTTCATCATTTCTCCGTCCAGTTCCTAATCGGTTCCCGAAAAAGGCACTGCCGGATCGGGGCCTGACATACGACCTGTTACATAGCAAACCTGATACACGCTGGAACACCTGACGATGGCCTAATTTCATATTGGAAAGGCAGATATTGGGCAGTACTCAAATTTCTACGTGGGACAAAACGTCATCGTTACTCGTACAGCGCGAACATAAGAAAATATATTGAGGGTGTGTCGTCTTATCTTACTATGTCTTCTTGAGCACAACTCGTCCACGCTTTTGATTTTGTGATACTTGTGAAATAATAAGTATCAGCATCACCGAATACTACATATTTTTACTAGGGTACAGGGCAGAGTACTGTCAGTACACGATCACCTCCCTCGAAAGTTGTAGGCAAGTTTGATCCCCTTCCTCGTCAGCCCTGACTATCCTGATTTTATTTCGTTTTTTTTATTAAGGCTTAAACAATTGCTCCGATGTAATAATATCATCAAAATATAAATAGCGGGTGGAAAAAGTATTAGCCGTACATATAGCTTATAATGTTGTAATCTTGATGGCTGTGTTAAAATCATTAAATGATAATATGTCTATGCTGCAAATGTTTTATTTTTATACGGTTACATGTACGATTAAACGACCATAAATTTAATTGGTGTTATTGCTAAAAAAAAATAACACTCAATTGAATGGAAATGACCACACTAACCATATTTTTTGATAGCGTTTAGCAGTGTACATATATTTTTTAATCTCACGATGGTGCGATCGCTTAAGCCGTACCGCTGTTGGGAAGGAGAAAGGTGGACTATTTCTTTACCTTTATTCACAAAGCCGAACATACTAATGGAAAGTCATCTTGAAAAGAAGGATTTCGAATAAAAATAAATGAGATTTTTTAAGCGTAGATCAATTAATGAACAAAAACGAATCCAGCTGAATCAATTTAATTCCCAGGGTGCGGTGACCTCCGCGATCACCAGGAATGTGCAGAGTCGGGGTGGCGTGAGTTTGGCTGCGTTCGACCACTCAGGGCTCGATCACGCGATGCTGACGGAGCGGAGTTTCCTGTTTCGTTTTCGCTTCACTTTTCCATCCCCGCTCTCCAACAATAATTATAACCATTGTTGAAGAGCGAGAAATACTTTTTTCCCCAATTTAGTCTCCAGTAGAACTCCGAACTATCGAGTACTGGAAAAAGAGGCTCCTACCCGTTAGCCTTCGCATAGCGTCCCGTAAATCTCGCGGATGCAGTACAACCCCTTTGTAACCGTCGTTTAGTCGCGTGGGTTGTTAGCTGTTCCGTGAAGTTGCTCGCGTCGCGAATATAAGTCTCGGGCCGATAATTTTAAGATCTTTTAATATTTCTTTGATTATACTAAATGTAGTTTGGTCTGATTTCATTATACCGGTATTCCTATTATTTGGCGATAATCGCAGTACGTGCGCTACATTAAATTAGCAATAAATTTTCCGATCAATTATATTGCTTCGATAACACTCTGCGAGTGTTATACTATCATCAGTTCCATCTCGTGCCTGCGCGTTATTGTGTACCATCTCCACGTAGTCACCCGCAGTGATTCAGCGACATCGAAGTGTAAGTCGCTCATATCTATATTGCAACGTTTGTATGGTGTGCGGGAGAGTGTATGTGTATGCATGAGAGTGTGCGAGTAGGACGCCGCACCGAGACTCCTTGCGCTATCATATGTCAGACTCGCGTCAGCTATTCGCCTTTTAAACGTGCGTTATATCGCATTCCTTTTAATTGTCTTTAATCTTTATCTGTATTTTGCGCTACCGCATTACTTATTGCTATAATATACATTAATTATTGGTTGGGTGAATTTATGTCTTATCGTTATTTTCCTATTTCACCCATTCCAGGACACAAAATAAGCGGGCCCGTATGGGACGCAAAGTAGAGAGAGCCCACATAAATAATTTAACTCGTGCTTCTCGCGAGTAGAGTTGTGGGGAAATAAATACCCCGTGCATTCGGCACGTATCAGCTGAAACGATGGAGCGAGGCCATCGGACACCGTCTCTCCCAAAATGATTTTGTTTGCGAACTTCACTTTTCTGATGATACCGTCAGAGAAGATCGTATTATAATGGCTGATGGGAGCACTGTGATAATTCCTCGCATCCAACATTCATTCGCTCATCTATCAATATTGTATTGTAGTAATTAATTGTTCTATTATGCCTTTAATTTTTATATTACTATACAAACATTGCTGCGAGAGTGAGGCTGAAGAGACAGTTATAATTGATTAAAAAAAATATTTGATTCTATTATAATTGATAATTATTCGTTTGATTGTTTATTTACTTTTCTTATTTATTTTACAAATAAACCTGACTCGTTTTACCCATATTCTTCTAATGACATAGGCATGCTTCGCAGCTGTTTCGCAGCTCTTTTGCCTTTAATTGCCTTTAATTTTTATATTTTATTTATTTTTTATTTTTTGATTACCTTGTTATGAACCGCGATGGGTACAGCATCTGCGATGACCGAATGTTGGATGCTGGGAATTATCACAGTTCTCCCATCGATGGAGCGAGATGCCCTCGCTCCATCGTTGCAGCATATTCTGCAGACAAAATAAAATGTATGCAATTGACAAAGAAAGGAAACGAAGTAGGTTGAAATTTCATATCCACCAAGTCATAGAACTAGCGTATTCTCTTTTACAAATAAATTAAAATTTCACTCATGTGCATTGACTTAAATATTGGGTGCGTTTTCGACAGCAAAGCAGTGCTGCTCAGCGATTTTCCGCTAGACAAAGGGACCACGCACACTGGTTACTAAACAGCGCTGCTAAGTGCTTTGCTATCAAAAACGCATTCATTCACACAAAAAATCATGTTTGTTGTCTCGCATAACTGGCAAGGGGAAAAGTTAGAGCTGACGACTTACTTTTGAAATTTTGAAAACCATCTGTTGTCGTAATCCCATGCGCGTACGTTTCGCCCTGACGGCGGTTCGCCCAGTGTGACACCCCAGGTATTTGAAGGGTTTGCCCATTGCGATGAAGCACGCTATAATAAGTAATAAGTAATAAACTAGTATAAAAAACAAGTAATACACCCAACATGGTTTTCATAATTACACGTGGCAATATGCACGTTAACCTCAATTTATTCAATCCACGAATTACAGTAGCAATATATTACTGAATGTCATGTGATATGTCATATAATTTTTTTTTAATAACGTTTTCTTAACTTAAAGGGGAAAAACAAGAATGGCGTATTTTGCCAGGGTCTATATCATAGAAACCTCGAAGTTTGTTTGTTGATCACTTCGTTGTATCACCAACGCCATACTTCAAATTGATAGCCCCGCAACACAAGCGCTTGCCGTGGCTGAATTTCGAAGTAATGTCTTTCATTAATTTCATAGGCCACTTTTTTGACGATTCTGCCATAAGCGTGCAGGCTCTTTTACTCTAGTCTTCATGGCACATACGGTAGTCGAGACTGCTAACGTCATAACTGTCAGTTAGATTGATCTTTCCTGTAACCTCGTCCGCCAAATTTTAATTTCATATGTGTTTATTTTTCTTTTGAGCCGTAGTGATGCTCTACATTCTATTGAACATATTATATTCCTTAATCAGTTCTAGCAGAGTCGCTTTAGTTCATGTGAATAACGTCTGTTTGTCACAATTTTTTTACTATCTTATCTGTCCGTTTTGTTTCCCTGTTTGGTTCATTTCTAGTTAGGAGAGAGCTAAAATGTTGTGTTAGCTATTAGTTTATTGTTGACTGATTCTAAAACATTATGACAAGTGTGCCATAAAATAATAAAAGGCTTTGTCGGTAATTTAAATGTAATAAAACTACATGGAAAACATTTGTCTTTGACGTTTTGTGTCCGTTACAACTGGCCCTGTACCAGGGTCGGTTGTAACAGGGGCAGACTGGTTTCAAAATTCATCTTTTTCGGTAACTATTGCACCTGGAATTTGGATTGTAGAACTAGTTTCGAGATGGATTAATACCCTTTCATTTGCGAATTTCCTTCAAGGCTTGGTCACCCAATGGTGATGGTACGGACCATAAAAGCAGAACTATTATAACCGTACGCAGTCCACACACCTCCCACTTTTTCCCGATTCAACGCGAATGATTTCTGTACGGGCAAGTGCGCCCAAAATTATTTGTCAATTCTAATAAGTAGTATGGGGACGTGGTCCCGTTCCATCGATTCAGATCTCGTAGTCTCCAGCAGGCGCTAAATATAAAATTCAGAGTACATTAACATTAAAATGCTCTCCCTCTAGCAGACGAACTTTGGGTATTCGAGTCAATGAGGTTGACGTCTGCGGGCGCTGCGGTCCGCCATGAGCGAGGAATACTTAAGAGAAAAGGAGCCAGGGCTTGCATGACCAGTGCAGCCAGATCGCGCGTAAAAGTTAGTCCCTCCCTAGTTTTTTACGCGCCCATCACCCAATCATAGTAGCGCGTGTCCGTGAGCGAGCGACGCTCGGACATCTTCGGAAAGAACCGAGCACGGTCGAAGTTTCCCGACCGCGCCTTCGGCAGGTACACCAATACATGGACGCTGAGCACGTTCATGTGCGGCCAAGCCGAAACGAAGGCGTCGAGGGAGAAAGCAATCTGAGCACGACTCGCGCGTGACATCACCCGACGGCACGCGTGAGGCTTTTAGATGATTTCAATGCTTATTTAGCTCTTGATTCTCTGCGTTACTAATGTATAGAAAAAAATGTATCGCGCACTCTGATCGCTTATTTTTTTAGTTTATACGTTAATTTAAATATAAATTACAACTTATTTATCTTATATAAAATTGGTTACGCTTTACTCACACCCGACCTTATGCCAAATAAAATTATAATTCACAAAAGTAAGCGGAAATATATTTATATTCGTATTATTATATTAATTCTCATACTTTCATCAAGCGATAAAGCATTATCCCCAAAAAGTCCGCAGGGGCCCCTAGTGCAAATTTTTCTCAAAATTTTCCATAATTTCTCATATTTCAGTCATATTTGAGATTTTCGGGGAAAAAATGATTTAAAACAGATTCAAGTTTTGGTCTATTTCCCAAAAACACATTTTTTTTAATGGAAAATTCATGATTTCTCATTTTTTTCCCGGAAATTTCTCTTTTTCCTAAGACCTGAGTGAATGGCTGCGGAGATAGTCGGAGAAAAGTTAAAGATGAAAAGAAATGAGATTTTCGTAAAAAAAACTTATTATTATTAATTTTTTCCGGAAATTTCCCTCTTTCCTATTACCTGAGTGAACGGCTGCGAAAATATTCGGAGAAAGTTTAAAGATAAAAAAGAATTGAGATTTTCGCGAAAAAAACTTGTTATTATTTTTTTTCGGGAACTTTTTCTTTTTCCTATTGAGTGAACGGCTGCGGAGATATTCGGAGAAAAGTTATAAATAAAAAAAATGAGATTTTCGTAAAAAAAAGTTATTACATTTTTATCCCTCATAATTCTGAGAAATAATGAATTTCCGAAATTTTTGCAAACATTATTTTCCTTAAGGGGTAACACCACTGTAACGGCCTGCCACGAAGCATTTTAGACAAATAATACTTGGGGTAATTATTAGGCATATATTGAAGTATATTGCAAAAAAAAAATTATGGGAAAATATTACAAAATGGCGACACTGCAGCAAATTCTTCCGAGGCATGTTGAACTTAAGGTGCTCTGCGGTACGTAGTATAACTTGTGGCAATTTTAATCTGGACAAATTTTTTTATTTAATCTAGATGAGTGTAACTAATGAACCACGTACGGGATTTTATAAATATTGATTTTTGAGTAATGGCCGAGTATTCGACTAAAAATGTTTATTTAGATGTAATAAAACAAAATTATTTTTTCAAGATTAAAATTGGCACAGTTATACTGCGTGCCGCAGAGGTTCGACATGCTTCGGAAGAATTGCTGCAGTGTCGCTATTTTGTAATATTTTCGGATAAAAATGTATCGCAATATACTTAAATATCTGCTCAATAATTAGATTAGTTATTTCCTGTACGGCCGTTATAGTGGTGTTACCCCTTAAAGTCTTCATATAATTTCCGAGATTTTCCCGTGATCGTAATTGAAATGATGAAATATTCGGAAAAATTCGGAGAAATTCGGAGAAACTCAGATGTTTGCGTAAAAATAATTGTCCGCAAAACTCCGAATTCTTTATATTTGTTCCAATTCATAGAAAAATTCGGAAAAATTTTCTGGGAAAAATCGGAGTTTTTCGGGAAAAAATTTGCGCATGTAGAATCGTTCCCCGCGTTCGGTGCTTTTTTTAAAATTATTATTACTATTAATTCTTATTTGATGAGTTATTTTTATTTATCATTATCATTTTAATTAGTTATCTTTTAGGGTCGAAAAATTTATCGCGCACTCTGACCGCTTATTTTATTAGTTTGTACGTTAATTTAAATATAATAATAAATCTAAATTACAACTTATTTATCTTCTAAGAAATCGTTTGCGCTTTACTCACACCTGTCCCTATGCCAAATAAATTGTAATTCATAAAAGTAAGCGGAAATATATTTATATTCGTATTATTATATTCATTCTCATATACTTTCATCAAGCGATAAAGCATTATGATAATATGATAAATATGATAAATATGATAAATATGATAAATATGATAAATATGATAATATGATAAATATGATAAAATATGATAAAGCATTGTGATAATGCTTTATCGCTTGATAAAAGTATATGAGAATGAATATAATAATACGAATATAAATATATTTCCGCTTACTTTTATGAATTACTAGCTTTTGCCCGCGGCTTCGCCCGCGTGGATGTCGGAAAATATCCCACGGGAACATACTACCGTGATTAAAAGTACCCCATTTGTTAATCTAGGTAAACAATGTCTTCTCACATTGCTTATTATAGTATCCGAGGTGCGGCGCGCGGATTGATATATGATTGCTGGAGGTCCAAGTGGGCCACCACATGGCTAACGATTTGCCCGCGCACCTCCCTGGCCATCACTTGTGTGTCATACAGTAGATAGGAGAGGGCCCGAAACAGCCAGGCTCATTCCCCAATTATAGGAACTATGGTATGAGGCACCAAAATCCCATCAATTGTTAATGATTCAACAGCCATTGTAATAGATAGCAAAACGTAACTGTTGTTTTTTTTAACTAAGTCAGGGTAAAGAAAATATTATAAAAAATAATTTTGAAAACTTGGAAAACAAAGGAATGCGCTGAAAAGCACAGTTTTCAAAAGACAGTTTTGTACTAAACAGTACAGTTCAGTTGTATTGTAAACGATCGCTGCGCTTGTGCTAAACGTGTTATCTGGACAAATGTTGCATTTATAATGAGTTGGGCCGCCTTCTCGCACTGATTATATAGTATCCGAGGAGCGGCGCGTGGATTGATATATGATTGATGGAGGATAAAATCTCTAAAACCTAATAATATAACCTAATAATGGGATGGAAAATTACCTACTTAAATGCCAAATATGTAGGCAACTTTAAAGTGAAAATATCAAATCCTCTTTATTCTCTATCCTGTGAGAATTAGAAAAAAATAGTTACGTAAATAATCGCCGTTAACCACCCCCCCCCCTAAATCCCTTAATGACAAACTTTATTACATAGGCAAGTATTTGTGTCAAGTTTCAAATAAGATCAAAGAAGATGTTTCAAAGAAGATAAGCCCCGCGATAAAATCCTCCCCTGTAAAAATGACTATCCCTTTTTAACCCGTTAGGGGTCGATTTTCGAAAAACCCTGATACACGTTATTCTTTATTTTTGTTCTCAAGCATAAATACTGAGTTTCGAGTTAATCGAACCGCGCGTTAAAATTCTTCCACACAAACTTTGATACCCCCAAATCCCCTCTTAGGGGGTAGTTTAGGAAAAATAAAAGTGACAAAGTTTACAATTTACTTTATAATTTATTTGTGTTAAGTTTTCAAGTATGATAACTCAAGGAATAAGATTTTTCATGCAAACTTTCACCCCCAATTTAACTCCCTTAGGGGTTGAATTTCGAAAAATCCTTCCTTAATCCTTGTCTACATTATAAAGGGAACCTTTGTGCAAAATTTCAGCTTTCTAGGTCCAAGGGTTTGGGCTGGGCGTTGATGAGTCAGTCAGTCAGTCAGTCAGTCAGTCAGTCAGGACTTCTCTTTTTATATAGATAGATAGATAGATAGATAGATAGATAGATAATTTATTTGGCATAGGGGCGGGTGTGAGTATAGCGCAAACATTTTTTTAGAAGATAAATAAATTGTTATTCATATTTATTATTACATTAAAATTAACGTACAAACTAATAAAATAAGCGGTCAGAGTGCGCGATAAATTTTTCGACACCAAAAGATAACTAATTAAAATAATAATGATAACTAATTAAAATAACTAATCAAATAAGAATTAATAGTAATAATAATTTAATACAAAAGCACTGAGCGCGGGGAACGATCCCGCGCCCCTAGTGCAATTTTTCTCCGAAAAACTCGGATTTTTGCCGGAAAATTTTTCCGATTTTTTCTATGAATTGGAACAAATATAAAAAATTCGGAGTTTTGCGGACAATTATTTTTACGCAAACATCCGAGTTTCTCCGAATTTCTCCGAATATTTCATCATTTTAATTACGATCACCGGAAAATCTCAGAAATTATATGAAGACTTTAAGGGGTAACACCACTGTAACCGCCTTACAGGAAGCGTATTTTTAAAAAGAATTTTTGGCGGAAGCAAATGTGATAAACAAATAATACTTGCGGTATTTATTGAGCATATATTTAAGTGTATTGCTATAAATTTTTATCCGAAAATATTACAAAATGGCGACACTGCAGCAATTCTCCCGAAGCATGTCGAACCTCTGCGGCACGCAGTATAACAGTGCCAATTTTAATCTAAAAAAAATAATTTGTTTCATTAAGTCTATATGAGTGTAGCTACTGAACCACGTAGGGGATTTTCGATAAGTTAATTTAAACAATATTTATTAACAAATAAGTCTTAAAAAAAATTGAACATTTTTAGGCAAACACTCGGCAATTACTCAAAAATCAATATTTCTAAAATCCTCTACGTGGTTTACTAGCTACACTCATCTAGATTTAATTTTAAAAAAATATTTTGTCGGGATTAAAATTGGCACAAGTTATACTGCGTGCCGCAGAGCACCTTAAGTTTAACATGCCTAGGAAGAATTTGCTACAATGTCGCCATTTCGTAATATTTTCCCATACATTTTTTTTGCAATATACTTCAATAAATGCTTAATAATTACCCCAAATATTATTTGTCTACATCGCTTCGTGGCAGGCCGTTACAGTGGTGTTACTCCTTAAGGAAAATTATGTTTGCAAACATTTCGGAAATTCATTATTTCTCAGAATTATGTGGGATACAAAAATGTAATAAGTTTTTATTACGAAAATCTCATTTTTTTTCATCTATATCTTTTCTCCGAACATCTCCGCAGCCCTTCACTCAGGTAATAGGAAAAAGGGAAATTTACGGAAAAAAAATAATAATAATTAAAACTTTTTTTACGAAAATCTCATTTCTTTTCATCTTTAACTTTCCTCCGAAAATCTCTGCAGCCGTTCACTCAGGTCATAGGAAAAAGAGAAATTTCCGGGAAAAAAATGAGAAATCATGAATTTTCAGTAAAAAAAAATGTGTTTTTGGGAAATAGACCAGTACTTGATTCTGTTTTAAATCATGTTTTCTCCGAAAATCTTAAATATGACTAAAATATGAGAAATTATGAAAAATTTGAAGAAAAATTTGCACTAGGGGCCCCTGCGGACCGAATCCACAAACGCTACCAACGGGACCATCTCATCGCTTGTAGAATATGTGCACTTTCTGGTACTTATGATTCGCGGCCGGATGGATGATTGGCTTGCTTTTGGGGATAATGCTTTATCGCTTCATGAAAGTATGAGAATTAATATAATAATACGAATATAAATATATTTCCGCTTACTTTTATGAGGTATAATTTGTTTGGCATAAGGACGGGTGTGAGTAAAGCGTAAACCATTTTTTAGAATATATATAAGTTGTAATTTATATTTATTATGATATTTAAACTAACGTATAAACTAAAAAAAATAAGCGATCAGGGTGCGCGATACATTTTTTTGTATACATTAATAACGCAAAGAAACAAGAGCTAAATAAGCATTGAAATCATCTAAAAGCCTCGCGCGTGCCGTCGGGTGACGTCACGCGCGAGTCGTGCTCAGATTGCTTTTTCCCTCGAAGCCTTCGTTTCGGCTTGGCCGCACATGACCGTGCTCAGCGTCCCTGTGTTGGTGTAGCTGCCGAAGGCGCGGTCGCGACACTTCGACCGCGCTCGGCCCTTTCCGAAGATGTCCGAGCGTCGCTCGCTCATGGACATGCGCTGCTATGATTGTGTGATGGGCACGTAAGAGACTGGCTGCACTGTGCATGACCTCGCAGAATCAAGGAAATGTTACGACGCAGAAATTGCGAACGCAGCGTATGTACCTAACTGGATACTTGCACCTTTGGCAACTGTATGGCGGGACATCAAAGTGCAGTGCTATATAAGAAAGGGAGAAAGACGAAAACAAAAAAATTAAAGGGCACTCGCTGCCGTGTGCACCTCCGCAAGCCTTCTTTAGGCTGATGGTTGGCAAGCCGCCGTAAGATGTAGTAAGATCTTGGGGTAAATGTGGATATTGAGGGCATATCACCCACGGTTGGCGGTTAGCGGGCCTTCTCCAGCCCTCCGGACTCTCGCCTGCGTGTCTTATTATCTCGTTTTCAACCTCTGCGATTTGAGCAATTCCATACCAATTCTAGGAGATTTTGACCCGACCATTATTGATCGGCCGGATTTTTGTATACTTTTTTGTAATAGGAGGAGGAATATTCCTTATTGTTCTAGATTTTTTAGCTTTACACCTTTCCCAGGTATGCATTTTTTTAAGTTGCAGAAATTGTTGTGCTCTCTTAAGGGGAGGGTAGGGGTTTCAGCGTGAAAAAAAAACACTTTTTTGCGAATTTTTTCATCTACATGGATAGAGAAAATTTATTGAAACCTTTTGTACATTGTTAAGTGTCATTTCAACAACATTCCATAAAATTTGTACGTGAAAATATCCACAAACCAACCGGTGACAAAGCTTTCCCGAGAACGGCTTTGGAAAAACACGATTTGCGGTGTTCACTGTATCTTAGCTAGGAATTATCTGAAATCAAGTACCATTAAAATTAAGTCAAAGTGTCATCAAATTCTCCCCCCAAAGGTCTTTGATAATTTTTTTCTTCTCTAAATTTTTGGTGGTCATGTAAAGTGAAAACTGCTATTTTTCACGAAAAAATCCGCCATTTTGGGGGTGGAAAACTCTCCCCAAATGTAAAAAAAAATCTTAAACGAACCGTTGGGGGGAGGTATTTTATATGTAGAAAGTGTGTACCAAGTTTGAAATAAATCGGTCATGTAGTTTTTAAATGGCTGTGAACACGGACTTTGAAAAAGGGGTTTCGAGAAAAACGCGTTTCAAGTTTTAGAAGCTAAAAAGTGATTTTTTGTACCCTACACTGAATCATCGATTTCAGCTCCATGGAGTAGACTCCCTGCAGCAGCTTCGATGTCTTGAGCCTCTTTTTTTCAAGCCTTTGCCTTATCCGGGATTCTTTGCTCTGCTTCTCAGCTTGTATCTCGGCCCTGTTGATGCGACAGTTATCCTCCAATCTTGCGTATTCGTGAGCGCTCGGCCCAACCCTGATGTTCATATCCGACAGAAAGGTAAGAAAAACACCAGCATCTTCATTGAAAGTGCATGCAGCCACGTCGGATGCAAATTTATCGATTTGTTTGCTGTCAGGTAATCTTTTCGGTGCAATCCTCCAAATTAGCTGGTTCAGACTTTCGTTGGCATTTTGGGTAAAACCTCCAAGACACCTTTCAAGAAGTTCATCCTTGCTCAGATCTTCGTAAATCGGTTTGATTGCTTGTAAGGCATCTTCTGGAAGTGGAGTGTAATTGTGTTTAAAATTTTCCACTCCTGTTGTGGCCAGAGCTTTGATACGGACACCAGCAGTCCTCGCCGCTCAGGCACTTATCGTGTTGAGGGTTATCGTCTGTCGACTGCTGGTGGTAGTACGTTCCCCAGATGGCATTTTTCATTTTCTCTACCGAATCACAATTATGTCTTATTGCTGCTCCGTAGTATCGACTCAAATTATCGATGACTTTTCCCGTGAGTTTTCCTTTGCCACCGCGTACTTTACTTCGCCGTTTTGTACCTGAATTTTTTCCTGTTTTCACGACTTTATCTTCAACAGTATTTTTTATCAGATCACGTAGACGTTTTCCCATTCTCTTTTGCACGTGACCTGCACATTCTTTTTTATTTATAGTGAAATTTTCACCGTAAGGTATCGCTTTCACTAAATTGCCATAAGTTTTACTATCGCCGTCTCCGACATAGTTGCTGATCTTTGCTCCATACTTTTCCTCTGAGCGGTGGAACATCTCGATTACTGCGTCTACTTCCATGTTACCTGATGGTCCGGTGTGATTGGCTTGACATTCATTATTATCAACGTGTTCTTCGTGCCACTCTTCAAATTTAGTTGTATTCAATTTTTTTCCCACTATTTGCAAGACGGACAATACAAACTACTTACGAAAATATCAATAACTTTTGCAGTCCATTAACCAATCAATGAAGTGACGCCACATAAGGAGCTAAAGCCTTGCTTCTGCCACATGCCGTCGCCAGAAACGGTCAAAGTATCAGACTCCGAATTTGCTCTTGTTTTCTTTTTTTCTTCGTCTGCGGCGGAAAGGAGAAATTTTTCAGCAGTCGTTTCGACGTAGGAGCTAATCGATTTCATAATATCCAAATATGACGATGTGGCGAAAAAATTAATTGCAATGTCCATTAGACCGCAACACTTATTGCAGCCTGCTAAACCCAAACCTTATGTACGCATTACGAAAACAAATCGAGTGTTAATTTCGTAACGATGACCAGTTTTCTCACTCGACGGTATGTAGCGTAGATCACAATTGGCACATTTTACCTGGATTTGAAAGCCAATACCTTCTTTTTTACAACTTTTGAACTCAACTAAACCATCACACTGAGCAGATTTCACCAAACTTGCAATTGTTGAGAAAACAAGCAAAAGATCGACGATTCTGTAATGATTTTCAACGTCTTCCGGCACGCTCGCACTGGTCGTCAACTTTATCTTTTTCGATGATGCACTCTTCGTATTAGCTTCATCCTTTTTTTTTACATGGATTAGGCCTTTTTTCCATCTACACAAATACGTTTTTGTATCTGTTCCGTCACCTCTTGAAACTTTAGACAATCTCGGCATTTTTAATCTGAAAATTTCTTGACGAAATTATGAATAACTGAGAACAAGTGCTCGACCGAACATACAATAACTAACTGACGCTCGTTTCTCTTATGAAAATATTTTTCACCTATAATATATGTATACGGCTTTTGTTACCTCTCTTTACTCAATAAAACCTTTTCGAAACAGAATAATAGGAAGGACGATCGCTAAGTGAATAAACTGCATACCTGCTCGTCAGCTGCGCGCTGCCTTTCCGCCCGCCCGCAGCTGTCGGAGCTACAGTGTTAGAGGAGCGGGACTAAACAGTCAATAACTTCGAGAGTTTTGCTCTGATTGACTTGAAATTTTGGGATTATATTCTTGAAATGTTTAACTATAAGAAAAGACAAAAAAAAACGATTTTTAAAAGTGCAAACCCCTACCCTCCCCTTAACGGCGGAAAAAAAATTATATCGACTTAGGGGTCGTCGATTAATCACGTGAGGTTTTTTGGGCCACTTTTTTAGGCCCCCTCCCCCATGATGATATGTGGTGAAGTTCTAGGCTACCCCCCGCCCCCAAAGCCACGTGTATTTTTTGTTTGGCAATGTCAGACACAAACGATACAGAGTACGGCATTTGATTGTGAAAAACGAAATAATCTACATTGGCATTGTATTTAAATGGCATTGTCTTTGGACCATGGGTTCGTTCGAGTGTTTTCTACAGATCAAGTGGACAAGCATTTTGTGGGTGAGATGTAGGCACTTCACTTAATTGCTGTAGATCGAAATCATCCTCCTCGAGCCACTCGGCGTCATTACTTTCGTGCACCACACAGAGAATCTCCCTCGATGAAGCGATCGAGCGCCGGGTTACGATTTGGATTGGACGAACATTATACGCCTCTGCACTATTATATCTCTGATCCTTACTTCGATGCCGCAGAGATATCCTGTGTGTCCGAGCGTTTTTCTTTGAGCAGAAATAAATTCCACACTTCTTACAAGTTCTCTCAAGCTGCTGAGGTTCAACTCTCAGGCTTGGGCAATAGAAGTCATAAGGCATTTCGTCAAAACCTGCATGTCTAGGAGTAATGGCAAGAGACCGCCGCAGAAGAAATGGAGTAAACGTTTTGCCGTCATGTTCTTCAGGCTTCGCTATATATGGTCCACAGGGCGACTGAAAAATCGGGTATAGAGGTGTCAGGAAGCGCTCTGGAAGAACACATCGAAGATGATAATGAAAACATATTTCAATTGCTATCCTTATATTGATTTTGTAAAATTATGTACGTTGCACAAGAAAGACGTATAAAAAATGTTAATAGATAGATATCATACTATTGTACCTGGATCAAATACTGGCCCGCGAATATGCTCGAACATACCACAGTGGGGGCGGCCCATGAGGTATCAAGCCTTCAGCATGTTTATCGGGCTCAACGTACTCTGCCATGACGCTCTGGCCGTCGATGACCATGGGATTCCACACCTCAGCAAGTACTTCACCAGCCTTTTGGAAGTTTTTTTTTCGAGTTCAGTATCTACTGTTCGTCCTTGAGCATCTAGATGGGTTCCATACGAATCATGAGAAACTATGAGCGCGGACAATTCCCGGCTCAAAGGCGCCATTCTCCTCTCGACGCGATTGAGGGCGCTTCTCCCGGGTGTATTTGTGAATACGAAAATAGCATCAAGGTCATGCGTGACAAAGTGGCGCACTGCGTGTGAAATGACTTTAGTATATCTTGGATTTGCATCGGGTCTTCCGTCCGATGAAATCATGATAACAGGCTTCAGGCATCCATCTGTATCCCGTACAATTTCTCGGAATGTATCTAGAGAAGCGAGCCTATCAAAATCGACAGCATGTGATGATGCTGTCGACGAGGAGTGTTTTCCGCTTCTAATAGCCACATACATTGACCCCGAGGATGTTATTGCTTCGGCGCGGCCCATATCGTTGGCTTTTATAATGCAGCCAGCGTATACACTTGGGATCAATTTATGTTTTAAAGCGATCACCCAATCATGATCAAGCAATGACACGCGATATTCGAGATGCATTAGTAGCGGAGCTTGTTTACTTGCAGCCGTCAAACCTATAGGTACGCGAGCTTTATCGTCTTGCGACAGAAATAACACTTGGTCCGGTTCTAGAATAGATGCCACGGTTTCCAGATATCTTATTGTGGCGGCGCAAAAATGCTCATCGGGGTGACCTTTATGGTGGTCTGCTTCGGGGCGGCTCAATTTGACGGGTACTGTGACCACATGTCTCTCACCCTCTAAGGTGCTATAATTTCTTGGGAGCAGCCGAAGAAACGTGCCACTTCTCGAAATTTGAAATCCGTGCTCCTTTAGTTTTTCATGAAGGTCCGTTAGTGTTCGGCAACTGCGCACGATCTCACAGCGTCGTCGTTCCTCCGCAGAAGCACCAAACATTGCAACATCGACAACAGTTTTCAGCAATTCCGGTTCTTGCTCCTCTAGGCGTGGGCGGCCTGGGGTAGAGCAAACTTTGAGCAGATTAGCTAAATTGGGGCTGTGATGGCAAGCAAGTTCAACCTTTGATTTTATTGAACGTCTGTGTCTTTTGGAGTGACGCATGTGCTGCTCCTCCTCCTGCAGTGAACAATTTCATTGCGTAGTTTCTCTACTTGACGCTGCTCGTTCCCACCGGTGCTCAGAGAATCCCTACGACGAACTGCTAAGTCAAGTTCCACTTGAAGGGAGAGCCGATTCTTCAATTTGTCTCGTGCAGGAGTAGCACGTACAGACGTACGTGCAGCACAAGCAGCACGTGTAGGGCTGCTTGTGCTTGGGGTGTCCGGTGCATCTCCGTCGCTAGAATCCAAGAATTGACCTCTGCGCTTCCAAACACCTGGAAAATCCCCATTGGAAAAACTGGTTTCGCAAGTGAGATAAATTTAAAAAAAATCAACCGAATACAAGTTTTGGTCTTACACCAAGTATGAAACATAAGTCATATTCTACAGCATTATATGGCATTTTACCTCTAAAAGTGCTCTGGCTGGTGTCAGTTTGTTCAACTTAAGTTTCCGGACAGTCCGATTTAGAGATGTACACCGTAGGGAATTTTAAAGACAAAGTGCGTTCAATGGACGCGACCCGCAAGTTACGAACATTCTCATTGCCACTCTGAAAATATAACGTACCAGTGAAATGTACTCCGATCAGTTTAAATCATATTCTTTTCGGAAATATAAAAATTTAAAGCCACGCACACAGACACACACACAGTGCGCTGCAAAGCCCCACTGTTCTCTGTGTAGCGGCAAAGAGGATGATGGTGTTTGCAAGTATGCTGCAGGAAGCTTCAAATGCCCAGTGTATAAGAAGGCCTACCAGACGCTCATCCGAAAGCGAGAATGAGAGTACTGCAAGTGAATCTTAATCACTGTGAAGCGGCACAGGATCTGCTCATACAGACTGTGCGGGAGCACAAGGCTGACGTGGCGATCATCTCGGAGCCATACAGAAACCTCGATCACCATTCCTGGGTAGCGAATAAAGCGGGCAAAGCCGCTATCTGGGCCTGCGGCGAGTACTCATTCCAGGACATCTCATAGAGAGTGGAAGCCGGCTTTGTTAAGGCGCTAAATAAACGGCGCTCACATCTTCAGCTGCTACATGCCACCGAGCATGATGTTGGAGACCTTTGAAGAAATCTGGACCGGCTGGTAGAAGACACCAAGGACCGGACTCCACATGCGATTACGGGTGACTTCAATGCCTGGGCAATGGACTGGGACAGTAAAAAGACGAACAAAAGAGGGCAGGCACTCTTGGAAGCACTGTCCGTACTGAACCTCGCCCTGCTGAACGATGGCAAGGTACCAACGTTCTGCAAGGGAGATACTCCTCCTCGGTGATATACCTCATCTTCGTCAGTGGTGGACTCGCTAACGGCGATACACGCTGACAGGTATCGGGAATCTATACACATAGTGACCATCGCACCATCACATGGAAAGCGTCGAGGCAGCAGTGCAAGCGACGGACGTTAGCTGGTTCCAAAGTCCTCGGCTGGAAAACGAACATGTTCAACATAGACGTGTTTCGCGAGGCCTTGGACGGCAGTGAAATGGAAACCGATACCCAAAACGCAGAGACCAAAGTCCAAGAACTGATGGAGAGGGTAGCAAGGGCCGAGAAGACGGGAAGGAAACCATCACTCCCCTATGTATTGGTGGAACGATGCGATTGCCGGGCTTTGACGCAAAACCAACCGAACGAGGAGGCTAGCCCAATGAGCTAGGGGTAAGAATTCGCACCAAGCACTGGAGGCGAAGCACAAGGCCACACGAACTGCGCTGGTTAAGGCAATCAAACGGAGCAAAAGGCAACCGCTGGATTGAGCTAATCGGTAAAGTCCAAGATGATCCCTGGGTCAGGCCTTACAAGGTAGTCATGACCTGCTTGAAAGGGCAGTCGAGTCCCCAACCTACCTGCCCAGATCAACTCAGGAAGATAGTGTCAACTCTCTTCCCCCAAAAAGAGGAACTCATTTATCAAGTGGAAGTTGAGGACATTGCAGCTATCCCGCCTGTTACGCAGGAGGAGCTGCTCCGATCGTGCAGAAAGGTGGGCAATAAGAAGGCATCGAGAATGGATGGCATCCCGAACATCGCTCTTAAAGCAGCCGTCAAAGAAGTTGCCGCACTGTTCATAGAAATGTACAATGCATGCCTCAGGGAAGGAAAATTCCTTGACCCATGGAAATGGCAGTACGGCTTCCGTAAGTCCAGATCGACGCTCGACGCCAGAACTAACGTGGACAACACGGCGAGTCGAGCAATCTCCGGCATAAGTTGGAAAGGTGGGGCTAGTAAGTTTTGCCTCGTGGTCGTCCTTGATATCAAAAATGCTTTTTATTCAGCCAGGTGGAGTAACATCTGCTGTGAGCTGGACAAGTTGAACGTGCCATCCTACCTGAAAAGGATAATAGGAAGCTACCTTGATAACAGGTTCCTGAAGTATGACATAGAAGATGGACCACAAGAGTACAGAATCACTGGGGCCGTACCTCAAGGCTCGGTGCTCGGTCCACTTCTGTGGAACATAATGTAGGACGGCTTGTTGAAACTAACACCGCCACAAGGAGTAGAGATAGTCGCATTTGCCGATGACGTCGCAGTGGTTATCGTTGCGGAATATCTTGAAGAAGCTAACAGGATGTTCGAAGAGACATACACCCAGATCCAGCACCGGATGGGTACAGCTGGCTTGAAACTAGCTGAGCACAAGACAGAGGCTGTGCTGATCACCAGCAGGAAGAAGATAGAGACGATAGAGCTGACTGTGGACATCACACAATTACGTCGCAACCCAGTATAAAATACCTGCGTCTGATGATCGACGCACGACTCAGCTTCAAGGAGCACGTGGAGTACGTCGTTTGCAAGGCGGAAAAGGTTAGAACGGCGTTAGCGCGACTGATGCCAAACATAGGCGGGCCGAGGCAGGTGAGAAGAAAACTACTGGTCATTACATCAGTGGTCGCTTCGGTCCTGACCTACGGTATTGCCATTTGGGGTAATGTATTGACTACCGAACAGTACCAACGAAAGACGGCAGTGGTCTACCGGCTCAGCGCCTTAAGGGTTTCCTGTGCGTTCCGCACAGTATCGGAAGATGCAGTATGCGTACTCGCGGGAATGCCACCTATAGAGGTCCTGGCCGAAGAAACAAGATTCCTATACCACCAGAGGAGGTCACCGAGAGAACTCCAAGATGAGCACAGAGACGCAATGGAGAAATGCAGCCTACAACGCTGGTAGCAGAAGTGGGATGCATCCGTGAAGGGGAGATGGACGTACCGCCTAATTTCCCAGATAGATGGTTGGCTGAACCGCAAACACGGGGAGGTCAACTACTACCTGATGCATATGCTATCAGGCCACGGCTGCTTCAGAGCATACCTGCATAGGTTTGGTCACGATGAGTCTGCGGACTGTTCAAGTGGATGTGGAGTACCAGAGGATGCTGAACACGCATTCTTCCAGTGCCCACGATTCCAAGAAAGAAGAGAGGAACTGGCAGAGCTACTAGCGGAAGCACCAACTCCAGAGATCTTGGTGGGACTCATGATCATAACAGGAGAGAACTGGGCAGCGGTTAGTAGTTTCGCTACGGCAGTGCTGAAGAAACTGCGCCAAGGAGAAAAGAAGAGAAGAAGCGAGACAGCGACGATAGCCGTTGATGCTTAGAAAAAGAGGAAGCAAGCCCGTCGGCACCATCGGAGGAAGAGTTACGGCTGTGATCACTCTCGCAAAGTAATGCTTGCCGGCGGTCTCGCGGGAGTAGAAAAGGTCAGTGAGAAAGAGGTTCAGGGTTTTAGTTGGTACATCAAGAGCGCGAGTCCAACACACGGGTTGCAAATGCGACCTACGGTGCATAAAGCATTTCCCCCCTCTTAATAAAAAGAAAACACACACACACACCACAGGTGAAATACTTTTATTAAAAAGTTTATTATGCATAACAACACTGTTACAGTGATTCATTCAATTCATCATACAGCATGAAAAGTAATAAAATATGTAGCATTTTACAAGATGGCTTGTAAAATTAGCTGAATGTTTTAGTGTTACACAGGCGCATTATTTGTCTACGTTAGGAATATATTATGGTTCAATATCCACACTAACATATCAGAGCGTAGAAATGATTCAGTTTCACAAGAGGCAGCGTGGACACTTAAAATAGTAACAATCGTTATTAAAAGTATCATTTTACAAGATCTTTTGTAAGAAAATTAGTGGAACGTATTATTGACGAATCTTTTGTTGGTAATTTACACTTCTATCTCACAACCTTATATTATTCACGCATGTCATCCGCCAGGCATGATGCACTTCGTAGTGTATGTTAAACCTACTTACAGTCGTCGCGTCGTCCGTCACGTAGCGCCCGCCACGCTACCGCCTGGCGGACGAGCGCCGCGTCGGCGTAATATAGATGACCCGCAGGTAGCCAGACGAAATGAAATAGAACTAAAAACTGTTCTTAACGTCACTTTTCAGGCACAGCCAGGGCGGAGACAGCTCCTATCCCCTACTGCATATATAAATGCTGCGCTTTTTGACCGCTTTTTTTTATTTCTACCTCTGCTCATGGCGCAAGTAGTTATCTTACAATATTCTTATTGCGCAGGCGCGAGGCCTGCACGTCGCCCCTGTGCGCGCATGAGGTTGTAAGAGTACAATTAGCGCTGTGTATGGTAGAGTAGAAAACCAAAAAAAAACGGTTACTTTGGGTAGCAAAAATTTCAAGAGCACAAAAAACTACACGTAATATGTCACAACCCCCCCCCCCCCCGCCGCTAGCGTGATAAATCGTGATCTTATCCAACCCCCCCGCCCTATCGGAGCTTCACGTGATTAATGGACGGCCCCATCGATCGAGTGGTCGTTTTCGGCGTCTTGAAACAATGATTGATGCGCAATTTTGATCATTTTCCAAATGCTATAAAAAAATGTATACAATAGTCGTAATTGCGGTCGCGTCTCTGGTTTGAAAGTGAAGACAACAGCGGCCGTGTCAAGGGACAGTGTCAAGAGGCTGCTCGAGCTAGTCTACAGCTTTCACCGAATCAGCAGATAAGTATTCCACAGGGACTCTATAACTGAGTCCCTGTGTTAAAATCATTTTCTGAATATTGAAAATAAATTTACATCTAAAAAGCGTATGATTCAATGTCGACGCAATTATAAGTTCGCCGTAAAATGCCAAACCACCCCGATAACTGGAAAATGCATGGTGCAATATCAGAAATGAATGGTGTAAATATAAAATAAGTTCTCTCAGTCAGATGACTTCAACTCGCGGATCGGGATGGGCGGTCGGAGTGCGGCTCGGGCGATCACTACTGTTGAGCGGCGCTACGCGCAGCTGACGCTAGGAGTGTCGACTGCTTAGCCGTAATTTGGCTGGCGCATCGACCAGTGAGCGGAAGGCCGATTCTTCTGAGGCCGTGGTGTACGGACTTTAGCTTGAAGTCGGTGCACCATGGAATCAGGAGAATACAGGGCCGTCCATACCGGTACGGGTTTTCCACAGTTTCCCAGTGGCATCGGCGAATGAGGTATTGTATAGCGTAAGTCGGCTGTGGCCGCAACGGGGGTTAGGTTTAACGGGTGGGGTACGGGTAGGGATGATATAAGTCGGATAGAGATTTTAGTACAGAAGCTAGGCCGGTTCTAACGCAGGGATCTCAGGGGAGAGCGGGCGGGGGAGTCGAGCGCGGGGAAGCCATGGTATGCATGGCGGAGGGGGGGGGCGTCGAGCGCGGGGAAGCCGTGGTATGCATGGGGGGGGGAGTCGAGCGCGGGGAAGCCGTGGTATGCATGGGGGGGGGGGTCGAGCGCGGGGAAGCCGGGAATGCATGGCGGGGGGGGGGGGATCCTGCGTGCGGTAGCCGAGTGCGGGGTTGCGGCGGAGGGAAAGGGGAAGGGTGTCAGAGAGTGGGGAGGCTAGTTTTTGGTGACGATGTCTTCCAGGCGATAGCTGGACCCGCGGTCGAGAGGGGGAAGCCGCTGTCGACTCTGTGGGGGAGGGGGCATCATAGAGTCACGGGTCCTTGAAAACCCATAAAATCTGATAATTCATTATCAAAATTATATATGTGAGCGGAGCATTTTTGTCTATACTATTCACAGGAGTTTATATATATATATTTTAAAAAAAACTACTTAGACAAATGTGTGCGTGCGCACGCGCGCGGGTGTGTGTGTGTGTGCGTGTGTGCGTGCGTGCGTGCGTGCGTGCGTGTGCGTGTGTGTGTGTGTGTGTGTGTGTGTGTGTGTGTGTGTGTGTGTGTGTGTGTGTGTGTGTGTGTGTGTGTGTGTGTGTGTGTGTGTGTGAGTGTGTGTGTGTGTGTGTGTGTGTGTGTGTGAAACTCCCATTTATGGCTAGGCAAATTTTATATAGTTCCCATATGAAGGGTGGCCCTTCAAAGCCCATAAAATGCTTTATTTATTGCATGCAGCTGCAGCGTTATTCCAAAACAAGTTTCAACGCGTCGAGGTTTCATTCCATAAGATTACGTCAAGATGTTCACATGTGCGAGTATGTACGCAGTGTATCCGGCCAAGCACCCCCTGGACTTGACCAAAAACGAGCTCGAACAGGTTCCAAAGGTCTTGCTCCTAAAGTATTGGGGTAACTTTATTGGTTTACTGTGAGATCCTTTGTCGGAGCTTCATCGGAACGATAGTGAAGTGATATCGTATCTTCCATGCATGGAGAATTATAATACGCCACAGATGAAGGATCACATTGATGGTCCCCCACCCCAACGTCGGGACTGTGAACAGTGTTGCGAGGGGGGAAATTTTCTACGTGCGGGGTTCTTCGAACGTGTTTGAACCTGTTACACATGCCTATGATTGGATAAGTGGGGAGAAGTTTTTAAAATCTGAGTGGAGGGGTTACGAGGGAGCTTATGATTTCGTGGACCAAGCTTAGACTGCACTATTCCACCGCACCATCAACTTCTCCGAAAAGAACTTTGAAAAAGAGTGAAAATGGATCTCTCAAATATCAACAAAGTCAGCCTGATGACGGAATTCCTCCTAACGAAGAAGCTGTCAGAACTCCACGTCCATTCGGATCATCAAATCACGGACCTGAGAGCTGGACAGACCAAGTTTAGAAAACGCTACATCGTGGACGTTGCAAATGAGTTTGCCGTCTTCTTGCCAGCGCGGCTGGTAAAGGCCTTCGATCAAGATCTGAAAATGTTGGAGAGTATGCGGCAACTGGCGCGCAATGGTCAACTCTACATGAAGTACATTGGTGGAAAATACAACAGCTTCGAGTTCCATCGAGTCTGAGTATGGTGGAAAAGAACGCTCGTGAAAGCCCGGTGGAAACAACGAGTTAAACTGCAGCCAGCATCATCACGATCGTAGAGTGCAAGGACTGTTTGCATCACAGTCATCATCATCATAGAGTTTTCGACGCTCGAGCCTGAGTATGGTGAAAAAGAACACTCGTGAAGGCCCGGTGGAAACAACGAGTTCAGCGGCAGCTGGCATCGTCACCATCGTAGAGTGCAACGACTGTTTGCATCACAGTCATCATCGTACAGTTTTCAACGCTTGGTGCTATGTAAAAATGTACAAAAAACTTTTTCATCGAATATAATGAAAAAAAAGTGTCGTCAAACTGTATTCGCCGTAGATATAGGAAATAAATAGAGAACGATATTCGTTGAAAATGTATTTATTCATTTTTAAAAATCCCTCGCTCACACAACGCTTCGAACACAGAGAGCGAGTTTTTCAACGACTTTACATTCGCTTTGGCGCAATTGTATTTTGTATTGAAGGAATGATGGGGACATTTAACGTTTGCGATTTTCGGCAACTTCTGCAGCGATGGACAGTCCAGAGTCTCCAGATCGATGACTTTTGTTGCTGAATCCGCGAATTTCGATAGCCATGTGCACTTCTCGAATCCCTTGGCATAGATCGTAGGAGCTCCTTCCAAGATTCCTTGAATTGTCATTCTAACTGGCTCGTATGGTATGCCATTGTGTTCCCATCGTATGCCATGATAATTACGTTCCAGCCACTTGTTTGTCATTTTGTACTTGGCCGGTGAAGCGTCCCAGGCGAATCGTGCATCGAAGAAGAATGTCAGCTTTTCAGCGTTCTTCTCATGGAGTTTGATGATAGACGTCTCCTTTAGGACAAATTCGTTGACGGGTCTCTTGAACCCTTGCACGTCGACGATAAGCTCCATGTTGACTGAAGTGGGCGCGGATCATTGGCATGATTTTATACACATTTTTTAACCCCACCACTGATTAGATTGTACTCGACAATATGATCATGGAGGATCATGCAGTACACTGAAGTTTGCGGTGGAATATTGTTTTTCAATTCAAACTCAAGGCGCACATCGACAGGACCGGACTTGAGCGAATCGTTTTGTTTTGAGCAGTCAATGACAACGAGGGGGGCTTTTTCTAAAAAATCCATCCTGCTCAGCCATGGTTCAGCCTCTTTGTTGTAATAGGTCGGTTGAAAGTTTGCATACATCTCGTAAAGAAGAGCATATTGATTTTGATCAATGTTCAAATTCAAATTTCCATATGAATAACATTGCGAGTTAAGGTATAGTTTGACGTCGCTCAGGTTACAATGATCAAAGTTGCTCGCATTGTGTTGTTTCTAATTTTTCCGTTCCGTCTGCAACGCGAGTATGACATATCGTGGCTTCTCCAGCTAATTCGAGGTTTTCACAGACCACACGTGCTTGGAGGTGGCAGGCAGCAATGGATATTCATACAGTTCCCATGTTCGGAAACTCATGGAGATTGGTGCGTCTTTGGCGAGAAACTTTAGGAGTTGAATTTTTCGCTGATCCGAGACTGTCACATACGGCACGAGCCATTCTATTTTATGCATCACGAGTTTGTAGTCTTCGGGCGCTGTTTGTACAATGGCATTGTCGTCGGTCTTTGATCTCGTGAGAATCAACTCGTGCTTGGCATTTACGACAATTTTCCGATAATCTTCGGCAAATCCAAGGAGCATGCTGAGCGGTATACAGACATCGGAGTTTCCCGATACATCTACAATCTGCTTGGTCTCTTCGACATCGAGCCATCCAATGTTCTCGAGCATAGATCTTTTGGCCGGTGAGAGAGATGAATATCCCTTAATTACACTCGTAATGCCGACATTCTTATTACGAACGATTGCTATGGCATTCAACTCATATCGCACTTCCTCAAATAAATAAAAAATGGCATTGTTGACGGGACTTGTAGCAGTGGAGGGCGTCCCATCTCGCTTGGATAATTTTCCACATATGTGTAGGAAACTCTTGCTTGGCAGGATGGAGAGGTCTTGAAGTTGGATGGCAATACGGACTTAATCGCTGTTATTGAAGGTCGAAGATGCATATGGCTGATGAGCGTGAATCTCATAATGGACGATGGATTCATCAAAGACCACGGGGCGCCTGAATGTTTACAATTTTTTTCTTCCATTTCACGCACGAGCTCTGCTTATACAAACGTCTCAATATCCTCTATTTCATAACTGCCCGTAGGTATCGTCAACATCTGGTCTCCCACGTAAAGTTTATCGTGGTCAACGTCGATATTGGGAATAGAGTTGAAGGTTAACAATTCCACGAGACCGAGAGTATAATTTTTGTGTGGCGAGAGTTCGATGGGGGGAAAGTATTGCGCCTCGAGTATGGACGATGAGCCAGATATGGTCAATGTTAAACTTTCATCCATGATCATGGTAAATGGACAACTGAATTATCCACGTCATTTCCCCCCTATATGTAATGTATTTGGCTTTGTGCTGCAGCTGCCGACAAAGAAACTTGAGACACAAATGTCCACATTCAATCGTATCATTTTCCTGATATCTAGTATAATTATAATGAATCCTACCGGCACGGAAATATCTTATGAGTTCGGATGGTGGTAATAGATTGCCGAAACTATCAAAGTACATGACTTTCGATCTGGTCTTTTTGTAAACGACCCAGTGTATTCCAGGACCGACATTTTCATCTAAATTTACAATTGCTGCTTCACGTTTGAGAGGTCCGCTCGCTGGCAATGTATCACGCATGTAAACTCCACGAAAATGTGGAATCTTTAGGATTTTTGCGTATTTGAGTAGGTCGCGGTCGGTGAGGGGTTGATGTGGTAGCGTTACTTCAATTGTCCGATTATAACGCTTACTTTCATCCAATTCACGTTTAGCTGCTTGAGCAGCATTTACAGCTCTAACTATACTAGCTGCACCACCTGACAAAGCACCCGCAGCGCTAAGACCCGCAAAAATGGGCACGAGGAAGGGCAATAAACCACCAATTTTATGGGGTACAGGTAGAACCCGAGGTGTGCGCACTTTACCACCTTGCAACTTTATCGCTGCACGAGCACCCTTTAGAGCTGATTTGATAATCTTATGCGGATCATTACTTTGAATCAATGTCTTCTTTGCAACACCAATTATCTTTTTCAAACAAACGCCACCCTTGCGGGCTTTATTCCCATGCCAAATTTTCTCTTTGTCTTCATAATATTTGCCACACCCCAAGCACTGGCTTTTTCACCGATACTAGCGTCTCTCGCGGTAACACGTTGCCTAGCCTGTTCAGCCAACACTTTATCCGCCAAATGTCTCGCCTCGAGATTATCCGGATTTTTCGAATACGCAATATCGTGTTGTTTGCAAGCCGTATCCAATGGATTAATGGCCGGATCGCCACGAGCAAGGCGCTTGGCCAACTTTGTGCCTGGTCCACATTACTGATAGCCAGGCAAATGTAGTTCAATGGGGAGTTTGTTGATTAGGCGGTTGACCAAACCTTTACCACTCTTCCCATGCACAATCATGTCTAAAGACAATACGCGACTGATGGATGATCCCTATAAGAGGCCTATTTATATGATTTCGCCATTAGTCGTATGTGAAATGACTTCCAGGAAGCAAACTATCGGAGGTGGACTTCCCGTGATAAAATTCAACGAGTTTGTCGAAGACCGTGGAGGGAAAAAGAAACAAAAACGCCATGCTAATTTTTGCCGGATAGCATACGTGCACTGTTTCGCGGTCCATCGAATTGTGGGAAAACCAACGCTTTGCTCACTCTCATCATCCATCCGAATGGTTTGAGATTTGAGAATATTTACTTGTATTCCAAATCGCTCAAGCAGCCAAAGTATAAGTTGCTTGAACACCTACTCGAACCTGTGAGTGGAGTTGAATATCATCCAATTGAGGCGCATGAACAAGTGATAGCACCAAGTGATGCACGATCCAAGTCTATATTCATCTTTGATGACATAGCATGCGAAAAGCAGGATAATGTTCGGGCCTTCTTTTCCATGGGACGACACGAGATTGTTGACAGTTTTTATATTTGTCAGACGTACACTCGTATCCCCAAACATCTCGTGAGGGATAATGCAAATTTCGTGGTGCTGTTTAAGCAGGATGATATGAATCTCAAAGCACCCCGATATCTACCTCATTGAAGCAGCATTAAAAAAGCGTGGTAATCGAATGTTTGTAAAGTGGTTAGGTTTCGACAATAGCCACAATCGTTGGATAAGTAAATCCGATTTGTAGTCGATAATAAAGAAAATGGAAAAATATGTATGTTTTATGACCCTTGACCTGCTGGTCGTCCCCGTATCCCTCCATGGTCTCCGACCAACTTCATAGCAGGCTTGCTTCCCTCCTTCTCGCCGTCACCCTTTTTCGTGGAACGTGAGGAGATGGATGGAGTGAATAAACACATGTGATTATAAAAAGTCCGCTTTTTTATTTACGGAAAATAATAAATCCATTCTTGCACAATTAAATATATACAACAAACATTGTTTTAACATCAAGTCAACAAAATATATACATAATTTTAACGAGTTTTATACATCAATATTCACAAAAATATACACAATTTTACGTCAAGGTTGTGGAAAAAAAAATTACAAAACTTTTCACGACGGTATTCTGTAATGCCCCCATGGTAGGGTATCAGAGATCCCAGGTATGATATACCCCTTATCATCATGAGGACTTAGAGCGATTTTCGTCTCACGAATGGTGTACACCTTGTGCAACTTCGAACGAATACACGTTTGACTACGCATAATTTCAATGTCCTCCTTCAAGCATCGGGCATAATCGTCAAACGTGATTGTCATAGCCACCAACACTGCTCTTGACACCTTTAACTTTTTTAGTATCCGTCTTACCCTCGACACATGTCGCATACATTGGATCAAAGTCCAATGAACTCGGTCATAATTGCACCATTGCATTCGTCTTTCATGAGACCGGGTACCTTCTTGTTGACAAGCGGCATATCATACCTATTGTCCGCTGAATAGTCGCTCGTATCAAATTTTTCAATGTCGCACTTCATGTCTGCATTTACATCTTCGCTCTCAATGGCATATAAGAGGCTATCTGTATCGGTATACATCACTTTACATTTATTCCGATCCAATGGTACCATATACTCGTCGTGAAATCCATACAAGCACGTTTTGGATATGTCGAGTATGCACATACCCACATATATCGGCTTGTTGAACTTCACCTCGAGATTGCGCAATTCTACGGCGACGAGGTTTTCGGAAAAAACGCTTCGGCTGTGGAAGTTTGGCTTCGCAATCATTGCTCCGTGCCATACCTGCCCTCCCATTTTGTCAAAAGCTTTACATCTACATGATTGCGCACATTCTCCATCGTTTTGCCAAAGACCGCATTATTCATCAATTTGAATAAATTATTTTCAAAATCTTTTTGGCCAGTGTTCGAAACTGAGTATTTAACTCGATATATGAACGTAGCCATGGGGATTGTGTGAATTGTAACACCCTATGGATTTTCATGAGGCAAAGTCCATGACGTAAACATTGTTGTAAATTTCTGAAGTGTATGATGTAGCGTTTTTTATCGCAGACGGTTGCCAGTAGCTTTTCCTGCTGCTTACCCGGTGGTTTTGCGTGTATTGGGCAAATCGGTAGGTCTTTGTGCACATCATGTAGAGATTGGGGATATTCCAAGTCGACCTCAAGGATGTAGCCTATAGGTGAATCTAGCGCGATGGATAATGGATCAAACTTGGACACGTCGTTGACCCAACGAAAATCTGCATATGGCAAGGGTTGACACATTGCCCATCCATACAAATCGTTGACGTCTGTTACATCCTAGCGAATGTGCCTTCTCTTGGTTATTCCCAATATCCTCATTTGACGTTATAAGCTTATTATTAAATGGATAAATCTAAGAATAAGACGAATAACCGCGTAAAAAGGAACGTGCGTACGTTTCACACGCACATTCAACCCACAGCGATATACGCATGATAGCAGCACCGCCAGCTATCGACTTATCCTATACTATTGGCTGTCAACAAGAACAAGATCTCAGGCGAATATTCCAAGAAGAGCTGTCCAACGAAAACCAACCATCACCTCGATCAACAGACTCCAAAAATTCTACGCCGGCCCAACTGCATGAGAACCAAGAAAGCCTCGACCCTAGATTATTTAAACATAACATAAACTAGACGGCTCCGACGAGCTTATGACTCCGACTAAATAATAAGACATCCGGTCTCGCAGCGTAGTCCGATATACAAACGTCTCAATATGAGAAGTCACCATAGCCATAAATCGACATAACACAAACCATGCGAATGCTTAGGTCTCTGATATCAAACTCTATATCCCATGCGCTTTTTCGCCGAAACACGAGACAAAGGTCTCCTCCTCTTCATACGCATATTAGTCAGAACCGATGCCCTGAAATAAGGCCACGCACGTGCCTAACGAATCTGTACGCTAATCAAGCGATATCTTCACGACCAATGGTCCAATCCCTAAAGAACTAGATGACCAAGACCACACTCTCCCACCTTCCTTCTCCCACTACTGAACCTCTCCTAATTTTTATATCAAGAAAGACTTCCTTCCTGAAGTCAGTCTTCCAACAACTACCATCGACTCAAGTTCTTCTATCAAGTCTAAATCTAAGTCTCCCGACAGTCGCCATCAAATACAGATCTCAGTCTCGCGAAATCTTCAATCAAAATTAACTTCACTTCTTAATCTTGTTATGACAGAATTCGAAGTGTAGAACCGGTATCGTAGAGTTTCAAATATTACACATCTTCGGGTTTTGCCCGAAGCATCGTATAAAAGTTTAGTCGACTCTCGCGGCCTCGAGTGCATAAAACAGTTCAAGTGCTATTTTTCTACGCGCATATACATAAGCACTCTCAGCGGCCCAAAAGTCTAGTGCTGGTGACTGCTTTCCGAACGCTGAGCGTGGCGTCCGTCAACGAGGCCCTTATCTGCGAGCGACAACCGATACTCTTGCGAGCGAGCGTACCTACAGACCGATACACTCACAAACACAGCGACCACTGTAAGCAACACATTTCATTTTATGTTAATCCGATTGTTCCCCCGACGTTATTTTTGCATCGTCAATTTTTCTGTATAAACCATCTTATTCATCCGATCACTTATTTGTAATAAACCTATAGTTAAGTTTGTACAAATTTGTCGGATTATTTCTCGATACCAAATCACTGCATGACTTCCTAATTTTTAACTCATTCCAAGCACTACCCCTTTTTACCCTCATCCCGTGCTATTGCGCTTGTCGTAGGCAAAAAAGAAGGGAATCAAAAAATATATGCCCACGTCCCATCCGGACGTGACACGTCAAAATACATCAAGTATGATGATGCTTTCGATGGATCAAACGACTCCGTGTACTTATTATTAGCGAGTGCATATCAGATTAAGCATTGACTGAGACCACTGCGTACACCCCGTTCAACGAATAAAACCATGTCGATGTCAGTTAGTAATTCAAACTTGACATTCGAGTGTTTTAACATTGCATCCCAGGTATACCCCGGCTATGTGTAGGAATACGCGGGATCGAGGCCATAGCTCTCAATGCACGTATTTCGAAAGTTTTCGAAAATATCAGCTAATAACAAGGCATCTGTCTTCAAGTACAAATCGCTATAGTCACCCAGCGTTCGAATGGAGAACCGCTCTCAAACGTTCTCCGCATGTGCGTACTCGCTCTCGGATACTGTAGCATCTGTCAGGGAACTATAAAATGCGTCCCGTGGTGGTAAGCAAGTGTCGTCCAACCTGCTCACGTTGTCAATAAACTCATAAGGGAGGCCTCTTTTCGCGTCAGCAAATTCAAATTGTCCGTCGATAGAATTGAAAATTGCTTGCGTAAAATTTTGAGTTTGTCCTCGGTCAAAAATGAGGCTAATTTGTCGAGACTGGTATTAAGGGATTTGTATGAATCGATGAAACGCAATTGGGTTTTCTGTTTAGAATCGTCTGTGATTTGAATGTGCTTCGTGAAGGAGATGTATTACTCTTTTGTGATTGCAAGCACATTGGTCTTTCCTCCGAACGCTGTGGCTACTTCTTTGATGATAAAATGTGCGTCGTAATCCGATAAATTGTGCAAAAATACTGGAATGAAGAATGACTGTTTGTAGTTTAAATTGCAATTAGAATGGGCAGGGCCTCTATAGCGTCCAATCAGATGGCAATGATCTCGAACGCGTATATCGTCTTGCGCGAATGGTTTCCTGCATACATGACATTGGGTCGCTTTGCGAAAACTTGCCCACTCGCTCGGTGTCAGATAAATCATTGGGACATTGTCGCAGAAAATTTCTTTTATGCACAATGCTAGATTTTTCAGTTCTTCGACAAACCACGAGACGCAATCAGCACTGCGACGCGAGTGATACGAAGAGAGCGATTGATCGTACGTACAACACACGTAATATCCGATACTAAACACTTCATGGTGTTGATACATATTTTTTGCTTGGGTCTTCTCATCAGGCTTTGCTAAAACACACTCCAAATCGGCATACACAATGAAGGCATGTCGCTCTTTCCGGCTAAAGTTGGTGAATTGGAGCCACTTGTTGGTGTCATTCGGTAGTCGGATCGCGCAGTCGTTTATTGCTCGACAATCGACCTCGTGCGATTGCAATTTATACTCGGATCCGAAGTATTGCAAGCACCCGCAAAAAAAAAGAAACATTGTTTCGTTCAATCCATCTAGTACATGCCAACGGAATATAACTTATGTTAACTTTACATACCTTTCACAGATATATTTTTTGTGCTCCTTTTTGCTCAGTTGTGCGTTTACGAGTCTCAACAAGTTCGTAATCCATGTAAAATGCCCTACCTTGTTGTCCTCGGTATCTTGCGTGTACAAGAAATTGATGTGCTTTTCCTTCTTATTTCATGTCACGCGTATTGGAACGATGTCCTTTTTGGCGGTGGTGGTGGTGGTGTACACGTTGATGGATAAATTGTTTTGCAGCTGTGATTTTTTTTATTTGGTGTATGGTTACCGGTAATTGAATGTCCTGTAGATTGAGTACGCTTGAGTAATGTGGGTAAGATGGCGGACGGGCACTGTCTCGTTCGGCTGGGTATAGATCAGCGACAACTGCCCACGCGAAACAGGCGTTATCGTTGGATTTGACGTTAATCACAGCTCTCTTCATCATTATTTCCCGCGGCAATGATATAGTGCACCCAGCGGGCATCGGGTTACACTTATTCCCATTTATCGTGAGGTTAAGAATTTTCCGCAAAGCCCAGCCACAATCTCATTCTTGCAATTCGTCGAGTAAGGTTAAAGTGGGCTCAATAACACGCTGTTCATACCACGCATTCAAATCGCTTGTGTTAAAGAGTTCACAGTTTCGCGAGTCGACCCTTTTATTAGCATGGTTGTCACCACTCGCGAATTCACCAATGAACGCTGCATTAACTTTGATACTGTTGTGTTTGCAGATAGTATTTTGCACATGTTGAAGCACTAGGTCGCGAGCATCGTTGAGAAATTGCCGTGGTTCGATGTGGTTGCGTTTGATTACGGAACCGGTCAATATTCGACTATTGAAGGATGTGTCAATCTCTCGCCAGATTAGCTCATGATGACCGTGTCCTGCACCCGTGTGTATAAAATGATTACGCATAGAATTCCTCAACCCTTCCAGCCGGGCTATTTGGGCTATCAATGACTGTTGAAGTCCAATTCATAGTCGCGGGCGCTTAATACGGCTTTGCGTTTCCAATTCTTCGATAAACTCAACGCACCGTTGTTCCCACACAGCAAAATCTTCGAATGAACTTAGGAGCGCGGCTTGGTCGTGCAAGATTTGTTCTGACTTCTCCGCGTTGCCCTCCATATTTGATGAAACGAGGCTCCCCAAAAGGGAAGATGTTCACTAACTGACTGCTCGATCCAAAGTGCGAACACTTTTGAGCGCAGCAGATAATTACAAATGGTTTTCCCCCTTAGACATTTTTCGTATTTCCCTACCATCTTGGAAAATATCACCAACGCACGAGAATTTTCTAATATCACATTGGATTGCCGGGAAAAATAAAAGAGCATCTCAGTCGAGATGCGTGTAGTGAAAAAAAAAATTCATGGGCTCTCCATCGGCGCTCAAGTGGTCCACGGTCAGAGCCTCAAAAGGTTTTTATCCATAGTTCTCCGAAAGTTTATAGTTTTTCAAAATAAACACCCCGTTATCATAAATATGCTCGGAATAGCGGAGCAATAAAAAAAAATCTAATAGCTTCGAGAGTGGTGTTAACGAAAACAAAATCCTTAACCATGGGGCTAACTTGTCCAGACCTGCATGATCTCAAGTGTTGGCATCAAGGTTTCATGTTGCACTCTCTGTATATATTATCATTCGGAGATGAAAAACTAAAGCCCTGTAAAATGGAAATGCATTTTTTTCCCGGGATCGTTGTCTTCATCGCATGCTGTCGTAAAATTTTATAGGTTTTCAAGTGTGGACCTATGGAATGATGAGGCTCGAGCTGCACATGCGAAGCGATAGGGTATAACGGTCCCTGGCGCTCGACGTAAGAAAAAAAAAGTCGTAAAATTTGAGACATTCGGACGAGGTGGTTGAAACGTCGCAGTGTATAACAGTGTCTCGGACATGAGCCTCCGTCCAGATAGTTGAAAAAAAAGAACATCTGGATAAATTCATGCACCTTTTCTTATCCCTCTACGTAACACACACACACACACACACAGACACACACACACACACACACACAGACACACACACACACACACACACACACACACACACACACACACACACACACACACACGCACGCACACGCACGCACGCACGCACGCACGCACGCACGCACGCACACGCACACACCACATGGGGAGTCTGAAACCCCTACGTGGCGTGTCCCCAGGCGGCGGATAGGGGGAAGCCCTCGTATATAAATATAGACATAGATGTACCAATATCTATATAGATATAGATATACATATAGAGATATCTATCTGGATATAGATATGTATATTGAAATGTCTATATAGATCTACAGGATAGGAGGCAATTAAAATACCTCCCGTGGACCAACAGACACGGGGAACAAACCTCGATAGCAAATGATTATGGGAAGTCCAATAAAGGATATACCGATTAGGGTGCAGGGGCACGGTACCCCAGTACCAGAGCCTTCAGAGAGTGACCAAGCGGGCTCCCGGGCGTCGTCATCGAACAACCGCAGTACCATGGAGGTGGGCCACTTGGCCTCCATGGCGCACAATGTGTCAAGTGAAGAAAAGGAAGAGACAGGTGGAAACCGAAAGGAGATTTTGAAGTTGGAGGAGAGGCACGGAAAGACGCTGGAGAGCCAACCCTCTTTTATCCAGCAGACGAAAAACCTCCACAAGGAGATCCAGCGGTGGGTTCCTATGCTTACCAGTACTTGGAAAAGTATAGAGGACCTTCTAACGTGGAGTGCAAAGCCACAGGCGGCAACGTCGACTGGAGGAACGCAAACCACGCCGACCATAAGCCAAGCGAAATCGACTCTCCCTAACAAGGAGAGGAATCATGAAGGCATGGACGTGGGCGGTATACCTCGACGCAAGTAAGCAAGGCGAAGAGGAGAAAGCGGGATACACCGACGTCGACCGAAGAAAAGGAGCCGAAGGAGAAGCAGCTGGTGGAGCCATTGGCTGGTCAATCCGAGGATGAGGGCGAGAGATCAGAGCAGAAGTAGCAGACTACGCGAAAGAAGAAAAGATCGCACAAGATATCCGAGAAGCAGCCTAAGAAGAAGGCGCAAAAACCTCGCGAACGGCCGACTCTGCCCAACGCTCTCGTCATCCACAAAAAGGGTGACTTGAGCTATGCGGAGATCTTGAGTCGTATAAAGAAGGATCCGACGCTCAAGGATGCAGGTGAATGCGTCCAAAAGGTACGCAGAACGAACGCGGGAGATCTGCTGATCGTTCTGAATAAGGAGAGCTCAGCCAAAGCGCCAGAATTGCGAAACCAATTCGAATGTGTTCTTGGTGAATCCGCAACGGTCCAAAGTAAAGTACAGGAAGTTGATCTGGAAATCAAGGACCTGGAAGAGGACGCGACGAAGGAGGAGATATCGGCGGCCCTGCAGAGAGTCTTGGGACCGGACTATTCAGTCACGGAATAATCACTTAAGTCTCTGCGTAAAGCATATGGCAGGACTCAGACCGCGGTAATACGACTCATGGTGCCTGCTGCCCGGAAACTTCTGGATACAGGAATCATCCGAGTCGGCTGGTGTAATTGCAGAATCCGAAATGTGGTGAGACCACTGAAGTGTTTTAAGTGCTGGAAATTTGGACACTTATCACGGAACTGCAAGAGCGACGTCGACCGGGCTAAAGACTGCATCAAGTGCGGTATCACTGGCCACAAAGTTGCCGAATGCACAGCAAGCGCAAAGTGTGTCATATGTGCAGAAGCGGGAGATGGGGCACCCACAGCCCACATCGCAGGTAGCAGCCGATGTCCAGCGTATACGCGGGCCCTCCAGGCTCTCCGGGCACTCCAAAAACGATGCAAATGAGAATACTCCAGCTCAACCTCAATCATTGTGAAGCAGCACACGACCTGCTCATGCAGACTGTGCGCGAGCTGTAGCCTGACTTGGCGATACTCTCGGAACCATATAGACATCTAGACACGCAACCTTGGGAATCTGACACAAGTGGGAAGGCCGCAATTTGGTCCTGCGGAAAGCTTCCATTTCAGGATCTTGCGAGTCGGATGGAAACTGGTTTTGTGAGAATAAAAGCCAAAGGAGTTTATTTCTACAGTTGTTAAGCACCGCCTAACCTGACGACTGATGAGTTCAAGAATTTTCTCGACAACTTAGTCGCAGACGCTAAACAACGCTTCCCGGTAGCCATAGCCGGAGATTATAACGCGTGGGCTGTGGAATGGGGTAGTAAAGTGACGAACAGGAAGGGCCAAGCTCTGCTTGAGGCTATGTCCTTATTGGATGTAGTACTACTTAATGCAGGTACAAAGCCCACTTTTGATAAAGGTGAAGCCTCCTCTATAGTGGACCTCACTTTTGTGAGTAGTAGCCTTGCCAGAGGAAACCAGTGGCACTAGGTAGTCAGTGATATCTATACTCACAGTGATCATCAAGCGATTCTCTGGGAGATTCGCGGTGACTTCAGCACAACAGCGAAGGCACCCAAGACAAACGAAAAGGGCTGGAAAGCGAAAATGTTTGATGCGGACTTGTTTCGTGAAACTTTTGACACCAGCCCCCTCGCAGCGGAAAGTGCAACCGACAAGGTCGAGGTGGTCATGCAGAGGGTCACCGAAGCATGCGATGCCACAATGCCACGGAAACGTAATGTGGACTTCCGACCGGTGGTACACTGGTGGAGCGAATAAATTGCCGGCCTCCGAAGGGAGTGTCATCGAACTCGCCGCCTAGCGCAACGAGCTCGAGGCAAACGCTCGTTCCCCGATTTGAAAGAACAGCACAGGAAGGCGCGCTTGAAGCTTAAAAAGGTTATCAAGCAGAGTAAAGCTGAAAGGTGGGGCGAACTGCTCAGCGAGGTGCAAGATGCTCCCTGGGGCAGGCCGGACAAAGTAGTAATGACTCGGCTGAAAAGCCAGCCCATGCCATCGCCTGTGGACGCAGCCCTGCTGGAAAATATTGTTACACATCTGTTCCCTGAGCAACCCGAGGAGGACTATCAGCTCGAGGAGGGCGATTGCCAGGGTGTGCAACAATAAAGCCCCCGGCATGGATGGGATACCCAAAATCGCACTCAACGCAGCGATCAAGTTGGCACCGGCAATATTCCTGGGCATGTACAATGCGTATCTCAAGGAAGGAATCTTCCCGGACAAGTGGAAGTGGCTGAAGCTAGTGCTCCTCCCGAAAGGGAAGAAGCCACCGGACGAACCTTCATCCTACCGGCCGCTGTGTATGCTGGATACCGTCGGAAAGATCTTCGAGCGCATCATCCATAACAGGATTGAGAAGGTCGTGGACCCTCTACTGGCGAAGGTCCAGTTTGGCTTCAGAAAGGAGCGCTGTACTCTGGATGCCATTAACACAGTGGTGAAGCAGGCGCAGGAGTCGACTGCGGGGAAACGATGGGCAAGAGGGTCCAAGAAGTACTGCGCAGTTGTCGCTCTCGACGTCAAAAACGCTTTCATCTCGGCGATATGAAAGTGTTTCATGGATGCCCTAAAAACATTAGGTGTACCATGGTACCTACGGAGAATAGTGGCGAGTTACCTATGTAATAGGTGGCCCATGTACGATACAGAGGATGGACCGAAGACGTATAGGGTGACTGGAGGACTTCCTCAGGGCTCTGTACTTGGACCGCTTCTGTGGATCATCATGCACAATGATTTGCTGCTATTACAATTGCCGAAGGGAGTGTCTATCGTAGCGTTCGCAGATGACGCGGCGCTGATTGTCATCGCCAAATTCCTGAAGCAAATCACCGCACTCTTCGGCGAAGCTTTCGCCAAGGTAAAGGAATGGATGTCGTCTGTTGCATCTTGCTGCAATCTTGCAGCCCACAAAACAGAAGTACTCCTCGTATCCAGCAGGAAGGTGATGGAAACGATGACGCTCAGGGTTGAAAACGCCGAAATCACATCCCGAACGTTTATTCGGTACCTGAGTGTGATTCTCGACGCGAGGCTGAACTTCAAAGAGCAAACCGAGCAGATCAGCAGAAAGGCCGCTGGGGTGGCTACCACACTGGCGCGACTCATGCCTAACGTTGGTGGCCCCAGACAGAAGAGGAGGAAACTGCTGTCATCAGTGACGACCTCAGTGCTCACCTATGGCATACCCATATGGGCTGATGCACTGAAAATCCAGGAGTACCGCAGGAAGGCTGCAGCAACGTATCGCGTCAGCGCCTTGATGATAGCCTGTGCATTTCGCACTGTCTCCGAGGACGCTATCAACGTTATCGTGGGGATGCTGCCCATTGAGGTGCTTGGCGAGGAGCGTAGATCGATGTACCAGCAGAAGGGAGCTAGAAACCCCAGTTATGCAAGGACAGAAGCGAGAGCAACCAGTCTCAACCAGTGGCAGACGATGTGGGATGCTTCTCCCAAGGGAAGGTGGACACATCGACTAATCCCGAAGGTGGAGATATGCGTGAACCGTCTACACGGGGAGCTCAACTATTATCTCACTCAAGTGATCTCCGGACACGGCTGTTTCCGGGCTTATCTCTATAACTTTAATTACAAAGATTCCCCGGACTGCCCAGCATGTGTAGCAGTCGAGGAGAACGCTCTGAACATGCATTGTTCCAATGCCCACGTTTTAGTGCCTCCCGCGCGATAGTCGAGGATGAGCTGGAGACACGCATCACCCCGGACAATCTGGTTGAGTTGATGCTGAAGTCACCAGACGCATGGACAGCGGTATCGGCTTATGCTGCCGCAGTGATGAAGGAGTCGCGACGTGCAGAACGTGCGAGGAAGTCATCACTCATACCATCTCGAGTGGAACGGGGGATGTAAGGTCGTCTGACCACTGCAGGAAGAGCTACGGCTCTCCCGCGATGTAATACCTAGCGGTCGTCCCGCGGGAGAATTTGTATGGCCACAGAGGAATGGGGGTTTTCAGTCGGTGCAAGCCCGACACACGGCAATTATTTGCTACGGTGCGGAGGCATTTTCCGGCTAAACCTCTTAAAAAACAACAAAAAACACACACACACACGCGCGCGCGCACACATTTGTTTAAGTTGTTTTTTTTTATATTCAAACTCCTGTGAATAGTCTAGACAAAAATGCTCCGCTTACATCTATAATGTTGATAATAAGTTATCAGATTTTATGGGTTTTCAAGGACCCGTGACTCTATGATGCCCGCTCCCCCACAGAGTCAACAGCGGCTCCCTCTCTCGCCCGCGGGTCCAGCTATCGCCTGGAAGACATCGTCACCAAAAACTAGCCTTCCCACTCTCTAACACCCCTCCCCTTTCCCTCCGCCGCAACCCCGCACTCGGCTACCGCACGCAGGATCCCCCCCCCAACATGCATTCCCGGCTTCCCCGCGCTCGACTCCCCCGCCCCGCTCCCCCCCTGAGATCCTGGCGTTAGAACCGGCCTAGCTCGTCTACTGATTATAAGGTGGACAGAATCGGGGAAGGAAAAAGCGCGACAGCGTATAGCACGAGGAAAAAGACTCAATGATTACCCTCGACGCGACTACAAGTCAGCCCTCGAAGAGTCTTGCCGCGTTATGAGTAATGTTTAATTACATTGTTATATTCGTAGAATCATTGTAATATTACGAATATTTATGAATAGAATGAGAATAGAATGTGTCGAGACCGTCCGTCGCGGCTACTTGTGGCGTGGACAATCCATTGAACTTAGTATCAAAATATTTCTGTGGCGTTAACTTTGTCGCGTAAATCGAAATAAACTACCAAAACTTTTGATGCAAAAGTGTGAAAAATCTACACCAATTACTTGAAAACTAATGTGTTGTCCCTTACTTTTAATATCCTCTCAACTGCTTTCTAAAAAATAATTTAAATAAAAGCGGAATCACCAGTCAAGTTGTAGTGGCATGAGCCGATAAACACTTTGTCTGCCAATTTTTTTCGCCCTAGCTTTCGTAATAGTTCGTTGCAATATTCGAAGGAGAAGCGAGGGAAAGTCATTAGACTTTTATTAGCAATCTTTGGAACATCTGTTCAACTGAGGATTTAGCTAGAATCATACACATATCACTAATGCTGGAGGACATGAAATCCTTGGCCAAATAACAATTATATTACATTGACAGATAATGCTACTTCCTTATCGAACCGTATCTAGATTGCATGCTTTGATTAAAATTATAGCTAGGGACTTCACAAGAGAAACAGATAAAAGTGGCATCTTTGTTTGAACTTTATACGAATTCTTCTCACATTCTTTTTCCATTTTGAATTTCATGATCTTGAAATCATACGATATCTTGCATGTGAGGGATTCCACGATTTGTAAATTAAGGAACGCGATAGTTCACTTATATTCTCGACTGTTTTGATGAACAATGTACGAGAGCTGGTGCGAGAAAAACGATCACGCCAAATTTTTATTACTTCAGACTACTAAAACTTGGATGCTGTTTCACTTTTACTCGAATCATTTTTCAGAAAGCGTTGATGAAGATTTCCACGCAAAGTACGATGGATACACTTTTAAGTATCGGGGGTGAGTTTTTTTATATGTACGAAAAAAGTGTAGGAACGAAAAATAGTTATTTTAAGATCAAGCGCCAATACGTAAACGCTCGAATAGCCAGACTAACAAGCGAGTGTTGTTAAAAAAAAGAGAAAGCGATGCCAGGCCGACAAGAAAAGTAGTCGATAACGAAGCGCCGCCGTGATCACACCGTTGTAATACTTGCTTATTTCAATAAATATTTTATTTCTTTATACTATTTTTCTATTTTATAGTAGTATTCTTTATACTTTATACTAGTATTCTCCTATAATCCCTATAAATTTGGGGGTTCGTTCGAGATATAGCGAGTTTCATGATCGATAGTTCGACATCACACGTGAAATAGACGAAAAAACGAAATGCAGCATTAAAGCGAGAAAAAAGACGAAAAAGCCGAAAGGCGATTTACGACCAAAATTTAAAAAAAAAGAAAATAGACGCAACGACGCGAGAAATATATGAAGAAACATTGCCACATCGAGATGGACCCATCGAAATATACGACGAAAGCGCTGAAAGATTTGCCCCCTTGATGGAATGGTGTTTGATGGAAATGCCGAAACATTCGAAACGCGGGTAAAGGTATTGCCGTTCTTGAAGGAAGCTTATAAATTAGACGAAGATGCGACGAAATTTTTAATTGGAATGAGACTAAAGGAGCCAGCAACTGGAATGGTTTAATTCAAAACCGGACCATGTGCGAATGCCGACCGATCAGCTATTAACCGAAATACGAGGGCTGTTTTGCCGTCGAATCAAGAAGATCGCGCCAAGACGACGCTTTGAGGATAGAAGATGGAAAAAGAACGAGAGCTTCAACGACTATGTGCACGAGAAAGTGATTATGGCAAATAGGATATTTCTGTCGGAAGACGAAGTACAGCAATGCATAATTGCTGCAATTCCCGATCACAATCTTCGAGACACAGCACGAATCCATGGATTCACGACGAAAGAGTCACTCCTGCGAGCGTTTGAAGATATAGCACTCCGAGAGCGAAACGACACAGTAAAAAATGCGGGGAGACTCGACAACAAACACACCGTGAACAGGCGACCAGTGGAAAGTGTCATGAAGAGTGTATCTGCTGATTTTATCAGCAGATACACTCTTCATGACAGAAGATATCATCTGCTGATCAAAAATATCGCACTGTTCCGAAACGCTGTTTTAATTGCGGAGTACCAGATCATTTTAGTTCAATGCGAAAATCAACGTGAAACTAAACACGCATGCGTGGTAGCTGACGCTACTTCGACGAATGAGAATCGGGCGAAGCCCGTCCGAATAGACGGACACTTTGTTGACGCCGTTATCGATACGACCAGTGATATCACGATTGTTCGCGAATACCAATACATCAATCTAGGCAGCCCGAGACTCGCGATCAAGCCGACACCATTCCGAGGAGTAGGAGAAGGAACACACAATACGATTGGCTTCTTTGATGCACAGATAGAAGTGGGCGAGAACAAGTACAAAATCCGAATGCACGTAGTCGCGAATAATTTGTTAAATCACAAATTGTTGATTGGGTCAGACTTTCTCGACTCCATAAAGTTTGTCCGAGTACGAGGTGTATGCACAATTATGCCGATGCCTGACAACGACGAAAACTCAATATCTGAGTTATTGAGCATTCGGCCATAGAGTCGAATAATAAAAATAACATAGACGTGTCCGAAATTTGTGAATTGAAGCATCGCGAAAAACTTCAAAGTCTTGTAACCGCTTACAGACCGAAAAAGAGTCGCGAAATAGGTGTCAAAGTGACAATCGTGCTGAATGACGAAGAGCCGATTTGGCGGCGAGCGAGACGGCTTAGTGAAGTGAAAAACGCGAAGTAAACACTCAAATCAAAGAGTGGGTTAAAGACCGGATTGTGCGCGAATCACATTCCGATTTGGCAAGTCCTGTTGTCTTAGTAAAAAAAAAAGACGGTTCGACTCAGCTGTGTATGGACTATTGGTTACCGAATCGAAAAATCGTAAAAGATCCCTTGCCGCTTATAGAAGACCAACTTGATTTGTTGGAGGACGCAAAAGTATTTACAACGCTCGACCTGCGAAATGGTTTTTTCCATATACAAGTAGAGGAAGAAAGTAGGAAGTATGCCTCTTTCATAGTGCCAGACGGACAATATGAATGATACCGGGTACCCTTCGGGTTGTGTACTCTCCGGCAGTGTTTAAAAAATCATTAACGCCGATTTTCGAGAATTAATCAATGAGCGCATCGTGTTAACTCACACGGACGATCTAATCATACCATCCGAAAACGATGAAAGCGAAGAGCGTGTATTAAGCGGTAAAGAGCATGTATTAAAGGTCGCGGGCGAAGCAGGGTTAGTCTTCAAGCGGTCAAAGTGCCAATTTTTGAGATGCAAAGTTGAATTTCTCGGTCACATTGTAGGGTTTGGTAAGGTACGACCACCCTTACAAAAGACCGAAGCTGTCCAAAAGTTTCCAAAGTCAACGAATATAAAACAAGTACAGTCGTTCCTAGGACTCACCTATTTCAGAAAGTTCGTACCGAAATAGCCGCAGATCGCGCGACTTTTGACGAATCTTTTAAGGGGTGAGATGCAGTCAGAATTTTAAAAAAATGCATTTTATTACATTTTCTTGAAGTATGATGTTTCGAAAATATTCCCTGAAAATTTCAAGTCAATCCGAAGAATAGTTTCCGGGATAGCCCACAATTAGTGAAGGGGCGTCGGGTCCCCATGGCAGGTAGCGGACGGCAGCTGCAAGCAACCGGTTTCAACCCCCCCCCCCCCCCCCCATTATATTCTATAAATAGTCTTGTTCGTAACTGAAAATTTTCGGTACGAAGACAACAAAAAATTGATATTTTGGAAGTTTCCACATCGGCAGAAGCCCTATTGTATGGGCCAGGAATTGATGCTTCGATGTAAGTAATTTCTTAATTAGTATTTCTATACATAAATCAAGTGTAAAATTGGAAAACTCTTTCAGAAATGTTCAAGAATTTATTACTCAAAAACTATGAACTTTAGCAAAATTTAGTAAAAAATTCTTTCGTTTTCAAATTGCCCATAATGTCAAAAAAAAAAATTCATGCCGAAGAACTTGAATTTTTTTAAAAATGGTTTTAACGATTGGCTATAAACAATTGAATGCTCGACTTTTCGGCAAAAAATTGTGATATTCGGATTTAGCGGATCAAAATGAATTAAAAAACGTTTAGCTTCATCCATCGAGCTCAACATTTTACGAATATATAATACCGTATCCACATCGAAAAACTTTAAACGCGTTTTTCTCGAAACTATGATTTTCAAGTCGGTGACCACTATAATTCAAAAACCACTCGATGGATTTTGATAAAATTTGGTGTGCTTATTGATAGCATTAAAAACTTATCCTTAATCGAAGGATTTTCATTTTTGTTGAAAATTTATATATTTTTTCATCAATAAACGAGCGATTTTTTGGTCGAAAATCGAAAGTTATCTGTCCGGAGCCGGCATTTTGTTAATTTTTGAAAAAAAAAGCTTCGATTAAGGACTAGATTTATTATTGAACTAATGATGCTTTTTTTTGTCAATTTCAGATGATCCAGTAACATTTTATGATGGTTACCGCATATCACTACATGCCGAAGGGGATCCGACAAAGATAGCGATATTTTTATAAATAATAAATATTTTTCTTTGAAAATTTGTACAAGTCAAGTTGAAAAATAACATAAAAAATCTGTCTAACGACTTTGGTAAAACAAACTTAATTACTATAAAAAAAATATATTGTAAATGCTCGTTTTTTCACGCCTCCGACTGCATCTTACGCCTTAAGAGCCGATACTGAATTCTGATTCGGGGAAGCCGAAAATGATGCTTTTATGAATCTAAAGATCGCACTGTCGACAAAACCGGTGTTGAACCTATATAAGACCGACGCAGAAACCGAGTTACACACAGATGCCTCAATGTACAGGTATGCCGCTATTGCTCATTTAGAAAAATTGTGATGACGGTATGTGGCACCCTGTGTACTTTGCGAGCGAAAAGACGAGCACGACAGAATCGAAGCATTCGAGTTATGAGCCCGAAGTTCTCGCAATTGTAAAATCCTTGAAAAAAAATCGCGTTTACCTTGTAGGTATAGCGTTTGAGATTGTAACCGATTGTCGTGCTTTTACTCTAACGATGCGGAAAAAGGACTTGTGTTTGCGTGTATCGATGATTCCATGTACGTTGACAAATTTCATGATTTATTCATTCCCAAATTTTCAAACGCATTTTTCTCAAAACCACGTTTTTCAAATCGGTACCCAAAATTTATCTAAAACCAATGAACCGACTGCCTTGAGGTTTTTTGTGGTTATTCTATACACAATTATCTAGTACTTGTCATAGAATTTTTTTCCGATACTTAGTTTTTTTTTATAGGCAAAATAACAACTAAATTTTGGCCCAAAAATCACTCTTTATGTTCAAACGTCCGCCATTTTGTCATAAATCGGTATTTTCAAAATCGCCAATGACAACTACTAGATTATAGTATCTAATTTAATTATCTTTTTGGTTTTTTTTTCAGATGATTCTGGAAGAAACGCCAGTGGGTACCGTATGCGCAGATTTTTTTACGACGCTCCAAAGATACAATATCCTTGTATATTTTTGATATTTTTAAATGAATAAAATTAAACATATTTTTGAATGTATATACTTTTAGGTAATTAAAACCCCAATCCGAAGTTTCGAATAGTTTTCCTTGAAAAATTCACGACAATGACCTTTTTTCCGGCTCGTAGGTGTATATCTCCCCTTAAACACCGACTCGGAAAAAGTATGGTGCATCTGAATGCACTAAGCAGAAATCCACTGCCCACATGTCTGCTAATCGACGAACGTGAAGATGGACTGGCAGCTCGATTGAGAAAAGCACAACAAGAGGATGACGACCTGAAGAAAATCGTCAGAAACGTCGAGGAAAAATCGACGAAAGGGTACGTAGTAAGGGGCGGACTCCTTTTTCAACAATGATTTGCGATGATGGTCCCGCAAGCAATGTGTTCATCTGTTATGAGACGTGCACACGAGAAAGGTAATTTTTTTATTGCCAAAACTGAAGCGATATTAAGGGGTGAGATGCAGTCAGAGCCGTGAAAACGGGAGCGTTTTCAATAATTTTTTTATAGTAATTAAGTTTGTTTTACAAAAGTGGTTACACAGACTTTTTTGTTATATTTCAACTTGACTTGTACACATTTTGAAAGAAAAATATTGATTGTTTATAAAAATATCGCCATCTTTGCGCCGTTTGCGGCGACCATCATCAAATTTTACTGGCTCGTCTGAAATAAAAAAAAAAAAACAAAAAAAATCATTAGTTTAATAATAAATCTAGTCTTCAATCGATGTTTTTTTTTTCAACAATTAACAAAATGGCGGCTTCTGACAGATAACTTTCGATTTTCGACGAAAAAATCGCTCGTTTATAGTTTTAAAAAATACAAATTTTCAACAAGAATGAAAATCCTTCGATCAAGGTCTAGTTTTTAATGCTATGAATAAGCACACCAAATTTCATCAAAATCCATCGAGTGGTTTTTGAATTATAGTGGTCACCGACTTGAAAAATAGTCTTTCGAGTTTCGAGAAAAACGCGTTTAAAGTTTTTCGATGTGGATACGGTATTATATGTTCGTAAAATTTTGAGCTCGATGGATGACGCTAACCGTTTTTAATGTATTTTGATCCGCTGAATCCGAATATCACGATTTTTTGCTGGAAAGTCGAGCATTTAATCGTTTATAGCCATTGTTAAAACCATTTTTCAAAAAATTTATCCTTTTCGGGATTAATTATTTTTTTAAAACATTTTGGGCAATTTTAAAACTAAAGTATCCTTTATAAGATTTTTCTAAAGTTCATAGTTTTTTAGTAATACATTTTTGAAAATTCCAGAAACATTTTTCCAATTTTACACTTGATTGATGTATAGAAATAGTAATTAAAAAATAACTTACATTGAATCATCAATTCCTGGCCCATACAATTGGGCTTCTGCCTATGTGGAAGCTTCGAAAATATCAATTTGTTGTTGTCTTCGAACCGAACATTTTCAGTTACGAACAAGACTATTGATAGAATATAATAGGGGGGGGGGGGGTTGAAACCGGTTGCTTGCAGCTGCCGTCCGCTACCTGCCATGGGGACCCGACGCCCCTTCACTAATTGTGGGATATCCCGGAAACTATTCATCGGATTGACTTGACATTTTTAGGGAATATTTTCGAAACATCGTACTTCAAGAAAATGTATAAAAATCGATTTAAAAAAAATTCTGACTGCATCTCACCCCTTAAGGCGAAAAGAGGAAAATAAACATTTGCTCATTTCAGCAATTGCGAACTTGTAAGTTAATCGTAAAGTTAACCACAATTTTTTATACACTCACTATACTTTGACGTGAGCCGATCATTGAATTATTGATCCTTACACCCCTCCTCCAAGCGAATAATAAAATCGCGGTTCATAAATCAACGGCAAATCCAGTAAAAACTTTCTCAACAAGACGATGTAATCTGTAATTCGAATGAAAGTTCTCGCATCGACAGAGTGACGCACGCGCAGTCCGCAATTTTTGTCAGCCGGCTGGATATCTAAAGGACAAATCTACAGGATTTATTTTTTCTGCGACTTTGATTGACACGCTTGACGATATCTCAGAGTTGGGCGAGGGTATTACGTCGCGAATAGGGTTGTTGATAGGCTTAGGTTCTAATTATATGACAAAATTGTCGTCAGAATTTGTTTTGAAGCGTGGTTACTAAGATATTAGCATTAATAAATTCCACTTCCCGTAGTTCTTACATCTTGTCGCTTAATTAAATCCACGGTAGTCTCTCATCTTTCAGTACTTGGCAGCGTCATGCTGCCACGTCTCGATAAATGTATATTCCTCTCAGTAAGCGCCAATATTGTTCTGCTAATCTCGCAAGTCTGTTAATTCCTTGGGTTAGTCAATTGAATCCACGCTGTGATTGTCTCGTAAAGTTAAGTCGAATATAAATATTGTTATTGTTTATTATTGCTCATCATGGTCATCAGTTGCGGGAATTTATCGGCGACCAAATCGAATTATTCAATAATTTTCCGAACTTGAACATTAAAATCAAACTATCAGCGGACGAACCTGGCTGCGGCAACGAAACTCTGCTGTCGATCAACTAATATGCAAACTTTCGATAGAGCTAAGTAGGCTGCTCGCACAAATGATGGAAAAGCTTGCCTGTTTGACATCTGACCTTGCTTTCGCTGTGAAGATCATATCAATTATCATTAATTATAAAATGCCTTTTTCTAAGACAAAACAACACAAACCAATATTGGCCAAATCTTTTACACCGTGGTCTCCTTTTCAAGATAGTTTACGATTCAGTTTAGAGCAAGACACATTATATGCACATGTGAGATCTGCGCTCGAACCATTTGCGTACCCGGAATCCGGGATGCATCATCGCAATCTTGCATCTTTAATGGATCCTTCCGTTTTAGTCATACCGAGGTTATGCAAATCGGAAAAGCCCGGCTTCAATGTGGTCATTGGATGCGGGTCGAAGACCATCGCACGAAGATTGAGCGTTCTCACGCTCAATTACCGTACGATGAAGATGGGCGGGGAGCAAGGTATATTTGCGAGTACTCGGGATGTGACCGAACATATGCATGCGACCTAACGGAGTAATTTCGAATTGGCCACTACCTTGATCAATATTCGCGTATCTATTAGAGCGTATAGACCTTTCCAACCATCAGAGAAATGGACAACTGCTACGTGCTACAATGACATCTTCCCTATGGACCAGTTCCGCGAAGACGTGCCGAGTTGCCATATTGAAACTGTTGCGCATTCGTGCGGATCGATACTTCCAACGGAATAGCCGATACTTTTAGACCAATCAACTGACCGATAAATAATAGATTTCTGGAAAAAGACGCAAGCAAACTTTCAAGGGTCGAAATCAACATGCGAATGTCTTGGGTTATAATATCGGGTCTCCCGCTTCAGTTTGAAAGCACTGTGACTTTGATGGCAACGTTTATCTATGATTCGGATTACACAAATCTATTTTAGGGATTTTCCTTTATGACTGAATAATAGCCACCGTTGATGTGGAATGAAAATATAATCTTCAAACGTTGTCAAAGTAGCGCAACTATTATTGTCCTTTCCATTCTGCCGATAAACGCTCCGGGTATTATGATACACCGGTTGTGCCATCTATAAGGTGAAAATACATTGTTTCGCTGCGGTCACCAACAAGTTCAATAGAGGAGTGAGAAGTAGCGAGGTACGTGTGTGAAAATTGCTGCCACCAGGGACTAAATTACTTCAACACCTCGTTACATGACGCAATTAATCAAATTAAAATCCAACATGCCTCGCGGAATAGTCCGTCCCTAATATTTCACACTACAATTAATAAATTTGATAAATACATCGATCATCCACCGGAGAATTCGTACAAATCACAAATATCAGTTCTTAATTGCATAACGAAGCGCTACGTGGAGATGGCACTCGCTACGTAGTGCTTTCAACAGATGCATCGCCAGCTGCCCATTATCTATAAGTATCCAATTTGGTGTATCAACGCTATTTTTCATAGGTTTGAATTAACTACAATAGACACATGTTAGGAGGTTAAATAGTCATCGTGTGAGAAGACATAGCGCAACATGTGTATCTGCGCGCACTAACGCCTACTAATTTTGATGCTCTGTACTTCGAAGCTGTGAACAAGAGATTAATCAATTGACCAGCACGCCATGCGTATGCGTATGTGCCGGCATGATTCATCCAAGTATGGAGCAGCGGATCGCTATGTTCCCTTTCTATGCACCAAACGCGAGAACCCATCAGTGTTCTCATCTCTCTGAAATGCGCCAGCTACTCTCTTCCCTCCGTGTCGCTACCTAGATCTCGACAAACTATCTCCGAATCCCCGAGACTATGTCCTATGAACCCGTTTGAATACCGAATCGGTTTCCGCCTCTATTGCATGATCACAATGTATCTAACGATCCACCTGCGTGCATATGGGCGGTTTCAAGCTAGTAGGGAGAGTCGAGTGGCCGTCAGCAAGGCTTCCGATGGTCATCTGGATTCAAGGCATCTATATACCAACATATGAATATGGATATATATATGTGTATATATATGGATATATGGAGGAGGGAGGGGGAGGGAGAGAGAGAGAGAGAGAGAGAGGAAAGACATGTGGTAGAAGCGAGACTCTATTTATTAGAAACAATAGTCAAAGCAGGAGCCATATACGGAGTAGAGATTTGGGGAATAGGGGAAATTGGGGTGTCTGAAAGAATACAGAGCAGAAACTGCAAAATGGCACTAGGAGTAAAATAAACAACCCCGAACTATATTTGGAGAAGGGAGCTGGGCGTGCCAACAATGGCATATTTGATAAGAGAAAGAGTGTTTAGGTACATACGACAGGTTCTGAGAATGGACGATTCACGATGGCCAAGAATCTGTTTGAGGGAGGGGGTAACGGCAATTGCTAATGAAATGCCATCAAAGTGGGAAGAGAACTCGGAGAAAGTGTTAAAGGATATGGGGATAGAGGATGTAGTAACAATGATAAGAGAAAGAACGGAAGAGGATAAAATAGATGAAAATATGAAAAAGGGTTGCCTAAAAAAGAAAATTTTGGACGAGGAGGAGAAAAGAATAAAAAAATCGTCATACAATGGCAACTACAAATATATCGTGGAAAATAAGGAACAGCCATTGAAGTATTGGGCGGAAGAGGGTGTAAAGGGTAGGGATAAAGAAATGTGGGCAAGACTGAAATGATGACGGAAATATATGGTGGGCGTCGAAGCAGGGGGAAAAGGACTGGAGATGCAGAATTTGCAAGAAAGAAAATGAAACAATGGAGCAGCTGCTGATATGTGAAAAAGGATGAAAAATTGTAACGACGAAAGCGAGAAAGAAAGCTGAGGAGTGGGTGGAAGGAGTGGATAAGGTGGCGACAAAGGGGGAAATTATAAACATATTGAGTGGAAAGATACATATAAGGACATGCCAGGATTTCAGAGAAATAGAGGAAGTATGTAAAAAAATGCGCAAGAAGGAAGAGGGATCTGAAAGCGATGAAGAAGCGAGAAGCGAAGTGGCAAAAAGAGAGCAAAGATATGCGAAGTAGAACATAGAATTAAGGTGGATGTAAGAAAAGTGTGTGTAAACAAATCGGAAACTTTTTGTAAAAAAACTTGTAGAGCAAGTTGTGCAAATAAAACTAGATTATTATTATTATATATATATTAATAATAATATAATTATTTTAATTATATTATTATTTTTTTTTCATAATAATAATATAAATATAATAATATAATATAATTTTTTCGTGTGTGTGTCGGGTGTGTATGGGTGTAGCCTGTGAGCTATTTCTCGACGAATCGCGGTTCCGAGGCTGGGAAGCGAACTCGTGACCGGCTGTATTGGTATAGGTTTTCCGCAGTTTCCCTACACCCATGACAGGAAATATCATGGTGAATGCGATACAGAGGGGGAAGTCGGTTGCGGCCGCAAGGTGGGGATCGATTAGGGATGTGAATTGGAGAAAAATGGTGGGAAATGTAAAAAGGGGAAATCCCTGTACATGCAAGCTACAATTAGCGAAGCGTTCGCCGTAGCAGATACAATAAAAAAAATATATATAATTTTTTCGCCCATGATTTTTTTAATGGTCGAAAAAAACCGCTGCGTTACATTGTAGCGACACTACTCACGAAGGAGCTGATTTTTTTTCAGATGTGACATGACCGGGTAACAGCTGGGACGACGACTGCGCGTGTCGTGCGGAGGGCCTCCGCGGCAATGTGCATAACGGCGCCATTTTTTAATATTTTGAACGGAAATTTAGTAACGTTATTCTTAAAGTCGTTTCTGACGTTGTGTAAAGAAATAAAAATATTCCGGTCCATACTTTTGAGTTTATTTTTTTTAATATCCCCATTTTTCCATCGGGCAAGGTGGCCAGACGCCTTAAGAACCTTCATACGGAGGTCTCTCCAACTCCAAGTTCCCCATCTTCCTGATTCTCTCACCATCTCACTGCCTGCTACGGACTGTTAACCTGTTCTACCGCGAGGAATTCCCGAACGCACATTATTTGGTTAACAAAATAAATACCTACAATAGTGAATAGAATTACGACAGATGTATATGTTTCATCCTAATCAATTATGAATCTCTTCGATGGGGTAAAAAACAAAGCAGATTTACACAGCTCTGAAAGACATGCTCCATTTTTCAAGAAATTTCAATGTTCTGGCCGTGTATACATTATGTAAAAGTGTACTTGCTCGCAATGTATCCCGGCTGGAACATTGTAATTTCGAAACATTGAGGTTGAGCCGTAAAAAACGATGTTGTGATATTCCCGATCTGTTCCATAGGAGGGCCTGGTTAGGTAAATCAGATAAGGTGTCACGTCCTGAGGGGACGTGGGCATATGTTTTATCGCGGTTCCCTCTTTTTAGCCTACGCCTAGCGCAATAGCTCGGGATGAGGGTGAAAAAGGGAAAGGTGCATGCAAAGATGGGAGCGACGCAGTGACTCGATTAAGAAATGAATTGATCTGTACAAATAATTAACAATTTGGGATTTATTAAAATTAACCAATTTAGTTAATTCCGTCAACAAGAAAATACATAGAGGTTCGCTTACATTTATGGCGCGTCGTGGATACGATAATCGGTTTACAGCGGTTGGGTTCGGGCCTCCGCAGACAGGTCGGACCCCTCGGTTGCGCACGCTCCGTGACAATGTTGAGATTACACGTTGATACAAATTTTCACACACGCGAGTTTCACACGTACACATTCAACGTAGACAGTTAAATGATTTCTTACAGTTCGCGTTTTTATGAGGAACAATTGCGAAGTTCAAGATTCGCAATTTTATGAGGAACAATTTCGAAGTTCAAGTTTCGCGTTTGCTGTCAGGAGACAGATGTTCTACTTATTCCGATGAAAGTTGTTGGGAGACTTTGTCCGATCACGATGGAAACTGTTGGGAGACTAGCTCTGAACGAGTGGTGATGGAACACTGACTTCAAGATTGTCGTATCCTAGCTTGTAAGATATTTTGGATGCTGGGATGGTGGGAGAAGAAGTTTCTCGAAAAGTGCATTTTTGTCATGCGTTAATTTTTTGATTGGTGGGAAGGATGTAGGAAATTTACAAGTGCATATGATTGGTCGAGTTGGAAGGGGAAATATTTTTGAGGACTATGATTGGGTGTAGGCTATGATGTGTGTGATCTCCATCTCGATTCTCGGAAACTAGTCCGCGTCTCGTTATCTGGAGCGTTGGAAAAATATAGGGAGGAAAAAGGGCCTTGGTCGCATTGCCGCGCTTGCCTCAAGATAGGCTTTGTTGACCCAGGTGTGAGAGCGCATGGGAAATACTAACGTAGTTTTATTGCCAGGTCAACTTTTCGGCATGAAGGATTTTCTTTTGGAGAATGTATATTTTTGTGGAGTAAGGATTTCGATATTTTCGTGTGTCTTCGTGTGTTGTACGTTCTTATGGGTAAGGGTTTTATCATCAACTGCGTTTGACGGTTGCGTATAGATATGGTCAAGACCGACGGTGCTCTCGCGTGGGAAATTATGCGCGACGCTCGCTTCTTATCGATATATTTCGTTTCGGCTGTGGTACGCCTAATTCTAAAGAAAATATAAGGACCCGTCGAAAAATGAGAATGCCGTTATCGTGTGTATTGGTTTTCGTAGTTTTCCACGATTTCCATGCGGCATCGGGTAAGCCCGCGTTTTCGCCGGAGTTGAATAAAATAGGAGAGGAAAAAGAAATAGATAGTGCTTTTTCTCGCGACGTTACAAAGGCAAGTCTGGTCAAGGCCAGACACAAAGTAGGGAATTCCCGCTCACATTTCTGCACGGGCATCACCTTTCTCGTCCGTTCCTGGTTATTTCCCGAGCAATCATCTCCCGTGCAGAAATGTGACCGGGCATTCCCTACTTATTGTCAGCACTTGGCCTGACTTGCCTTGTCTAATTTACCTGACTGGGCCCTCCCATGGAACAAACCGAAAAGATGGCAAAACCGTTTTTTACGTATTTACCCTCTATGTTTGGAAAGTACAATCTTCTGGCCGGGATACATTGCGAGCAAGTACATCCCCACGTCATGTCTACCCGACTAGAAGATTGTTACATACATCTGTTGTATTTATATTCACCATCAAAAGCATTCATTGAAAGAATGATTTTCAGAAATACCGGGATTACAATAACTAATAATTTGAGCACAAAGAATAACCAAATTCGTCGTTTTTAAACGCCTTGTCGGCTTGTCAGGCAAAGTCAATGTTGTGACCGGGAAGACACGAATTGCTCTAATATATATTAGAGCAATTAGTAATCGGTGGGTTGTAATCGACACGACTCTGACTACTGCGACATGGGTCCTTTTACTCGTTACAATTGCTTACACATTAATCTGGAATCGTGATACATACTAAGGATCACGCATTCCCGTGTAAAAATTTGCGTCAGAAAAATGTGGAGCAGAGCGAGGACATTTCATCATGATTTTGGTCTAAGCAGTATAGCTCCGAATGAATGAAGTGATAAGTAATGATATCTTGTGAAATAGATAGGTTGTTTATTTCGCTATACACCACCATACACAAACTGTAGTAAAAATGTTGCTTCTAGACGAAACTTACATGAATATCACAAAAATCAGATAGCTTAGTTGGCCCCACCAGATGGGGTCAAGTGAGCCAACCCCGGGGCTAGTTGAGCCAGTGAAATAATAAAGGTTTTTTTTCACAAGAGAAACGTAAGAAAAGAAAAAAGTGTAGTTGTATCGAATTCGTTACGTTTTGCCAATTTTCGGATACGTTTGCTGTTGATGACTTCCTATGCGACATGTTTCATCAGATCTTTGGAGACAATCAGAGGTCAGTTTTGCTCTTGTGCTTTTGCATCCTGAAAAAAAGAAATAGTTTTTGTAGAAAGATTCATAGGTACTTGGGAATAGGTTTAAACCTCTGATTTTTTTTTGCAAATTGACTGCAATTCAGTTATAATGCTGTCATAATGTTAGTTACACACGCTCAAGAAACCCCGCTTGATTCGGCTTAAATGACCCCTCCCTAATTTTTTCACGAATTGGACCAAGCCACCGTAAGACTATAAATATTAGATTATTTTTTATTCTGTCATCGTATAAGTACACTAATATTAAATCAAAATATACTAACTTGATTCTCGTAACACCAGAAGTACCCCTCCCTGTTCTTCTGACTTCCCCCACTTGCATCTAGCATGCACCGTCTGTATGCTAGTGTGAGTGGCGCAGGAGACCCCGCGGCTCATACGAGCCCGCTCTGCCCTACTGGCCCTTCTTTGCCATCCCTAGATAATATCAGGCCATGCTCAGGAGTAGTAGGGCTATACCGATTCTGACCCAAGGGGAAGTGGTGTATCAAGAGTGGTGAAGTGAAGTTGGCGCCACCGTCGAGGGGAGGTCGCCGGGCGCGTGTGACGTCACAGAGAGGCCTATGTGGAGGAGGGTCATGTGGTCCATGGAGCGACTTGCGGTGGGGGGGGGGGATCCGCGGTCGATCTGTGTGTGTGTGTGTGCGTGTGCGTGCGTGCATGTGCGTGCGTGTGTGTGTGTGTGTGTGTGTGTGTGTGTGAAGGGCGGCCTTTCAACGTCTAATATTTATGACCAGCAGCTGGTTACATTCCGAAAGACAATGTCTATTGCATCCGCCTAGTTTCCAAGCTCGCCGAAACTCGAGACAGGTCCTGACAGGTTCCTTGGAAAAGCGTTTAGAGATCAAAGGCTGTGACCGTGGATGGACCACTTGAGCGCAGCTCTTAAAAATTCGAGGTCTCCATTCCGAAATATAACGTAAAGATGTTCGCATGTGCGCGTGTGTACACAGTGCATCCGGCCAAGCACCCCCTGGACTTGACCAAAAACGAGCTCGAACAGGTTCCAAAGGTCTTGCTCCTAAAATATTGGGGTAAATATGTTGGCTTATTGTGGGATCGTTTGCCAGAACATCATCGGAATGACAGTGAAGTGATATCATATCTTACATCCTTGGAGCATACGCCACAGATAAAAGATCACATCGATGGCCCCCCACCTCAACGTCGGGAGTGTAAAAAATGCTGTGAAAATTCTCCACGTATTGGGTTCTTCGAACGTGTTTGAACCTGTTTTTCGGGAGCGTAAAAAAATGTCTGGGGAAAATTCTCCTCGGTTCTTCGAACGTGGTCGAACCTATTTTTCACGATTGGAAAAGAGGGGAGAGGTTTGAAAATTTCAGTGGGAGGCTTACGAGGGAGATTATATTGTTGTGGACCAAGCTTAGACTGCACTATTCCACTGCACCATCAACATCTAAAAGAACTTTGAAAGTGCGCGGAAAATGGATCTCTCGAGTATGAACAAAGTCGGCCGGATGGCGGAATTCCTCCCAATGAAGAAGCTGTCAGAACTCCCCGTTAAGTCGGAACGACTAATCTCCGACATAAGGGCCGTAGAAACCAAATCTGGGAAACGCTACATCGCAGACATCGCGGATGAGTTATCTGTCTTCTTACTGGCGCGACTTGTGAAGGCCTTCGACCAAGATCCGACAATGTTCGAGGGTATGCTGCAAGTGGCACGCTATGGTCAACTCTGCATGCAGTATATTGGTGGAAAATACGACAGTGTCGAGTTCCGTCGTCTCTGAACATGGTGGACGGGGAAAAAAATTCGTTGGAACACCATCGTCGAACGGCTGGCCGCATCATCGAGCGTATGCTGCAACTGGCGCGCAAATGGGTACATGCAGTTGCGGGGAATACAACAGCGTTCCATCGTCGCTGATCCGGAAAAAAAAGACTAAATTCGTTGGGACACCATCATCGAACGGTTTGCACCACAGTCGTCTTATCATCGTTTTCGACGCTTAGTGTTGACTATGAAGAAAATGTATATGTTTGATCGAATTGTAAATGATGGATGTTTTCACCGTAGAATAAAGAATACTAATCATATATATTTTCATCGAAATGGTTTTTATTCATTCAAAAAAATCCCTCGCTGACGCTTCGTATACGCTCAACCAGCTTTTCACCGATTTTACATTCTCATCTGCGCAGTTCGTGTTGAAGGGATGATGAGGACATTTGGAGTTTATGATTTTCGGCAGCTTCTGCAGCGATGGACAGTCCAGAGTCTCCAAGTCGATGACGTTTGTCGCAGGATCGGTGAATCGTGATAACCATGCGCATTTCTCAAATCACTTGGCATAGATGATAGGATCTCCACGCAAGAGTTCTCAAATTATCTTTCTAGCTGCCTCATATGGTATGCCATTGTGATCACATCGTAATCCATTGAAATTGCGTTCCCGCCACATGTTTGTCATTTTGAACTTGGCCGGTAGAGTCCCATGCAAATGGTGCATCGAAGGCGAGCGTCAGCGGGTCAGCATTCATCTCATGGAGTTTGACGATAGACATCTCCTTCAGGACAAATTCGTTGACGGGTCTCTTGAAGCCCTGCACATCGACGATAAGCTCCATGTTGACTGAAGTGGATGAGAATCATCGGCATGACTTTATACCATTTTTTAAGTCCACCACTGATTGAATTGTACTCTTCATGAGACGTTCCAGAGACTTCCGAAGACATTCATAAGACGTTCGAAGACATTCAAGAGACGTTCGAAGACATTCAAGAGACGTTCGAAAACATTCATAAGGCGTTTGGAGACATGCATGAGGGGTTCAAAGAGTTTCAAAAGACTTTCTACAACGTCATGAGACGTTTGAAGATGTTCGTGAGACCTTCAAGAGACTTTCGAAAACGTTTAAAGACTTTCATGAGAGGTTCGAAGACGTTTAAAAGATCTGTGACGATATTCAATATATGTTTGAAGACATCGATGGGGGGTTCGAAGACGTTTAAGAGACTTTCAACGACATTCACGGGGGGTTGGAAGATGTTCAAAAAACTTTGGAATTCGTTCAAGAGACATTTGACGCCATTCATAATACGTTTGAAGATATTCATGTGGGGTTCGAAGATGCTTAAAAGAAACTGTCAAAGACATTCACGAGGGGTTTGTCCCAAGACATATATAAGATGTTTGAAGACATTCAAGAGACGTTCAAAAACATTCATAAGGCGTTTGACGACATGCCTGGGGGTTCAAAGAGTTTCAAGAGACTTTCTACGACGTTCATGAGACGCTTGAAGATGTTCGTGAGACATTCGAGAGATATTTGACGATATTCATAATACATTTAAAGACATCGATGAGGGGTTCGAAGATGTTTTAGAGACTTTCAAATACATTCACGAGGGGTTTGAAGACGTTCAAGAAGATTTCGAATCCGTTCAAGAGCCTTTTGACGACATTCATAATACGTTTGAAGACATTCTGGTGAGGTTCGAAGACGCTTGAGAGACTTTCAAAGGCATCCACAAGGGTTTGGAAGACGGTCTAGAGACTTTCGAATACGTTCAAGAGACTTTCAGAGAAATTCGCGAGAGGTGCGAAGACGTTCAGAGACTTTCGAAGACATTCAAGAGATCTTTGACAATATTCATAATACGTTTGAAAATATCGATGAGGGGTTCGACGACGGTTTAGAGACTTTCAAAGACATTCACGAGGGGATTGAAGACGTTCGAGAGACATTCGATGACATTCATGATACGCTTGAAGACATTCATGAGGGGTTCGAAGACGCTTAAGAGAGACTTTCAAAGACATTCACGAGGGATTCGAAGACGTTTAAAAGACGTTCAAGAGTCTTTCGAATACGTTCAAGAGACTTTCAGAGACATTCGCGAGAGGTGTGAAGACGTTCAGAGACTTTCGAACAAATTGAAGAGATCTTTGACAATATTTATAATACGGTAGAAGACATCGATGAGGGGTTCGAAGACGATTGAGAAAGGTTCAAAGGCATTCACGAGAGTTTCGAAGACGTTCAAGAGACTTTCGATGACTTTCATGATACGTTTGAGTACATTCATGAGGGGTTCGAAAACGCTTAAGAGAGACTTTCAAAGACATTCACGACGGGTTTGAATACGTTTAAAAGACTTTCGAATACGTTCGAGAGACTTTCAGAGATATTCGCGAGAGGTGCGAAGACGTTCAGAGACTTTCGAAGACATTCAAGAGACTTTCGAATACGTTTAAGAGACTTTCAGAGACATTCATGCGGGGTTCGAAGACGCTTGAGAGACTTTCAAAGGCATTCACGAGTGTTTCGAAGACGTTCGAGAGACTTTCAGAGACATTCGCGAGAGGTGCGAAGATGTTCAGAGACTTTCGACGACATTCATGATACGTTTGAGAACATTCATAAGGGGTTCGAAAACGCTTAAGGGAGACTTTCAAAGACATTCACGAGTGGTTTGAAGACGTTTAAAAGACTTTCGACGACACTTATAATACGTTTGAAGACGTTCAAGAGACTTTCGAATACGTTCAAGGGACTTTCAGAGACATTCATGAGGGGTTCGAAGACGCTTGAGAGACTTTCAAAGGCATTCACGAGGGTTTCGAATACGTTCAAGAGACTTTCAGAGACGTTCGCGAGAGGTGCGAAGACGTTCAGAGACTTTCGAAGACATGCAGGAGATCTTTGACAATATTCATAATACGTTTGAAGACACCGATGAGGGGTTCAACGACGTTTCAGAGACTTTCAAAGACATTCGCGAGGGGTTCGAAGACGTTCAAGAGAATTTCGACGACATTCTTAATACGTTTGAAGACATTCATGAGGGGTTCGAAGACGCTTGAGAGACTTTCAAAGACATTCACGAGAGGTGCGAAGACGTTCACAGAACTTCGAAGACATTCAAGAGATCTTTGACAATATTCATAGTACGTTTGAAGACATCGATGAAAGGTTCGAAGACGCTTGAGAGACTTTCAAAGGCATTCACGAGAGTTTCGAAGACGTTCAAGAGACTTTCGACGACTTTCATGATACGTTTGAAGACATTCATGAGGTGTTCGAAGACGTTCAAGATACTTTCGACAGCATTCATAATACGATTGAAGACATCCATGAGGGGTTCAAAGACACTTGAGAGACTTTCAAACACATTGACGAGGGGTTCGAAGACGTTTAAAAGGCTTTCGACGACACTCATAACACGTTTGAAGACATTCATGAGGGGTTCGAAGACGCTTAAGAGACTTTCAGAGACATTCGCGAAAGGTGTGACGACCTTCAGAGACCTTCGAAGACATTCAAGCGATCTTTGACAATATTCATAATACGTGCGAAGACATCGATGAGGGGCTCGACGATGTTTTAGAGACTTTCAAAGACGCTCATAATACGTTTGAAGACGTTCAGAGACGTTCGACGACATTCAAGAGATCTTTGACAATATTCATAATACGTTAGAAGACGTCGATGAGGGGTTCGACGACGTTTTAGAGACGTTCAAAAGGCTTTCAACGACATTCATGATACGTTTGAAGACATTCATGAGGGGTTCGAAGAAGCTTAAGCGAGACTTTCAAAGACATTCACGAGGGGTTCGAAGACGTTCAAAAGACTTTCGACGACACTCATAATACGTTTGAAGCCATTCATGAGGGGTTCGAAGACGCTTGACAGACTTTCGAAGACATTCACGAGAGGTGCGACGACCGTCAGAGATCTTCGAAGACATTCAAGAGATCTTTGACAATATTCATAATACGTTCGAAGACATCGATGAGGGGTTCGACGATGTTTTAGAGACTTTCAAAGACATTCACGAGGGGTTTGAAGACGTTCAGAGACTTTCGAAGACATTCAAGAGATCTTTGACAATATTCATAATACGTTTGAAGACATTCATGAGGGATTCGAAGACGCTTGGGAGACTTTCAAAGGCATTCGCGAGGGTTTCGAACACGTTCGAGAGACTTTCGAATACGTTCAAGCGAATTTCAGAGACATTCGCGAGAGGTGCGAAGACGTTCAGAGAATTTCGAAGACATTCAAGAGATCTTTGACAATATACATAATATGTTTGAAGACATTCATGAGGGGTTCGAAGAAGCTTGAGAGACTTTCAAAGGTATTCACGAGGGTTTCGAAGACGTTCAAAGGACTTTCGAATACGTTCAAGAGAATTTCATAGACATTCGCGAAAGGTGCGAAGACGTTCAGAGACGATCGAAGAGATGCAAGAGATCTTTGACAATATTCATTGACTCAAGATGTCTTCAAACGTATTATGAATATCGTCACAGATCTTTTAACCGTCTTCGAACCTCTCATGAAAGTCTTTAAACCTTTTTGAACGTCTCTTGAAGGTCTCACGACCATCTTCAAACGTCTCAAGACATTGTAGGAAGTCTTTTGAAACTCTTTGAACCCCTCATGCATGTCTTCAAACGCCTTATGAATGTTTTCGAACGTCTCTTGTATGTCTTCGAACGTCTTATGAATGTCTTCGGAAGTCTCTGGAATGTCTCACGAAGAGTACAATCCAATCAGTGGTGGACTTAAAAAATTGTATAAAATCATGCCGATGATTCTCATCCATTTCAATCAACATGGAGCTTATCGTCGATGTGCAGGGCTTCACGAGAGCCGTCAACGAATTTGTCCTGAAGGAGATGTCTATCGTCAAACTCCATGAGACGTATGCTGAACCGCTGACGCTCGCCTTCGATGCGCCATTTGCATGGGACTCTACCGGCCAAGTACAAAATGACAAACAAGTGGCTGGAATGCATTTTCCATGGATTCCGATGTGATCACAATGGCGTAACATATGAGGCAGCTAGAAAGATAATTTGAGAACTCTTGCATGGAGATCCTATCATCTATGCCAAGAGATTTGAGAATTGCGCATGGCTATCACGATTCACGGATCCTGCGACAAACTTCATCGACTTGGAGACTCTGGACTGTCCATCGCTGCAGAAGCTGCCGAATATCATAAACTCCAAATGTCTTCATCATCCCTTCAACACGAACTGCGCCCATGAAAATGTACAATCGGTGAAAAGCTGGTTGAGCATATACGAAGCGTCAGCGAGGGATTTTTTTGAACGAATAAAAAAAATTTCCATGAAAATATAGATGATTTGTATTCTTTATTCTACGGTGAAAATATCCATCATTTACAATTCGAACAAACATATACATTTTTTTTCATAGTCAACACTAAGCGTCGAAAACGATGGTAAGACGACTGTGGTGCAAACCGTTCGATGATGGTGTCCCAACAAATTTAGTCTTTTTTTTCCTCCTCAGAGACGATGGAGCGCTATTGAATTCCTCGCAACTGCATGTACCCATTCGCGCGCCCGTTGCAGCATATGCTCGATGATGCGGCCAGCCGTTCGACGATGGTGTTCCAACGAATTTTTTTCCCCGTCCACCATGTTCAGAGACGACGGAACTCGACACTATTGTATTTTCCACCAATATACTGCATGCAGAGTTGACCGTCGCGTGCCACTTGCAGCAGACCCTCGGACATTGTCGGATCTTGGTTGAAGGCCTTCACAAGTCGCGCCGGTAAGAAGAGAGAGAACTCATCCGCGATGTCTGCCATGTAGCGGTTCCCAAATTTGGTTTGTACGGCCCTTATGTCGGAGATTAGTCGTTCCGACTTAACGGGGAGTTCTGACAGCTTCTTCATTGGGAGGAATTCCGCCATTCGGCCGACTTTGTTGATACTCGAGAGATCCATTTTCCGCGCACTTCCAAAGTTCTTTTAGATGTTGATGGTGCAATGGAATAGTGCAGTCTAAGCTTGGTCCACAAAAGTATAATCTCCCTCGTAAGCCTCCCACTGAAATTTTCAAACCTCTCCCCTCTTTTCCAATCGTGAAAAACAGGTTTGAACACGTTCGAAGAACCGGGGAGAATTTTCCGCAGACATTGTTTCACGCTCCCGAAAAATAGGTTCAAACAAGTTCGAAGAACCCTATACGTGGAGGACACACACACACCCACCCACCCACACACACACACACACACACACACACACACACACACACACACACACACACACACACACACACACACACACACACACGCACACGCACACGCACACGCACACGCACACGCACACACACACACACACACACACACACACACACACACACACACACACACACATACACACACACACACACACGGCGACCATAAGTCAAGCGAAATTGACTTTCCCTAACAAGGAGAGGAACGATGAAGGCATGGACGTGGGCGGTACCTCGACGCAAGTAAGCAAGGCGAAGAGGAAAAAGCGGGTTACACCGACGTCGACCGACGGAAAGGAGCCGAAGGAGAAGCAGCTGGTGGAGCCATTGGCTGGTCAATCCGAGGATAAGGGCGAGAGATCAGAGCAGAAGTGGCAGACTGCGCGAAAGAAGAAAAGATCGCACAAGATATCCGAGAAGCAGCCTCAGAAGAAGGCGCAGAAACCTCGCGAACGGCCGACTCTGCCCAACGCTCTCGTCATCCGTAAAAAGGGTGACTTGAGCTATGTAGAGATCTTGAGTCGTATAAAGAAGGATCCGGCGCTCAAGGATGCAGGTGAATGCGTCCAAATGGTACGCAGAACGAACGCGGGAGATCTGCTGATCATTCTGAATAAGGAGAGCTCACCCAAAGCACCGGAATTGCGAAACCAATTCGAAGGTGTTCTTGGTGAATCAGCAACGGTCCAGAGTAAAGTCCAGGAAGTTGATCTGGAGATCAAGGACCTGGAAGAGGACGCGACGAAGGAGGAGATATCGGCGGCCCTGAAGAGAGTCTTAGGACCGGACTATTCAGTGACGGAATACTCTCTTAAGTCTCTGCGTAAAGCATATGGCAGAACTCAGACCGCGGTAATACGACTCATGGTGCCTGGTGCCCGGAAACTTCTGGATACAGGAATCATCTGAGTCGGCTGGTGGAATTGCAGAATCCGAGAGGTGGTGAGACCACTAAAGTGTTTCAAGTGCTGGAAATTTGGACACTTATCACGGAACTGCAAGAGCAACGTCGACCGGGCTAAAGACTGCATCAAGTGCGGTAACACTAGCCACAAAGTTGCCGAATGCACAGCAAGTGCAAAGTGTGTTATATGTGCAGAAGCGGTAGATGGGGCACCCACAGCACACATCGCAGGTAGCAGCCGGTGTCCAGCGTATACGCGGGCTCTCCAGGCCCTCCAGGCACTCCAAAAACGATGCAAATAAGAGTACTCCAGCTGAACCTCAACCATTGTGAAGCAGCACAGGACCTGCTCATGCAGACTGTGCGCGAGCTGAACGCCTGATCTGGATCGCCTGACTTGGCGATACTCTCGGAACCATATAGACATCTATTCACGCAACCTTGGGAATCTGACGCAAGTGGGAAGGCCGCAATTTGGTCCTGCGGAAAACTTCCATTTCAGGATCTTGCGAGTCGGACGGAAACTGGTTTTGTGAGAAGAAAAGTCAAAGGAGTTCATTTCTACAGTTGTTACGCACCGCCTAGTCTGACGACTTATGAGTTTGAGAATTTTCTCGACAACTTAGTCGCAGACGCTAAACAACGCTTCCCGGTAGCCATAGCCGGAGATTACAACGCGTGGGCTGTGGAATGGGGTAGTAAAGTGACGGACAGGAAGGGTCAAGCTCTGCTTGAGGCTATGTCCTTACTGGATGTAGTACTACTTAATGCAGGTACAAAGCCCACTTTTGTTAAAGGTGAAGCCTCCTCTATAGTGGACCTCACTTTTGTCAGTAGTAGCCTGGCAAGAGGAAACCAGTGTCACTGGGTAGTCAGTGATATCTACACTCACAGTGATCATCAAGCGATTATCTGGGAGATTCGCGGTGACTTCAGCAGAACAGCGAAGGCACCGAAGACAAACGGGAAGGGCTGGAAAGCGAAAATGTTTGACGCGGACTTGTTTCGTGAAACTTTTGACACCAGCCCCCGCGCAGCGGAAAGTGCAACCGAGAAGGTCGAGGTGGTCATGCAAAGCGCCACCGAAGCATGCGATGCCATAATGCCACGGAAACGTAACGTCGACTTCCGACCGGCGGTACACTGGTGGAGCGAACAAATTACCGGCCTCCGATGGGAGTGTCATCGAACTCGCCGCCTAGCGCAACGAGCTCGAGGCAAACGCTCGTTCCCCGATTTGGAAGAACAGCACAGGATGGCGCGCTTGAAGCTTAAAAAGGCTATCAAGCAGAGTAAAGCTAAAAGCTGGGGCGAACTGCTCAGCGAGGTGGAAGATGCTCCCTGGGGCAGGCCGTACAAAGTAGTAATGACTCGGCTGAAAAGCCAGCCAATGCCATCGCCTGTGGACGCAGCTCTGCTGGAAAAGATTGTTTCACATCTGTTCCCTGAGCAACCCGAGGAGGATTATCCGCTCGAAGAGGACGTCGATGAAGCCATCCCAGCCATTACTGAAGAAGAGCTTCTTACGGCGATTGCCAGGGTGGGCAACAATAAAGCCCCCGGCATGGATGGGATACCCAACATCGCACTCAAGGCAGCGATCAAGTTGGCACCGGCAATATTCCTGGGCATGTACAATGCGTGTCTCAAGGAAGGAATCTTCCCGGACAAGTGGAAGCATCCATAACAGAATTGAGAAGGTCGTGGACCCTCTACTGGCGGAGGGCCAGTTAGGCTTCAGAAAGGAGCGCTCTACTCTGGATGCCATTGATACAGTGGTGAAGCAGGCGCAGGAGTCGACTGCGGGGAAACGATGGGCAAGAGGGTCCAAGAAGTACTGCGCAGTTGTCGCTCTCGACGTCAAAAACGCTTTCAACTCGGCGATATGAAAGTGTATCATGGATGCCCTAAAAACATTAGGTGTACCATGGTACCTACGGAGAATAGTGGCGAGTTACCTATGTAATAGGTGGCTCATGTACGACACAGAGGATGGACCAAAGACGTATAGGGTGACTGGAGGAGTTCCTCAGGGCTCTGTACTTGGACCGCTTCTGTGGATCATCATGTACAATGATCTGCTGCTATTAAAATTGCCGAAACGAGTGTCCATCGTAGCGTTCGCAGATGACGCGGCGCTGATTGTCATCGCCAAATTCCTGGAGCAAATCACCGCACTCTTCGGCGAAGCTTTCGCCAAGATAAAGAAATGGTTGTCTTCTGTTGGACTGCATCTTGCAGCCCACAAAACAGAAGTACTCCTCGTATCCAGCAGGAAGGTGATGGAAACGGTGACGCTCAGGGTCGGAAACTCCGACATCATATCCCAACCGTTCATTGGGTACCTGGGTGTGATTCTCGATGCGAGGCTGAACTTCAAAGAGCAAACCGAGCAGATCAGCGGAAAGGCCGCTGGGGTGGCTACCACACTGGCGCGACTTGGTGGTGGTTGGTGGCCCCAGACAGAAGAGGAGGAAACTGCTGTCATCAGTGACGACCTCAGTGCTTACCTATGGCATACCCATATGGGCTGATGCACTGAAAATCCAGGAGTACCGCAGGAAGGCTGCAGCAACGTATCGCGTCAGTGCCTTGAGGGTAGCCTGTGCGTTTCGCACTGTCTCCCAGGACGCCATCAACGTTATCGCGGGAATGCTGCCCATTGAGGTGCTTGCCGAGGAGTGTAGATCGATGTACCAGCAGAAGGGAGCTATAAACCCCAGTTATGCAAGGACAGAAGCGAGAGCAACCAGTCTCAACCAGTGGCAGACAATGTGGGATGCTTCTCCCAAGGGAAGGTGGACACATCGACTAATCCCGAAGGCGGAGATATGGGTGAACCATCTACACGGGGAGCTCAACTATTATCTCACTCAAGTGATCTCAGGACACGGCTGTTTTCGGGCTTGTCTCTATAAGTTTAATTATGAAGATTCCCCGGACTGCCCAGCATGTGTAGCAGTCGAGGAGAACGCTGAACATGCATTGTTCCAATGCCCACGTTTTAGTGCCTCCCGCGCGATAGTCGAGGATCAGCTGGAGACACGCATCACCCTGGAAAACCTGGTTGAGTTGATGCTGAAGTCAGCAGACGCATGGACAGCGGTATCGGCTTATGCTGCCGCAGTGATGAAGGAGTTGCGACGTGCAGAACGTGCGAGGATGAAGACGACGCCGGAAGACCAGGCAGTCATAGATTAAATCAGCGACACGAACCCCTAAACCACTTATAACATCTAGAGTGGAACGGGGGATGTAAGGTCGTCTGACAACACTGCAGGAAGAGCTACGGCTAAGGCCTCTCCCGCGATGTAATACCTAGCGGTCGTCCCACGGGAGAATTTGTATGGCCACAGAGGAATGGGGGTTTTTAGTCGGTGCAAGCCCGACACACGGCAATTATTTGCTACGGTGCGGAGGCATTTTCCCGCTAAACCTCTTAAAAAAACACACACACACACACACGCACGCACGCACGTACGCACGCACGCACGCACGCACGCACACACACACACACAGATCGACGGCGGATCCCCCCCCCCGCCGCCAGTCGCTTCGCGGACCACATGACCCGCCTCCACATAGGCCTCTCTGTGACCTCCCCTCGACGGTGGCGCCACCTTGGCTTCACCACTCTTGACACACCACCTCTCCTTGGGTCAGAATCGGTATAGCCCTACTACTCTCAGGTCTTCCAGGGTTGATCAGGTTTACCGTATAACAGGTCTTAGGCCAGTCCCCGATCCGCCGTTCCATTTGTCGGGAACTGATTAGGAACTGGACAGGAAAATGATCAACTACTGGAAGGGTTTTGGGCGATCTACCCTAGTGAAATAGATAGTATTCCTATTAAAATTACTGATATTTATAAGCCCTTTGCACTCGAGAGGTGACTCTCGCTCACCACTTACTATCCGAGAGAAAAAGTCCTCGAGTGCAAAGGGTTATTCCACAAATATCCCAAAATCGTAAACGCTGTAAGCATTGCACTTCTGTACGTGGTAGAGCAACAGGTCGAACTTTTATTCTCAGACGGTGGTACATAGTTTACGTGACGTACTTCGCTTGTTGTCCTGGCGGATTGTTAGCGAAATACATTCAGGTAATGTCCTCCCGGTCACAATATTGACTTTGCCTGACAAGCCGACAAGGCGTTTAAAAACGACGAAAGCCTGCTTTACTTGTTTGCCTCATCAAAGAATTTGGTTATTCTTTGTGCTCAAATTATTAGTTATTGTATTCCCGGTATTTCTGAAAATCATTCTTTCAATGAATGCTTTTGATGGTTAATATAAATACATCAAATGCATGTAACGATCTTCTAGTCGGGTAGACATGACGTGGGAATGTACTTGCTCGCAATGTATCCCGGCCAGAAAATTGTACTTTCCAAACATAGAGGGTAAATACGTTAAAAACGGTTTTGCCATCTTTTCGGTTTGTTCCATGGGAGGGCCCAGTCAGGTGAATTAGATAAGGCAAGTCAGGCCAAGGCCTGACAAAAAGTAGGGAATGCCCGGTCACATTTCTGCACGGGAGATGATTGCTCGGGAAATAAGCGGGAACGGACGAGAAAGGTGATGCCCGTGCAGAAATGTGAGCGGGAATCCCTTACTTTGTGTCTGGCCTTTACCAGACTTGCCTTGTCTGATTTACCTGACCAGGCCCTCTCATGGAACAGATCAGGAATATCACAACATCGTTTTTTACGGCTCAACCTCAATGTTTCGAAATTACAATGTTCCAGCCGGGATACATTGCGAGCAAGTACACTTTTACATAATGTATACCCAGCCAGAACATTGAAATTTCCTGAAAAATGGAGCATATTTTTCAGAGCTGTGTAAATTTGCTTTGTTTTCTACCCCATCGAAGATATTCATAATTGATTTGGATGAAACAAATACATCCGTTGTAATTCTATTCACTATTATAAGTATTTTTTTTTTGTTAACCAAATAATGCCCGTTCGGGAATTCCTTGCGGTAGAACTGGTTAACAGTCCGTAGCAGGCAGTGAGATGGTGAGAGACTCCGGAAGATGGGGAACTTGGAGTTGGAGATACCTCCGTATGAAGGTTCTTAAGGCGTCTGGCCACCTTGGCCGATTGAAAAATGGGGATAAATAAAAAAAATAATCAACTCGAAAGTATGGGCCGGAATATTTTTATTTTTTTACACAACGGCAGAAACGGCTTTAAGAATAACGTTACTAAATTTCCGTTCAAAATATTAAAAAATGGCGCCGTTATGCACATTGCCGCGGAGGCCCTCCGCACGATACGCGCGGTCGTTATCCCAGCTGTTACCCGGTCATGTCACATCTGAAAAAAAAAACAGCTCCTTCGTGAGTAGTGTCGCTACAATGTAGTCTGGCGGTTTTTTTTCGACCATTAAAAAAATTATGGTGAGCCGAAGAAAAACATTTGTATGTTTCACCGAAATTATGGCTCACCATAATTTTTTTTATGGTCGAAAAAAAATCGCTACCATACCTACTACGAATGATCTGATTTTTTTTTTCAGATGTGACATGACCGGGTAACAGGTGGGACAACGACCGCGCGTATCGTGCGGTGGGCCTCCGCGGCAATGTGCATAAGGGCACTATTTTTAAATATTTTGAACGAAAATTTATTAACGTTATTCTCAAAGCCCTTTTTGACGTTGTGTAAAAAAATAAAAATATTCCGGCCCATACTTTCAACTTTATCATTATTTTTTTAAATATACTCATTTTTCGATCGGCCAAGGTGGCCAGACGCCTTACCGTTACTTGGCATGAAATAATGGTGGTAAAAAAGATGGAGTTATAGAAACTTTTTCTTTATAAAGTTGTATAAAAATGGTAAAAAAATATAAAAGTTCAAGAATAAAATATTGGACGTAATCATAAATTTTATATTTTTTTATCTAAATGGAGAATGGAAAAAAGGATTTTAAAAAATGGTCGTTTAAGGAAAGGAAGGAACAAAACTTCAATTTTTACGGCCTAAGGTAAGTATGGACCTAATAATAAATTAACCTAAAATTTACAATAGGATTAATGAGGAATAAAATAAATATTTACATGCATAAAATTATAGTTACAAGAAAAAGGTTCAATGCTTAGCGTACGGTGAGGAAGGTGTTGGGTGACCGGAAATATGGACCCGCGCACTCATCAGTGCGTTGGCAGGGTTCTCGTCGCCGGCCCGACTTGTGTGCGCTTGAGAACGCGGGTATTATGTTCCTTCTTGACCCGTGCAGCGATAAAGAGGTTCACCGGAGACCCGTCGCTGGAAGGATGCCCCGGGGTAAATGACAAGGGCCCTGGCAAGATGCTGGCGGCGGGCCTTGGTGACTGTGGAAGGCCCTGGTGGGCCATCGGTGAGAATCGTCGACGAAGGAATGCCCGGGTGGGCCATCGATGAGAGACATCAATGTAAGGTACCCCGGAGTGTCAACGACCAAGGTATGGTGACGGAGCGGTACCCGGAAGGCATTCGACAGGGGCGGTGGGTGAGTAATAATGTTTCCAGCGGGATCATTAAGGGGCCAGTCCACTTTGAAAATTTCAAAAAATCGAAAGCAAGCAAGTCTTGAAGAAATCGATGATGATGAGCAATCAGAAGGGATATTGTACGATGCAGGAATTGCCAATTGAGTTAAGGTGAGAGTTTTTCATAGTATAAACTTCAAACGCGATTTTCTCGAAACAACGTTTTCAAAATCTAGCTCCATCGTATCTCTAAAACTAATAAACCGATTCTCTTGAAATTTGAACCACATATTGTAAACATGATTCGCAACAAGATGACTCTCGATGGTTTGAAAACTTTGATTTTTATTGTTTTGGTTGGGAAAAACTGCGAAAAAACGCGTTTTTTTTACTTTTTGCGTTTTTCATCTGGCATTTTTTTATTTTTTTTATAAAACTTTATATCCGAGGGTTATTTTGTAGCTGGTCTCATATTGAATCTAACGGACTTTGATTTTTTGTTTCAGACAAGCCGTCGCCAAGTTGTGATGGAGCTATAGTTTTTGTACTTAAAAATGAATAAACCGGAAGTAACAATTTTTAAAATGTATTTCAAGACTTCATTTATCAAGCCCAACAACTTTTAAATTCATATCTTTTATGAAATCCTCAAAAAAAATCGCGAAAATAGCCTTTTTTCGTGGCTCCAAAGTGGACTGGCCCCTTAATGCCACCGTGATGACCCTTTTCATTATGTTTGCGGGTGGAGAAGTAGAACCAGGGAAATTAGGGGAAAAAATTGACTGCGCCAAAAGGCGTGGCCTTCATTTTTATCAACGATAATCGACGCGGATAAGAATGCTCATTAATACCGGGATGACGTTAACTAACCATTTCAGCATAACAAATAACATCATTATTTAAAGAGGCAATGAAGTAAAGCAGGTCATTGATGGTTTCTGAATGCCTTTTCGCCTTATCAGGAAATTTTATTGTACTTGCCGGGAAGACATGCCCTAAATGTATTCCGCCAACTACGCGCCAGGTGGTTGGAAGCCAAGCGCTTCGCCTAGGCAAGGTACCATCATACAATGATAAAACTTATAAATACTTGTGAAATAATAAGTATCTGTAGCACCTGATGCTATAGATTTAACTCGGGTAAATCGTCACAAGCCCTTCCAGTACTTGATCATTGCCCGGTCTAGTTTCTAATCAGTTCCTGCAAAAGGGGACGGCAGATCGGGGCCTGGCCTAAAACCTGTTATATGGCGAACGTGATCCACGCTGGAAGGCCTGACCAGGACTTTTTCCTGACTTAAATGTATACACGAGTGGTATATTGACACGACTCTACATGGTAAAAAAACCGGCAACTGGACAGGAAAATGATTAGGAACTGGAAGGGCTTTTATTGATATACTCAAGTACAAGGTATATTATTAGGTAGTACCTGATACTTATTATTCCACAAGTATCACAAAATCATAAGCGTAAGTGGGCGCTGTAAGAATAGCACTTCTATACATGGTACAACAACGGGTCGTAGTGTTATGGTCGTACGATCGTACCTTGGTTGCCCGAAGCACTTTGTTTAAAGCCACCTGACGGATTGTTGGCGCGATACATTCAGGTAATGTCTTCCGGGCCACAACGTTGATATTTTCTGACAAGATGACCTCACGTTCAAAAACCACGTAGCACGGGCTTTACTTTTTGCCTAATGAAATAATTTAGTTGTTCGATATATTTGAATGAATACTTTCTGAAATACGGGTATTCATGATGAGCATTTCTGTTTTTTATAGATAATCATTGATGAAAACAATGCTTATAATGGCGAATAACATTACAACAGATTTTAGAATAACAACAGATTTCAGATGGGATTCAAATAACAACGGAAATTAATTATAAATATGCTCGATGGGTCGATAAGCAAAGCAGCATTGCACAGTTCTTAAAGTCAGGCTCCACTTTTCAGGAAATGTCAATGTTTTGGCCCGGTATTCCTTACGTGAAAGTGTACTTGCTCGCGATGTATCCCGACCAGAATGGTATGGTTTCCAAACATAGAGTGTGAGCCGTGAAAAACAATGATCAGATTTTCCCGGTCTGTTCCATGATAGCTCCGGTCAGGTGAATCAGACGAAGCAAGCCAGTGCTCAACACGAAGTAGGGAATGCCCGGTCACATTGCTGCACGGGTTCCTTCAATCAAGAAGACGTATGTGAATCTCCACGTATCTGAGACCGGAAAGATGAAAAGATTAAGGGGGGATTGTCTTTTTTTTCGCAAAATTTACCGTTTTTGGGAATTTTTTTGTGAAGAAAGTATACAACGGAAAACTTGTGAAACTTGGCATATAGTTTTATTGATCTGTTTACTACATACAAAAAATTTTTTAAACAATTTCATCAAAAAATCCGCCTCCCACCCCCCTCGACGCGCGATGGTCCTTTTTTGATGGTGTGCACGATTACAGCCTTCACGTTCATCCTGCAACAAAAACCCAGAAAGCATTTTACTTTAGACACATATAGCTATCGTTCGATAAAGGGGGAAAAAAATTGACGATTTGGTGACGTTTTGAACTTGAAGTATCGATTTTTCGAAAAAAATTGATCGATTTTTTGTTATAAATAAAAAAATATTAAACGTATTGCTTTTTTGCTTCATCAAACGATATAAGGATGTCAGCTGAGCATTCTGTCCAAATTTGAAGGCAATCAGTTGAATAGTTTTTGAGAAATCGTGCACACCATCAAAACAGGACCATCGCGCGTCGAGGGGGGTGGGAGGCGGATTTTTTGATGAAATTGTTTAAATTTTTTTTGTATGTAGTAAACAGATCAATAAAACTATATGCCAAGTTTCACAAGTTTTCCGTTGTATACTTTCTTCACAAAAAAATTCCCAAAAAGCGGTAAATTTTGCGAAAAAAAAAGACAATCCCCCTTAAGGTAGTACTAGCGGATTGACTAGTCAACAGAAAATCTGTAAATTTTCGAATCTGAAAAAAGCAAAATATAATACATTTGGTTTAATAATAAGGATGATACGGAAATAAATTATGTGAGAAGTGTATCTGATAGCTTGTGTGCTATATTATGAACGGTAAAGTATTAAAATAGCAATCAGATTTGACTTGAGTTGTCTCACCTGCCGCCATTTCATAATTTTGGGAATATCCGTGGCAACGCTGTACTCAGGCCCTTGCTACAAATGTCAAGCGTGTGTTTGCTTACTTCGTGTGAGTGAACATGTGTGTAGAGTGTGTGTAATGTACGTATATTGTAACTTCGGTCTTACATATATCGTAACAACAGATATGAATCGACATAGTATTCGTTCGAACATCGGACGTAATCAAACTGCGTTAAGAACCTACAATTTTTGTCGTAGCATTCAAATTGACCGGCTCGATTCGGCCTCCCAGATACGAGCACAGCGGACGGCATGCGGCGTTGCAAAATTTACGCGATCTCTCCCGTCATGGCAGACGCGGATAGCGAACGCGAAAATTAGTCGATTCAATCGATAATATCTGCTCGAAATGTCCCGTAACCTATATTTTTTATGGAACATACGTGACCGCGACATTTTTTGTTTGTTATTTATCGCTTTCACATAGCTCCGTATGTACACGCGAACTATTATTATTCCCGTGCCAAAGTTTGATTCGCACTGATTCCCTATATGGTGCGGGTTAAATGCATTGACTTAGTCAATTAATTACCATTGTTTTCACCCGGTAAGGCATGCGGAGTTTTCGCGGACATCATTCTGTATGTCTGTACTACAGCATATCAAAAGATCAATTTTTTTTTCTAATGAGGATGTTCATGCACATACTACGTTAATCCAACCATGTTGGCTGATTCACGACATTTCCTAATGTCATAGTAAATGTAGCTAACACCAAAATCGTTGCTATATAACCTGCTGTGGTTTAGCCTTGTACGACAGGTACGGACAATTACAAGATGACGGTCATTGGCGACAGAAAAGGTTTGTAAAAAGTGCAGTACATGGCGATCTTTCATCCACGTGTCCAGTAATGCGCATATACTAAGTTTCATCGTGTTTTAAAATGTTGGTGTGCAATTTTTCCGATGCAATTCGCACGGGTACTCTCTACAACGCAGAGCATTCACCACTTACAAATGAATTTGGATTCCCAGGGAAAGGCTAGGAGTAAATGGAGACAAGTTTATGGCAAATTGTGCGTAGGAGAGAACACTTCGTGACAACGAGTTTTAGATGCAAAGGACTTGCATTAACCCGATTGACTTGACTTCGAAAAGCAATTTTATTAGCGATAAATTATGCCTCCTCGTTAAACTGTAGCGTAAGAGCGAAGGGAGGTTCTAAGCATTATTTGGCGACCTCCAACTAGTAGGGGACGATTCTATGACAGTCAAAAGATGATCGCAATTGCGCTAGGAAGGATTTTACGTCCTTGCTCTGGTGTTATCGGAGATGAAAACCAGTCTGAACATTTTTATGTGAGCCTTATTATGTCCATCAAATTTTGTAGTGGCTCAATAGATATTGTAATCCAATATCTTTCCTGCTAAACGGGAGCATACCGGATAATATTCCGTCGCAGTTGCAAACCCTGAAAACTAAAAATGAGGTATTTTTTATTATATACATTAAGCATTGCTTCGGTGAACTGCTAATCACTCAATGCCCCATTTTTTCCTATCATGATTGATAGCGATAAAAAGAGAACTATAATTATCTCGAATTAACTGGTGGATCCTGTACAAATATACAGGGTGAGGCACATAAAGTGTTACAGAGCAATAGCACTCAAACTATTGCTCATATTCAAAAATGTTTGAGACAAAACTTTCAGTGTTCGAGAAGGCCGTCATACTCGACCACCCTGTTTTTTTATCGGTGGAGGCGCTGATGCTACGCCAAGGTCAACTCCACTTTTTTCAATGGAATGGTACATTTTTTCTTCAACCATCTTGTGGAGCACCTCAAGCCGCATAAAAAACATTTGGGGTCAATGTCGTTCAAGGTCAATCAAGGTCAGTATCGACGATAAAAATCTAAATATTTTAGTTTCCTATTTCATTTCAATAGGTGACCTTGAATGACCTTGAACGACTTTGACCCCGTAATGTTTTTTATGCGGCTTGAGGTGCTCCACAAGATGGTTGAAGATAAAATGTACTATTCCATTTTGAAAAATAGAGTTGACCTTGACGCAGCTTCAGCGCCACCACCGATTAAAAAATTGGGTGGTCCAGTATGAAGCCTTCTCGAACACTGAAACTTTTGTGTGACACATTTTTGGATATGATCAATAGTTTGAGTGCTATTGCTCTGTAACATTTTATGTGCCTCACCCTATGTATACCTCGTAAATTTCGAAATAGATCTCTAGTATTGCGTTGCGGTTGCTTTTGGGGTATTCAAGACACGCAGCGGGGGGAGAGGGGAGAGGCGGGCTTTATAGCTGCGGTGATACGGAGGCCAAGGGAAAACATCTTTGAAGAGGCTATCGGCGAGTATGGTCTAGGGAATAGAAACGATTTATGTTCAAACGCGAGAATCAGTACGAACAGAATGCAGGCTATCTCCGTCTTGGGTCATCGTCCGATTTAAGACAAGAAACGCGGCCATAGTTCGAACATTGTCTTATGAAACTCGACGTCAAGGCGAGGGTAAACTTTATCCTTAACAATCATAACATATTGTTTTAGCTATGCAAAGCGACATTTCTTTTATTAAAACAATGTCGTGTATCAATAAACGAAGAGGATGTATTATCTGCGATAAAAGTTGACTTATTCGACAAAAATGTCTGTAAAGTAACTTTAAAACCGCATCAGCAGGGCGTACTTTATAACTTTATTATAAGCGTTTGCATGAACATGAGATTGATCTGTCCAAGCAGGATGTTCCTGAAATAAAAGTATAGTTCTTAATTTCCATCGACTGTTTATCATTCACGAGTATGTCACGCTTCTGGATTTTCCCTCCGTATTGCCGCTTATTGGCAATGGGACAGCAGTAACGAGTTGAATATTAGAAAGAAACCGGGCGTCCGGGCAGGTATAAATGCGAGAAAGAACGGCAGTCGAGCTTGAAGAAGCTCACCAACAGCTATACGGTGAACGGAGACCTTTCATCGGGGACTTTTCGCGATGTTGTTGATGCAACACACGTATTCTCTCTTCCTCGTGAGAAGGAGAAATGGGAGCGGACCGGGAAGTTTCGAGTTTCGTCGGAGCTTTGTACACGATACCTAAGCGTTGATGGAACAACGGAATGTGCCGGTGTATGGGATATTCTAATCTGAAGCGATACAAGTTTCAGCTCTCATGTTTTTCAATTCGATTTGAATTTTCTCTTTTATAACGTTACGATTTGAACGAGACCGGTAGACGGATATTGATTTAAAAAACTCTTTATGTCAAACGTTTCGAATGCGCGATGTCATTCATGTCTTTGAATGATCTGAAGTAAGAGCGAGATTAATTTGCAAACGATTGTCAAAGTATAATTTATTTACAGGTTATCTTAGGGCGTACGAAAGTGAAAGAGAAGCTCACAGCAAGGTTCGCCGTTTTGGCCTGGAACGCATTATAGATACGTGAAACTAACTCTCGGAAATTTCATCTAGCATTTTTCGCCTTCGCCGCGCCTCGTCTATCTCTGACGCCGATATCATCCAGGTGCGCGGTTTTTCGATGCATTAGAGAATGGTGGCGAAAGCGCATTATATAATTTTCCAGTTCAATCGATTCCTTATTTCGGAGTATTGGTATTGTATAGGAAAATAATGGTGCGTGCGTGTATGTGCGTGTGTGTTTTTTTAAAAGGTTTAGTGAAAAAATGCCTCCGCACCGTAGAAAATAATTGCCGCGAGTGGAGCTTGCACCGACTAAAAACCCCTGTTCCTCTGCGGCCTTACAAATTCTCCCGCGGGACGATCGCTAGGTATTACATCGCGGGAGAGGCCCTAGCCATAGCTCTTCCAGCAGTGTTGTCAGACGACCTTACATCCCCCGTTCCACTCGAGATGGTATGAGTGGTTTAGGGGTTGGTGACGCTTATTTCATCTATGGCTACCTGGTCTTCGGGCGTCGTCTTCTTCCTCGCGCGTTCTGCACGTCACAACTCCTTCATTATTGCGGCAGCATAAGCCGATACCGCTGTCCATGCGTCTGCTGACTTCAACATCAACTCCACCAGGTTTTCCGGGGTGATGCGTGTCTCTATCTGATCCTCGACTATCGCGCGGGAGGCCCCGAAACGAGGGCATTGGAACGATGCATGTTCAGCATTCTTCTCGACTGCTACACATGCTGAGCAGTCCGGGGAATCTTCATAATTAAACTCCTAGAGATAAGCCCGGAAATAGCCGTGTCCTGAGATTACTTGAGTGAGATAATAGTTGAGCTCCCCGCGTCGACGGTTCACCCATATTTCCACCTTCGGGATTTGTCGGTGGGTCCACTTTCCCTTGGTAGAGGCATCCCACATCGTCTGCCGCTTGTTGAAACTGGTTGCTCTCGCTTCTGTCCTTGCATAACTGGGGTTTCTAGCTCCCTTCTGCTGGTACATCGATCTACGCTCCTCGGCGAGCACCTCAATGTGCAGCATTCCCGCAATAACGTTGATAGCGTCCTCGGAGACAGTGCGAGATACACACCTTCCTGCGGTACTCCTCGATTTTCAGTGCATCAGCCCATATGGGTATGCCATAGGTGAGCACTGCGCTCGTCACTGGTAACAGCGGTTTCCTCCTCTTCTGTCTGGGGCCATCGACATTAAGCATGAGCTGCGCCAGTGTAGTAGCCACCACAGAGGCCTTTCTGCTGATCTGCTCGATTTGCTCTTTAGAGTTCAGCCTCACATCAAGAATCACACCCAGGAACCGAATGAACGGTTGGGATGTGATTTCGGCGTTTCCAACTCTGAGCGTCACCGTTTCCATCACTTTCCTCCTGGACACGAGGAGTACTTTTGTTTTGTGGGCTGCAAGCTGCAGTCCAACAGAAGACATCCATTCCTTTATCTTGGCGAAAGCTTCGCTGAAGAGTGCGGTGATTTGCTCGAGGAATTTGGCGATGAAAATCAGCGCCACGTCATCTGCGAACGCTACGATGGACATTCCTTTCGCCAATTGTAATAGCAGCCAATCATTGTACATGATGATCCACAGAAGCGGTCCTAGTACAGAGCCCTGAGGAAGTCCTCCAGTCACCCTATACGTCTTCGGTCCATCCTCTGTGTCATACACGAGCCACCTATTACATAGGTAACTCGCCACTATTCTCCGTAGGTACCATGGTACAGCTAAGGTTTTTGGGGCATCCATGATACACTTGCAGATCGCCGAGTTGAAAGAGTTTTTGACGTCGAGAGCGACAGCTGCGCAGAACTTCTTGGACCCTCTTGTCCATCGTTTCCCCGCAGTCGACTTCTGCGCCTGCTTCACCACTGTGTTAATGGCATCCAGAGTAGAGCGCTCCACAGTGGGACGGAATCCCAAATCTCTGGCCAAAAGTCGAAAAATGAAATTTCGTTTTCGGGGTTTTGAAGCGGTGGGTTAGATATAGTAATAGTCCAAGGGTCGAGTTCCAGACTCGCGAGGGGACGATTTTTTATCCCTGCTATTGTGTCCCAGCTCAAAAGTGCCCTTAAGTGGTTACAGAAAAATAAACCGATTGACGATTTTCAAAATGGATTCGAAAGGGGAAAGTAAGTAGAATATCATCATGTAATGAAAAATTTGTAATAATGATGTATGTGATATCAGTTAACGAATGATTTTTCCGAAAATTAGCGTAGAATTGCTACTGAAAATTGTAAACTCGTAGAGAAAAGTTGAATTGTAAAGTGTTGTAAAGCGGCCGGACTTATTCGAGGTTGTAGATTATTCTATTGTTTAATGAAAACAGCAACAAAAATTGCGCATTATTGCGCCACCGCTATTGGTACAAGGTTTTGTGATAAAACAAATTCATTTTTTCTCGATTTCGAACAATTAAAACACAATATGGAGAAGTGATTCAAATAAAAGTTGTATGGTTTCAAATTATCTCTTCAGGGGTGTACTCACGTTGTGGGCCTAGTGCCCCACGTGGGCCCACTGAGGCTCAAATAGATTTTTTTTATCATTACCCTTAGTTTTTATAGCGGATTTAGATTTCACGCTTCAAAATTGAAATATTTTGTATCGAGTCACTTTCTGCTAGGCCTCTTCCAAAAGGCCCAAAATCTTAGCGAAAAATAACCTCTAAAAAAATGTATATTTTGAAGTGTCTAATCGAAATCGATGATAAAAAATTAGGATTTTTTAAAAATTTCTTTATGGTTTTCATAGCATTTTACAATATTATAGTTATCTATAATATTGTGGAATGAGTAAAAGTGAGTGAGGCTGAATATGTAATTACTTATTCATATGTATTATACTTTAACATTTTAGAATCTGCCGACGATGATCCTGCAGCACCTGGATTAACGAGACAAGATATTTTCGCACTCATGAAAAATAATTTGAATCGGGGTGCAGCTTCAGCATATCTGGAAATTGAAAAGTTCATGTCAGAGAAACTACAATGACCTTTTACTCTGTCGGATGACGTAAAACTTGCAATACGCGCACTATTGTCCCAATTTAATGAAAAGTGGGAGCAAGCTTCGAGGCACGAAGACAGATTTTTTGACAAATTTTCCACATGGCTCAGTGTGTTTGTTCCCCTGGAAAAAAATCCAAGAAGCTTCAATACAGTCCAGCAGCATGGGTTGGCCTTCTTTAGGATTTGCTAAAGCTAGTGTGGGCTCAAAACGGAGGAAAACTGAAGATTTGCGTGCAACTAGAAGTACCGACGAACTGTCTCATGCGGCTCAAATGAGCCTTCGAGCAGCTGGTAGATTTGATGCCGCAAAAGTTGTTCAAGATGTGATTCTGGGAAGCCCATCAAGAGCTCAAAAGTATAGAGAATCTTTGGAATCGATTTCAGAAATTCCGTATACTCCTGATAATGCCCTATCGCTTGTAGTTGAACTTAATATGTCAAAATCAGACTATCAGAAACTTCGGAATTCAACCAGAGAACAGTGCTGTAAGTTATTTCTGTCGTATAATGTAATACATCAAGCGAAGCTTCAATGTTATCCACCGAAATCAGACATTAGCGTTACAGAATGTAGTGCTGAAGTAAAACTGCTGTCTTTGCTGGATCACACAATTCAGAGAATCTTGTTGATTCAAGACGAAGTTATTAAAAGCTTATGTAAAGAAAGTGTTCGCAACTTGAATTTAATTTGTAAGTGGGGTTGCGATGGCACTTCTGGCCAAAATGCATATAAACAAAGATTTACCGATAATGATGGAAGTAAGTCTGATGCTAACATATTCTTCACGTCGCTTGTTCCATTGCAGTTGATATCAGTTGACCAAGACACAAAAAATACCCTTGTCGTATGGAAAAATCCCAGGCCATCTTCTACCCGTTTTTGTCGGCCAATAAGAATTCAATTTTTGCATGAAAATACTGAAGCCGCAGTGAGCGAAATGGAGTTTATTAAACAGCAAGAAAGTAACCTAGTCCCTTACGAGACTGTCATTGACGGAGAAGACATAACCGGTTCTTTCAAACTTGCATTCACCATGATAGATGGTAAAGTATGCAATGCAATCACGAGTAATGCTTCTGCTCATGGTTGATATTTATGCCAAGCAAAATCAAAAGACTTCAACGATATCGATGCGATGTTTAAAAGAAAAATCAATGAAGATTTTCTACAGTTTCGGTTATCGACTCTGCATGCGTGGATTCGCTTCTTCGAATGTTGTTCGCATGTAGGGTATAAACGTGATATTGAAAAGTAGCAAGCGCGTACTGCAAATGATAAATAAATTGTAAAAAACCGAAAAGCAAGTATACAAAAAGGTTTCCGCATACGATTGGGTCTCATAGTTGATCAACTGAAGCCCGGATTTGGTAGCTCCAATGACGGGAATACTGCTCGACTGTTTTTTACAGATTCAACCACTTCTGCTTCGATTACGGGGGTGAATGAAGATCTGATCAAACGATTCCATGTTATATTGCAAACACTTTCGAGTGGCCATGAGATTGATATAATCAGATTTCAAGATTATGCCGTGCAAACAGCTCGCGACTACGTGAAGTTGTATCCGTGGTTTTATATGCCGACTTCAATGCGTAAAATTTTGATTCATAGCGCAGCGATTATATAGTCTGCAATATTACTAATTGGACAAATGTCCGAAGACGCCCAAGAGTCTACCAATAAATACATAAAAAAGAATAGATCAGATTTTTCACGAAAATGTTCCCGAACTAACACCATGGAAGACGTTTTTTCACGCCTACTATTAATGTCTGATCCATACATTTCTAGCCTGTGCAAATTACCTGGTAAGAAAATGAAATCGTTGCTACCAGAAGCAATCCAGTTATTAACTGCGCCAAGCGTCTCAAAAAATGCAGGGAGCTCGGGCGATGCGTCGTCAGTTGAATTCACTGACTGTGAATCAGATCGCTCTGGTGACGATGAATAAAGATGTATGTAATCGAATCTATCACGACGACTGCCCAGTTATTCGAAATGCGGAATGTTTTCCGTCAGTTACTTGTTTTTATAAGCGAATACATATTTATTAAGAAATATAATACTAATTTCTACACTTTGTATACGTTATTTTAATCTCAATACTTTGTATCAACCTAATTTGAAGAAAAACCTTTGCAATGTGACATAAATATAACGCCTCTTCTACACAAATCGTACATATTGAATCCGCCATATAGTATTCTCAAATTTTGACTTCAGATTTGTAATCAGCAACCCCGAAAACCCCCGGGTTCAGACTTTCATCTCGATTCAATTCGTTTTTCATTACATTTTTTGCCGTACTGGATCCGCCATGTTGTTTTCCGAAATTTTGACTTCAGATTCGTAATCAGCAACCCCAAAAACCTCAAGTACAAACTTTCACACGAATTGAAAACTTGTCAGACTTTTGGCCGTCGATTTGGGTTTCCGTCCCACTGTGCGCTCCTTTCTGAAGCCATACTGGCCCTCCCTCAGTAGAGGGTCCACGACCTTCTCAATCCTGCTATGGATGATGCGCTCGAAGATCTTTCCGGCGGTATCCAGCACACAGAGTGGACGATAGGATGAAGGTTCGTCCAGTGGCTTCTTCCCTTTCGGGAAGAGCACTAGCTTCTGCCACTTCCCCTTGTCCGGGAAGGTTCCTTCCTTAAGACACGCATTGTACATGCCCAGGAATATTGCCGGTGCCAACTTGATCACTGCCTTGAGTGCGATGTTCGGTATCCCATCCATCCGGGGGCTTTATTGTTGACCACCCTAGCAATCGCCGTTAGAGGCTCTTCTTCAGTAATGGGTGGGATGTCCTCTTCGACGTCCTACTCGAGCTGGTAGTCCTTCTCGGGTTGCTCAGGGAACAAATATGTAACAATCTTTGCCAGCAGGGCTGCGTCCACAGGCAATGGCATTGGCTGGCTTTTCTGCCGAGTCCTTACCACTTTGTACGGCTTGCCCCAGGGAGTATCTTCCACCTCGCTGAGCAGTTCGCCCCAGCTTCCAGCTTTGCTCTGCTTGATAGCCTTTTTAAGCTTCAAGCGCGTCTTCCTCTGCTGTTTTCCAAATCGGGAAACGAGAGTTTGCCTCGAGCCCGTTGCGCTAGGAGGCGAGTTCGCTGACGCACCCTTCAGAGGCCGGCAATTTGTTCGCTCCACCAGTGTACCGCCGGTCGGAAGTCGACATCACGTTTCCGTGGCATTGTGGCATCGCATGCTTCGGTGACCTTCTGCATGACCACCTCGACCTTCACGGTTGCACTTTCCGCTGCGAAGGGGCTGGTGTCAAAAGTTTCACGAAACAAGGCCGCGTCAAACATTTTCGCTTTCCATTCCTTATCGTTCGTGTTCGGTGCCTTTGCTGTTCTGCTGAAGTCTCCGCAAATCTCCGAGAGAATCGCTTGATGATCACTGTGAGTGTAGATATCACTAACTACCCAGTAGCACTGGTTTCTTCTCGCCAGGCTACTCCTCATAAGTGAGATCCACTATAGAGGCGGCTTCACCTTTAACAAAAGTGGGCATTGTACCTGTATTAAGTCTACATCTAATAAGGACATAGCCTCAAGCATGGCTTGGCCCTTCCTGTTCGTCACTTTCCTACCCCATTCCACAGCCCACGCGTTGTAATATCCGGCTATGGCTACCGGGAAGCGTTGTTTAGCGTCTGCGATTAAGTCGTCGAGAAAATTCTCAAACTCATTTGCCGTCAGGCTAGGCTAGGCGTGTGCGTGCGTGTGTATGTGTGTGTGTGTGTGTGTGCGTGCGTGTGTGTGTGTGTGTGCGTGCGTGTGTGTGTGCGTGCGCGCGCGCGGGTGCGTGTGTGCGTGTGCGTGCGTTCGTGTGTGTGTGTGTGTGTGTGTGCGCGTGTCCCTGTGCGTGTGCGTGTGTGTGTGTGTGTGTCTGTGTGTGTGTGTGTGCCTGTGTGTGTGTATGTGTGTGTGTGTGTGTGTGTCTGTGTGTGTGTATGTGTGTGTGTGTGTTTGAATTCGCGATACCCATAGCTGTAAAGAAAACAAAATACCTGTAAAACTCGCCGGATATTGTACAGCTATCTAACAGCTCGATTTGCAGCTAGATTGGTGAGTGAACTCATACGAATCGAGTGGGGTGTTGTCACGAGAGTTTTAGCTCCTGTAAATATTGCCATGTCATTTTCACGGTCCGAAGACCACGATGGTTCGTAAACGTAGTCAAGCAACTGAGCCTCGGAAACTATAAATGATATCTAGTCGTCAACTGTGAATCCAATATGTTGATCCTATGATAAAGTCATTGGTATTATTATTGGAATGGCTATTATTATCTAGTTTGCCAGGTCAGCCTGTCTTGAAAATGTTCAATTGGATTGTATTTCGTGCCTCTGTCAATGATGTACATGTTGTATCCTCGTTCGAAACTGGGTACATCACAAATTTGAAAAAAACGAAAGAAAATCTCTCGGCGGCCGACGGCCATCAACTGCCGTACACTACTTAGACCCACAAAGATGGTCGGCATATTGTAGAGCTTAAGAAAAATGATTTTCGAAATGTCAGATTGAAATTCACAAAACTTCGAGAGTTAACATAGGCTTGAAGCCACAGCGCGACGTTACTTTGACCCTCGTATTCAATGTATACCGATTTGCATAATAATCGGAATATTCTCAAACTCTGAACGAATTAAACTTGACGTTTTTAAACCGGATAAGAATAGCGAATGAGGTACTCATTCGCGCATAAACCCGTACAAGGCAGCCAAAGCTCATCAGCAGAGTAATTGGCAGATAGTAAAACCGACGAATTTCGCATGAGTACAGAACACCATATTTGACTTATTTTTATTCTTCAATTTTTTTCCGCAATTCGTGCCTTTGTTATGTGTAAAAAATCGTCCGCTGTCACATCCGTAAGGGATGAGAGCATAATATTTTGATTCCCCTCTTTGTTGCTTACGCCTAGCGCAATAGCACGGGATAAGGTTAACAATGGGTAGTGCGTGAGAAAGAATAGAATAAAGGAATTGACGCGATATTTCGGTATTGAGGAATACTTCGACAGAATTGGTGTATGATTGACACTATGTTATTTATTATAAGATTACTGAGTGGGCTAAAGCGAGCAGGGCCTACGATAAATGATACAAAAAGAAAAAGGTATGGTCAGCTTACATTGGTTGTGTTTGACGCTCGCTCGCGTGGATGTTTGTTGCCGCTCGCGTTACAAGAGCATTTAGTCCAGTCAAAAGTGGCCAAAGTCGAACATTTTTGCGACCGCTTAGTGATTTCCGTATTCCTATATTAATCGACCTGGGGAATCCGAATGTCTAGGAATTTTAACTATTAAAAGTGAAGAAAAGGGTTAAATACCGAAAAATATGCATTATATCGAGAACGAAAAGGAAATCACAAAAAAGTTTCGAACAAAAGTTGTAGAGGGGAAGATTTTACCTGGTAGGTGTATGTGATGTTTTTTCTCTATCTCCAATATTTTAGCCGTAAAATTGAAAAAAAAAATCACACCGACACTATCAACGCGCGAGGCACACGGACGTGACGAAATCGAGAGGTATGAGCATCGCTGGTACCTTCTCTCTCTCTCTCGCTCTCGCACAGCCGCTACCGCGCTTCGTTCGGGGGTCCCCAACGTTCGATCGGGTATTTTCGGCAGCCCAGAGGTACGTCAGCGGCTTCCCCTCTTGCCCGGCACGGCGCACAAACCTGCAGCTCGGCTCGAGAGTCCCCGGGACCAATCGGGTGTTTTCGCGGGAGTTAGATAGGGCATCTAAAATGACAAATCCGTTACGTGCTAATATTTCGTAGACTGAAATAAAAAGGTACCTTTTTATGGTCAAGCTCTATTAGTGGAAACGCCTATATGGAGAGGTTGGTTATGAGAAATTTTGTTTTATAACGATTTTAACATAATTTGTTTTCTGTGTGTATAAAGTTTTTTATACAGTACAGACATAAGATTGAATGATAGAAACTCTAAATTCTAGTATTGATAATATAATTTGTGTTAAAATAATCACATATCATAAAATTATTATTGATGAATAATAATTTCATTATTCTCATATAACAAACATTAATTTGTTATATGAGATTTTTTTTATAACAATTTGGATAACATCGCTGATGCTTGCGGGAGTACTTGTAGTAGGTATTGCAGCTGTTCTTCATCCTTAGTTAGACAGCTTGAATATTCTCCGATTAATGCAATACCTCGTTCCGCTACATCGTTAGTGACGCTTAATTTTTTAAAAAATTCGACATTTTCTTTATAGCTATCATCCCTGGACTATATTGAGATATCTAGTAGAAGAGCTAGAGCGGTTCTAACCCAGGCATCTCAGGGGGGAGCGGGGCGGCGGGGTCCAGCGCGGGGAAGCCAAGTGCCTGGTGGAGGGGGGGTCCAGCGCGGGGACGTGACGTCAGGGGTCTCTGTGGAGGGGGTAGCCATGTGGTCCGAAGAGCGACTGTCGGGAGGGGGCAGCCGTCGTCGGAGAGTGTCTTGTGGGGGCGGGGGTCGGGTAGTGGTGAGTGACCGTTGAAAACCCATAAATCTCCTAATTTATTATAGACATAAAAAAGATTAGCATCGATGCAGTGTTTTTCTTTCTACACTATTTAGTCCGCGTGAACATAGAACTCACACACACACGATATGTGTGTATGTAATGGCCATATATGGGTAGGAAAATTTGGTTAATTTGAAGCGATACATGAAGGGGACGGCTTTTCAAAGCTGTTTATTTATGTAATGCAGGTGTGATGCGCTTGGTTTCGTTTCCGAAATCTTTAAAATGTTTGTATGCGTGTCCACTCCTGTCACGCGAGGTCTTCGTTCCCATTCCATGTTAAGATGTCGCATGTAAGTCCGCCGAATCTCGCTGACTTTTGACACAGGTCTTAACAAGTCAGGGTTGAAGCTTTTTTTTTTTACATTCATAGCCACTCACGATGGGAATTTTTTTATAGCTCGAATATTCAAAACATAGATGAAAACAACGTATTTTTTGGACAAACTATCAACTGTAGGGATCTATCGTCTTTAGCCTCGATGGACCACTTGAGCAGAGCTGCAGGACCCCATAAAATAAATCTTTTCACTCGATGCATCCCAACTTGTTATTTTTGTCTCGTTTCCCTCGGTCAATATATACCAGCGCGTTATCGGAAAATCTGTAGGGGTCTGCTGTCCAGAAAAGGGGTACTCCACGGTCGAGGTGAAATCTAGCCAGACTCATCAAGCATTGATTTTTATGATCTCCACACATTTTCGGATTACCATGTATGTGCAAATTGCCTCCAAAACATAGATGAATACGACGTATTTTCGTGGAAAAAAAAAGATTAACTTTAGGGGTCTATCGTCGAAAGCCTTTGAGGCCAATGGACCACTTGATCACAGCTGCAGGACCCATAAAATACATCTTTTAACCCGATGCATCCCGACTTGTTTTCTATGTCGTTTCTTCCTCAGACAATCTTTACCAACACGATATCGGAAAAAGTCCGGTTTTTCCCCCGAGATATAGGGAAAGCCGAAATTTTTCTTCCGAACGGGGAGCCATTTTTTTTATTATCTGCTTCGCTCCAAACTGGCCACACTTTAAACGAAGCAGTCAGTCAGCTAACATCGCGGAAGTCGTCTCCAACTTATTACTATGGATAACAACATTGAACAAAGTTTGCACGATCAAGCCGCGCTTTTAAGTTCGTTCGAAGATTTTACTGTGTGGGAGCAACGGTGCGTCGAGTTCATCGAAGTGCTAGAAACGCAAAGCCGAACTAAGCGCCCGCGCTTGGTAATTGGACATCAACAGTCACTGATAGCCCAAATATCGCGTCTGGAAGGATTGAAGAATTCTGTATGCAGCCGTTTTATACACACGGGTGCAGGGCATGGTGATCATGGATTAATCTGGCGTGAGATTGACACATCATTCAAAAGTCGAATATCGACTGGTTCTGTAATCAATCACAGTCACATCGGGCCGAAACAATTTCTTAATGATGCTCGGGACCTAGTGCTTCAACATGTACAAAATATTATCTGCAAGCACAACAGTATCAAAGTTAATACGGTGTTCAATGGTGAATTCGCGAGTGGAGATAAACATGCTAATAAAAGTGTCAACACGCGAAACTGTGAACTCTTTAACACGAGCGATTTGAATGAGTGGTATGAACAACGTGTTATTGAGCCAACTTTAACCTCACTCGACGAATTTCAAGAACGAGACAGTGGCTGGGCTCTACGGAAAATACTTAACCTCACGATAAATGTGAATACGTATAATCCGATGCGTGCTGGGTGCTCCATATCATTACCGCGGGAAATAATGTTGAAGAGGGCTGTGGTTAACATCAAATCCAACGATAACGCATGTTTCGCGTGGGCAGTTGTCGCTGCTTTATACCCAGCTGAACGACACAGTGACCGTCCATCTTCTTACCCTCATTATTCGACAGTGCTGAATCTGAAGGATATTGAATTCCCGGTGACGATCCATCAAATTAAAAAATTTGAATTTAATAACAATGTATCGATCAACGTATATACCACCACCACCAAAACGGACATTGTTCCAATACGAGTCACTCAACACAAGAAGGAGAAGCACATCAATTTGCTGTACATGCAAGATACTGAGGACAACAATGTGGGGCACTTCGTATGGATTAAGAATCTGTCGAGACTCGTGAGGGCACAACTAACCAAAATGGAGCATAAAAAATATATCTGTGATCGGTATGTAGTTCCCATAATATATATATATACATATATATATATATATATATATATATGTAATATGTAATATATATATATATGTAATATATATGTAATATATATATATGCTTGACGAATTAAACAAAACAATATTTTTTTTTTTGCAGGTGTTTGCACTATTTCGGTTCCGAGGAAAAATTGCAATCGCACGAGGTCGATTGTGGGACGATAAACGACTGTGCAATTCGACTACCAAACGACACCAATAAGTGGCTCCAGTTCAGCAACTTTAGCCGGAAAGAGCGACATCCTTTCATCGTGTATGCTGATTTGGAGTGTGTGCTGGCAAAAACCGACGGGGTGAACCTGGCGAAAGATATGTATCAACATCATGAAGTATTTAGCATCGGATACTATGTGCGTTGTTCGTATGACGATTCATTATCTTCATATCACTCGCGTCGCAGTGCTGATTGTGTATCGTGGTTTGTCGAAGAACTAAAAAATCTAGCACTGCGGATAAAAGAAATTTTCTGCGACAACGTGCCAATGGTATATTCAACACCGAGTGAGTGGGCTAGTTATTGAGCCGCGACTCAATGTCACATTTGTAAGAAACCATTTGCGCATGAAGATGTACGCGTTCGAGATCATTGCCATCTGACTGGACGCTATAGAGGCCCTGCCCATTCCAACTGCAACTTGAATTACAAACAGTCATTTTTCATTCCTGTAGTTTTCCACAATTTATCCGGCTATGATGCGCATTTTATAATCAAGGAAGTAGCCACAGCGTTCGAAGGAAGAACCGATGTGCTTCCAATTACAAAGGAGAAATACATCTCCTTTACGAAGCATGTTGAAATTAAAGACGATTCAAAACATAGGATCCAATTGCGCTTCATCGATTCATACAAATTCCTCAACACCAGTCTCGACAAATTAGCCTCATTTTTGACCGAGGACAAACTCAAAATTTTACGCATGCAATTCCCAACTCTCTCGACAGACGATTTCAATTTGTTGACGCGAAAAGGGGTCTTCCCTTATGAATATATTGATGACGTGACCAAGCTAGACGACACTTGCCTACCACCACGTGACGCATTTTATAGTTCCCTGACAGATGCTATAGTATGTGAGAGTGAGTATGCACATGCTAAGGAAGTTTGGGAGCGGTTCTCCATTCGAACGCTGTGTGACTATAGCGATTTGTATCTGAAGACAGATGTCTTGCGATTAGCTGATATTTTCGAAAACTTTCGAAATACGTGCATTGAGAGCTATGGCCTAGATCCCGCGTATTACTACACATTGCCGGGGTATACCTGGGATGCAATGTTAAAACACTCGAATGTCAAGTTTGAGTTACTAACTGACATCGACATGGTTTTATTCGTTGAGCGGGGTATACGCGGTGGTCTCAGTCAATGCTCAAACCGATATGCACACGCTAATAATAAGTACATGGAGTCGTTTGATCCATCGAAAGCATTATCATACTTGATGTATTTTGATGTCAACAATTTGTATGGATGGGCAATGTGTCAACCCTTGCCATATGCAGATTTTCGATGGGTCAACGACGTGTCCAATTTTGATCCATCTTCCATCGCGCTAGATTCACCGACAGGCTACATCCTTGAAGTCGACTTGGAATATCCCCAATCTCTACATGATGCGCACAAAGACCTACCGTTTTGCCCAATACACGAAAAACCACCGGGTAAGCAGCATGAAAAGCTACTAGCAACCGTCAGCGATAAAAAAACGCTACATCATACACTACAGAAATTTACAACAATGTTTACGTCATGGACTTTGCCTCACAAAAATCCATAGGGTATTACAATTCACGCAATCCCCATGGCTACGTTCATATATCGAGTTAAATACTCAGTTTCGAACGCCGGCCAAAAACGATTTTGAAAAGAATTTATTCAAATTGATGAATAATGCGGTGTTTGGCAAAACGATGGAGAATGTGCGCAATCATGTAGATGTAAAGCTTTTGACAAAATGGGAGGGCAGGTATGGCGCGGAAGCAATGATAGCGAAGCCAAACTTCCACAGCCGAAGCGTTTTCTCCGAAAACCTCGTTGCCGTAGAATTGCGCAATCTCGAGGTGAAGTTCAACAAGCCGATATATGTGGGTATGTGCATACTCGACATATCCAAAACGTGCTTGTATGGATTTCATCACGAGTATATGGTACCATTGTATCGGAATAAATGTAAAGTGATGTATACCGATACAGATAGCCTCATATATGCCATTGAGAGCGAAGATGTATATGCAGACATGAAGTGTGACATTGAAAAATTTGATACGAGCGACTATTCAGCGGACAATAGGTATGATATGCCGCTTGTCAATAAGAAGGTACCCGGTCTCATGAAAGACGAATGCAATGGTGCAATTATGACCGAGTTCATTGGACTTCGATCGAAAATGTATGCGACACGTGTCGAGGGTAAGAAGGATACTAAAAAAGTTAAAGGTGTCAAGAGCAATGTTGTGGCTAGGACAATCACGTTTGACGATTATGCCCGATGCTTGAAGGAAGACATTGAAATGATGCGTAGTCAAACGTGTATTCGATCGAAGTTGCACAAGGTCTACACCATTCGTGAGACGAAAATCGCTCTAAGTCCTCATGATGATAAGCGGTATATCATACCTGGGACCTCTGATACCCTACCATGGGGGCATTACAGAATACCGTCGTGAAAAGTTTTGTAATTTTTTCCCCCCACAACCTTGATGTAAAATTGTGTATACTTTGTGAATATTGATGTATAAAACTCGTGAAAATTATGTATATATTTTGTTCACTCGATGTTAAAATTATGTTTGTTGTATATATTGTGCAAGAATGGATTTATTATTTTCCGTAAATAAAGAAGCGGACTTTTTATAATCACATGTGTATATTCACTCTATCCATCTCCTCACGTTCCACGAAAAAGGATGACGGCGAGAAGGGGGGAAGCCTGCTGTGGAGTCGGTCGGAGGCCTTGGAGGGATGCGGGGACGACCAGCAGGTCAAGAGTCATAAAACATACATATTTTTCCATTTTCTTTATTATCGACTACAAATCGGATTTACTTATCCAACTATTGTGGCTATTGTCGAAACCTAACCACTTTACAAACATTCGATTACCGCGCTTCTTCAATACCGCTTCAATGAGATAGATATCGGGGTGCTTGACCCTGAGAAGTTCTTGTTCGTAGAAACCACCGGCGATCGGTTCATCTTTATGGTCCTTCAAGTGGTACGTCAGGGGATGAGTTTTTTTCACACGATAGATTGTAAATATTTCTGTTGTCCAGTTTGGGGTGTAACCCTTTTCGAAAACAGTCTTAAATTTGCTGATTCTCACTTTATCACCAACGGCGAATTTCGGTTGTCTTTTTATTGGAGGCTTATTGAAAATCTGCTGCAATTGCTTCTCATTTTCCGCGTTGACATTTCTCGGCTTCATCTTAATGGTGCGATGTACCGAATCGTTGTACTCGGCTACTAGATTATCAAGAATATCGATCCACTTATAATTACCACGAAGACTAAATTGCATCCACATCTTGTTCTTCAATGTACGATTGAAACGCTCGCAAATGGATGCCTTCAAGTTGCTATATGTTGAATACATGTGAATATTGTACTTTTTCATGATGGCCTTAAAGTCACAATTGTAGAATTCTTTTCCCTGATCGACATGCAAGTTCTGCGGTATGCGTCCCTTAACGAGGATCGACTTCATTGCTGCTGCTACATCTTTACCACTCTTACTCAAAATTGGCATGGCCCAGGCGAATTTCGAGAAGGTATCGATGACGGTGAGAAGAAATTTGTGTTTGGAGTTTTGACGCGCGTATGATGACATATCGACGAGATCGGCTTGCCAGGTTTCGTCCAAGCCCCGGATGTCCACATGCCGACGCGGATAGTTTCGTCGAGCAGGCTTATGTAGCTCTAGCACGAGAGCGCTCCTTTTCTCGTTCATTTTCCAGTCCACGCAGTCGCGCATCCAATTCAGCAATGACGTGTGAATTACGCATCACCAAATCTTGTAGAGTTTTGACATTGGCCTCGAGTGTTTTTGCAATGTCTCTTATCGTAGCTTCAAGTCCATTAACCAACAATTGACTACTCTCATTCATTTCTTTGCGTATGTTCTTAATGATAGTTCGGGATCTCTTTTGTAACGCACTTAGAGTGATGGCGTCATCTTCTCCTTCTGGATTTGCAATGTTACACAATCGTTTCTGCCCCAAGTCATAATGACCATCTGCGGTAATTCTAAAGCCAATCCCAGGTCGACCTGGAGGACCTTGCTTACTGTGGAGTATACTCCGACTTGAATGACGTCCAAACACATCGACACTCATGATGAGAATGTGTAAATTCTCCGATGTCGACTTAATAAATGATTTCAGCTTCTCGCAATTCCTCGATAATCGATATAATTTCATTCGCATGGGCCGAATTTCCGGCTGCTTGTGATGCCAAGAGTAAACGAAGACGATCTACTAGCTCATTTGGATTGTCCCAATAAATATAGTCCGATTGTGTGTTTTTTCTAGCTAGCTTATACTTTGGCATACCCTGTCCCACATGATGATCAACTATATTTGCAATATATGTGTTAAATTTGTGGCTGGTGTTACGTCGTATAGCCTCACTAGGCTTATAACATTTTTTGTGCGCATTCGTCGAGATTACAATCTTTTCATAGTTTTTCAAATCGTCCGGTGTGAGAGTTTCGACATTGGGCACTTTTTTAAACAACAGCTCTGTTAATCCAACAGTTTTCGCATAACTCGCATCTCCCACGCGAATATGTTGAGAGTCGAAAACTATCGGAGAATTACCAATCATTAATTTGTTGCTTGCGAGATTCCGTACACCATATAATACATCCAAGTTTGCCTTTCTATTTGTTTGTAATAGCAGGATATATTCACGGATCAATTCCTCGACATTTTGCGAGTCATCATCATCATCCTCGTATATTAATTTAAACGAATCTTGGGTTTCACTCTTGAAGGAATCTTGTGCCTCGTTCTTCAATTGATGTTTCGCACTATTTAATGCATCTCCTTCTTCAACATCATCACTCACTTTTTCATCCTTAATTTCCTCCTTCACCACCTCACCGTTTTTATATGACACCAATTTCTCCAATGGTCTCACGATAGGCTTAAAGACATCTCGCATTCTCTGCTCATCGCTATCTTTTCCAATTTTGATCATCCGATGCTTTCGTCTGATTGCATCGCTCGCTTTGGCAATTTCATGCAATACATCTTTTTCTCGCAACAGTTGTTCGCTCTTCATGTTGTCACTGCCACGGCATGCACAATACTGTCTCTTCAACTACCAGCGATGAGTCATTTATCAATGATTAGAAAACAATCAAAACCCTGTCTATATCGACCTTCGTTAATATCGCTATCCTTATCAATTGTGACAAATGCATACTTGTCGGAATTCCAGCATTTCACGCACATGTTTTTAAAGCACGTATAAGTCATATCCGTATTAACATGATCGTTGTAGACGTGTTTGAGATTCATATCGTCCTGCTTGAAAAGCACCACGAAATTTGCATTATCTCTCACGAGATGTTTGGGGATACGAGTGTACGTCTGACAAAGATAAAAACTGTCAACAATCTCGTGTCTTCCCATGGAAAAGAAGGCCCGAACATTATCCTGCTTTTCGCATGCTATATCATCAAAGATGAATATAGAGTTGGATCGTGCATCACTTGGTGCTATCACTTGTTCATGCGCCTCGAATGGATGATATTCAACTCCACTCACAGGTTCGAGTAATTGTTCGAGCAACTTATACTTTGGCTGCTTCAACGATTTGGAATACAAGTAAATGTTCTCAAATCTCAAACCATTCGGATGGATGATGAGAGTGAGCAAAGCGTTGGTTTTCCCACAATTCGATGGACCGCAAAACAGTGCACGTATGCTATCCGGCAATAAATTCCCATGACGTTTTTGTTTCTTCTTCCTCCCTCCGTCTTCGACAAACTCGTCGAAATTTATCACGGGGAGTCCACATCCGATAGTTTGCTTCTTGGACGTCATCTCACACACGACTAACGATGAAATCATATAAATAGGATTCTTATAGGGATCATCAATCAGTCGCATATTGTCTTTAGACATGATCGTGCATAGCAAGAGCGGTAAAGGTTTAGTCAACCGCCTAATCAACAAACTCCCCGTTGAACTACATCTGCCTGGGTATCAGTATTGTGGGCCAGGCACAAAGTTGGTCAAGCGCCTTGCTCGTGGTGATCCGGGCATTAACCCATTAGATACGGCTTGCAAACAACACGATATTGCGTATTCGAAAAATCCAGATAATCTTGAGGCGAGACATTTGGCGGATAAAGTGTTGGCTGAACAGGTTGTACAACGTGTTACCGCGAGAGACGCTAGTATCGGTGAAAAAGCTAGTGCTTGGGGTGTGGCAAATATTATGAAGACAAAGAGAAAATTCGGTATGGGAATGAAGGCCCGTAAGGGTGGCGTTTGTTTGAAAAAGATAATTGGCGCTGCAAAGAAGACAATGATTCAAAGTAATGATCCGCATAAGATTATTAAATCAGCTCTAAAGGGTGCTCGTGCAGCTGTAAAGATGCAAGGTGGCAAAGTACACACACCTCGGGTTCTACCTGTACCCCATAAAATTGGTGGTTTATTGCCCTTCCTCGTGCCCATTTTTGCTGGTCTTAGCGCTGCGGGTGCTTTGTCGGGTGGTGCGGCTAGTATAGCTAAAGCCGTAAATGCTGCTCAAGCAGCTAAACGTGAATTGGATGAAAGTAAGCGTCATAATCGGACAATTGAAGCAATTGCATTAGGTCGGGGTCTACATCTGAAACCATATAAGCAGGGATTGGGCCTTCATATCAAGCCAAAAAACTAGAAGTTACGCTACCTCACCGACCCCTCACCGACCGCGACCTACTTAAATATGCAAAAATCCTAAAGATTCCACATTTTCGCGGGGTTTACATGCGCGACACATTGCCAGCGAGCGGACCTCTCAAATGTGAAGCAGCAATTGTAAATTTGGATGCAAATGCCGGTCCTGGAACGCACTGGGTCGCTTACAAAAAGACTGGATTGAAAGTCATGTACTTTGATAGTTTCGGCAATCTTCCACCACCATCTGAACTCATGAGGTATTTTCGTGTTGGTAGCGTAAATTATAATTATAAGGGATATCAGGAATATGATACGATTGAATGTGGGCATTTGTGTCTCAAATTTCTTTGTCGACAATTGCAGCACAAAGACAAGTATACACTATATATAGGGGGAAAATGATGTGGGGAATTCAGTTGTTAATTTACCAGCATCATGGACGAAAGTTTAACATTGACCATATCTGGCTCATCGCCCATACTCGAGGCGCAATACTTTCCCCCCATCGAACTCTCGCCACACAAAAATTATACTCTCGGTCTCGTGGAATTGTTAACGTTCAACTCTATTCCCAATATCGACGTTGACCACGATAAACTTTACGTGGGAGATGAGGTGTTGACGATACCTACGGGCAGTTATGAAATAGAGGATATTGAGACGTTCGTACAAGCAGAGCTCTCACGTAAAAACATCAAAATCAGCATTAAACCCAATAATAATACGCTACGCACGCAAATTGGAAGCCAATAAAAGGCACGAATCGGACCTTCCGGTGGCCATTCTCAAAGTGAACGCCTTACGCGTTGAGTGCAACATTACCGCTGGCGCCTATATTAATGGACAAAAAGTACACACAATTCACGAATTTTTTCCATCTGTGCCACCGGGCTATAAGATCATTGAAGTTCCCTCCCACGTAATTTATCTGCCAATCACGAGCCGAACGATTGACGCGATACAGCTTCGCATAGTGGATCAGGACGGTGATTTGGTAAATTTCCGCGGTGAAGTGATCACCATACGCCTGCATATAAAGTCGTGATGGGTATAGTTTTCAATAGATCTTCCAATAACAATAAACGGCCATGGATAAAAACAATCAGTCGTCGGCCAGCGCCCAAAGTGCTAACACCTCAAAACGTGCTACTCTTGAAGAGTTTGGGTCTCAAAGTGCGTGGCGAAAGCGCGTAAAAAATTATTTAGTCTGTGCTCTGTGCATCTGTTGCGTGAAATGGAGGAAGAAATTGTAAACATTCAGGCGCCTGTGGTCTTTGATGAATCCATCATCCATTGTGAGATTCACGCTCATCAGCCATATGCATCTTCAACCTTCAATAACAGCGATGAAATCCGTATTGCCATCCAACATCAAGACCTGTCCATCCTGCCAAGCAAGAGTTCTCTACACATATGTGGGAAATTATCCAAGCGCGATGGGACGCCGACCGCTGCTACAAGTCTCGTCAACAATGCCATTTGCCATTTGTTTGAGGAAGTGCGATATGAATTGAATGCCATAGAAATCGATCGTAATAAGAATGTCGGCATTACGAGTGTAATTAAGGGATATTCATCTCTCTCACCGGCCAAAAGTTCTATGCTCGAGAACACTGGATGGCTCGATGTCGAACAGACGAAGCAGATTGTAGATGTATCGGGAAACTTTGATGTGTGCATTCCGCTCAGCATGCTCCTCGGGTTTGCCGAAGATTATCGTAAAATTGTCGTAAATGTCAAGCACGAGTTGATCCTCACGAGATCAAAGACCGACGACAATGCCATTGTACAAACAGCGCCCGAAGACTACAAACTCGTATTGCATAAAATCGAATGGCTCGTGCCGTATGTAACAGTCTCCGATCAGCGAAAAATTCAACTATTAAAGTTTCTCGCCAAAGACGCACCAATCTCCATGAGTTTCCGAACATGGGAACTGTATGAATATCCATTGCTGCCTGCGACCTCTAAGCACGTATGGTCTGTGAAAACCTCGAATCAGCTGGAGAAGCCACGTTATGTCATACTCGCGCTACAGACGGGACGGAAAAATAAGAAGCAACAAAATGCGAGCCACTTTGATCATTGTAACCTGAGCGATGTTAAACTTTACCTCAACTCTCAATGTTATCCATATGGAAATTTGAATTTGAACATTGATCAAAATCAATATGCTCTACTCTACGAGATGTACGCAAACTTTCAACCGACCTATTACAACAAAGAGGCTGAACCATGGCTGAGCAGGATTTAATTTTTAGAAAAAGCGCCCCTCGTTGTCATTGACTGCTCAAAGCAAAACGATTCTCTCAAGTCTGGCCCTGTTGACGTGCGCCTTGAGTTCGAATTGAAAAACAATATTCCGCCACACACTTCAGCATACTGCATGATCCTCCATGATCGTATTGTCGAGTACAATCCAATCAGCGGTGGGGTTAAAAAATTGGTATAAAATCATGCCGATAATTCGCGTCCACGTCAGTCAACATGGAGCTTATCGTCGATGTACAGGGCTTCAAGAGCCCCATCAACAAATTTGTCCTAAAGGAGATGTCCATCATCAAACTCCACGACAAGGATGCTGAACCGCTGACGCTCGCCTTCGACGCACCATTTGCATGGGACTCTTTACCGGCCAAGTACAAAATGACAAACAAGTGGTTGGAACGAAATTTCCATGGAATACGATTGGATCACAGCGGCATACCATACGAGGCAGCTAGAAAGACAATTCGAGAAATCTTGCAAGGAGCCCCCACCATCTATGCGAAGGGATTCGAGAAATGCGCATGGCTATCAAGATTCACGGATCCCACGACAAACGTCATCGCCTTGGAGACTCTGGACTGTCCATCGCTGCAGAAGTTGCCGAAAATCACAAACTCGAAATGCCCCCATCATTCCTTCAACACGAAATACAACTGCGCCCATGATAATGTAAAATCGCTGAAAAGCTGGTTAAGTGTATACGAAGCGTTGTGTGAGCGAGGGATTTTTTTTAATGAATAAAAAAACATTTCGATGAAAATATATACCATTTGTATTCTTCATTTATTTTACGACGAAAATTGTTTTGCATTTCTCCTTCTCATACATTTCGATAAAACAGTTCTTTACATACATTTTTACATAGTCAAACACTTCAAACGTCGAAACGATGGTGAGACGACTGTGATCTGGACGGCTGTTCCACTCAACGATGCTGCCCCAACGAATTTGCCCTTTTCCACCATACTCCACGACGATGGAACTTGACGCTGATGTATTTTCCACAACTGCATGCAGAATTGACTCTTACGCGCCAGTTGCAGCATACTCTCGATGATGCAGACAACCGTTCGACGATGGTGTTCCAACGAATTTCGTATTTTTCCACCATGTATTCTCAGACTTGGAAAAAGTCTATGCTGTTGTATTTTCCACCTTTGTATGTCATCCAGAGACGATGATCCCGTGCCGCTTGCCGCATTCGCTCGAACGTTTCCAAATCTTCATCGAAGGCCTTCACAAGTCGCGCTGGTAAGAAGACAGTGAACTCATCCGCGATGTCCGCGAGGTAGCGTTTCCCAAACTTGGTTTGTACGGCCCTCATGTCGGAGATTCGATGATCCGAGTGAACGCGGAGTTCTGACAGCTTCTTCGTTGGAAGGAATTCCGCCATCACGCTGACTTTGTTGATACTCGAGAGATCCATTTTCCCCGCACTTTCAAAGTTCTTTTTGGAGAGATGTTGATGTCGCGGTGGAATACTGCAGTCTGAGCTTGGACTACGAAATTATAAGCTCCCTGATAACCCTCCCACTTAAATTTTTAAACTTCTACCCACTTTTCCAATCATGAAAAACAGGTTCAAACACCTTCGAAGAACCTCGTATGTGGAGAATTCCCCCCACGACATTTTTTCACACTCCCAAAAACGGGTTCAAACACGTTTGAAGAACCCCGTACGTGGAGAATTTCCATAGCATTTTTCACATTCCCGACGTTGAGGTGGGGGGCCATCGATGTGATCTTTCATCTGTGGTGTATTATAATGCTCCATGCATGGAAGATATGATATCACTTCATTATCGTTCCGATGATGTTCTGGCAAACGATCCCACAATAAACCAACATATTCACCCCAATATTTTAGGAGCAAGACCTTTGGAACCTGTTCGAGCTCGTTTTTGGTCAAGTCCAGGGGGTGATTGGCCGGATGCACTGCGTACATACTCGCACATCTGAACATCTCGACGTTATATTTCGTAATGAATACGAGTCCTCGATACATCGAAACATTTTTTTCCCGAGTGCAGCTGTGCTCCGGTGGCCCATCTGGGGTCAAAAACCCTTTGACGATAGGTCTCTAAAGTTTATAGTTTTTCCGAGAAATCCCGACTTGTCAGGGCCTGTCTCGGGTGTTGGCGAGAGTCGTGACAGGAGTGGACACGCATACAAACATTTTAAAGATTTCGGAAACGAAACCAAGCGCATCACACCTGCATTACATAAATAAACAGCTTTGAAAAGCCGTCCCCTTCATGTATCGCTTCAAATTAACCAAATTTTCCTACCCATATATGGCCATTACATACACACATATCGTGTGTGTGTGAGTTCTATGTTCACGCGGACTAAATAGTGTAGAAAGAAAAACACTGCATCGATGCTAATCTTTTTTATGTCTATAATAAATTAGGAGATTTATGGGTTTTCAACGGTCACTCACCACTACCTGACCCCCGCCCCCACAAGACACTCTCCGACGACGGCTGCCCCCTCCCGACAGTCGCTCTTCGGACCACATGGCTACCCCCTCCACAGAGACCCCTGACGTCACGTCCCCGCGCTGGACCCCCCCTCCACCAGGCACTTGGCTTCCCCGCGCTGGACCCCGCCGCCCCGCTCCCCCCTGAGATGCCTGGGTTAGAACCGCTCTAGCTCTTCTACTATATCTTTTTCCAAAAAATCGTATGGTAAATCGAATTTTTTAAACAGTTCCAACGAATTTTTTAAGACGAATGCACACAAATTTTTTTGATTATGAGTCCAATTCGTTTTCGGTTATATTGTACCGCAAATTAGTTTCCGTAAATCCTTCTCGACTCGTAATTGCGACTACCATATTTTTTTAAATATTGATGGAAACATGGTCGTCAAATAATGAGATCGTAGGTAACTCTTCATTGAGGTACCACAAATGCTCCATCATTTTTTTACAAGCTTGGTGTGAGACTGTTGGATTAACTTTTTAATACAAAATCAATTTTTTTCTGAATTCCAAATCATTGTTTGGCGCCGAAATAGCAGACGTCGAAGTATACCAAGCTTTTATATTAAATAAAATAACAAAAATACAAACTTGTCTCAAGCTTTTTTTTCGTGGATCATAAGACTAAATTCGTCTTGAAATAAAAACATCTTTAAGCTGTAGATGACTTTGGGCATCCATCGAGCATGGTGCATGGCACCGGGACGATTGAACGAAGCTGTGTCTGTTGGACAACTATCAAGAAAATTAAGCGATAGTTGTAAAAGTTCTCGATAATCATCGCGAGGCTGAGACATCTAAGGGGAAAAAATGAACAGTTGAAATAGTCTTGATTTTGACAAACAAATTAAAAATATTGTTTACCTGCAAACAATTATTGATAAAAGTTACGACTTTAGATCGTTCTTTTTTTATAACTTTTGCTACTGCTTCATCCTCCATTCCGCTTTTATATTTAGATTGATCAATGTTGTCCCAATTGTTTTTGGAGCGAACGAAAATCGGTACATTAGGACCAGATGTCGTATTCCAAAATATTTCGAAAACTCCTCTTAGAATAATTTCCATTATATGATGGCGACAGGGAAGCCATACTAGTTTTCTGTTCAATGCTTTTTCGATCAAAACACATGTACCTTTATGCATACCTACAATATGAATTTTTTATACAGCACAAATCAATCAAAGAAATACACAAATAATCAAAAGAAAATATATTTAAACATTGTAATTAAACAGAACAATTTGAGAAATCACTTGAAGGCATATTTATTTAACCAATTTTAAATCAAATGTAATTGAAATAGAATTTTACCAGTATTGACAGCTGGCGTATCAAAACACATCGCTTTGACGTCATCATCATCTTTTGGAACTCCGAGGAGTTGATCAACTCCAGAGACAGATAAAATAATCGCGATATGATCCACAGATTTGGTACCAGCAATATCACAGAGTATTTTTCCGTCCCAATGCACAACATAACGGTCTTCAATTTGAAATTCTTTTTTCAAATCTTTTGCGATATCTGTTCTGAATTGAATACGCCCACGATGAATCGTACTATGACTGAGATTGACAGTAGAGAGATCAATCCCTACACTCTTATATGCAACAGCTAAAATAAAAGTAGCATTCCTGCTACTAATTTTTGCTCGATCAAGTACGGCAGAGAGCTCAGGTGTCATGACATCAATTTTATTTATTTGATTCGGTTGGCTCAGCTGATTCTCGAAGTCAGAAATAATAATCGATTATTTGACTAGATGTTGTGGCTGATAATTCTGATATTGCTGATTTTTAAGTATCTGACATCGTACTGCTACCAGGCTCATTTATATCGATAAATGTTAGTATTGATTCAGTAATATTCATTTAATCAAGGCATCAATTAACACATTCAGTATTTAACAATTTCAGAGGACGCAAAGTAAGGACGCAGAGGACTCAGAGGATGCAATTTCGACATCTGAGTTTGAGCTTTCGCCATGTGATGAATTCGAAGACAAAAAAATCGGGAATCAATGTTCCCTATGTTTTTGAGTGTGCTCTTTCGAATGATTATGGTTAAAACTGCGCCAGAAAAAATGTAACCATAGAATTACGATATTGATTGGTTTTAGGAAAAAAAAAAAATCGAAAGGGAACGAAAACTCGATTTAAAAAAAAACGTCATCGAAAAATCATGTCTTTATGGCGTATTTTCTATTTTTCTATAGTTACATTTTTTCTGGCGCAATTTTAACCATCGCCATTCGAAAGAGCACACTAAAAAAATAGGGAACATTGATTCCCAATTTTTTGTCTTCGAATTCATCACATGGCGACAGCTCAAACTCGGATGTCAAAATTGCGTCCTATGAGCGTTAATGGGTTTAATTTAAACAGCAAAAGTAATCAGAAAAAATGCCTACCAACAGAATCCACATCCATGACATCTTCATTTTCCTCTACTGATTTTGATAGAGTGGTATTATCGATCAATCCATGTCGACGTTTTGCTCTTTGACCCGCCAAGAATAATTTTTTATCTTCATCGATGTATTTTTCCACATTTAGTTTAGCAATGTCAAATAATTTGTTTAATTTTTGACTAAAAATTGCCTCATTCCTTTTTTGTGTGGCGGAATTTTTGCCTTTTTCGTATTTTTTTCCATCTTGCAATATTTTTTTGAATTTTTTAATCGCATAATCTTTTCCACACGTTGGAATGCCAGCTTGAAACCATATTTGTTCAACTTTTTTATTGTAGTGATAAGAATGGGTTTATACTGTTGTTTGAGAATCTTTGTTTGATAGAGGAATGCCGACATAACCTTTATGTCGGCAATTATTTAAAAGGTTAAACAACCTTTTATACAAGGCAATTTACGTCCAACGAAGTTTTCTACTAGATCATCAGTAACACGAATCAGGTTGTCCATGGTTAACGTAAACTCAGAATTACTAGAAAATGATAAATACTTTAAGATTAATTATAATATATAAGAATAATTAGTAACAAAAATAGTCATCACTAACGCAGGAGCATTAACCAGTTTTGTGGCCAACAAATGTGACTTCAGTGGGTTAATAGACCGTCACGCCTCGACTGACTGACGAACGAGCCAACTACACTAGTCGTCATGTATAACTCCATCTAGTAAAAAAATAATGGTACTACTGACACAGTGTAAAAATAATCATATTCATCAATCGTTAAATAAATAAGAAAGATTCCTCAACGAATATTTGGAATTATACATACAACATTTTCGAAACGTATTTAAAGTAAGAATAATTATATAATACAAATGTGACGTGTTGAAATAATAAGTTTATTTTTTTTTATTTTTTTTTTCAAAATAAATAAAATTGAAAAATTACAGAGCAAATTTGAAATCTTTGAAAAACACTGAAATCTTGTTTCATTATTGCAAAATAGAATTATTAGTGATCATCTATACATAGTAAAATGCATGCTTTACAACGAAACTCATGTCCACTTTATTTATAAGACCTGCATTCGCTGTAATATTTTTTAAAAAAAGGTCAAATTATAGGTAACCCAACTTTTGACAGGCTGTAACTTTGACACAGTTAGTTTTACGAAATGTTGACAAGAGACCTTTTTTGTAGAGCGTTCAATTTCCTAAAAAAATATGCATTGAGATTTTTAGTAAGATGCTTTGTTAGCTAGTTATAAAAATCAGAAGCAGCAAAGAAAATGTTTCCTATGTTATTCTTATGGGAAATCGAAAAGTGCGATGCGCCACCCCTTAATGTCAATATTAGAATCTTAAATTTTAATTGGCGTCTTTGTATACCTAAATGAAACTTTTAAACCTGTTTGGAAGAAAATTAAATTTCTTTTTTTTTAAAGACCCTAATTTATATATATTATCTATCGTTCCCATTCCGGCTCTGAATCCCGTTTGGTTCTGCGGCACCGATCCTACTCTCTCCGTCTCCTCTTCCAGCCTTTTTGCCAACACCGTCGCGTACACCTTGTACAGCGACGGCATCAGCGTCATCCCCCTGTATTCTTCCACTCTCTCGCCCTTCCCTTTTCTATAATTGGTACTATAATTCCCTCCTTCCATCCCTCTGGCCAACCCTCCCCTTCGCACACCCTCCTGCAGATCGCCCAAGCCCAGTCAATCGCCTTCTCTCCTTCCCACTTCCACGCTTCGTTCGGAATTTCGTCTCTCCCCATCGCCTTTCCCTCTTTTATTTTCTGTATCGCCATCCTTATTTCCTCTTCCCTAAAACCCTCCTCTATATCTCCTCTTCTGTCCCTTCTTGCTCCCCCTTCGCCTCTTCTATCTGTTCCACCTAGCAGCTCCCCGAAGTATTCCTTCTACTGTACCGCCTTTATTCCATCCTCCACTCTTTTCCTCCTCTTTCGTCCCCTGTTCACTATCTTCCACACTTCCTCCTCCGTCTTCGCTTCCGCTACCTCCCTAATTCGCCTATCTCGTTCTTCCTCCTTTTTCCTCTCACACATATTAGTGTACTCCCTTTCCTTCCCCTTGTACCGTTCCGTCGTGCTTCTTCCTTTCCATCATTTCCTGAGTTCCTCCCTCATCTCCCTCTTCTTCTTTCTACTTTCCTCGTCCTACCATCCTTCCCTTATCACCCTCCTCGCCCTACCATTATCCTCCTTGCTCACCTACTACTGTGTCCAAAAAATAAGGTGACATTGTATTTATTTCGAAAATTCTTTATTTATTTTTCCAAATCAATTTCATCCCCTTCAAAGTAATCCCCTCCCGATGCAATGCACTTATGCCAACGGATTTTCCAATCTTCGAAACACTGATTGTAGTCACTTTCCGGGATGGCCTTCAGTTCCGTCTTCGCTGCGGCTTGAATCTCCTCTATCGTATCGAAACGGTGTCCCCGGAGCGATCTTTTGAGCTTGCTGAACAGCCAGAAGTCGCACGGCGCCAGATCAGGTGAATACGGTGGTTGCGGAACGATATGGGTTGACTTCTTAGCGAAATGATCACGAATTACGAGTGCAGTATGGGATGGTGCTTTATCGTGGCAACGAAAAACTCACTTTTAGCAGCTCACAAAACGACGCGTATCTCAAACACTAATGAATATTTTGACATGGAAATTTGACATAGATGTCACTGACAGTACTACCAACCTAAAAAAAAAAATTCTCCAAATCCTTCGACGCGCGCAGTTTAAATTCAAATGTCACCTTATTTTTTGGACACAGTAGTACATCGGGTCCTTCAATTTCCCCTCTACCTCCTTGGCCAACCCTTGCATGTCCCCTCCCTCTAATTCCACTTCCTCCAGTCTTCTTCTGTACCCCTCCTTCATCCTTTCCGTCCATTTGCCACTTCCTACCGGTCTTTCCCCTTTACTCTGACTCTTTCTTTCCCTTTTCCCTTTTTTAATCGTCACCACTATCGGGTGGTGATTCGACTCTACATTGTCCCCTATCCACATCCTCTCCCCCGCTTCCCTTGTTTTCCTATCCCCTAATGCGTAGTCGATGACCGTCTTCCCCCTTCCCCCTGTAAATGTGAATTCTCCCTCTTCATCCCCTTCTATGTTCCCGTTCAAAATCTCCCACCCCGTTTCCTCTAGCACCTTTACCAGCTTTCTTCCTTCTGCGTTTACCTTCCCGTATTTCGACCTCCTTCCCTCCTCCCTCTCCTCCCGTCCTTCTCCCCCTTCCACTCCCGTCCGCGCGTTAAAATCCCCTCCAATTATTACCCTCCTTCCCTCCTGCCGCTCCATCCATTCTTTTAGCCTCTCTATTTTCCTTTCCATATCTCCGTTTATGTACACCCCGATTATTGCCCATCTATTCTCCCCCTCTTCCATCTCCACCGTCATCATCCCCTCTTCCTCCCCCCTGCCACCTTTCCCTTGCGCTTTCATCTCCCCCCCTCACCCCTATCACCATCCTTCCCATTGCTCTCCCCTTTCTATTTCTTTTCACCGCCCACTGTGCCATCCATGTATACCCCCTCGGCAATCTTTCCCTTATTCTGTCCCATCCTTTTTCTTCCACCCACGTCTCCACCATCACTACCACTTCCCAATCCTCCAATCCCTTCCAAAAAACCTTGTCCTTATTCGTAAGACCCGCCACATTCCAAAACGCTATTTTCCACCTCCCCTCTTCTTCCTTTCCTTTCTTTTTCTCGCCTTTTTTCTCCGTCCTCTCTAATTGTTTTTTGATCCCCCCTGGTCCCTTGCCCCCCTCTTTCCGCTTGCCTTCTCTCTGCTCTTCCTGTCCCCTTTCCTTTCCCCTCTAGTCTCTCAATACTTCCTTTTTTTCATCCCAATACCACACTTCGCTTTCTATTATCACCTCCCCATACCCCACCTTCACCCTTTTACCCCTTCTTTCCTCTTCCTCTCCTATTCTTTTCAACTTCCACTGCATTCTCCTTTCCTTCCACGTTAAGTCGTCCTCAATTCTTTTTTTCCTCCCCCTCAGCTCCTTTTTCCTCCTCATCATCTCTTTTTTCTCCTCTATTTCCTCCATGCTTACCTCTATCATTATGTCTTTCCCTCCTTCTTACCCTTTTCAATCTCCCTCGCCCCCTCAACTCTTCCCGTCACTCCTATTCTCTCCAACACTTTTTCTACCGTTTGTTTTATCGTTCCCTCCCTTGTAGCCCCCCTTATTATGAAATTCCTTCTTCTTTCCTCCCTTTCCTTTCGCTCCATCTTCCTCTCCATTCCCTCTAACCTTCTCTCCACCAGTCCCTCCCCTCTCGCTCCCCTCGCTTCGTCTCCATCTCCCTCACCCCGGTTCCTTCTCTCCTCGGCGCACTCCATTTCACGCAGTCTTTCTCCGATCCTTACTATCTCCCTCGCTTGTTCCTCTACTTTTTCCATTTTTCCTTCTACTTCCCTTATTCTTTTTCCATTCCCTCCTTTTCCTTTCTCCGTCTTTCCTCTGCCAGTTTCATCTGTCCTCTCATCCTCCCTACTTCGTATTCCACTTTTTTCCCTTGCCCCTTTACCTCCTCCAGTCCCCTCTGTATCTCTCTCCTCATTGCCTCTATTAACTCCTCTAATCTTCCTCCCTCCGGCGACCTTTGCACCTTCCTGCTCGTCTGGAAGGCCTCTTTTCCCTTTTGCCCTTTATCCTCTATCTGCTCTCTCTTCCTCTTCCATAACTCACTAATTTCCCCTACGCTCTCACTTCTTTCTAACCGTAATCGTTCAGCGTTCGTCTTTCTCCCCCTCTTTCTCGCTACTTCCTCCTCCTCTCTCTCCATCGCCCCTGGCCCTTGCGCCTCGCCGAGTCCGTGTGTCTCGCTGCTCCCCTCCCGCCCCTTTCTTTCGGCCCACATCTCTTCCTTCACCTTTTACCTGCCGCGTCTCACACCGCCTCTGTTTTACCCACCCGTTCTCCTTATCCCTTTCTCCTTCTACTTCTTATCACTTCCGTCCTCTGTCGCTGCTGCTCTTCCTTCACCTCGCGCTTACACCTTCCCTCTCGTTTTCCTTACCTCGTCCCCTCTCGCCGGTCTACCCTTCCTAACCTCACACTCACCTGTTTTCCGCTCGTTACTAAATCATATTTTTTAAGATCATTTCGTAAGCCTAAAGAAATAATGATTCGTGCGTAAAATAAAAATAAGATTGATATAATTGTTGAAATTAATAAGATCATAATTGTAATTTATTTTTGATCACAGTATTATTTGAAGATCAGGAAAATAATAAACGGTTAGGGCCACGGCTTAATTTTTATTCCTTATTATAAATAAAAAAATCATATTTTGGTATATCAATGTTTTATTGATATATATAATTAACAAATTGATATACAGCGGTATTTATAGAATTCCTACCGCTCATTTTCTGGTTCAACTTGTGCCGAAGAGCCGGGGAGCTGTCAGGTAAAAAACTCAGTCCCGATGGATTTCGTGCGAAAGGAAATACAGTCGGTCGCGGAGTCTTCACAATCCGACAGCTTAGCATATATACTAGGCTGCCGAAGATACCCTTTCGACTTTCGGAGACCGTCGGCCCAAGCACGTGCAGCGCGCCGGCAAGAGAGTAAGCGGCGGTTAGGTATCAGTGGTCTTCAATCTCCTCGATTTCGTCACGCCCGCGTTTATGGTATTGGTGTAAATTGGTTTTTCTAAATTTACGGCTAAACTATTGGAGATAAAGAAAAGGATCGTATACACCTACGAGGTAAAATCATCCATTCTACAACTTTTGTTCGAAACTTTTTTGCGATTGCCTCCTCGTTCTCGAAATAATGCATATTTTTCGGTTTTTAACCCTTTTGTTCACTGTTAATAGTTAAAACTCCTAGAAATTCGGATTGCCCGGGTCGATTAACATAGGAATACATGTTTCACTAAGCGGTTGCAAAAATTTTCGACTTTGGCCGACTTTTGAGTGTGTTATGTCCAGAAGGGACGATTTTATTTTACCTTTGGGTTCTTCAATATAATTTCTTCAAAGTAGAAGGGATAGCCGCACGTCTCATACGGGCCCGGCAAACTCTCCTGTGGAAATGGGAGTAGGGAAACAAATTCTAACGAATGCTATTTAGGGGTAAATGGTTATAAATGATATTTTATTATATTATGTTAATTCTACTTACAACGTTCCGTGGGTAATCACGCCTTTGCGCCGGGACAGTTTCCCCCGCGTCGCTCTCTCACTCTTGGTCTAGCACGCTCTTTCGCAGGGACAATTCTCCCCGCGTTTCTCCCCCGCACACCGCACGTTGAACTTATGAGTCCTCTATGTTGATCGGGGTTTTAACGGAGGCCCCGCACCCTTATCACTGATTCGAAGGTTATTTTGGTGATGAAATAATGGAAGTTAAAATAAATAGTAAATACTAGACTGACGCCTCTGTTCGGGTCCGCCGGGTCGCTAGCCTGGACTTATTACACCGCCGCGAGGAATGCTGTTACGAGAAGTTTTCTCCGACTCCAGGAGCGAACCGTGGACAAATCGGAACTAATCATACGTACCGCCACCGGACCGACGTTAGCTCGGCGGCTATTAGTCTGGTGGGGTTTTTGGCAACGTCCACGGAAACTTGTTCGCTCCCGGAGTCCCACGGTCGAACCCTGCGGATCAGGCGATGCTCGATCAGCGGAATTCGATCGAGTACATCCGGTCCTACTGTCGGCGTTTCGCACCGGACACCGCACAGAGACACGAGGCACAGAGTCGTAGGAAAATAATTATATTTATATTAAACAAAAAAAAATGTTACAGGACGTGACAACCCCCCCCCCCCCCCCCATAGGGAGATCGACGTCCTCGTCGAACTATTCTAGCGAGGGAATTTTACACTAGGAGTCCTCGCGTAGCAACGCGTTAGCGAGGACAGCCACTAGCTCTCCGAGTTTCTCCCGTTGATCTCTCATTCCTTGACAGGGCAGTCCTTCCTCAGCTTGTTCCCACATCTCCCAGACCTCAGCTTGGTCTCACATTCCTTGCTTCGTTAGGCGACGAGTAATTCTTGACGAGGGACGGGGCGGGGAAGAGGGTCCTCTCACGCCGGACTCGAGGTACTTATCGGCAGGCTAGGTGTCAAGTTGCCTTCTTGAGAATTTCCTCGGGCCGAATGTTCGTGCGAGTTCCCTTCGGCTGGGCGAGAGCTCTTTTTCCGCGAGCACAACCAATTCCAAATGTATCCGAGAGAGAGAGATAGCCGATTCCGCAAGGTATAGATTAGGAATAACAACATTACTCCCACTTGACTAGCAAAGCTGGCCAGAGTGAGAAAATTTGGTTTCTCTCTCTCTCTCTCTCTCTCTCTTTTATGCTCGCCTATGGCATGAATTTTTTTTTCCATAGCGAGCAGCGATTCCCCGTCCTCGAGCCTCAGATTCGGGTTTCCACTTGCGGACTGTTTGTGCGCCTGAACGAATAATTCCCCGAAGTCCAATGCGATATCGCTATTGGCCAAAGTGGGAATTACGATGGATACATTGAGCGTTATTCCCGGCTCGTAGAAGAACGTTTCCTTGCCCGCATATGCACGAAGACTTGATAAAGTGGTAGTACGGGTTGCTCCAACACAGTTAGCCTCCAACTGTAGAATCCCTATGCCTTGTAATGTTATGTCAACTACCGGTGTGTTTAGACACGTCACCCGTAACTTCGTGGGCTTGACAAGGGAGAAAAGCCAACCGCCGTGTGTGGGCACATTCCTAGAAATCTTCAGGGCGCGGATGTAGGCGTATGTTACACTGGCGCATGGCCTCCTGGGATGGCATGGTAAGCATGTGCAACTCGCAGACGCCTGCATTTGTGTCCCGAACTGGAACATTTCCTGAGCAAATCAGTCGTCGATCGGCCGCCTTACATTGATTTCTGTACGCTTCGCTAACTAGGAGGAAGGTTTGGCAACTCCTTCCCAAAGCGATAGAAGGTGAAGCGGGCACAATGCTTGCTGAGCCGGTCCCGTTACCGAGTTGTTGAGGAACAGGCCAGGCGATTATCCGGTATAGGTCGTATATCATTGGATCCTCAAGCGGTATGTGCACGATGATCATTAGTCGCTCTGTACTCTGGGTGGATATGTTCTGGGGAGTAGGGAAATTCCAGCCCCCCCCCCCCCCGCGTGGCGTTGTGCTTCCTCCGCTACGATTTGTAGTTGCGTTGGTGATATGGCCGCGGGATCGAATTTCCCACTGATTGCTGAGCTGATCACAGAGATGTACTTCTCGCAGGCACGTATGTAATTGTCGATGTTGTTTGCGACTTTATTTCCGTAGTTAGCGAGCGAGAAATTGTAATAGGCCATGGCGGATGCATTAGCGATCGTGGTGAGGTCATCGTGCATGTGCGATACAATTTGGTATATAGCTTCCACTCGTTTTGATTCCTCCAAATGTTCGTTGTGTCGCGTTTGCAATTTTGAGCTGAAAATATGCATTTGTTGTTCCCGGAGGTGAGTTAGTTCCTGTTGATCCTTAAATAGACGATCTATTTGGGAAGAGAGATAATCCGCGTCATCCTCGGTCCGGGTTCCGAATATGGATTTACTGATGCTCCCCACAAATCCGAAGGGCACTGAACCTCTCTTCATTGTTGTTAAGGGCGACGATGTTTTGAGATCCTTGCGGTTTCCGATCCCCCATAGATCACTAGTTAGCTCGTGGTCGTGCCGTAACCTCGATATTACATAAGGTCTACGGAGCAGCTCTTCACAACCCGCCTCCGAGTTATATTTGAGGCATTCTGCTTGAATTTTTGGCACGTTTCCGCCGTCCTTTGGGAAGGACGCGATGAATTCGGCATGGTCGATGAATAATGTCAGTCTCCAATCAGCGCATTGTAATTGCACCGGCGTTTGTAGCTCGTAGTATATTCCTCCGTTATCTTCGAGTTTGTTGACGACGTAGGGGTTCCTGGGTGTTGAATTGGTCATTCCACGGCCCGCGAAGACAAGGACGCAGATAATTGCGATCATCATTTTGCTGTCAATACACATACAGTTGAAACTAACTGGAGGTAGGCTAATTTGATTTTATCAACACGTTTAGCGAACCGTTCACCTCTTTCAGTCTCGAGGACGACATTATTCCTATCGGTAATCGATCGTATTTTATAGGGACCGTGATAATGAGTGTCGAATTTTCCCTCAAAGGGCCGGCATTTACGGTAGTTTTCCGCGGCCATCTCTCGAATTTAATTCTGTCGCTTTATGAGCTTAACAAGGAACGAACTACTTGTTGCTAGACGGTCTTGGGTCGGAAATTCGCTAGGCTGTCGGGTTGTTTTTCCATACACAACCTCATGAGGCGTAAAATTTGTCACATCGTGGACGCTTGTATCGTAGGAAAACTCGGCAAAGGGCAGTAAACGGTCCCAATCGTCGTATCGGTCCGCGTAGTGCTTGATATATTCTGTTAGAACGATATGACTCCGTTCCAACGCACCGTTAGTTTAGGGACGGTAACCGGATGTCGTCGTATGATCTACTTTGTAGATTTTGGAGATTTCCCTCAATAACCCGTTCGTGAATGAGGTTCCACGGTCAGTTAGAATTGCCCGTGGCGTTCCGAACTGGCTGTACACCCGACGCACTATTGCCTCTGCAACGGTGGCCGCTTTCAGGTCGGGAATTGGTTCAGCAAGACAATATTTTGATAGATTATCTTGCATCGTTAGTATATGCTTATTCCCGTGAGGAGTAATAGGCAACGGACCAACGGTATCAAGGGATACTCTATAAAAAGTGTCTGCTGGTGTATCGATCAAAAGCATGGGTTCGCGGGTCTTTGCACGAACGAGTTTCTGCTCTTGGCAACCCTTACAGCGACGGATGTAATTTTGGATGTCGCTTTTGAGGGTAGGCCAATAAAACCGCTCTCAAATTCGCCTATAGGTCTTAGTAACGCCTTTATGGCCGCCTATAAGGCTCGAGTGCATCTCCTTAATTATGGCCTCCCTCGACTTCGGGGAAGGGACTTGAGTCCTGTCATCGGCATCGCTGTCTCGCTCGCTCCTACGCGAAAAACCCTATAAGGCTAGTTCTCCGTAGGAGCTCCTCTTCAGTAAGCCGTTGGAACCGTTCAGACAATTTCTCCAATCGTTCGCTCAGTACGTGGTCATCGCTATCTATGATAGGATCTAAATCGTTGAGGACTTCCCGGACAGTCGGCGATACCTCAACCATATCGGCTGATTGTTCTTGCCCTTCGCGAAATTTCTGTTCGAGTTGTTTCAGTGACTCGTCGAATGATCCGAAGGTACGTTGCAGCCCCTCGTGGACCGATTCGTTTCCGTCGGAAACAAAATCTTCCACGGGAGTACTGTCATCCGTGTCGCTAGGGGGAAGTTCGACCGGACCGATAATTTCGTTAGGGCTAGCAGGTCCGGGGGCCCCAACGTCTATAGCCACGGGTGGTGGACACAGCGTCGTATCGGCTAGTTGTGGCGGACGTTTAAGAATTCGTCGTTTCGGGGAAGGAGAGGGGTAGGGAGCATGCTGCGATTTAGCCGTCGTATGGGTCGGGCTTCCTCTCCCGAACTTGTCCTCGAAGACTCTGCATAATTGGGTCGCCCGCGTGCTGCATTTGGATCAGCTGTTTGCCCACGCGTACGGCAAGCGATAGGGCTCCGAGCGTTAGGATCGGGGTGCCTTGGATTCATCGGCCCCACGCAACGTTCACTCGAGGCGGAGTGCAGTCGGGGTCTCCCGCTATCTATAGGGAGTACCATTGTCGGCCGGTCCGAATCATCCGATTCGCTCGATTCTGATGATAGTGGATTTTTAAGGTTACGGGAAAGAGCGTCCGCATTGATATTTAGCTTTCCAGGTTTGTAGACAAACTCATAGTTATAATTTTGGAGGCTCAGTCTCCAACGTACCAACCTCTTTCCTGGATCACTCATAGAGCCAATCCATTTAAGAGGCTCGTGATCGGAGACGAGTTTAAATTTTCGGCCATATAAATACGACTGGGAATGCTCCACAGATTTTATGACAGCGAGACATTCCTTCTCGCTGGGCTCTTCTCGAATCCCTTCTCGAATGGCTTCTCGAATGGGCTCTGGACAAAGGGCCTCACGCAAATCACGGAAACTTCGTCGCTGCGCGCTTCCCCACTCGAACGGCTTACCTTTCTTCAAGATATCCGATAACGGCTTGGCACGACTGGAAAAATTCTTGATGAATCTCCGATAGTATCCAGCCGGTCCGAGGAACTGCCGGATATTTTTCGCCGTTTTCGGGGTTGGGAAGCACTTCACCGCCCCGAGTTTTCGGGGATCGGGCCGTAAACCATCTCGCCCAATTATATAGCCGAGATAGCATACCTCCCTTTTCAGGAACTCACACTTGTCGGGCTCAAGCACGAGACCTGCGTCTCGTAACCGAGCCATTAATCGACGAACTTTTGCGCCATGTTCCTCCAACGATCGAGCGAATACAACAATATCGTCAAGGTAAACGAACAATTCGGCACCTTGGAGACCTCGAAGTACACTATCCATTAATCGCTGAAAAGTTGCGGGTGCGTTCTTCAAACCCTCGGGCATACGAACGTACTCATAATGGCCGTTCGGTGTCGAGAAGACGGTCTTGGTGCTATCACGCGGATCCATTGGAATTTGCTGAAAAAGCACTCGCCAGATCGAAGATCGAGAACTACTGAGCCTCGCCCAACTGGTCCAATATATCAAATATATTTGGTACTGGGTAGGCGTCGGAGATAGTTTTCTCGTTCAGTTTCCTGAAGTCTATCACCATCCGCATCCTCGGCCAACCTTGAGAGTCGGGTTTCTTGGGCACAATCCATACCGGAGAATTATACGGGGATTGCGATGGTATGATTACTCCATTCTTGAGTTTTTTTTGCCGATTTGTGTTTCGACTTCGCGTCGATGAATGGAAGGGAATCGGTATTGGCAAGTATTCACTGGCAAATCATTTTCCGTTGGTATCCGGTGTGCAACGAGGCTTGTACTGGGTAGTTTGTCGCCAGGCAATTTAAATCGCATAGGGTCTTCTTCCACGATTCGACGGACGTGAGAACGTTCGACGTCATTCAGCCCGTCCAAGCGCAAAGCTTCCAGCACTGCCGCAATGCGATCCGGCGGCGGCAATGTTTCGTCGTCTGACGAACCACTGTCCTCGCTTGGACCAGCCTGACAATATTCGAAGGGCAGTATTTCCTGCGGCGTGACCTCGATGTCTACGTCATGAGTTAACGTATTTATTGCGAGAACATGACATATCCCGTTCTTTTGGGATACCAGGGCGTTGCCGATGTATAACCCTGGTTCAGTCTCGATTCGTGGCAAATAACCCTCACGAAGGTCCGGATTCGTGACTGCGATTGCCAAGGGTTTCCGTGTCCGAGCTTTGATGGTAAAAATTTTCTTACTCGGCGCGGAGATCGTTTGCGGCGAGCCGCTTGTTAAAAACGGTCGGGGACGAATAGGATCACTCGTCATCACGGGAGCATTATGACGAAACGATAGCTCGGCCTTTTCGCGGCGCATAAAGGGTCTACCGAGCAGTCTGTTGCTTTCTGTCACGAATTTCTCGACAACGTGAAAGGTATGGGGTTGATGATTTATCGTTAATTTTACCGTCCCCAACGACCACGCCTTTCCGTTCGTAGGACCGACATATTCACACGATTTCGCGGGGTCATACATAACGTCATCACGGAGGGCACGAAGTTTGATGAAATTTAAACTCGACCCGGAATCACAATAAAATTTCTGGACTCCATTGACAAGCTCCGGTGCAGATAGTGTAACAACCGGAGACTCTACTTCGTCCTCGGTTTCTGACGAGGAATCTTTTATCTCGTTTTTGGAGCTGGATTAAGGATATTTCCCTCTTAATGTGTGTCCTGAAATTTTACTGTGCGTTTTTCGTTTGTCGGGAAAGGAGGCTGGCTCGCCATGCCCGGACGACGAGCCCCTTTCGAGTTTAAAGGCTCGGGACTCTGGGGGCGCGGACTGCGCTGATCCGCGCCGGGCGATGATGTTGAGCGCTCGCCGCGGGTATATCTCTGAGCGGTGACGGTCCAAGGACAGCAATTGCACCCACCGGTATAGGCACAGCAGTACCGGTGGTTACAGCCACCCCCTTTTCGATATTGAGTAGGGGTCCGCTGGTTCCAAGGGCAACATCCGCAACCCGAACCGCGCAAACAACAATAACGTTGCTCACATCTGCCTCGGTTATCGGGTGACCTCGGTCGATTTGATCTGGCAGGCGAATCGTCTCGGTGTTTCGACATTACCGAGGGTCTAAAATATGCTGACCTACTAGGACTACTGAATCGCGGTGCTGGCTCTTTTCGCGGTTCTCGTTCCGATTCAGGGCGGGACGCGGGGGAAGGCGAACGCGAATCTCTTCGCTTTGCCTTCGTTTTGGCGACTAACGCGAGGGCGTCGCCGACGGGGGTCCGCGATCGCTCTCCACACTTTGATTCTACCGCCCCGGCTAACGAATCGGGGGATAGATCCTCTACCATCTCAAGCGCCTCCCTGAGAGATTTTGGTTTCGCGATCTAAAGTAATTCATTCAATAGCGAGGGTAACGCTTGACGGGAAGATTCAAGGGCCAGAGTCGCGATTGGATCGACCTTCATCCCAGAGGCCTCACATCCTAGTTCTTCCTTCCAGGCGGGTCGAGCAACGCTCATTAGCCGGAGAATTGGGAGATATAAGCACCGGGGTGTTTCACCTTGTTTTAGACGCAACCCATAGATCAACCCAAACATGAATTGAAATTTCGACGGTGAGTTAACCCGTCCTGCAACGCGGTTGTTAGTTCTCTAACCAAGCGAATACTTTGGCCTTGGACACAGGTACGCGCCTCACCCCGTAATCTACTTAGTACCCCGGTCACGAATTCGGGCATTTGATACGGGGGTACGAACGTGGCTGCATTCTGGATGTTTTGTAAATAATCACCGAGGGGAATTGATGTGCTGTCGAATTCCGGAATTGACACCAACCTGTCTGTCAGGTTGATGCCACTAAGTATGACCGATAGGATAGGTTCGGCGGGTGTTATGGTTTCGTTAAGGGGGGATTGTCTTTTTTTTCGCAAAATTTACCGCTTTTTGGGAATTTTTTGTGAAGAAAGTATACAACGGAAAACTTGTGAAACTTGGCATATAGTTTTATTGATCTGTTTACTACAAACAAAAAAATGTTTAAACAATTTCATCAAAAAATCCTTTTTTGATGGTGTGCACGATTTCTCAAAAACTATTCAACCGATTGCCTTCAAATTTGGACAGAATGCTCAGCTGACATCCTTTTATCGTTTGATGAAGCAAAAAAGCAATACGTTTAATAGTTTTTTATTTATAACAAAAAATCGATCAATTTTTTTCGAAAAATCGATACTTCAAGTTCAAAACGTCACCAAATCGTCAATTTTTTTTTCCCTTCATCGAACGATAGCTATATGTGTCTAAAGTAAAATGCTTTTTGGGTTTTTGTTGCAGGATGAACGTGAAGGCTGTAATCGTGCACACCATCAAAAAAGGACCATCGCGCGTCGAGGGGGGTGGGAGGCGGATTTTTTTATGGAATTGTTTGAAAATTTTCCTAAATCCCCCCTTAAGCGAGCCGTTTGGTCCCGCACCACTGGATCCCGCGCTGGCCCCGGGACGGCCATCGCGAGAATTGTCAACCATTTTGATTAATTATGTTTCATTCGTAAACGGAAAGAACGGAAAATTCAACACTCAGATCACGGATTTATCGACGAAATACGAATTTAAATGTTTGACATGTTAATGGGAATAATTTTACACCTTTCCGTTATATTCCAATTTCCTCAATTGGGAGTGCACAGTGCAGGCGGTTATCCCACCGCTGCCACCAATTTGTTATGTCCAGAAGGGACGATTTTATTTTACCTTTGGGTTCTTCAATATAATTTCTTTAAAGTAGAAGGGATAGCCGCACGTCCCATACGGGCCCGGCAAACTCTCCTGTGGAAATGGGAGTAGGGAAACAAATTCTAACGAATGCTATTTAGGGGTAAATGGTTATAAATGATATTTTATTATATTATGTTAATTCTACTTACAACGTTCCGTGGGTAATCACGCCTTTGCTCGGGGACAGTTTCCCCCGCGTTTGCTCTCTCACTCTTGGTCTAGCACGCTCTTCCGCGGGGACAAACCTCCCCGCGTTTCTCTCCCGCACACCGCACGTTGAACTTATGAGTCCTCTATGTTGATCGGGGTTTTAACGGAGGCCCCGCACCTTTATCACTGATTCGAAGGTTATTTTGGTGATGAAATAATGGAAGTTAAAATAAATAGTAAATAGTAGACTGACGCCTCTGTTCGGGTTCGCCTGGTTGCTAGCCTGGACTTATTACACCGCCGCGAGCTCCGTTGCTACTAGGATGTTACTAGTAAAAACTGACGTCTCTGTGCGGGTCCGCCGGGTTGCTAGCCTGGACTTATTACACCGCCGCGAGGACTGCTGTTACTAGGAGTTTTCTCCGACTCCAGGAGCGAACCGTGGACAAATCGGAACTCATCATACGTACCGCCACCGGACCGATGTTAGCTCGGTCGCTATTAGCCTGGTGGGGTTTTTAGCAACGTCCACGGAAACTTGTTCGCTCCCGGAGTACCACGGTCAAACCCTGCGGATCAGGCGATGCTCGATCAGCGGAATTCGATGGGGTACATCCGGTCCTACTGTCGGCGTTTCGCACCGGACACCGCACAGAGACACGAGGCACAGAGTCGTAGGAAAATTATTATATTTATATTAAACAAAAAAAATGTTACGGGACGTGACAACTGGACTACTTCGCTCTTGGCCTAGTGCGCTTGCTGGTACAATTGCTGGTAAGACGCTCGCAGTATTTTACGCTGGTCGTGTGTATACTCGACGTGTTTACTACGACTGCACTACGCGTAGATAGAAACATGAACGGCGCGCAAGGTCGATGTATTGAGATTGATATTCACGGACCGATGATAGAAATTGTACAAGTGTAAAATAAAACTTTTGTGACTATACAAATGAAGACTGTTCGTATGAAAGTTAATAGGAGATACTCGTAGGCTTCTGAATTACAACTTGATATAAGGAGTGATTCGGTTGACGGAAGACTGCGTTCTGAATTTGACGAAGATTGTCGGGAGACTGGGATTGAGACTCGGTAGAAGAACTTGATTTGATGGTGGTTAACAGGAGACTGGAATTGAGACTTGATAGAAGAACTTGAGTCGATTGTAGTTGACGGGAGACTGCCTCCAGGAAGGAAATCTTTCTTGATATGAAAATTAGGAGGGGTTTAATAGTAGGAGACGGAACCTTAGGGAGAGTGCGGTTTTGGTCATCTAGTTCTGCAGGGATTGGACCATTGGTCGTGAAGTTATCGGTTGATTACCGTGATTGGTCGTGGAATGGTGTGCAAATACTTTACAAATTCGTTACTCACGTGCTCTTAGACCTAAGCATTCGCATGGTTTGTGTTATGTCAATTTATGGCTATGGTGCCTTCTCATATCGAGAAGTTTGTATGTCGGACTACGCTGCGAGACCGGATGTCTTATTTTTTAGTCAGAGTTATAAATTAGCTGGAGCCGTCTAGGCCATGATATGAGGAATTGATCTAGGGTCGAGGCTTCTTTTGGTCACCATGCGGATGGGCCGGCGTAGGATTTTTGGAGTCTGTTGATCGAGCTGATGGTTGGTTTTTGGTTCGACAGCTCTTCTTGGAATATGCGCCTGAGATCGTGTTCTTGTTGACAGCTAATGGGATAGAAAAAGTCCATGACTGATGGTGCTGCTATCGTGCATATATCGTTGTGGGTTGAATATGCGTGCGAAACTTAGATTTCTACATGTTGGCTTATAATGGCAAATGAGGATATTCGAAATAACCGAGAGAAGGCACATTCGCTAGGATATAACACCGCTGTTACCGAAAAAAAACATTTTCTCAGATGAGTATACGTCACAGCATATATCAAAGCTGCTGAAATCGGCATCGGATACTTCGGTAGGTCTTGTAAGTACTGGAAGGTGCAGGGCTACCGTGAATACACCAAGGCGAGAGTAAAATTGTCCTCCTGATATCGCGCATTCGGAAATTCAGGCTCGTTATAGTATAGAGCATGTGACATTACTGAATGCCCAACTCGTCTGTAATAGGCAAACGATTGGACAGAAATGAACGTGTAAGGCGCATGCGCACACATACGGAGAATTCAATTGTTTTATATATTTTATGAGGTGCCCATGTGATTCTTAAGGGTCTTGATTTTGCGACTGAAAAAATATGATTTTTTATGGTTTTTCAAGCTCTCTTTGAAAAAAAATATATCGCATTTTTGTCATGAATAGTATTTGCCAGAGAAAATAGCGTATTCTGGAAGATTTGTAATTCCATTTTGCGTGCAGGAGAATGAAGTTTATAAAATTCCGAATACGGAACATTCCCGAAAAACTTTATTTGTGCCCCCCGTCATGGAGAAAAAAATTATCAAACATACGATTTAAAGTTGATAGCTCGGAATTTAAACAGTGGAGCAAATGAGCTAAATCAGGCACGGGAGCGCTATAGGACGTGCTAGAGCCTGCTGACATCGCAGCTGCAACTTCCGAAAGTTCGGCTGTCACAGGAAGTTGGATGAGACTCCTATGACACGCGGTCGAACAGAGGGATCTGAATGTGTCCCTATCCGAGAATTGTACTGAAACCAATGTCGATTTCAAAAATGTTCGAGGATTCCATGCTCCGCAAATACGTTTTTCAATAATTTGCGATTCGCTAACAACTTTCGGACTAAATACTTCTAGCAAGAAGATTTATAGTAATTTGGCGTGAAATTATTATTTTTTACCAAATACTACGAGTATTTTTGTTACTTTAATGTTGCATAAGTTATCTAAACATTCTGTCGTTACATAATTTTTAAATCTTAAATTCGAAATGTAACAATATTCAAAGCATTAATTTTAAATATAAAAATATTCGACATAATTCTAAATATGAAAATAAATATCATAAAATTCTGTGGTCACAGAGTTCCAGATAATTTATGAAACAGTAAAAACAAAAATATTCGCAGTAAGTATTTGGTAAAAAATAATAATTCCACGCCAAATGACTTTAAAGTGTATCGTTAAAATGATTTATTCCAACAGTTGTTAGCGAATCGCATATAAATGAAAATATCATTTGCGAAGCATGAAATGCTCGAACATTTTCGAAATTGACATTATTTTCGCTAACGTTCACAATCTAATGATTAAGTTCAATCAGTTATCTTAACCCGCAATCCATTAAGGTATTTGAGGGCCTTTAATCCCGTGAACCTGGGTTGATTTCGTTTTTGCATTATCAAACCAACAATTGTCAATGAAAAACATTTGAAAACATTCATGGTCAATATTTAAGCCGTACTTCTCAAGAGAAAATGGGTTTTTTTTCTTTCTTATGTTTAATATATTTTTAAAACAAATATTAAGCAACCTGCGAAGAAAATGATCTTGGGCAGGGTGAAAACGACCCAGGTGCGCGAAATGCGGGTTAAAACTCTCTTCTCAATCGGCCAGATTGGATCGAGAAGTCTGACGATGCTGCGCGAACGACTATAGGAGCATTGGTTATTTAACAAAGATAAAATCGGTGCTCGGAATGGTTCTCGGAGCCTCGATCGGACATTCCTGGAATTACCACCCCGAATTCGCGAATAACAAGGAGTCCCTAAAGGGACTCTTGTTATTATCTAGAGGCATATCCTATTAGATTAGAGCCTATCTCTAATATCCTATTAGAGCCATATAGCATATGCTATTATATAGAGGCATTAACAATTTTATCTTTGTTAATGCCTTAGGCCACAGTAACGGGTATAAAATCGTGTGCGAATTTAACAATTTTTTTCGTATGAAAAGGTGATTCACTCACAAAGTGAATGACACATCGATTTAGTATGAATATCAAGCTGTTAAAAAATATATGATTTTTTTTTCGATTTACAAAATGGCCGACTACTCAAAACTTCTCGAAACAGCTTTTTTCCAAGTGGCGTGACAAATAACTTCAACAATTTTACTCGATTCACTTCAAATTTAAGTTCTGTTCCTTGTTATGCCCCGGCTTCTGACGATGCGCGAAGAGCACGGAATTTCGCTCTCGAGTAAGTTGACACCGTGGGTTGTCGGATGCTCGAGGGCAAGGGTATGTGGGGACTTTTCCCGTTCCGAGTAAATCTCCAACTCGGGATATTGCAACTTGAACAAGTTATATTTTATTTAAAATCAGGCAACAATATTACAATTCTTTTTATGCCTTGAGACCGACCTCCTCGGCTTCTGGCCGAAGACGGCCTTTCGATTAATTATTTCGGCTAATTGTTAACTCGGGTTTTCGCAACCAATCCTTCGAGAACGTTCGATTCGTTCGATTGCGATTCAGCGTTTTTTTCGGATGAGTCGAGCGGAATATCGGGCTTGTGAAATATCGGGCTCGATATCGTCGCATGGGGTCTTTGAACGTCATGCGTTAGCAATATGAAAATTCCTGTCTTTTCAGGGCACAACATTCCTCCACCTTAGGAAGACGAAATTTCCAATTTCGGCGATATAATCTCTCGGCTTACAATAATACAATAGATTACGAAGGTACAAGTGCCTTTCTAGTATTATGATATATACCTTTTTTTTATTACTTCGATTTTCTCTTTTTTTTTATACATCAACGTTGTGCGTGTGCGAGGTGCATTTCGCGTAAATATGACTCGCGGATTTTGTGAGTCAGCTGTTGCCTTGCGTTTGGCAGCTCGCGGTCTGGCCGGAGCTACGTCAGCAAGGTCATCGTTCGGCGATGTAGCATTTAAACGTCGCCGTTGCAACGCTTTAATTCCGAAATATGATATAATCATTGCGAAGGGAATCATTCCGCTGAGGGCATAATTCCCTATGATGTGACTTTGGGTCGTCACATGATCGTTATTTTTGTTTAATTTTGTTTTCAATATTTCGATTCGTTCGGCAATTTTGTTAACTTCGTATGGATCATTAATTATCGTATGAGGAATATTTTCCAATATTAAAGGTTGAGGTATTTCGTTTTCTGTAGTCAGAAAAGATAGATTGAATGGCGGTAAAAATTGTAGGAATTTTGCGTGTACAGTTTCCTGTAAATTTGCAATCTTAAAATCTATGGAGGTGACGGAACATTTCCCATCCAAAGCCAATAATCCTGTTCCAGTAATTGTCGCATGAGTTATCGCAGAGTTTTTACAGTTTATCGTGAGATCTACTGTCTCTGGGGCTACATATATCCATTGCCCTTCTTGTTCCAGAGCAATGACCAAAGAATTTTCTAATTTAACTTAACGATGTGTACAATTCGCTTTTTCGGGATCTTTTCCTAAAAATATCGATAGTTCGCATGACGCTCCTGATCGAATTATTTGTCTCGCGTTTTTCGGATGACAGTAATATTGATCATTTTGTCGTTTACATTTAGATAATTCGTTTTCTGAGAATGACAGATATTCTCGACGCTCTCGATCAAGTATAACATTTTTTACGGTCGTTTCTATGAACCGAAACGTGTCTTTTTCTACTCTTACGGGTAGAGGATAGACTTTATTCACATTAAACTCGTTGTTGTTGATTAATGGAATTTTTATCACAACGGTGAGGGTATTTTGAATACTATATGCGCCTAATTCAGAAATTTCCAGTAATTCGTTAATTTTTTCTGGACGTATTCTTGTCGGAAAATTCAGTCCTTATGGTAGATTTGGTAATGCTTCTATTAGATACGCGTAGAGTTGTCTAGGCGGCAATATTGTAGGATTAACGATTCCTTTTGGCAAGCCTACTAAGAAGTTAGAAAATTGACGTATATCGTTTAATAAGGATTCGATTATTACGCTAATAGTTGTTAATTTCTCGTCCAATTATTGACGTGTTAAAATATCTATTACGAGATTTTTCATTCCATGGTGTAAATTGCTTACTAAACGGCCTAGTGTTTCTTCATTTGCCGCGAGGCGATTCGTTGCGCGATTGAACATTTCCAGTGTAATTTGCTGGGTTTGCAAATTTTCTTTTCACGCATCTTCTGTTGTTTCTTGTTTTTTCGTTATTGCTGTGATTTGCCGTTCGATGTTCCCAGCGTCGTTCGCATCTAAGTTACCTGTTATCAATTTTATAATGGACCCTAATCCGTCTATTACTCCTCCTTTAATTTATTCTACCTTTTGTGCCAGTTATATCGTAAATGGACTGCATTTCGGAATTTATTTTTCCTTTCATGTTTTCGAGGGAACTCATTACGAGAGAACATAGCTTGTCCTCTGGTATCGTTTAACATAATTCTAATAGTTTTTCCAGCTTTTCCTTAATACTCTTTTCTCTATTTGCTATTGGCAGAAGATCCATGCGGATTACCAGTTTCCACATTTCCTGAATCGTGTGCAGTATTCCGATTTCCTCGTAGTAAATTCCTGGGGTTGTGGAAAATTGCGTTGCGTGGAATTCTGCATGTCGTCTCTTCTTCTTCTGTCGTCCTAACTGTTGAGATTAATAACCTGCAAAAACGGTTTGCCTTTTTATTCTCAATACATTTTTCTTGCTCGTTGCCCTATTTCTACGTGCAATACTTTTCTTCCTTTTTTTTACATTGCGATTTCTTCTTTCTCTATTCGCTTTCTTTCTTTTTTTTAAACTTGGAATGTAACCATATGCGAAAAATTTGGTTTATATTTGTTTTTCTTTTCATTTTCCTCTCTTTATTTGATTATTATTTTTCTTTTTATTCATTATTTTCTTGTTGTATTTACTCGAAGAATTTATTTGCATAGTATTCAATATATATATATATATATATGTATATATATATATATATATATATATATATATATATTTATATTTAATTTTTTTTTAACTCTTGCTCTCATTGGATTTTTCATTTATATATCTATACGCCATTTTTATATTTTTTTTCACTTATTATTCGTTTTGTTTCTTTAGAAATCTAAAGCTCTTCCTATCGTTCTTCTTGTAAATTTTATTCAATTTATTTATTCTCTCTTTTCAACTATTTCATACGCTTATTTTTGTTATAGATTCTTTCAATCATTTGAACGTTATTTGATTTTGTTTTATTTACTTTATATTTCCTCTTCATTTCATATAAGTTGATTTATTTATTTCGTTTTATTTTTATTTATACTTTTTTTTTTGTTGAGCGTATGGCAGCTCGCCACCTGTACGCGAATCCGTCGCGTGACGTTGGCTGCTCGACCGTTGCTTGGCAACGGCGCGAGACGGGGAGGCGTCGGTTTATGCCTCGTGGGCCGCTCGCGGGCCTCCGCGGGCCAGGCGAGTAGTCCCTCCTACTCTACCGGTCAGTGGGTAACATAGGGTTTAATCAGGTCTACATGTACCCGGACTGCCTTGCGTTCACGGCCGATAGTGTAGTTCACTTCGGAATCTTTGTTCCGTACTGTGTAAGGCCCTGTCCACTTGGGGGAAAGCTTCGCTGATCGGCCTCGGCGTACAGTAGTGTCGTGGAGGAGAACTCGGTCACCGGGGCGGTACTCCACTGTACCAGCGGCGATATCATGCCCTTCCTTTACCCTTTCTTTTCCTTTTTCCAATCGTTCTTTCGCCACGTGCCATGTGGCTCGAAGCCGTTCGCGTAACTCGGAGACATAATCGTCGTATGAGTACGTCTTTCGTGGTGCTTCTTTAAGCGCCGTCGGTAAATCGGCTACCTTTCCAAACACCAACTCGTACGGAGTGAAACCTGTCGCTGTGTGCGGGGTGGTATTGTAGGTGAACATCGCGTATGGCAACCACTCATCCCAATCCGTTTGATCCTCTTTAATGAAACCTTTCAGGTATTCTGCGAGAGTTCGGTGTGAACGCTCTAATGCTCCGTTTGATTGTGGATGGTATTGTCACGTCCTTGCGTAACTGCATCCCCGCGAAATAGTTTGCGCCACGTGCCAGAAAAATTCTGCTAAAGATGAAAAGAGTGATCTCGATACATATTTGCAAGCCAAACCAGACTGAACACTCCATATTTCCCCTTACACGAAAAATTATTGAAACAGAGAGTTCAAGATTCCAAGACTGGCCAACACATTGCGACCACGCACGAAGAGTGTATCGCATATCGGCATAGAGCCGAAGATCTGGGTCGTAAAAATTTGAAACTACGCGACTTCACGGCACAAGACTCGGACGAACGAAACGGCCTAATCCTATGCATGAACAAAAAAATATATTCTTCCAAAACAAGGGGCTCTGACTCTTGCAGTAATAAAATTATATGACATAAACCTGTTACGTCCCGGAGGGAGATTTAGGTGGGACTCGCGAGGTTGCCGATTTAGAGCGCGAAAGTTCGAATTGAATTAGATTGCGCAGTGAGTCTTTGTTTGGCTTACGCGTGAGTTCCGAACACAGTTTAATAACAATTTGGATTGAGACGAATTTGAGGTGCGTGATTCTGGTAAGAGAGTTGGATCCGCCCGATGGATTGATCTTTGATCAAATAAATGTTCAGACGCGTAGATTTTGTCTTAATTCACGTAGTTCACGTTTATTACGTTTAACTCTTACAAACTTATAATTGTGGTACAAAAAAAGTTACGCGTACAATGATTTCACGGAAACGCAGAGCGAAAGGGTTTAGCCTTGTAATTCGACTGTTCAGTTCGGAGTTCGAATACAGAGTTTCTGCTCCTTCGTGATATGAAAATTAGGAAAGTCTGGTTGTAGGGGAAGGAGCTTTTTTGGGGGGAATGCATTTTCGGATCAGAGCTTCTTAGTGATTGGTTAATCAATCGTGAGAATGTACGCTGACTTACGTGATAGGTCGGCGTCATGCGTAGGAATAGTTTTGTTCATTTACTTATTAGGTCATCGCTATGGTGAATGCGACCATTGTTCTATGTCCGAGGATCGGGTTCAGCGACCGAAGTTTCGTGGGTCTTGCGATATGACCGGGTGGCGTGTTCTGACGCAAGCGAGTTTTCCTCGTGGGATTGTTTGGGTCTTAGGACAAGGTAGGATTGTGGCGTAGTTCGGTCCCTGCATTTTGTTCGAGTGCTCTGAGCGTAGGGTTTCTCTTCCGAGGCTGCCAGTACGCTCCTCTCGTAAATTCATCTGTCGTTGGCTATGTTTATGCGTGGGGACCTACGTGCGACGGTTTCGCTTTTGGTCTTGTGGTACGTTACGGCTATCGCTCGCTTAGCGTTAAAAAATATAGGTTTTTGATCGATGAGTGAGGGTGCTGCTATCGTGCGTATTTACCATCGTGGTTTCAAAAAGAGAGAGAAAAAAGTGAAGGCTGGTACGTAACACCTCCCTCCTTCAAGATTGATCGTCTCGCTCAATAAGGTTCAATTATAATTGTAATCGAAAGGTATGGTCGCACGATTTGTGAGCTGGCATCGTCATTGATCGATTTACAATGTAGCTTAAGTATATTGGGAGATAGGTATTGTTTTGTTATTTGATACACTACCATAATGTTTGCGAGAAGTTACATTTCGCTTTGATTAATTTTATTCTTAGATTCTATCTGCTGTACATCCACCAGGGCAAACGAAGAAGAAAAGGTATGTATATATTTTGATTTTATTCTACGCATTGTTAACGTATGTCTTCAAGTGATAGTCGTATGATTTTTATCTTATTTGCTAAAATATGTTTTAAGTAATAGTCGCATGTTTTAACCTAGTTTGTGGAAGTCGAGTTCGGTGGGGCGGTAGATGAGCTTAGATGATGTGGAAGGCGTCGTGCAGGCCTGAGTACATCGAGCTTCGGGTTTGCGAGACTGATTCATTAGTGTGCTAGTTTAGCCCGATCACAATGGATAATTTTTCGTTTATTGTTTGTTAACGCGATTTCGATATCGTTTTGGTCTGGGAAAATTTGTGTTATCTCGTAAGGACCTAAGTAGTTGTCGTCAAATTTTCCTATTCGCTGATTTTTAATCAGATATATTTGATCTCCGATTTGGAATTTTACAGGGTTGATTTTCTTATCGTAGTGAGTTTTGGATTTTTGTTTGGCATTTTCGAGGTTGTTGCGAGCTAATTGTCGAACTTCTTGTAAATGATGCGCAAGGTTTCTCACGTGCTCGTCGTACGTTAAGATTTCGTCGAGATATGAAAATTGTGCGGGTAGTCGTGCTACCTTGCCTAGGACTACCTGGAACGGTGTGTATTTCGTGCCTTCGTGTACGCTTGTGTTGTATGCGAAAGCTGCCAGCCGTAACCACTTATGCCAATCTTTTTTATTGGTGTAATGTTTCAGGTAATCCGTGAGCACTTGATGACTTCGTTCGAGCGATCCGTTCGATTGTGGATGGAATGCTGTCGTTTTAATTTGCTTGATTTTTAGGATCCTCGTTAATTGTTTCATTACACGGCCGATGAAAGCTGCACCTTGGTCTGTCAATATTACTTTAGGACATCCGAATAAGCATATGAATTCCGTGACTAGTGCGTAAGCGATTTCGTGCGCGGTCGGGCTTTTGAGCGGAATTGCAAATGAAAATTTCGAGAGGTTGTCCTGAATTGTTAATATGAAGCGGTGACCAAGTTCAGATTCTGGGATTATCGGTCCGACTATATCCATTGCAATTTTGTCGAATACGCTGATCGGAGTATCTGTAAATACAATGGGTTGTTTGGTTTTAATTCTCACCAACTTTTTCCTCTGGCAACTGGCGCATTGACGAATGTAATCTTCTACTTGTTTTTTTAGATTGTCCCAAAAATATTGTTGTCGAATTCTGTTGTATGTTTTGGTTACGCCCTTATGACCTGCTATTGGAGATTCGTGGCATTCTTTTATGATGTCGAGCCTGTCTTGCTCTGGTGGGACAGTAATTTCGTCGCGGCAGATTTTTATTTGGATTTTGGTATCCGCGAAAATTTCTCGAATGATGCTTTTTATTTTTGCCCATGCTGAGTCGTTAAGGTTACTGCCCTTCTGAGAAAATGCTGCTGATTTGACGTTCAATTTTACCATCATTGTTCTCAGATTTCGGAGGGATTTGGTAAGATTTTCTTTCGTTAAGGATGATGTGGAGTTTTCCTGTGTTACGAGGGCAAACACTCATTTCTTTGGTGTTCCCGATATGAGGACTTGTCCGATTTCGAAGCTGTCAGTTGGGGATAGGTTTTTTAGCAAGTCCATCTCGATTAATCGTTTGCCGATATCGTTCGAGACTGTACCATCGGCAGAAATGAAACAAATGTAATTGTTTTTTGTCATTTCGATGTTGTCTCTTGTTTCGATAACGTTAATGAATTCCGTTTGTTGCTCGTTGTTGTTTATTGGCTCCTCTTCAGTGGTATTTGTTCTGCTATTGCCGTTTCCGTTTTCTGTCGTAGGGGGGAATCATTGAATGGTGTCGGGGAGGGAGCATTTTCTTGTTGCTGAAAAGATTCGTTTTCGGAGCTGTTGGCGTTTGCAACGTTTGGAAGGGTGGGTGGAGGTTGTTCTTGGCCCGGAGAATTCCTGATTATTTTTGTTTGTGAAGTACTCTTGGGTAGCCTTTTTTTACTCTTCGCAACTTGTGCACGTGGGGCACTAGTGTGTGCGTGATTGCTTGCATCAGGGCAGCAAAAACATTTTTTGGTTTTTCGTGGTCTGGAGGATTTACGAGTGGCTAAAAGGACTGGTTCCCCTTTTTTGGCGATGGCTGTTACATCGTCCGTGCGCTGTTCTACGTTGGTAGTTGGGGGTCCCGTGACTTGATTGTTATGACTTTCATCTGTTGATTTTCTATCTTCGTTTGAAAAGCCTACGTCCATAGGTTCAATAGTGTGATTGTCCGTGAGACTTTTCTTTTCGTTAAGAAGGAACAATTCATTCTCTCTAAGAGCTTCTTCACTCGTGTTTCCATGACTATCTGGACGGTTAGGCGTTTGGTGGAATTTCCTTTTGGTACGTCCAGTGGGTGATGGAGTGAGCCCAAGTGTTTCGTGAGCGCGCTTTTGGAAATTTATGGCAATATTGCTTAGGCTATTGTCGCTCGATTCTTGCTCTGAAGATGAAGATGTTCCGAGCGTGGCGAAGTTACTCCGCGCCATGTGGGTAATGTCTTCATCGTCTCCCGAAGACGATGTAGATTCGGGTTTTGAAGGGTTCCCGAAGGGGAGATGCCGACGTGTGTGGCTTCTCCGTTTAACTAGTACTTTGAGTTTTTTCCTTCGATATTCTGGTGAATACGATTCCTGGTTTTCCGAGGAATTCGAGTTTTGATGCTCTGAGGAATTTGATGATTGTTGCTTTGAAGAACTTGGTCTTCGATGCTCTGAAGAGTTTGTTTTTTGGTGTTTCGGAGGATTTGATTTTCGATGCTCTGAAGAATTTGATTTATTACGTGGCCTCTTTTTGTTGAGGTCTTTGATGATCGGTTGATCAGGCCGGTCACCTTGAGTTAGATTTAATTCTTTGGCAAGCGGGCTTACATACGTTTCTCGAGGAATCGAGATTGTTTGATTTTGAATTTCGTTTGATCGCTCTGCAACGGGACTCACGTACGTTTCTCTCGGAATTGCCGTATCTGTGAAGTCGGTTGCTCGAGGAATAGATATTGAATGATTTAGTGGGGAAGCATTCGTGATGTCATCCTCCGAAGTAGTTTTTCATTTTTTGAGTTTCTTATTATTGGCGCTTGGATCCGATGACGAATATGTTCTCGCGATGCCTGGATTTGGATGTAGAGTTTTTCCTCCGTATGGAGTGTCGTTAGTACGCCATTTGAATTTGATAGGGAGAGTTATTGGATTTCGAGAAAGTGCGTCGGCGTTTGTATTAACTCTTCCTGGCTTGTACTGGATTTTGAAATCGAACTCTTTTAATTTTTTTCTCCATCTCAGTACGCGTGACGTCGGGTCGTTCATAGAATTTACCCAGACGAGTGGCCGGTGGTCGGTCAGTAGGGTGAATGGCCTGCCATAAAGATAGGATCGGAAGGTTTTTAAGGCAAACACCACAGCGACCATTTCTTTTTCCAAAGTGGAATAATTTCTTTCGGCCTTGTGAAGGACCCTTGAAGCGGCTGCGACCATGGGGTCTTCTCCGACTTTTCCTTGCGAAAGGATTGCGCCGACGGCGTAGTTAGATGCGTCTGTTGTTACGATGAAAGGTTCCGAGAAATTTGGGTATTGGAGAATCGGTGTTGAGCATAGCTTGTCTCGCAATGTTTCGAATGCTAATTGATGTTGAGATGTCCAATGAAATTTAACATTTTTGCTAGTGAGATCCGAAAGGGGTTTTGCAATTGCTGCGAAATTTTTTATGAAGCGACGATAGTATCCAGCTAGGTCTAGGAATTCTTTTACGTTCTTTGGAGTTTTCGGTATTTTGAATTTTCTCACGGCTTCGATGTTTTCTGGATCGGGTTTTAATCCATCTGCAGAGATTTGATGTCCCAGATATCTTACTTCGGTTCTTAAGAATTCGCATTTATCCGTTTAGAGAGTTAGATTTGCGTTACGTAATCTTTCCGCAAGTTTTCTAAATTTGCTGTCGTGTTCCTCGATTGATCGTGCGTAGATTACTATGTCGTCTAGATATACGAATGAATCGTTACCCTGTAACCCTTTTAGAACAAGGTCCATCAATCGTTGGAATGTGGCTGGTGCATTTTTTAATCCGAATGGATTCTATTGAATTTGTAATGACCGTGAGGGGTCGTAAAGGCTGTTTTGTGTTTGTCTTTCGAATCCATTTCTATCTGATGAAAGCCAGATGCTAGGTCAAAAATGGAGAAGTACTTCGCACCGCCGAGTTGGTCAAGGATGTCTGTTATTAACGGCAGAGGGTAAGCATCTCCTATTGTGACATCGTTTAATTTTCTGAAATCGATTACGAGTCCCCATCGTTTATTGCCTTTTGAGTCTGCTATTTTCGGAACTATCCAAACTGGTGAATTATACGGTGACTTCAAGGGTTCAATGATATTTAATTGTAGCAGATCGTTAATTTGTTTTTCTATTTCCGGTCTTTGGAATGGCGGATGTCTGTACTGTCTTGTATTGACCGGTCGATCGTCTACAGTGGGAATTCGATGTTTGCATTCGTTTGTTAATCGGAGGGGTTCACCAGGTAGATGAAAGAGGTCTACGTATTCTTCTACGAGTGTAGATACCGCATTACGCTCTTCGTCATTGAGGTGATTAAGCCGCAAAAGACTCATTACTCCGTTGGCACGGTTTTCTCGCGTCCGAGGGATTTTGTGCTCTAGGGTCTGTGTATTCGCGGTGTGGTCATCCTCTTGATCGTTCTCGTCTGTACTCATATCGAAAGGATAGAGTGAAATTACGGAAACCTCTACTCTGACGTCCTCGTTCAAGGTATTGATAGCGTACAGGTATGCTTTGCCATTGGTATTTTTAACCAATGCTTCACCTGCAAAGATGCCGTCTCGAAATGGTATACGGGGTACGTAACCTGTCTCTAGTGGGTTTGCGACTCGAATGAACATGATCGTTTTCTGTCTGGCCCGCAGAAGAAATGATTCTGTGTTTGTAAATGGGATGTCCACGTTATTGACTCGTACGTATCGCCCTTCCCAGTCGATTCTACCTTTCCTTTCTCCGATTGTTTCATGACCGAGGATTGCGTCGAATTCAACAGGGAAGTCGTCCGGGACAACATTGAATGTTACGGACTGGTCATGAATTGCGATGTTAATTTGTCCGAGTGTCCTGGGTCTATCGGTGATCGAAATTCCGTATAATTCGTAAATTATGAGATTGTTTATGAGATTTGGGTGACGAATATTTTCGATCTTGATCAAATTTAACTGTGAGCCTGAATCTGCGAGAAATAATGTTTGCGTTTTCTTGAGATCTTCCGATTCAATGCTAATTGTGGGTGAGTGGTAATTATTCGTTCGTGTGCTGAGGTTACAAGAGGCTCGGAGGATTTTTTGTTTCGTTTCCGATTTTACTGTGTCTGGCGTCCTTGGGTGTTTGGGCCCGTCGAGACGCCTGGTCGAGGGGTCGTTGACTCGTTTCCCGGCTGTTTTCCGGCTTGAGCCTCGTCTTTTCTCCCATTATTATATGCTCGTTTACGGCATTGATTTATGGAGTGGCCCGGTTTTTTACAATAGTTGCATGATATGTTACTTCTGTTTGTAGCATCTTTTGGTGAGTTGTCTTTTGCCAGAAAGTAGCAATCGTTTGTTGTGTGGTTTGTCTTTTTGCAATAATTGCAGAATTTGCTCGGGTTTGCACGAAAGGTTGAGCTTCCGGGTTTGTTTTCGTTTTGACTATTTGATTTGTTGAAAGGTTGAATTAGTAGGCAAGTCGATTGTGTATTTTCTGGGTCGATTGGTCCTAACATTTTTTCGATATCCGTTGCTTGTTTGAAAATGCTTTCGAGATTTGGGTACCGTTTGCATGCTATATGGGGGCGATAGGCGGCGTTAAGGCCACTTCGAAATTGAGCAATCGCTATGTCTTCCGCGAAAATTTTCGCTCCTTCGATGGAACGTAAGTTCGAATTCTCGATGGCTTGGTTTGGTTTATTCAAGTGAGTGTTTAGTCTACTGTAGAAGCTGAGTATTGTGTCTTTATCTTTTTGGGAAAATGTGCTCATTCCCGTGATCCAGGTGAGAGGGGGTTTGGAAGGGATGAATTTTCGTTTTAGGATGTCTGTGAACTCATCGATTGTTGTTATTGTAAAGCTTTCGAGACTATCGCAAACGATTCCTTTGCATTTGCTCTTTAAGAGTGTGACTATTAATCGTTCGCCTACAGCTGGGATGAATTTTTTCGCGTTATCGCAATAGCTCAAAAAATTGTTTAACGAACATGTTTTAGGCGTCCCATCGAACTCGGGTAAATATCTTGTGAAATCTCGATAATTAGCGTGTAGTGGATATATATCATTTTCAAAAGACACTTGATAATAGTTATGCCCATTTGGTGGTGGAATCGTTGTCTGTGATGTGTAGATTTGACTCTGTTGAGCTGGGTGATGGGCTTCCGAAGTCTCTATTTGGATTGGTGTAGACATTATGAGTTTATGACTTACTCAGTGATGATCTTGTAGCTCGCTCGTGCCAATGATGTTTGGTTGCAGCCAAGTGGCGTTAGGCTACTTGACTTATCGTGAGGTGCGGTTGGTGTTTTGATCTGCAGTCCGGGTGTGCGTCGCTGACTCGGGTCTGCTCTTCGGCCTTGCGTCCTTCGTTAATTTATGGCTCTGCGTCACTTGTGTTGATCTCGGTGCGACGTTGGTGTGGAGCACTTGTTCGTTTCACACGGAAGAGTCTTTTTATTTTATTTTTATTTTTACACAATAGTTTATTCCGCGTTCGTGATCCGTTTTTCACCGACACCGGATTGATTGTCACCAATATTATAACCGATAGATTGTCTCTTTGTTTTTCCGCTGCTACCAGTTTTATTACTGATGGGTAATTTATTTGAAGATTTTTTATTCTTTTTTTTTCCGCTGCCACCAGTTTTAATAACCGATGGGTAATTTATTAAAAGTTTTTTTTTCTTCTTTTTTCCGCTGCCACCAGTTTTATTGTATACTAAACTGTTACGTCCCGGAGGGAGATTTAGGTGGGACTCGCGAGGTTGCCGATTTAGAGCGCGAAAGTTCGAATTGAATTAGATTGCGCAGTGAGTCTTTGTTTGGCTTCCGTGTGAGTTCCGAACACAGATGAATAACAATTTGGATTGAGGCAAATTTGAGGTGCGTGATTCTGGTAAGAGAGTTGGATCCGCCCGATGGATTGATCGTTGATCAAATAAATGTTCAGACGCGTAGATTTTGTCTTAATTCACGTAGTTCACGTTTATTACGTTTAACTCTTACAAACTTATAATTGTGGTACAAAGATAGTTACGCGTACAATGATTTCACGGAAACGCAGAGCGACAGGGTTTAGCCTTGTAAGTCGACTGTTCAGTTCGGAGTTCGAATACAGAGTGTCTGCTCCTTCGTGATATGAAAATTAGGAAAGTCTGGTTGTAGGGGAAGGAGCTTTTTTGGGGGGAATGCATTTTCGGATCAGAGCTTCTTAGTGATTGGTTAATCAATCGTGAGAATGTACGCTGACTTACGTGATAGGTCAGCGCCATGCGTAGGAATAGTTTTGTCCATCTACTTATTAGGTCATCGCTATGGTGAATGCGACCATTGTTCTATATCCGAGGATCGGGTTCAGCGGCCAAAGTTTCGTGGGTCTTGCGATATGACCGGGTGGCGTGTTCTGACGCAAGCGAGTTTTCCTCGTGGGATTGTTTGGGTCTTAGGACAAGGTAGGATTGTGGCGTAGTTCGGTCCCTGCATTTTGTTCGAGTGCTCTAGGCGTAGGGTTTCTCTTCCGAGGCTGCGAGTACGCTCTTCTCGTAAATTCGTCTGTCGTTGGCTATGTTTATGCGTGGGGACCTACATGCGCCCTTACCCAATAATCCACCGACAACTCGTTCTCGCTTCCTTCTTCCGGCCAACCACACGAATCAAGCCATGTTTTATGTCCGGACCACCAATTCAAAAAAACTACGTCACCTAAGTTTCACTCTCCCAAAGATTTCTTCCTCCAAAAATTTATCCCACCATGATTTCTGGTACTCCGAAAGAGTTCTCCTCGCATTAGTCTCCGATTAGAATCCAACGAGCTCAGACCCAGAGTTCTCTTACCGATATCCATCGCGTAAAACTTTTGTTCTCTTTTTGTAACGCGAACGTTGTCATACGATTCAAACTTAGAACATTTTGTACTTCGGAACTTCCGCAACAGTTACGCGATAATAATAAGAACCTTGGCGTTGTATTCGTTACGCGATAACCATAAGGACCTTGGCGTTGTATTACGCGCATACTTTATTGTACATTCCATTCTCGATCCGTGAAACTCACAAATATTCGAATCTGTGTCGTCGAACATCTGTATCCGTCTCTCTCACACACATACCATCTGCGAGCGTTTCTGGCCCTCCGGCGCAGGGCTCTTAGTTTTACGACCGCTACCTGACACCCAAGCGACTGGGTCATCACCGAGGCGCACCAATGTAAGCGAACATACTCTTATATTTTGTTTCCGATTTGTATCCCAAAGAAATAATAGAATTGACCCATACGGTTAATTCTAATAAATTACGAGTCAATCGAACACAAGTGTCACAAGCATTATTTCAATAATTGGATAATCCACGGAATCCCTTAAAATTCCCCCTTCCACCAGCACGTCCCCTTTTTAACCCTCTTCCCGTGCTATTGCGCTAGGCGTAGGCAAGAAAGAGGGATACCACACAAATTATATGCCCACGTCCCCTCAGGACGTGACATATTATTTTTAGGGGCTCGTCCGGGATTATTTTAAAAAGGGAATGTGCCTTTACAAATCAACCTCATGGATAAGGAATCAACTTGCGAAACACTAGATTTAAATTTAACTGAGGACTTGTCGTATACGGAACCAAACGAACCAATTGACCCCGCTAGTTCAGGTTATGCTCGGAGAGGATCGAACGTTCCACTATTTCCTGGTCTTGGACCTCCCAGTAGATCTTCAAAACAACCAGATTTACCCCCAAAAGGCGGAGCCATGAACCCAGAAACCCCAACGTTGAGTATAAACGACTTGATGTTGATAAAAGACGTTGTTAAGATAATCCCGGAATTCGATGGGAAAAATATTCCATTTTCGGAATTTGTCGCCGGGTGTGAGGACGCAATGGAAGTGGTTTCCCCTGCGGCCGAAAAATACCTGGTGAAAATGATTCGGAATAGATTGAGAAGCCCCGCTAAGGACATGATTCACGCGACAAAATTTGAGAAAGTGCAGGACTTATTAGGATATCTTAAAAAACTTTATGCACCCAACAAAACCGAAATGCAACTAGTCGGAGAACTCAGTACCATTTGTCAAAAGAAGAACGAAAACGTAGCCGAATTTTCTATACGAATTAAAAGGAAAGGAAAAGAAATACTCGATACACAAAAACGATCAGATAATATATTAGAAAACGAGTATTTCAAGAGAAGGATGAACGATTATTTCCTCTCGTGTTTCAAGCGCGGATTAAGGGAGGAAATCGAGCAGCGACTTCCCCATTGCGATAACATTTCTGTTGCTATCGATCACGCAGTCGAAATTGAACGCGATCTTGAAGCACGACGGGAACTACAATCAGTCTCGAACAAATTAGAAAACTTCCCTCCCCTCAAATCAGCTAAAATCTGTAATATCTGCAAAAAGGACAACACACGTCGGAAAATTGCCGTTTCTCAATGCTCACTTGCCAATTATGTAAAAACCAGGGCCATAGCGGCGACCAATGCAAAAAGAAACAGGACGAATGGGAGGTATTGACCTGCCAGATGTGCAAAGGTGCCGGGCACAGCGCGGACAAATGCCATTTAGGACAACGGTCCCCTACATTATCCTGTCAATTGTGTAAGACCTCAGGCCACATGGCCCCTGATTGCCCTACTCTTCATAAATCTCTTAACCCTTCAGGAGACCGTCCGCGTTTTGAAAGCGTTCCCGAGTGCCAGTATTGCCACAATCGTGGGCATGCCGCGGACAATTGCTTCAAATTAAAAAATAACAACACCGCGAGCCTCGAATGGCAATTTTGTCACAACCGCGGACACACTGCAGACAATTGTTTCAAGTTAAAAACAGTAGCTCTCCAAGCATCGAATGCCAGTTCTGCCGCAATCGCGGCCACACGGCAGATAATTGCCCCAAGCTAAAACCAAACAGCGCTCCAGGCATTGAGTGCCAGTTTTATCATAATCGCGGATACACCGCTGACAATTGTTTCAAACTAAAGAACAGCAAAGCTTCGAGCCCTGACCAACTAATATGCCGCTATTGCCAACGAGAAGGGCACACCATAGTAAACTGTCACACTCTCGAATATAACAATAAGTTGCGAAGCCAGCCGGGAAACGGGCTGAGCACCACTCGGAAGGACGCGCCGAGTGGCCCGTCCCGACAGAGCGTCCGGTCCACGCGATAGCTCTAACCCAGCCGAACGGCGGTATCCAACTTATACAATAGAAGCAGAAAAATTTGTCAGCCTACCCTCGGTGTGTATCGGAGCACTACCGGAAAAAGGGAAGATTTCAATGCTATTAGATAGTGGTGCCGTTCCAAATTAAATTAAAACGGAATATACAAAAACTTTGACGGGAATCGATGAAAACGATATCATAAGATTAAACGGAATATCTGAACTACCAGTCTTTGCGTTAGGTAGTGTGTGGTTCCGCGTGTTAGGTTTTGCAACGCTTTTTCACATCATACCAGATGATGTGCCACTTCCTTACCCAAGTTTGCTGGGATCCAGGTACTTTTTTTAAACGAAATCCAAGATTCATTTATGAGATAGAATGTTTCGAGTGTGGAAATAATCTATGGCCTTTTGAAAAACCAGATGAACGTGTTGAGGAAATCGAAATCCCCGCACGCTCGGAAACTTCCTTCTATGTGAAGGTGGTGGATAGCACGACCAAAGAAAGATATATTGCCCCTTTCAAAATCCGTGAAGGTGTCTTTGCCGGCGACTGCCTGGTGACAACCGTCAACGGAAAGGCTCATTTGAAGGTTTATAATACCACTAATGATGCCGTAAAATTAATCGTGCCGGTCGTAAGACTGCAGGCTTTCGATACGGTCGAAACCTTATCAGCAGACGAGATCGAATTATATTCTTCGAAAATTTCAAGTCCTTTCAATTCTTCTATTCCCAGCGTAGATTGCATGACGACTACGTTGTTTCAGGGTCCTTCCGTGGCCCATAAAAAACCCTCGACTAACCATGTCGAGATAAAACCTTGCCATCGCTACAACGAAAGCGATGACCAAGGAAAAACAAAACAAACCTCGAGTAGTGAGGAAAAATCTAAACCAAAAACATATAAAAAACGAAACAAGAGGTCAAGTAAAAAAGAAAATAAAATTGTCGAATCAAACAACGGTAAAAACGTAAATTCAATTTCCACCTATCAGACAACGTCGGATAAAATCGGAAATAACTCGGAGCGTTCCCAAGTAATAAAATCTCTCCTACGATTAGAGCACCTCGCGCGAGACGAACTCGAACACGTCGAAAAAATCATCGAAAAATACTCAGACAGGTTCCACATAAAGGGTAAGCCTCTCGAAGCAACACATGTTCTTCGACAGAAGATCCCCACGGTCAACGACCTACCGATCAACGCGATGCAGTATAGGTTTCCCCAGGCGCTTAAAGGCGAAGTCCAGCGAAAAGTGGACGAGCTATTAGAGACGAGGGTAATAAACCATTCGGAATCTCCATACAACACCCCTGTTTGGATAGTACCAAAAAAACCGGACTCCAGCGGAAACAAACGCTGGCGAATGGTAATCGATATTCGCGCTTTGAATGAAAAAACTATTGGCGATTCTTATCCATTGCCGAATATCACAGACATCCTCGATCAACTAGGGAACGCAAATTATTCCTCGGTATTTGATCTTGCTTCCGGGTTCCATCAAATCGAAATGAACCCCGAAGACAAACCAAAAACCGCGTTTTCGACCCCACACGGTCATTATGAATTCGCGAGAAAGCCTTTTGGGCTTAAAAATGCCCCGGCAACATTCCAGCGCTTAATGGACATTGTGCTCAGTGGACTTCAAGGGGTATCGCTTTTCGTGTACTTAGATGATATCGTGATATACGCCAAAGATGTGGACGAACACGAGAAGAAAATTCGCGAATTAATGGAACGTCTGCGTAAAGCAAATCTCAAATTGCAACCGGACAAATGCGAATTCCTTAGGCCGGAGGTCAACTACCTCGGCCACATAATCGGAAAAGACGGCCTGATACCAGACCCTAACAAGTTATTGGCCGTAAAAGATTTCCCAGCGCCCAAAAATATCAAAAACATACGGCAATTCCTAGGCTTAACCGGTTACTACCGTCGATTTATCAAAGAGTTTTCAAATATCGCAAAACCCTTAACTCATCTTCTAGAAGATAAAATCGATTTTGAATGGACAGACGAGATCCAGAAAGCTTTCGATATCCCCAAGGGCAAATTGTGTGGAGCCCCAATCATCCAATACCCGGATTTTGAAAAACCGTTTATCATAACGACAGATGCTTCGGGCTACGCCTTAGGCGGAGTCCTCTCACAGGGAGAAATAGGCAAGGATAAACCCATTGCCTACACATCCTGTGTATTACGTGGCACAGCTCTTCGTTACGACACGTATGAAAAGGAAGCAATGGCGATTATTCACAGCGTGAAAGCTTTCCGTCCCTACATCTATGGTAGGAAGTTTACACTCGTCACCGATCACAAACCTTTGGTTTGGTTAAAAACCGCCAAAGACGCAAACACACGCGTCCTGAAATGGCGATTCAAGCTCTCCGAGTACGACTACGATGTCGTTTATAAACCTGGAACGTTAAACGCAAATGCTGGTGCTTTGTCGCGTAACCCAGTTGAAAAATCGGAAAAGATCAAAACCATTCCCCACTGCGATCGGAAACGAAGCGAAATGTCGGCCGACGCATGGCGGAAAGCAGTACACGAAATACTCGAAATTTCTGACAGCGATGAAAATCCCACGAGACTTACCACTCAGGTGGAAATCCACCCGCCACCGCGGTCCAATGAAATAAACGTTGTCACACGCTTCCGAGCGAAGAACGACGAACCTTCCGTCCTAGACGGAGACGATCGACAAGTGGAAGACACACTTGCCGAGAAAACATCAACAAGGGTCAACGTGCCTGCGTCCGAAGTCACAGATGCACGCACTAGGCCCCACAACCCTCCGCGTCGAACTTCTAGGGTCATAAACTACGAGGAAAGTAGTAGCGAGGAAACGGAGGCCGAAGTAATAAGTCCCGCACGTGTTAGGCGACCCAGTAAGGGCATCAACCCCGAACCAGCTGGGATCCCTGACCAGCGCAAAGCACCTCCTGCTATTTATTCCGGAAACTCCTCTATTCCTAATTCCGATGATCCAACCGATTCAGACTCCAGTTCGATTGATTCAAAACTTTCTGACGAAAATCCTCCAGTCGACGAAACTAGAAGTTCAGAATTTAAAATCGCTAATTGTGTCAGTACGAAAGAACAGTTTTAATTTCGAAATGACAATCTAGTCTATTTCATAGACTCGACAGGGAAACCTTGTGACCCTGGAGGACAAAAACTATCAGAATCAAATAAACTTCCAATCTGGAAGGATTTGTCCTTAGGCCGAGTTTACAGCAAAAAGGTTGGAAAGAAATATCATATCGCTTTGGTCGTCAAGGAAGAGCAGTCTGCATCGCTTGCTCTAATAATGGAAAGAATTAATCAGAGCATGAAAGAATTAAAGTCGATTTGCGTAACACTCAACCTTCAGTCGATCAGCTTTTGCCATTGTCAACACGTTGAGCACCTAATGTGGGCAGATGTGCTGAATATCGTAAAGGACGTATTCAAAGACACCCAGGTTAGGATATTGATCTGCCTCGGAACTTTGCGCTACGTACCGGTCGAAAAACGCGATTCCATCTTTTACGAAATGCATAATTCCCCAATCGGGGGTCACAAAGGAGTTTCCAAGACTTACAATAGAATCAAACACGACTATATCTGGGAAGTTTTAAAATCAGATATTCAAAGACGGGTGCAACAATGCTTGGAATGCCAGCTAAAGAAGCTGGTCAGAGTCAAGACAAAGCAGCCGATGATAATAACAGACACCCCAGGTACGGTTTTTGAAAAAAATTCAATGGATATAGTAGGTCCAATCCAACGGACGTCCAACAAAAACGAATATATCCTCACAATCCAAGACCATCTGTCCAAATATTGCATTGCAATTCCACTCCCGAATGCACTACCGACGACAATCGCTGACGCGTTCATAAAAAGGTTCATTTGCGTCTTCGGCGCACCAAAAGCACTCCTGACGGACCAAGGGAGTAACTTCCCCAGCGGTCTCATGCGGAGAGTTGCAAAAACATTCCGAATTAAGCGATGTCGAACGACCGCATTTCATCCTCAATCCAATGGATCGCTTGAGAGATCTCACCATGCTCTAGCCGAATTCCTCAAACAATACACGGATAAAGATAACGAATGGGATCAATGGCTCGAATTAGCTATGCTCTCTTACAATACAAGTGTCCACGAAAGCAGCAAATACACACCCTTCGAGGTAGTTTTCGGTAAATTAGCAAGAATCCCATCAAGCGAACCGCTTAGGGAATCAGATCAGTCACCTACGTATCGTGGATATTTAATCGAATTGATCACTCGTATAAATGGAATAAGAACCCTCGCGTATGAAAATCTAGTCTCTTCGAAACATCGCTCGAAAAGATATTATGACAAAAACGCAAATCCCAAAAGTTTCAACGTCGGAGATTTTGTTTTCCTCCAAAAAGGGCCCAAACCAGGGAAACTCGGAGATCATTACACGGGACCTCATAAGGTCCTGGAAAAAATGGACAAGGGTAACGCGAGGATCCAATACCAAGGCAAGCCACGGGTCGTTCATGAAAATAGATTACGATATTCGCACATCAACGCCGAAGTAAAGCCTAAAAAGAAACCCAAACCGACCGGAGTCGACGACTCCGAATTTTAAACCAACAAGTAACCGATTAATCATAATTATTCCCTTGTTTCCAGATAATCGTTATCCATTTAATATGGCTCATTTATTTAATCAACCCTGTCGTCAGCATGGTAGGATATGACTGTGGATCGAGCTCATCGAACATTACTACCTTATCATTGCTGGACGTCTATGATTAATAAATAATCATAATAATGACCCTGTTTTTCAGATGGCCGTAATAATCCTTTTTAGTAACATCTAACCATATCACCCTTGCACTCGCAATGGGATCAAATTTTTAGGTACAGTATCTTCAGTACAGAACATTCGAACTTGTGTATATCAAAAACTCGCCGAACTAACTGTTTCACAATTCGACAAAGATTTCCAGTCGCGAACCTAGATATAATCGCTTACGTCAATTCGAAATTCATATACGTAATCACTATATTATATTAGAAAATCATTATATTACGATATGCCTACGCAACAGTGTTAAAAGGAGCGCCGAATGCTCCAAATAGTTTATTATTAGCCATCTAAGCCTCAAACAAATTGTATACAATTTAGTGAAGAAACCGAGTTCAATGGCGGTACTTGCTGGCGAAAGAGTACACGTTATTCAATGTATAAGGATACAAGAAAATCTGATAAGGTTAAATGAATTTTACGATCTATTGCCTGTCACTCGTGGGAACGAAATATATCTCCTTATTCCTCGAACGCATATATTACCAAAAAAAAACTCAAACAACCTGCAATTCCTTACTTCCCCCCTCTAACCTCTTCGGAGACACCTGGTACAAGCTCATCCCTGTTCCGGTCGAAGCCACGCCACCTGCAATCACGAAATCGACGACAGTATCTAGGCGGCGGTACATCAACCCAGGATCACCAGCATCATGTGGGATCCATTTCACAGAAGATATCGACAACGTACAAGAACGCATAATATTTCCCGTAGAGAAACCCGCCGTCGTAATCAGTATAGCACGGGGCATCAATGGTCAAAACACTGTCAATCAAGGGGAAAGGTTGTTAAATCTCGTGAATAACAACAATCTATAACACCAAGCGGACTCCATCTGGAATCGCACAAAAAAGGGGTTCAATTCGGTACAGCAAGCGCTGGTTTCACCCGAACCTCACTCGTCGTGCGAGCGATCAAGGTCCTCATAGATACGGTGATGCATGCAAAGAGCCGACCAGCCGACACCTTGTGTACGGCTGGTCGATCTACCTCATCGGTACAGTACAAGAATCGGTTACGTATCTCCTGATGCACCTGGCTAAACGATCCAAAAAGGAAACGTCAACGGATGCAGTGACTGGTCAAGAACTTCATCAACTCGTGTCGGCCCCTCCAGCTCAACCAGAAGGCCAGAACCAACGCTGCAACACATGATCGGTACCCCGAAATCTCCGATCATCCAGAAAGCAACCAATCCTCGAAACCGCGTTCCTTCCCTTAAGTTCGCACGAGGAGACTTACCATAATTCTGATCAAGCTAATAATTTATTTTTTGTCATAATTCTTTTAGCCTTGTCCAGTAAGAGATAAGGCAAAATAAGTAAATAAGCCCCTATGCATAAGGAAAAAGAAAGCGGAGAAAAAACATACATATTCATCTCAGAGTATATATCATTATATAAAAAAAAACACACGAAAATCTATAGAAAAACACACACACACTTTCTTGTGAGATGATAATCAAATTCATACGTATCGCGTAAGAGTAGGAAAATCATAAGTTATGCCACCATATTACACACCAATCTTCGAATAAGTTTAAATCGCATTGTAAGTCGACCAATAGCGATGCCAATTTCTGCTGTCCTACCAGTATTTTTTTGTTTCGATCGCAACCCCCGATAAATCTGATCGAGCGAGACGCTCGATCCAAAAGGGGGGAGGTGTCACGTCCTTGCGTAACTGCACCCCGCGAAATAGTTTGCGCCACGTGCCAGAAAAATTCTGCTAAAGATGAAAAGAGTGATCTCGATACATATTTGTAAGCCAAACCAGACTGAACACTCCATATTTCCCCTTACACAAAAAATTATTGAAACAGAGAGTTCAAGATTCCAAGACTGGCCCAACACATTGCGACCATGCACGAAGAGTGTATCGCATATCGGCATAGAGCCCAAGATCTGGGTCGTAAAAATTTAAAACTACGCGACTTCAAGGCACAAGACTCGGACGAATGAACCGGCCTAATCCTATGCATGCACAAAAAAATGTATTCTTCCAAAACAAGGGGCTCTGACTCTTGCAGTAATAAAATTATATGACATAAACCACGCGCTTTCCCAGGCCAGCCAACTAGCTCCTTCTCTCTTGCGTGACGCATTCCGTCATGAACAAGGCCCTATTTGTCTCCACTCGGTTTTCCCATATACTCGATAAGAGAAGCTGCGCTGTGCTCACGGAAATGCAGCGCTGATCTCGATTATATGCGCCCTTACCCAATAATACACCGACAACTCGTTCTCGCTTCCTTCTTCTGGCCAACCACACGAATCAGGCCATGTTTTATGTCCGGACCAATCCAAAAAAATTACGTCACCTAAGATTCACTCTCCCAAAGATTTCTTCCTCCAAAAATTTATCCCACCCTGATTTCTGGTACTCCGAAAGAGTTCTCCTCGCATTAGTCTCCGACTAGAATCCAACGAGCTCAGACCTAGAGTTCTCTTACCGATATCCATCGCGTAAAACCTTTGTTCTCTTTTTGTAACGCGAACGTTGTCATACGATTCAAACTTAGAACATTTTGTACTTCGGAACTTCCGCAACAGTTACGCGATAATAATAAGAACCTTGGCGTTGTATTCGTTACGCGATAACCATAAGGACCTTGGCGTTGTATTACGTGCATTCTTTATTGTACATTCCATTCTCGATCCGTGAAACTCACAAATATTAGAATCTGTGTCGTCGAACATCTGTATCCGTCTCACTCATACACATACCATATGCGAGCGTTTCTGGCCCTCCGGCGCAGGGCTCTTAGTTTTACGACCGCTACCTGACACCCAAGCGACTGGGTCATCACCGAGGCGCACCAATGTAAGCGAACATACTCTTATATTTTGTTTCCGATTTGTATCCCAAAGAAATAATAGAATTAACCCATACGGTTAATTCTAATAAATTACGAGTCAATCGAACACAAGTGTCACAAGCATTATTTCAATAATTGGATAATCCACGGAATCCCTTAAAATTCCCCCTTCCACCAGCACGTGCACTTTTTAACCCTCATCCCGTGCTATTGCGCTAGGCGTAGGCAAGAAAGAGGGATACCACACATAATATATGCCCACGTCCCTTCAGGACGTGACAGTATGCCGTCGTTTGAATCTTTTTTATTCTGAATAATTGGCACATCTTGAAAGTTTCGCTCAGAAAGTTCGTTCTTTGGTCTGACAATAATTCTTTTGGAGTGACATACTTGCAAACGATTTGAGTTGCAAATCCTTTGGCTACTTCCTTGGCTTCTTGCGTTTTTAGCGGTATAGCTGCGCTATACTTGGACAATGCGTCTTGAAAAGTCAGGATGTATTTATTCTCGGCTTCGGTCTCGGGTAAGGGACCTACTATGTCGACTGCACATTTGACGAATGGTGTCTTGGGTGTGTCGGTAATAGTCATGGGAGCATGCTTGCGTAGCATGATTTTATTTTTCTGGCATTTGTCGCATGATTTTACGTAGTTTTCTATTTCTTTATTCATTCCAGGCCAGCTGTACTTTATCTTTATTCGTTGTTTCATCCCTTTTTCGCCTGGGTGGCCTCCAAGAGGGGCGTCGTGGGATTCTTGCAGAATCATACCTCGCTCCTCTTCACTCGGGCACTCTCGATCTCCTATTTCCGTCTCTGTCTCGCTGTCGCTTGCGCTCGAGTCTTTTTCTATTTCCTTCTCTTTTTCGCTCGGGCCTGCTGCCTGGTCCGCCTCCACTGGTGGGAGTGGCGGTCCGTTCTCGCTCGCGCGGGCCTCTGTCGCCTTGCATGGGCGTTCCTCTCTAGCGGGCTGCATTATTTTTCTCGGCCGGCCACGTGCTCGCAGGACCAGCTGACCACGGCCATGCTGGCTTGGGTCTGTTGAGGCTGGCGGCGGCGGCGCGGAGCGGGGGGCCTTCCGCGGCCTTGCTCTACCACGCTTCTCGGCGTCCTTGTGACGTACCACCGCCTCGGATTCTTGCCGCGTCAGCATCAATACATACATACGGCTTAAAGCATCCGCAGCCATTCTTCTTGCCAGCCTTATACTCTATGGTATAATTGAACTCCTCTATCTTTATTCTCCAGCGCATCATTCGTGATCCTGGATCTTTTATGTTCAAAAGCCATGTGAGGGGCTTATGATCCGTCACGATGGTGAATTTTGTTCCATATGTGTATGGTCGGAATTGCGCTGCTGCCCAAATTATTGCTAGCATTTCCTTCTCCGTTGTTGAATAACTCATTTCTGCCTTGTTCAGAGTGCGACTCGCGTAACACATGGGTAGATCTTCTCCGATTTTTCCTTGCCATAAAATCGCGTCAATTGCCTTGTCAGAGACATCAGTTGTCACCACGAAGGGTTTTTGGAAATCCGGATACTGCAGGATCGGTGCGGTGCTGAGAGTTTCCTTCAATTTTTGGAAAGCTTGTTCGCAATTTTCGTCCCAAATGAACTTGTTTTCTTTTTTGATCAGTTCGTTCAACGGCTTTGAGAGTTTTAAAAAATCCTGTATGAATTTTCGGTAATATCCGGCTAGTCCCAGAAATGATTGAATCTCTTTTACGTTTTTTGGGGTTGGAAATCGTTGTACAGCCTCTATCTTTTCCGGATCGGGTTTTACTCCCACTTCGGTAATGATGTGTCCCAAGTACTGGGTTTCTTTTCGCAGGAATCGACATTTCCTAGGTTGAACCTTTAATTGAGCTTCTCTCAGTCGATCGAATACTTCTGTCAGCCTTTTGTTATGTTCTTCGAACGATGATCCGTATACTACTATATCGTCGAGATATACGTAGCATTTTAGTCCTTGTAATCCAGCAAGTACAGCGTCCATCAGCCTTTGAAAGGTTGGTGTGGCATTTTTTAATCCAAATGGCATTCGGTTATACTCGTAATGTCCAATGGGAGTGGAGAAAGCGGTTTTCTCCTTGTCTTTTTCGGCCATTGGGATTTGATGAAATCCCGATGCCAAATCGAGAGTCGTGAAGCATTTTGCTCGTCCCAATTGGTCCAATATTTCGGTAATATTAGGCAATGGATACGAGTCCCCTTGCGTTGCTTCGTTGAGTTTTCGGAAGTCTACTACCACTCTCTTGCGTATATTTCCGTCGGCGTCAGGCTTTTTTGGAACGACGAGTAGAGGAGCATTCCATGGGCTCTTGCTCGGTCGAATAATTTCGTTTTTTAGCATTTCTTTTGTCAGCGCCATAACTTCTTGCTTGTCGACTTCTGGTAATCGATATGGATGAATTTTTATTGGCGTTGTCCCTGATCGTACGCTTATGCGGTGCTCCACTATAGCGGTGCACCCAAGCGACTCTTCCTCTAAATGGAAGACGTCGGCATATGCGTCAGCGAATTCGCGTAGGAGTTTTTCTTCCTCTGGGTTTAAGTTCGAATCTCCTTGGATTTATTTCCATATTTTGTTTTTTCTTTTTAATTTCTCTTCGATCGATACAGCACTTATTTCCTTTTCTTCGGTTGGCTTTTCTTCTTTAATTTTCGCACTACTATGAGGCAGGAATGTCCGTCTGGGTGGACGTAATATCTGCCTATCTTTACTCCCGGTCGCACTTCTTTTGCTGCGACACATCCTATTTTTGCCGTCAATGTTCTTGCGGATAGCATTTGCTCTGCCCTGGGAGGTAGTTTAATTTTATTCGTTCCGTCCAACATGGGGATCGGATGTCCGTATATTTTAATATGTCTTCCACTTAGGATGTCGACATTGTGCTCTCTCATGAGGTCCAAACTCATTATTCCGTCTACTTCTAGTGGTACTGCATCATCTATTACGTAGAATTCTACGTTTACTGCGGGTGTTTCGAGCACGAGCATAATTTTACACAGTGCGTAGAATTTTTTTCCTCCGATTCCTTTGAGTTCGATCGTTTCTTCTATTATTTCTGTGTCCATTTTTAATACACACTTTTTTATGAGACTACCTTGAGCTCCGGTGTCTCCTTTCAACGTGAGGATTTTGTCTTTAGCCTGGGGAGACGCGATGTGGAAGTCGCTAGCGGCTCCTCCAGAATTGATCGTCGTTATCCAGTACGATTTTATTTTCTTCTTTGTATTTTTTCTTTTGGACGGACCTGTATTCGGTGCTTCGATTATTTTTCTGACGTTGCGTTTTTTGTCTCCGCTCGTTGCCGTTGCCATATCGAGCGAGAATGACCGAATTGTTTTCTTGTTTCCGCTGTCGTTGCGGTTTTCTTCTCTTGGCCTGTCTACGTTTGTTGCCGTTATCATGTCGAGCGAAAATGGTCCAATTGTTTTTTTCTTTTCGCTGTCGTTGCGATTTTCTTCCTTCGGTCTGTCTTCTTTTGGCCTATTTTTATTTGCGTTCCAGTGATACTGATTTGGGCGCCCTGGGGGCCCACTCTTGTTATAGTAGCTGGTTCCTTGGCCCTGCTGATAATTCGTTTGATGATTTTGATGATACCCGGTTCCCGGTGCCTGTCGATATCCGTTTCCTTGTCCTTGTTGCCAATTCCTTTTTCGGCAATCCTTGTACGCGTGTCCTGGTTTCTTGCAGTAATTGCAAGTGATGTTGAATTGATGCACGCTTTTCGATGGAGCTGGTAGGCTGTATCGTCCGTAAGACGATGTGTTGGATCGGCAATCCTTTGCTAAATGTCCCATTTTGTGACATTTATTGCACGTCATCGGCGTTCGTTTTTCCAGATGAGTCTGCCTGTTTATGGATTCGCCTCCTTGTAGCGATTTTTCCTCTTCCATTGCTCCTTTAAGGGCTGATCCGAGATCCTTGAATCCTCGAGCCTTTACGATGACTTGCTATCCCCTTCGAAGTCCTCTTTCGAAGTTGTATAGGGCTAATTGCCTTACATATGTCTCAATTGTTCTTTTTTCCGCAGGCGATCTTACCTCGGTTGTGCTGGGTTCGATTAATTCCATAATTATGGCCTCGAGTCGTTGACCGTATGCTAACACGTTTTCGTTGTATTTTTGCTTACACGTATTACAATCGACCTTTAACGCGGCTACTGTACGTCGCGTTCCATATAACGCTGTCATTTCTTCTTTAATTGTTGGTACGATTCAATTTCTTTATATCGGGTATGTTTTCGCGCTTTTCCTATTACTTTTGTTGCTAAAACAGATTGTAAAAGGGATTGTCTATCGGCTGCTGCAACGCACGCATTTGCATAGCTAAATGCTTCAATTATGTCGTCGACTTCTTCAGGTTTTTCGCCATCAAATCGGGGAATGAGGCTTCGCGCTTCCTTTAGGGTCATGAAACCATTTTCTTGCGCCATGTTATCTGAATTAAGTTGGAGTAGGGAAAATTCTTGAATTTCTATTTCGCGACCACGCCTAGTGTCTATATTTTCTGGAGATTGATCAGAATCTGTTGATTCATCAGAAAAATGAACGGTTCGATCTGCTGCGGATCGAATTTTGGTATGTTTCGCAGTTGTCGGCCTATTTGAGGAATTTTGTGAATTTGGACTTTCGTCTGAACTTGTTGCGGATCGAAATCGCTTTTTCCTAGGTTCCTGTAGTTCTTGTTTGACTATTTGATTCTCGGGACGATCTCTTGCAATGAGTTCGTCGAAGATTGAATTTAATAAACGCGATAATTTGTTGTTAGCCGGTAAGCGGTATAATTTTCGATGCTCGTCTTCGTTTGACATTAAGGTTTAATTGTTTGGCTTTGGAGGGTGTTTTTTTTTGATAAATGTTCCGTCACTTACAGTACGATGATGCGCCTCATGTTGATCGATGATTCGTAGTCGGTTGTTCACAAGATGTTGACCTCGTTCTCGTAGCTATTTGGCAGGAAATTGCTAGTATTGTTCCCTGTTGCCGTGTTGCTTTGGTATGCTGTTCTCGTGCGCTCCCTTGTTCCGTTGTAGAAGGTATTTGGTGAGTCTTCGTCCTTGGTTCGGTCTGGTATCGATGATCCTCGGGATCTGGTTACTTTTGGACAGCTCTGTACGGTTCACTCGGGCGTTTGCTTACGCCGCACGTTTTCTTTTTATTTGTCCGGTTCGACGGTCGTCGATCGGATCACTCGTTGACCTCCTTTTCAGCACTTGCTGCGTTCAGTTTATTTTGTACGTTAGATAGGATGTTTCCTTCTCCTTTTTTTTTTTTTTTGAAGTTATGTAATGCAAATTTGCGGTATCCCCAATTGCGGGAATCCCACCGCTGCCACCAATGTTCTTCTGGCTGCTGACGATGCGCGGAGAGCACGGAATTTCGCTCTCGAGTAAGTTGACACCGTGGGTTGTCGGATGCTCGAGGGCAAGGGTATGTGGGGATTTTTCCCGTTCCGAGTAAATCTCCAACTCGGGATATTGCAACTTGAACAACTTATATTTTATTTAAAATTAGGCAACAATATTACAAGTCTTTTTATGCCTTGAGACCGACCTCCTCGGCTTCTGGCCGAAGACTGCCTTTCGATTAATTATGTCGGCTAATTGTTAACTCGGGTTATCGCAACCAATCCTTCGAGAACGTTCGATTCGTTCGATTGCGATTCAGCGTTTTTTCGGCTGAGTCGAGCGGAATATCGGGCTTGTGAAATATCGGGCTCGATATCGTCGCATGGGGTCTTTGAACCTCATGCGTTAGCAATATGTAAATTCCTGTCTTTTCGGGGCACAACACCTAATTGCATTTCGCCGGGAAGTGCGGACGGAATTTCTGATTAATCGAAAACTTTTCATTTTATGAGCAGTTCATGAGTATTTATAACGAAATCGTTCACTGAAAATTCATTTCTTCAGTTCAAATACCTACAACTTTTGAATGAAACAATATTTGTTTAATTCCGCACATATTTCTCTAGGTATTTAAATGTAGACTGACGAGAATTTTAGATTTTTTTTCTAGGTAAAAAATTGTAGATGATAAATGTCACGCCGTGAAGTGCCTAAAAAAAGATAAGAACAAAAGGAATAAGAAAAGAAAATATTAGTTGTCCGTCATTTTGTACATCGAAAAAAAAATATCATATATTTTCTACCAGCTTGATATTCATACTAAATAGGTGTGTGATTAATTTGATGAGTGAATCACTTTTTCATATGAAAAAAAGTGGTTACATTCGCACATTATTTTATAACCGTTACTGTGGCCTAAAGTCTTGAAATCAGCAATGCTCCTACCGTCGTTCTCGCAGCATCGTCAAACATCTCGACCCAATCTGACCGGAAGTAAGATGAAATCGGAGACGAATTCGGGGCAGTAACATCGGGAATGTCCGATCGAGGCTCCGAGAACCATTCCGAGCACCGATTGTATCTTTGTTAAGTAAACAATGCTCCTACCATCGTTCTCGCAGCATCGTCAGACTTCTCGACCCAATTTGACGGGAAGTAAAATGAAATTGAAGAAGAATTCGGGGCGGTACTATCAGGATTGTCCGATGGGGGCTCCGAGAACCATTCTGAGCACCGATTTGATCTTGGTTAAATAAACAATCCTCCTACCGTCGTTCTCGCAGCACAGACAGATTTCTCGACCCAATCTGACCGGAAAAAAGATAAAATCAGAGACAAATTCAAGGCAGTAGTATCGAGAATGTCCGATCGAGGACTTGTGAAATATTCGAAGCACCGATTTTATTTTTGTTTAATAAAAAAAGCTCCTACCGTTGTTCTCGCAGCATCATCAGACTTCTCAACCCAATCTGGCCGGAAGTAAGATAAAATCGGAGACGAATTCGGGGCGGTAATTTCGGGAATGTCTGATCGAGGCCCCGAGAACTATTCCGAGCAGCGATTTTATCTTTATTGAATAGGGAGTGCTCCTACCGTCGTTATCGCAGCATCGTCAGAATTCTCGACCCAATCTGACCGGAAGTAAGCTAAAATCGGAGACGAATTTGGGGCGGTAATATTGGGAATGTCCGATCAAGGCCTCGAGAACTATTCCGAGCAGCGATTTGATCTTTGTTAAAAAAAGAGTGCTCCTGCCGTCGTTCTCGCGGCATCGTCAGACTTGTCGACCAAATCTGACCGGAAGTAAGATAAAATCGGAGACGAATTTGGGGCGGTAATATCGGGAATGTCCGATCAAGGCCTCGAGAACTATTCTGAGCACCGACTTTTCTTTGTTAAATAAACAATGCTCCTGCCGTCGTTCTCGCAGCATCGTCAGAGTTCTCGACCCAATCTGACGAGAAATATGATAAAATCGGAGACGAATTCGGGGCGGTAACATCGGGAATGTCCGATTAAAGCCCCAATAACTATTCTGAGCACCGATTTTAGCTTTGTTAAATATACAGGGTATCCAATAGGAAGTTGCTGAAACTAATCGACTGTTATTTGAAAACACGGGCACAGAATCAGAAAATCCAAATTGCTTTAACCCATTAAGTCCCAAACGGACGCTTTTTTAATCCGATTTTCAGCGGCTGTTTCTACCATGAAACCTATTCTGAAAAAAATCAGGAATAGCCATATCCGACGCGAAATTTTATCAGCTTTCAGAATCCATGCTCAGAATTTGTAAAAAATGCCACCCGACGAAGTTATGTTTGTTTATGTAAAAAAAAATCGCGTTCTTTCGCTACAATTTTCTTTTCAATCGACCTTTTCGTATCGAAAATCGATGAGGACCCCTCCGGGAGGTCAATATATGGCGTCCATGGACTCTAATCTATAAAATCCATTAGTACAAATTTTGAAATTCAAGATGGCGGAGTCCAATATGGCGGTTCAAAGCCGAAAATTTATATGTGCTTTTCTCTCACCCTGACAAAACTATCTTTTTCAATGGGATTCGCATGTCCAGCTGCATACAAGGGTTTTTGGGGTCGCTGACTACGAATCCGTTATCAGATTTGCCGAATTCGAGAACGAAGTGGAAAATTGTAGGTAAAATTCGTTAGAAGATTTTTTTTTTAGTTTTCCAGGTTTAGATCGAGAAGATGAAAATACCAGTCGTCAAAATACTTTGCCGTTGCCCGGCTCTCACCATGAGGAGGTGAACGCAAAATCGAGAGCCTTTTTTTTACTTTTTATATTTTTTTGTTTTTTATTTTGTATTTTATAATTATTGGGTTTTTTTATTTTTTATTTTATCATTTTTTTGTTGTATTTTACCATTTTTTTTTGTTTTTCTTTTCTATTTCATTCCTCTATTCCCCTTCCGATGAACCAAAGGCTATTTTTTTTTGTATGGACGAGCGTAAAAATTTTTGTACAAATCCATATATAGCGCTCTCAAAATCCCACATCGATCCATTTTCCGCAATAGAATATAGAACATTTTGATTTAGTTCAGCAAATCTGATAACGGATTCGCAATCAGCGCCCTCGAAAACCCCTACCTACAAATTTTCACGAAAAAATACGGAATCCGTCGATCTGTGTCCGCCATGTTGGATCCGCCACTTTGAAATTGATAAATCTGATAACGGATCTGTAATCAGCGTCCTCAAAAACGCCTACCTATAAATTTTCACGAAAAAAAATACGGAATACGGAATTCCCAAATCTGTGTCCGCCATTTTGGATTCGCCATTTTGAATTTGGCAAATCTGATAACGGATTCGTAGTCAGTGACCCCAAAAACCTTTGTATACAGCTGGACATGCGAATCCCATTGAAAAAGATAGTTTTGTCAAGGTGAGAGAAAAGCACATATAAATTTTCGGCTTCGAACCGCCATATCGGACCCCGCCATCTTGAATTTCAAAATTTTTACTAATGGATTTTATAGATTAGGGTTCATGGACGCCATATCTTGACCTCCCGGAGGGGTCCTCATCGATTTTCGATACGAAAAGGTCGATTGAAAAGAAAATTGCGGCGAAAGAACGCGTTTTTTTTTTTACATAAACAAACATAACTTCGTCGGGTGGCATTTTTTCCCAATTTTGACCACGGATTCTGAAAGCTGATAAAATTTCGCGTCGGATATGGCTATTCCTGATTTTTTTCAGAATAGGGTTCATGGTAGAAACAGCCGCTGAAAATCGGATTAAAAAAGCGTCCGTTTGGGACTTAATGGGTTAAATAGAGGAAACTCTGCAGTTTTAAACGCACATAAATAAAACCGAGTCAAATATTTTTTATGTCAATTTATTACATCTTATAAAAATAACGAAAAAGTACAGCGATTAATGATAGATATTTTCGAAGTGCGAACCGTTAGTTTGTGCACAAAAATCAATTCTCTTTTGAAAACTGTGAAAAACAGTGTCCAACATATCGTTCGTAATGCCGCGAACCACTTCCTGGATGGCCGCGATCAGTTCTCCTACTGTGCTGGGGTTTTTAGCGTAACAACGATCTTTAATGTAACCCCACAAGAAAAATTCCAAGGGTTCAGGTCCGGTGAGTACGGCGGCCATTCTAGTCCGCCTTGAGCAAATTTAGGGTACCCCAGACCGATTACGCGAGTCCCACATACCTGATGAATAACGTCAAACACCTAATGAGTCCGGTGCGGCGCCGCTCCATCTTGCATGAAGTAAACTTTTTTAACCAGTCCCCTCTTTTTTGCACAAGGGAAGAATTTCGTTTCCAAAAGCTGTTTGTAACTCTCTCCTGTTACCGTAGATTCCAAGAATTGCCAATAAATTCCTTTTACTGAAATCGCTGCCGGTAATTTTGCTTGTTTACATACCCATTCATCTAAAAATGTGCTTCATCGGAATAAATAATCAATTTCTCATTAAGTTCTTCGGCTTCAAACATTCCCGTAATAGTGTTACAAAATTCGATGCGTTTGGTCATGGCATGTTCAGTTAACAATTGATGAGTGCTTATTTTATACGGATGAAACTTTAAAAAATATTTCAAAATGTTGTGTAATGATGATTTGGTTATTTTTAATTCTTGAGCAGCTTTCCGAATCGAATCATTTGGATTTTGTTTGAAATAATTCTCAACTTCGTTGATCTTCTCTGGTGTAGTCACCGTAACAGATGGACCTGGCAACTCGTGTCTACGGTCCTGGAGTGTACCATACTTCACGAAGTTATCGATTATCCTACAAAAATTAACGTAAAATTACTTCATTGCAGTTTAATTCAATTGAAACACAAGTTGTGTGATAGATGAATATCAATAAATATTCAATTCTTACCTTTTCAGAGTGTTTTCGCTGGCAACTCTATGAGTTCCAAACTTAGTACGAAACCCTCTGTACGCATTACTATAAATTTTTCCCCTCGAGAAGAAGCACTCAATAAGATATACTTTTTCTTCCGTAGTGAGCTCACTCATTTTGACGCGCGTGTACTTGCTTCAACCACGGCTGGAATAAAACTGCGGGGTCTCAGGTATGTGCCTTAGAAAAAGGGACCCCTATTGAATTCATGGAGGGAAGAGACACTCATTTAGTTTTAGCAACTTCCTATTGGACACCCTGTACAATGGTCTTACCGTCGTTCTCGCAGCATCTTCAGACTTCTCCACCAAATCCGACCGGAAGTAAGATAAAATCGGAGGCGAATTCGGGGCGGTAATAGCGGGAATGTCCTATCGAGAGACACTGGCGGCGTATCCGCCGGCATCTGGAGAGTACGCGTCGAGGAAGGCGAGCGAGAGACCGTTGCGAACGACGAGCGAGTAGAGACGTGTCGAACGACAGAGCGAGATAGAGAGAGAGAAACGAGATGCCCGCCACGCGGTCGGTCGGGGCTCGAGAGTGAAGACGCGAGTTGTCGTGCGGGAAATCGAAGGCCGTCGGCCGCAGTAAAAAGCGAGTAGACTGTAAGATACGCGAATCGTGATCCCCACAAGGGTGGGAACTGTCCACAATTATTTATAGCTGTATTCTTGCTAATTTAATCGTCAATATATATATATATATATATATATATATATATATATATATATATATATATTTTTTTGTTACTCTACGTGCGGCCTTCGGAGTATTCTTTCCCCCCTCCGCCGTTCGAGAATTATACTAAACCGGGTCGGGGCGCTGGGAAATCGTCGCGAGTGAACCTTCATTTGAAAAGAAAAGAACTAGCAGCGGTCGAACATTTAACAACACCGAGCACCGATTTTATATTTGTTCATTTAACAATGCTCCTACCGTAGTTCTTGCAGTATCGTCAGACTTCGCGACCCAATGTGACCGGAAGTAAGGAAAAATCGCAGACGAATTCGGGGCGGTAATATCGGGAATGTCCGATCGATGCCTCGAGAACCACTCCGAGAACCGGCTTTATGGTTGTTAAATAAGCAATGCTCCGACCGTCGTTATCGCAGCATCGCCAGACTTGTCCACCAGATCTGACCGGAAGTAAGATAAAATCGGAGACGAATTCGGGGCGGTTATATTGGAAATGTCCGATCGAGGCCCCGAGAAATATTCCGAGCACCGACTTTTCTTGTTCAATAAACAATGCTCCTACCGTCATACCCGCAGCATCGTCAGACTTCTCGACCCAAACTGACCGGAAGTAAGATAAAACCCCTTCATAACTTTTAAAAAGTAAAAAAAAACGCCAAGTAATAAAAATCCCTTAAAATCGTTATCGCTTGTTTTACTATATAAAAAATTCTGATTTATCTCAAATATCTCAAACTGTACTTATTATTTCAATTCAAAAATGGTTTTATTTTACTTCTTTAATGCGAATGTACAAAAAAAAAGTGAAATCACTTTTGTAAAATAGCCAAGCAAGTTTAGACATGGTGTACACAACATTTATAAAGCTTAGGAATAATATTTTTGAAACTTTTTAGTTTAAAAGAGTTTTAGCAAACCATTATAGCGAAAAAATAATATCACCATTAGTTAAAAGTACAAAGTAGGTACCACACAAGTACACTGGAAATACTGTGCAACGACTTGGCGTGCACGGTTAAGAAAAAAAACTCGAGAAGTCAGAGAATTTTCCGTTCCGACCGCGCGCGAAAATAACTTCTGCGTCGATATATACGTGGGTCATTTGATAAGTACCTAGCCTACAAATGAAAACACCAAAATTTTGCTAAAAATAAAATTTATTTTTCAATGGAGTCTCCTTTTAGTTGAATACACTTGGCCCAGCGGTGTTCCAATTCTTTTAACCCCGTTGAAAAAAATGTTATCTCTTGGTCTGCAAAATAGGCCTCCGTGGCGGCGATTATTTCGTTATTGGAGTGGAATTTCTTCCCGGCAAATGAATTTTTTAGATTCGGAAACAAAAAAGTCGCACGGAGCCAAATCTGGAGAATACGGTGGATGGGGCAGCAGTTCATAGCGTAATTCGACCAATGTAGCCGTGGCGAGCGCGGAGGTGTGAGCCGGTGCATTATCATGGTGGAAAAGCACTTTCTTTCTCGACAAATGGGGCCGTTTTTCTTTTACCACGGCGTTAAATCGGCTCAATAGTTCGGCGTAGTACTGTCCCGTGACCGTCTTGCCCTTCTCCAGGTAGTCTATAAAAATCACACCTTGAGAATCCCAGAAAACAGTGGCCATCACCTTTCCAGCCGACGGGACCGTCTTCGCCTTCTTTGGAGCAGGTTCACCGGGTAAGGTCCACTGTTTTGACTGCTCCTTAGTCTCTGGAGTATATCAGTGAATCCATGTTTCGTCGACGGTCACGTAACGACGGAAAAACTCTTTTGGATTGCGATTAAACAGCTCCAAACACTGCTCTGAAGTGGTCACACGAATGCGCTTGTTGTCTGCAGTCAGCAAACGCGGCACCCACCTTGCCGACAGCTTCCTCATGCCCAAAGTCTCATGTCGGATATGCCACACGCGTTCTTCTGAGATGCCTACTATCACAGCTATCTCGTGCACCTTTAATCGGCGGTCTGACAAAACGATATCGTGTATTTTTGTCACGTTCTCCTCCGTAGTGGCTGTTTTTGGAGCACCTGGGCGTGGATCATCAAAAACCGACGTACCACCACGTTGAAATTCGTTATACCAAAATTTAACGGTCGCCATCGAAGGAGAAGCATCCCCATACACTGCATCCAAGCGTTCTTTAATTTCACTGCGCGATTTCCCTTCCAAAAATAAGAATCGAATCACCGACCGATATTGTTCTTTCTCCATTCTTTCAAAAATCAACGGACACACTTGCTTTCACACGCTCTCAAAAGAGAACTACAAGTCCGATCCGGCTGAAATTTTGTCAGTAGCCGTCTACAAGACGGTACTACACTATAGTGTATTTCTCTTGCAATAGTGGCACCATCTAGCGGTGAGGCTAGGTACGTGTCAAATGACCCACGTATATATATATATATCTATATATATATATATATATATATATATATATATATATATATATATATATATATATATATATATATACAGAGTGTCGCGTTTTAATCTTACACCTGAATTTTCTCGAAAAATATTGATCGGACGAACTATTGTGTGGAACAAAACTTCTACGGATTGAAGGGGGACGTTTGAAAAAAATTTATTTGAGGAGCGAAAATTCAAAATGGCGGCGTTACAAAGGCTGACATGTTTTTTTTCAAACGGAAACATATTTTTTTTTATTGCCAAAAAATTTGTCAGTTGAAAACTAAAAACTTTTATTGAAAAAATTTTTTGATAAAGTTCATAGTTTTCAAGTGAGAACATTATTTTCAATTATTTCAGATGTATCCAGGATTTGTGTGTGTGTGTGTGTGTGTATGTGTGCGTGGGCGCGCGCGCGTGTATGCGTGTGGATGTGTGTGTGTGTGTGTGTGTGTGTGTGTGTGTGTGTGTGCATGTGCGTGCGTGTGAAACACTCACAAGGATTAGGTCTCTGCGCTTCGTAACTACCGTAGTATTTTTTTAACTTCAAACCCTCCTTGTAAGTGTATTGTGATCCCTTTCTAGAGATGTTCAAATATCCCTCCATTCATGTTTAAACATGCCCGAACTCTTCTCGCGATTACGTTCTTTAATATCAAGATCTGAAAGGTAAGCGAAACTGAAGAAAACATGATTGGTACTACTGACATAATCTGACTTGGCGGAGTTCTCTTACGCACTTTTGTACTTTTGAGACATTACGTAGAAGGAAAATCAAGATTTTTTGAAATTCAACCGTTCTTAAGTCAGAGAAAAATTCTGAGATTGAGCAACAATGGCGGATTTCAGACCCAACGAAATTGTTGATATGCTCCTCATTTTAGGGAGATGTCGGGGCAATTACTTACGCGCCGAAAATTTGTATCGACGCGAATATCCTCATCGTCGTCACCCATCACGGCAGACAATCCGAACCATCGAACGGCGAGCCGGGGCAGGTCGGCTGATCCGCCACCGTCGACGTTACCAAAACGTCAACGATTTTGGTGACTTGCATGAGGCTCGAAACATGGCTATTTCAGCCATGATAGCAATTGATCCTCATTTGAGTGTTCGAGCGATCTCGGAACGATTGGGGTTTGCCAGATCCACAGTGCACCGAGTATTAAGAGGTGCGAAACTTCACCCGTACCGGGTACAATTCCACCAAGACACTCCTAATCCTGATCCGTTGCGAAGGGTGGCGTTATGTCGGTGGGCGTTGAGACAAATCGAGCGATCTAGAAACTTTTTTCGGTACGTTATGTTCACCGACGAATCCACATTTAACAGCCGCGGTGAAGTGAACCGTTGGAACTTCCGATACTGGTCCGATCAGAACACACATTGGTTGAGACAGATCGATCACCAGCATCGATGGAGTTTAAACGTTTGGTGTAGTATTGTTGACGGGCAAATAATAGGTCCCCATTTCTTCGAAGGAAGTGTGAACACTGTCCGTTACCTCGATTTTTTGGAAAATAAACTGCCCCATTTGCTAGAAGATATGGATTTGGAAACCCGTCAACAGATGTGGTTCCAGCAAGATGGTGCACCCGCTCACTGGGCTCGTGTTGTTCGAAATCATCTGGATGCAACATTCGGTCAACGGTGGATTGGTTGCGATGGTCCTATAAATTGGCCTCCAAGGTCATCGGATCTTACATCTCCTGATTTTTGTTTGTGGGGGTACTTAAAAGATGCCATCTACCGTCAAGCTCTAACAACACGGGACAATATGAAGGAGCGGATAAGAGCTGCCTGCCGTGCAATCCCGAGAGATGTTCTTCTGTGCACAGTGGACGGTTTCGCGAGAAGAGTTCAGGCATATTCAAACATGAATGGAGAGATATTTGCACATTTATAGAAAGGGATCAGAGTACACTTTCAAGGAAAGTTTGGAGTAAAAAAATACTGCGGTAGTTACGAACCGCAGAGACCTAATCCTTGTGAGTGTTCCATACGCACGCACATGCACACACACACACACACACACGCACACACACCCACACACATACACGCACGCGCGCCCACGCGCGCACACACACACACACACACACACACACACACACACCATATGGGGAGTCTGAAACCCCTACGTGGCGCGTCCTGAGGCGGCGGATAGGGGCAAGCCGTCGTATATAAATATAGACATAGATGTACAAATATCTATATGGATATAGATATGGATATTGAAATGTCTATATAGATATACAGGGCGGGAGGCAATTAAAATAACTCCCGTGGACCAACAGACACGGGGAACAAACCTCGATAACAAATGAATATGGGAAGTCCAATAAAGGATATACCGATTAGGGTGCAGGGGCACGGAAACCCAGTACCGGCGCCTTCAAGGAGTGACCAAGCGGGCTCCCGGGCGTCGTCATAGAACAACCGCAGTACCACGGAGGTGGGCCACTTGGCCTCCATGGCGCACAATGTTTCAAGTGAAGAAAAGGAAGAGACAGGTGGAAACCGAAAGGAGATTTTGAAGTTGGTGGAGAGGCACGGAAAGACGCTGGAGAGCCTAGCCTCTTTTATCCAGCAGAAGAAAAACCTCCACAAGGAGATCCAGCGGTCGGTTCCTATGCTTACCAGTACTTGGAAAGGTATAGAGGACCTCGTAGCGTGGAGTGCAAAGCCACAGGCGGCAACGTTGACTGGAGAAACGTAAACCACGCCGACCATAAGCCAAGCGAAATCGACTTTCCCTAACAAGGAGAGGAACAATGAAGGCATGGACGTGGGCGGTACCTCGACGCAAGTAAGCAAGGCGAAGAGGAAAAAGCGGGTTACACCGACGTCGACCGACGGAAAGGAGCCGAAGGAGAAGCAGCTGGTGGAGCCATTGGCTGGTCGATCCGAGGATAAGGGCGAGAGATCAGAGCAGAAGTGGCTGACTGCGCGAAAGAAGAAAATATCGCACAAGATATCCGAGAAGCAGCCTCAAAAGAAGGCGCAGAAACCTCGCGAACGGCCGACTCTGCCCAACGCTCTCATCATCCACAAAAAGGGTGACTTGAGCTATGCGGAGATCTTGAGTCGTATAAAGAAGGATCCGGCGCTCAAGGATGCAGGTGAAAGCGTCCAAAAGGTACGCAGAACGAACGCGGGAGATCTGCTGATCGTTCTGAATAAGGAGAGCTCAGCCAAAGCACCGGAATTGCGAAACCAATTCGAAGGTGTTCTTGGTGAATCAGCAACGGTCCAGAGTAAAGTCCAGGAAGTTGATCTGGAGATCAAGGACCTGGAAGAGGACGCGACGAAGGAGGAGATATCGGCGGCCCTGCAGAGAGTCTTGGGACCGGACGATTCAGTCACGGAATACTCTCTTAAGTCTCTGCGTAAAGCATATGGCAGAACTCAGACCGCGGTAATACGACTCATGGTGCCTGGTGCCCGGAAACTTCTGGATACAGGAATCATCCGAGTCGGCTGGTGTAATTGCAGAATCCGAGAGGTGGTGAGACCACTAAAGTGTTTCAAGTGCTGGAAATTTGGACACTTATCACGGAACTGCAAGAGCAACGTCGACCGGGCTAAAGACTGCATCAAGTGCGGCAACACTGGCCACAAAGTTGCCGAATGCACAGCAAGTGCAAAGTGTGTCATATATGCAGAAGCGGGAGATGGGGCACCCACAGCCCACATCGCCGGTAGCAGCCGGTGTCCAGCGTATACGCGGGCTCTCCAGGCTCTCCAGGCACTCCAAAAACGATGCAAATGAGAGTACTCCAGCTGAACCTCAACCATTGTGAAGCAGCACAGGACCCGCTCATGCAGACTGTGCGCGAGCTGAAGCCTGACTTGGCGATACTCTCGGAACCATATAGACATCTAGACACGCAACCTTGGGAATCTGACGCAAGTGGGAAGGCCGCAATTTGGTCCTGCGGAAAACTTCCATCTCAGGATCTTGCGAGTCGGACGGAAACTGGTTTTGTGAGAATAAAAGTCAAAGGAGTGCATTTCTACAGTTGTTACGCACCGCCTAGTCTGACGACTTATGAGTTTGAGAATTTTCTCGACACCTGAGTCGCAGACGCTAAACAACGCTTCCCGGTAGCCATAGCCGGAGATTACAACGCGTGGGCTGTGGAATGGGGTAGTAAAGTGACGAACAGGAAGGGCCAAGCTCTGCTTGAGGCTATGTCCTTATTGGATGTAGTACTACTTAATGCAGGTACAAAGCCCACTTTTGTTAACGGTGAAGCCTCCTCTATAGTGGACCTCACTTTTGTGAGTAGTAGCCTGGCACGAGGAAACCAGTGCCACTGGGTAGTCAGTGATATCTTAGTCACAGTGATCATCAAGCGATTCTCTGGGAGATTCGCGGTGACTTCAGCAGAACAGCGAAGGCACCGAAGACAAACGGGAAGGGCTGGAAAGCGAAAATATTTTACGCGGACTTGTTTCGTGAAACTTTTCACACCAGCCCCCTCGCAGCGGAAAGTGCAACCGAGAAGGTCGAGGTGGTCATGAAGAGGGTCACCGAAGCATGCGATGCCACAATGCCACGGAAACGTAATGTCGACTTTCGACCCGCGGTACACTGGTGGAGCGAACAAATTGCCGGCCTCCGAAGGCAGTGTCGTCGAACTCGCCGCCTAGCGCAACGAGCTCGAGGCAAACGCTCGTTCCCCAATTTGGAAGAACAGCACAGGAAGGCGCGTGAAGCTTAAAAAGGCTATCAAGCAGAGTAAAGCTGAAAGCTGGGGCGAACTGCTCAGCGAGGTGGAAGATGCTCCCTGGGGCAGGCCGTACAAAGTAGTAATGACTCGGCTGAAAAGCCAGCCAATGCCATCGCCTGTGGACGCAGCTCTGCTGGAAAAGATTGTTTCACATCTGTTCCCTGGGCAACCCGAGGAGGACTATCAGCTCGAAGAGGACGTCGATGAAGACATCCCAGCCATTACTGAAGACGAGCTTCTTACGGCGATTGCCAGGGTGGGCAACAATAAAGCCCCCGGCATGGATGGGATACCCAACATCGCACTGAAGGCAGCGATCAAGTTGGCACCGGCAATATTCCTGGGCATGTACAATGCGTGTCTCAAGGAAGGAATCTTCCCGGACAAGTGAAAGTGGCAGAAGCTAGTGCTCCTCCCGAAAGGGAAAAAGCCACCGGACGAACCTTCATCCTATCGTCCGCTCTGTATGCTGGATACCGCGGGAAAGATCTTCGAGCGCATCATCCATAACAGAATTGAGAAGGTCGTGGACCCTCTACTGGTGGAGGGCCAGTTTGGCTGCAGAAAGGAGCGCTCTACTCTGGATGTCATTAATACAGTGGTGAAGCAGGCGCAGGAGTCGACTGCGGGGAAACGATGGGCAAGAGGGTCCAAGAAGTACTGCGCAGTTGTCGCTCTCGACGTCAAAAACGCTTTCAACTCGGCGATATGGAAGTGTATCATGGATGCCCTAAAAACATTAGGTGTACCATGGTACCTACGGAGAATAGTGGCGAGTTACCTATGTAATAGGTGGCTCATGTACGACACATAGGATGGACCAAAGACGTATAGGGTGACTGGAGGAGTTCCTCAGGGCTCTGTACTTGGACCGCTTCTGTGGATCATCATGTACAATGATCTGCTGCTATTAAAATTGCCGAACGGAGTGTCCATCGTAGCGTTCGCAGATGGCGTGGCGCTGATTGTCTTCGCCAAATTCCTGGAGCAAATCACCGCACTCTTCGGCGAAGCTTTCGCCAAGATAAAGGAATGGATGTCTTCTGTTGGACTGCAGCTTGCAGCCCACAAAACAAAAGTACTCCTCGTATCCAGCAGGAAGGTGATGGAAACGGTGACGCTCAGGGTTGGAAACTCCGAAATCACATCCCAACCGTTCATTCGGTACCTGGGTGTGATTCTCGACGCGAGGCTGAACTTCAAAGAGCAAACCGAGCAGATCAGCAGAAAGGCCGCTGGGGTGGCTACCACACTGGCGCGACTCATGCCTAATGTTGGGGGCCCCAGACAGAAGAGGAGGAAACTGCTGTCATCAGTTACGACCTCAGTGCTCACCTATGGCATACCCATATGGGCTGATGCACGGAAAATCTAGGAGTACCGCAGGAAGGCTGCAGCAACGTATCGCGTCAGTGCCTTGAGGGTAGCCTGTGCGTTTCGCACTGTCTCCGAGGACGCTATCAACGTTATCGCGGGAATGCTGCCCATTGAGGTGCTTGCCGAGGAGCGTAGATCGATGTACCAGCAGAAGGGAGCTAGAAACCCCAGTTATGCAAGGACAGAAGCGAGAGCAACCAGTCTCAACCAGTGGCAGACGATGTGGGATGCTTCTCCCAAGGGAAGGTGGACACATCGACTAATCCCGAAGGTGGAGATATGGGTGAACCGTCTACACGGGGAGCTCAACTATTATCTCACTCAAGTGATCTCAGGACACAGCTGTTTTCGGGCTTATCTCTATAAGTTTAATTATGAAGATTCCCCGGCCTGCCCAGCATGTGTAGCAGTCGAGGAGAACGCTGAACATGCATTGTTCCAATGCCCACGTTTTAGTGCCTCCCGCGCGATAGTCGAGGATCAGCTGGAGACACGCATCACCCCGGACAACCTGGTTGAGTTGATGCTGAAGTCAGCAGACGCATGGACAGCGGTATCGGCTTATGCTGCCGCAGTGATGAAGGACTTGCGACGTGCAGAACGTGCGAGGAAGAAGACGACGCCGGAAGACCAGGCAGTCATAGATTAAATCAGCGATACGAACCCCTAAACCACTCATAACATCTAGAGTGGAACGGGGGATGTAAGGTCGTCTGACAACACTGCAGGAAGAGCTACGGCTAAGGCCTCTCCCGCGATGTAATACCTAGCGGCCGTCCCGCGGGAGAATTTGTAAGGCCACTGAGGAATGGGGGTTTTTAGTCGGTGCAAGCCCGACACACGGCAATTATTTGCTACGGTTCGGAGGCATTTTCCCGCTAAACCTCTTTGAAAAAAAAAACACACACACACACACAAAACGGCCCTTCTCACGGCCAGGAATGCTAGACAGACACCCTCCACGTGGTGTATTCTGGGTAACGCGAATGGTCTGCAACAGACTCAGCCATGCAACCTCCTACGCTTTGGCTAACGCAAATGCCGGTGGTAGGGACAATTCGACTAAATGTCTCACGGCAAGCCGCTCAATGTTGTATTTTCGAATGTATGACCACTTGAACAAAAAAAGAATCAAATTTTTTTGTTGAAAATTTTGTTTTTTTTTTGTTTTGAAATTCGGACGATATTTCATGAGAAAATTTTGGAGGAAAATCGATGAAAAATAGTTTTTTTTCCATTTTAATAGCGTTTGTGCCATTTTCAGGCCCAAAAACGTGTTTCTTTAAATCCTTGACGAACTTTGATCACGATGGGTAGAAAAACACACACACACACACACACGCACAAATCCTGGATACATCTGAAATAATTGAAAATGATGTTCTCACTTGAAAACTATGAACTTTATCACAAAAATTTTTCAACAAAAGTTTTTAGTTTTCAGCTGAAAAATTTTTTGGCAATAAAAAAAAGTTATGTTTCCGTTTGAAGAAAACATGTCAGCCTTTGTAACGCTGCCATTTTGAATTTTGGCTCCTGAAATATTTTTTTTTCAAACGTCCCCCTTCAATCCCTAGAAGTTTTGTTCCACACAATATTTCGTCCGAGCAATATTTTTCGAGAAAATTCAGGTGTAAGATTAAAATGGGACACTCTGTATATATATATATATATATATATATATATATATATATATATATATATATATATATATTGTAACGTTGCGTCACAAGGGAGACAGAGAAAAAGCCCGCGTGACCACGCTCGGGCTTAGTCTCCGCCACGCACCTTTATTGAGAAAATGTAATTGTTCATTTTAAGGTAGCTTTAAGGATTTTCTTTGTATAGAGTCCGCGAGATTATCCCCCCCCCCCCCCCCGTCATTCTCGCACCCCCTTATCACGATTGCGAAACGACCACGCGTCGACTGGGGCCACGTCGGTCCGGCCGCCAACTCCGAGAACCAGCAACGCCATCTCCCGGCGACGCGGAATTTTGTCTGGCCGTCCGGGAGCATCCTGCTGCCATCTCCCGCGTCTCCGGCCTACCGCGTGTCAGGAGAGACTGCAGCTCTCGCGCGGTATGGCTGGCGAGCGCCGTACCGACTGGGGCGCTCAGCGACTCGGGAGGGACAAGAATCATCAAGGATATCGACCGAAAAGGCGAGCCACGGAGATCGAGATGAAAAGTCGATCGGAGGCCCGTCGTCTGGTACGGGATTGGGGCGAGACGAGGAAGCCGGCCGGCGTGGTCGATCATTAGGTCCCGTAGCGTGGTCGACCGAGATAGCCAATAGAGCGGAAAGAAAACGAAGAGAAAACCCGAACCGAGTGGACAGAGAATCGGATAGAGACGAGGAAAAACGGATAAATTGTCAAATCGCGAGAGAAGGACTTCCCAGCTAAACCGTAAGTGTTCCCCTTTTCTCTTGCGCGAGAGCGGCTAGTGAAGAGCCAGTAAATTCGGTTCGGGAGGAATTTGGTTGCACGGGCGACCGTTAAATTCGTTCCCTTCACCCCTCCCTAGTCATTCCTGATCGTCGTCCCGTTTCCGTGCGCGTCGCAATAAATAAAGTGTGAAAATGAGATAAACGAATCCTCAAATCAGTGCGAGCGATTCGACCCATTAGCCGAGAATTAGCATAAATAATTATCGCGAATAACGTGTGAAAAGGGTCGTGGCGGATCCCCGCTGACCCTCACGAAATTTTCCCTCGCGCGCGCGTAGCCGCGGCCAGCCTCGTGTAGCACGGCCGTCGGCTGACTCGGGTGACACGTCCCGCGAGAGTAAGCCGCGACGCGATACATCGAGTCGTAGCATTTCCGTATTTTACGTTTTTGAGCATAATAATTTTTCCGTGAGATAAAATATATTGGTCGTGGTCAAATGATAAGTGGCCATCGTGTTCGAGAACCCCGTCCGTCCCCAGATACCCTGAGACGTCCCCATTACGATGAATATCGAGTCTCTCGCTTGCCGGCCGAAGGCCGTGTTTGTTTTGGTTTTTTTTCCCCTATATTGAGTACGCGTTAAGAGCGTTGCCCGAGAACGGCTGGCGCCCAAAAATAGATTGAATTTGTGCAAAAATATTGAAACGGGTCGAGAAATTGAGTAGGGACTTCGCGTGTCCGGTAACCCGTCAAATTATAGTCAAAATTATTATCATTATTGCGGAATTTCTTTACATTATATCGAGTCTTCCTTTATTATTTTTTTTTCGTAATTTATCACTTAACTTCTTTTTTTTGTGTCGAGCCTAGTTGTTTTGTATTAATTAAATTATATTTGGATTTATCAGTTGTCGAACCAGTATTAACGTTCCCTTCCCCCTCCCTCCGCCTACAGTAATACGCGATACCCGTCATAATATATTGAAACGGGTCGAAATATCGTTACAATATATTTGTTTGTTCCAAACTCGATCAGGGAATAAATTTATTAAAACTCAGGTATTTTGGTGGTAGTTTACAATAAAAAATGGTTTATTCACTTTTATGGATGCGATACAATATTATTTAACGCCGTGTATAAGTGTAATGTGTTGTTTGTGTTGATTTCGTGTAATTCGTACCTAACTAACGCGTCGGTCGATAAAGATTCGCGGAGTTACCCGAGTGGTAGCGTTCTCGAGCGCGGCCGGAATCGATTACCATGCGTCGGTAACCGTAACCCCGGACGCTGGAGGCGCGATTGATCGTGACGCGGTAGATCGCGGCGCGCTGGCTCGTCACGGTCGCTGCCCGCGCTTTGTTTACAAACTCGGCCTACGCGTGCCTTCTGATGTCGCTCGCCCGGATCCGTTTTTTTTGTTTGTTTCTTGCCGTAAATAATTCGATTATAATAATTAGGATATCGGTGTGTTCGCGGATATATGTGTGTGTGTGTGTATGATTTCGCACCTCCTGTTACCTCCTGTCTCCTTATTTTCTCCTGATACTTTTTGTCTCTTTAATTTACAATAAATCGTTCCTTTTTGTTACTAATTAATTATACAATAATCCTTTTTTATTCAACTCGTTATTTTCTCGATCCGCGGGTCGGTATTCGCGAGAGGTTCCCTATTTTTACCTACTTAATTATTTTTTATATTTGTGTGCTTTTCCCTAATATTCCTCTCGTGCTCCCGCTCCCTTGGACCAGTAATTATTCCAAGTTTAATTGATGAATTATCTTTTTCTTTTCTTTATTGACTTAATTTTCAATATTTTGCTCCTTTCAGATTCCCTTCCTTTTTCTTTCCCTTGGCAACGCTTTCCTTTACCCCCTTTCAGGAGTTAGTATTCACGTCTCAAAGTACTCGTCCAATCCTCGGAATCTGAGAGTGCTCTGGAGAGCGGATGCCTCCACTCTTTCCTCTCTTTCGGTTTCCACGGTCACTTTCCTTTACCCCCTTTCAGGAGTTAGTATTCGTGTCCAGTACTTCTCGATTTGCCAGAAAAAGCAAGAGTGCCTTTCTTCCAAAATTCTCGTCCTTATATACTCAGGTTTTTACCGCCTTTTTCATTCCCCTTCTCTTACTCATCCCCTAATTGCCCTAATTGCCTTTATTGTTAACTTTTTCTCCTTTCTTAAATAAATTTTACTTCTTCTCTGTTTTTGTGTGGTTTCCTTTGTTATCTTTTCCCTGTCTCCCTCCTTGCTTTGCTGTACTGCCTTTGACTGTCGCCTTCCCTTACCCTCTGTTATTGTTAACCTCCTTTAATTAAATGAGCTTCCTGGTACGCTTTTCTTGTTTTTCTGTTAATTGCCTTTCTGTTCGCTTGTAGTTTTCTTTATTTTTTTTGTTTCTGTAGTTCGTTATTCCCCCCTTCCCTACTCCTATCCTGAAGTCGGTTGGTTCCCGACTATATGGTGGGGGTAATTTATTTGTGAGACGGATCTGTCCGTCTCAATATATATATATATATATATATATATATATATATATATATATATACACGCGGGTCATTTGATAAGTACCTAGCCTACAAATGAAAACACCAAAATTTTGGTAAAAATGAAATTTATTTTTCAATGTGGTCTCCTTTTAGTTGAATACACTTGGCCCAGTGGTGTTCCAATTTTTTTAACCCCGTTGAAAAAAATGTTATCTCTTGGTCTGCAAAATAGGCCTCCGTGGCGGCGATTATTTCGTTATTGGAGTGGAATTTCTTCCCGGCGAGTGAATTTTTTAGATTCGGAAACAAAAAAAAGTCGCACGGAGCCGAATCTGGAGAATACGGTGGATGGGGCAGCAGTTCATAGCGTAATTCGACCAATTTAGCCGTGGCGAGCGCGGAGGTGTGAGCCGGTGCATTATCATGGTGGAAAAGCACTTTCTTTCTCGACAAATCGGGCCGTTTTTCTTTTAACACGGCGTTAAATCGGCTCAATAGTTCGGCATAGTACTGTCCCGTGACCGTCTTGCCCTTCTCCAGGTAGTCAATAAAAATCACACCTTGAGAATCCCAGAAAACAGTGGCCATCACCTTTCCAGCCGACGGGACCGTCTTCGCCTTCTTTGGAGCAGGTTCACCGGGTAAGGTCCACTGTTTTGACTGCTCCTTGGTCTCTGGAGTTTACCAGTGAATCCATGTTTCGTCGACGGTCACGTAAGGACGCAAAAACTCTTTTGGATTGCGATTAAACAGCTCCAAACACTGCTCTGAAGTGGTCACACAAATGCGCTTGTTGTCTGCAGTCAGCAAACGCGGCACCCACCTTGCCGACAGCTTCCTCATGCCCAAAGTCTCATGTAGGATATGCCACACGCGTTCTTCTGAGATGCCTACTATCACAGCTATCTCGTGCACCTTTAATCGGCGGTCTGACAAAACGATATCGTGTATTTTTGTCACGTTCTCCTCCGTAGCGGCTGTTTTTGGAGCACCTGGGCGTGGATCATCAAAAACCGACGTACGACCACGTTGAAACTCGTTATACTAAAATTTAACGGTCGCCATCGAAGGAGAAGCATCCCCATACACTGCATCCAAGCGTTCTTTAATTTCACTGCGCGATTTCTTTAATTTCACTGCGCGATATCCCTTCCAAAAACAAGAATCGAATTACCGACCGATATTGTTCTTTCTCCATTCTTTCAAAAATCAACGGACACACTTGCTTTCACACGCTCTCAAAAGAGAACTACAAGACCGATCCGGCTGAAATTTTGCCAGTAGCCGTCTACAAGACGGTACTACACTATAGTGTATTTCTCTTGCAATGGTGGCACCATCTAGCGGTGAGGCTAGGTACTTGTCAAATGACCCACGTATATATATATATATATATATATATATATATATATATATATATATATATATATATATATATATAATTTTACATAATAACGTGGCATTGACTACCAGGGCTATTGGCAATTATGTTCTACTGCCACTCGCGCTAGTGTCATTCGCACAGAAGAACTTTGATATGGAGCTTTATCGATACGCAGGTCAGTCAGCAGGTACGAAGCTACGTTATATTCGCTTAAAAAATGACTCGATAAATTGCTTTTATATAATTATCTTGTATTATGCAAATAAAATAACATTTCAAATGCCGTGTGGTCGAAGAATAGATCACTTATTTGAGCCGTACTCCACATGAATCTGGTTTCCACTTCCATAATAAATCGTGGCGATTTATGTTTTGTTAACCCGAAAATTGACATGTTGAGATGACGAAATCCTTCGCCGAGCTTTTTTCTTAACCATGCACGCCAAGCCGCTGCACAGCATTTCTAGTGTGCTTGTGTGGTACCTACTTTGCACTTTTAACTAATGGTGATATCATTTTTTCGCTATAATGGTTTGCTAAAACTCTTTCAAACTAAACATTTCCAAAAATATTATTCCTAAGCTTTAAAAATGTTGTGTACACCATGTCTAAACTTGCTTCGCTATTTCATAAAAGTGATTTCATTTTTTTTGTACATTTGCATTAAAGAAGTAAAATAAAACCATTTTTTGAACTTAAATGATAAGTATAGTTTGAGATACTTGAGATAAATCAGAATTTTTTATATAGTAAAACATGCGATAACGATTTTCAGGGATTTGTATTACCTGGCGTTTTTTTACTTTTTAAGGGGGATTTCATATCTTTTTGAAAGGGGAATTTCAATATATCTGTTCAAACTAGACGTCTGCGATTCCATATTCGTATTGAACAGGGAAAAGTATTTCAAGATATTTGAATCAATCGGAGCCTAGGAACTGGCATCCACAGCATAATTTTCATTCTAAATCTTTTCATCTTTTTAATTTAATCTTCATACGTTGGATGGTAGATCTCGCTGGCCCTGCCGGTGATCTCTGAAACATATATTATTTTTACATGTCTACTTTGCAGTACGCATAAAAAGTGTATATTCTTTGTCGAACTTATTAAAGAGAAATCAACATTTTTAACCTCTTAACATGTAAAGCTCTTAGTTGCCTATATTTAACCTAAATTAAAATTTACACCAACCGTGTGTTCTTACGTATTTTGAGAGAAAACATTGCGTCGAGGCAAATAAATTTTTGCAAAAAAAGTTGTATTTCAAATATTACATTATAAATATGAAAAAATTCACAAAATGAGTTGTGAATTTCCTCGAGTTGAAGAAAATTCAAATCGAATTCACGACAATTATATTAAAATTCACACCACAAGTGAGTTCTTACGTATTTTGATAGAAAACATTGCCTCAACACAATGTTTCCCCTCAAAATACGTAAGAACTTGCCCTACTGGCCCTACAAAATACGTAAGAACTGGTTGAGAAAACATTGCCCCAACACAATGTTTTCTCTCGAAATACGTACGAACTCACTTTTGGTGCAATTTTCAATCTAATCATTGTGAATTTGATTTTAATTTGTGTTAAATACGAAAAAATTCACAATTTATTTTGCGAATTTTTTTGCATTTACAATTATTTGTGAATACATTTGCATTTACAGATTTTGATGTGAATTTTTTTTAATTCACAGGATTTTTTGTAAATATTCACATTTTTTGTGAATATTCGCAATTTTTTGTGTGAATTTATTTGTATGTTCAGAATATTTGTGAATACAATTGTATTTGTATGCATGCATGTGAATACAAATAAGTAAAGTATTAATTTGTATTTATATTTACATGAAAATCGGGATGCGAATAAATTCGTATTCGTATTTATAAATAGAATTACGCCCAACTCTGGCTCACACACTGAACCAGACATCCATGGTACTGGACTGACGAGTTTTCTATCATGTTTCCGGCTGCCGCATCGTCGAAAGTTACCAACGATCCCAAATGTAATATTGAGCAGGCACTTGTTGTCTGCTTTACTTGTGAGGCCATATGAATTCTTTTGCCTCTTTCCGACGCCTGAAATCATTTTTCATTTGTTGTGGGCAGCCCAACGACATCCAGATTTTCGGAATCTTGTGCTGTTTAGCGTAAGGTAATTTTCATTGCCTGTGATTGATGCCAAATTCGTCTTTGCGGCCTCTCGATACCTGATACATTTTGTATTTCTTGCAATTTATCAATTTATCGAAAGCCAAAAATATGAATTGTGATAGATATACCACAATTGATAATTTTGGCTTTTTGCTCAATTTAGTGTATCGAATTGATTTTCAATATTATGAATATAAATCAACTGTGGCTAACCTGAGGAGTGGCTCATAGCTACTTTCCAATATCAGAGAAGCATTACCGAGTGTCGCGCCGCGCTTCATTGTCATGGGGATTCTCATTGTACCGCTGTAATTTCCCAGACTGGGATAGACGTTTTTCGCTCTGCTGACCGACTCGCAGGCCGCTATCGACAGTTCGGTCCAGCGTATGAGATTCGCCATGTGCTCAGTGACGTCCATTACAGTTAACCGGGCATCGCTGGTGATCAGGTCATTTGGCTTTTTGAAGCTCGTATTTCTCACGCGTTCGTCAAACATCACTTGGCCCTAAACGTACTTCGCATTGTTCTTTAAGGTCGCAAATGCGTCCACCTCGAGCTTGCCAGTGCTGTAGGTCACTGTGACTGCGGCACGTGGGGCGGCTCGAAGCTTGGAAAATCTTGACACTTTCAACTCTTGAACTTATCCATATCGCAGTATTCCTCCAATAGTCGCGAATAATTCTTCAATTAATGAAAATACTAGGATCTTTGTATCGCACAAGGAAGGGAAGTGATCTTTATTCTTCATCTTCACTGTCCAGTATCTGATTTTTTCTTACCTGTATCCGAGGCTAGGCGATTCCATGTGGTTGGCCTTTATTTTCTCCGTTATCACGTAAATCGATTGTTGCTGTGTCCATGTCAGAGAATTTTCTGAGGTCCGAATCTGCGATTTGAAGTACCTTCGTCAAATTTATTTTAGCTCTAAAAAGAGCCGTTTTTCTTTGAGGTCACAACCGTCGTCAAATTAATATGGCCCTAAAAAGGGCCATTTCTTTTTTTTTTACTTTGCACTTCTAACTTTTACTCAACTTTGCACAGCCTAACCCTATTTAGCGGTTAAGCTGTCAGATCACGGTAAACATTGAAACGAAAAAGTTACTAGCAGGCGATGCTACTCGGAGGCCCGGCGTTCGCCCGGATGTGGCACTCTGGTGGCTGCGCAGAGCGTCTCAAATGCATATACTGTGGATGTTGACAGGCATATGTTAATGAACTCTAATAAGGGCGTATGTTTCATGTTTATGACATGGCCGAAAGACTTTATTCGATTTGGAAAACCCCCCGAGGGTGGAAAATTTCTTGTCGTGAATTCGGTCGGAAATCCGGTGAATATTATGAGATCAAGGGGATTGAGTACACGGGTCGAAAAATGACCCAAACAAAATCGATAGGAAAAAATCACATTACATTGGTAAAATGGCATTAGATTTTCGATTTGTCGCCGTGTTTTCGCGTAATGTCGATTGAAAGTTAAAAGTCGTCTGCTAAAAGCCCATCTTACTGTATAAAGAGTCGCGGCGTGTCGTCAGTCGGTCAGTGGCGTCGAGATCGGTGGCGACGTTAGTGGCGTAGATTTTTTTTTTATTACTTGGCGTCTAGACGCTGCCGCGTCTCTTGATCAGAGACGAATTCGGAGCTGTAATATCGGGAATGTCCGATGGAGGCCCCGAGAACCATTATGAGCACAGATTTTATCTTTGTTAAATAAACAATGCGCCTGCCCTCGTTCTCGCAGCATCGTCAGACTTCTCGACCCAAACTGACCGGAAGTAAGATAAAATCAGAGACGAAGTCGGAGCTGTAATATCGGGAATGTCCGATCGAGGCCCCGAGAACGATTCTGAGCACCGATTTTATCTTTGTTAAATAAACAATGCTCCTACTCCATGAAGGGTGATCGGTAGTGGTCAACGATTGGCCGATGCTCGACGCCGAGCTTGCCAACATTGGCACTCGAGCTTGGCCCGATCATCGACCGAGCCTCGGATGATAAGAGCGGCCCGATATTCACGATCAATATTGGCTCTGGAATGGCTTATGAGAATCAGCCGAGCATCGCGTAGGAGTTCATTCGAGAATCGGCCAACAATAAGTCCCCGGCAAGATTGGCATCATTGGCACTCGAACTTGGTCCGATTATCAACCGAGTCTTGGCGGATAATTGTGACCCGATATAGATCACCAAAATTAGTCCTGCACTGCCAAAAAAAATGATTATTTTTGTATTGTAATTCGTCATTACCTGGTCTTTTGAAACGATTAGTTCGAAGAAAGTATTTCACCTATATGGGACTCGAACCTTGAACCTACCTACTCATAGCTACGCACGCTGTCCCTATGCTACCGAGTGCTTGTAACATCTGAATCGCAGATATGGCATAAGAGACCAAATGGATTTCATCATTTGTATCACATAAACTATATCAATTAGTTTATATCATTGTGATAATTAGAGAGTTTTATCGAATGACATGTTATAGCATTTTCCAACATAACCTATATATACACACACACACACTCACACGTATCTATTGTGACGTGATTTTTTGAGCCACGTCACAAAAATGCTACCGATGATCAAAATATGCTCTCGATGCCCGGGTTGCGACCCATCCGTTAGTGTTAAGGGTCTTTTCTGTAGTATGTTTGTCTTGTTACGTTTGAGGTTTTGGGTTGTGTTTTCGTTTTGGTTAGGTTGGCGTGCGGAACTGGGTCGAGCGGCGTGTGGCTCGACGTACTGAGCACTCCCGACCGAAGGACGCACCCAGTGAGGCCTCTCGGGGAATCGGTGCACGCCCGGCTGAAACGCCGGCGCCCCACCGTAGTGGTGCATCGTGCTGGAGAGCGGGCCGTTTGGGTTACGGGCGGAGGCTGGAGGCCTCCGCGCCGCGCTTCTGGGGAGAAGCTTTGCCAGCTTTCGCATGCCGACCCGGGGATGCGATCTCCGAGAGCCTCCATGTTACCGACGAGAAAAGTTCCCGATTTGTTACCGTTCCGTTTTTGGGGTAACTCGGGCAGAAAATATAGATTCCGAAAGGAATATTCTATCAGAATATTCCAGCTCCCAAAATAATATTTCAGCTCCCGATATTATACGAGATAAAGTTCTTGCTTGAACCGGCGATTTCGCATGGTTCGATGCCGCGAGCGTGTTGACATTTTTTCTGTCAACGCGCTCTGTCTCGCTCTCGCATAATCCCTCGCACGCCGGCCTTGGCCGCGCGAGGTACAGAGTTGCTAACGAATCTTCGCGTGAGACGGTTGTCTCGAAAATCGCGATCGCTCCCGATTTTCTCAGACGCCGGGATGGAGAGACGTTTCGGGTCTCTCTCGCGCCCGTGACGTCGCGCTCTCGTTCTCGCGTTAGAGGCACGTCGTCGTGCTCTCTCGTTCCCGTTCATGTAACGTCTCCGCGTGCAGTTCACGTTCGCGTTGCGTTTCGTTTACGTGAAAAGTTCTCGGGTGGATAATCCACCGGCTCCCCCATTATAAAATAAAACCATTGTTTTATTTTATTAGTGACGTTTCCGGTGTCGCGAAAGTCACAGATCCCGTGATCGTTCACACTACTCCCCAGTGAATCCCGACCCCTCTACCACAACCCACAGCCTGAGCGGCCGTGCAGTACCGCAACCGTCCTCCCTCGCGCAAGTGCATCCAGGCTAGTGCGGTTATACGATTCCGGCGATTAAAAATCGAGGAGAGCTCCAGTCTCCGAACCCGGTTAGGATTCCGGGGGAAACAAAAAATCAAGTTCTCCAGCTCCGTGTGGTGGGTCGGGTTGGATCACCCCGACCCCAGTGTAGTCCGGTTGAGAAATCCGGCGATACAAAATTCTCTGGCGCCCCGGGTACTGCGGATGCACGTGCACGGGAGGGACGGCCGAAGGTGACGGTTTCTCGCACCAGATCTCGGTTTGAGTTCTCGTTTCGTGTAGAGAAAATAATCCCCGTCACAATATATATATATATATATAACAAAGATAAAAGCGGTGCTCGGATTGGTTCTCGGGGCCTCGATTGGACATTCCCGATATTACAGCTCCGAATTCGCCTCTGATTTTATCTTACTTCCGGTCAGTTCGGGTCGAGAAGTCTGACGATGCTGCGGGTATGACGATGGAAGCATTGTTTGTCTAGCAAATGTAAAATCAATCGGACATTCCCGATATTACAGCTCCGATTTTATGTTACTTCCGGTCAAATTGGGTCGAGAAGTCTGATGATGCTGCGGGTACGACGGTGTTAGCTTTGTTTATTTAACACAGATAACATCCGTGCTCGGAACGGTTTTCGGGGCCTCTATCGGACATTCTCGATATTACTGGCCCGAATTCGTCTCCGATTTTATCTTACTTCCGGTCACATTGTGTCGAGAAGTCTGACGATACTACGAGAACTACGGTAGGAGCATTGTTTAATTACCAAAGATAAAATCGGTGCTCGGTATAGTTCTCGGGGCCTCGATCGGACATTCCCAATATTACTGCCCCGAATTCGTCTCCGGTTTTACTTCCTTTCGGTAAAATTGGATCGAGAACTCTGCGATGCTGCGAGAACGACGGTCCCATGTAGGTTTCGCCAATCGAACCGTAACGGCCAATACTTGGACCAATGTTGGCGGGGCGATAATCGATTACCCAATTGTACGCCAATGCCCGGCTGAGTATTGACTAACCATCATTGGTTTGCCGATACGAGGCCAATGTTTGGCCAAATATCGACTCGCTAATCTTTGGCTTGTCGATACGAGGCCGATGTTTGGCGAAATATAGGCTCTCTAACCATTGGCTTATCGATACGAGGTCGTCGTTTGGCGAAGTATGGACTCAGCAATCACGTTTTTGCCGATACGAGCCCAATATTCGGCAAAATATACACTCGCTAATGATTGGCTTGTCGATACGAGGGCGATGTTTGGCCAAATATAGGCTCTCTCATCATTGGTTTATCGATACTAGGTCGATATTGGGCGAAGTATAGACTCGCCAATCATGTTTTTGCCGATACGAGCCCAATGGTCAAAGTATAGACTCGCTAATGATTGGCTTGTCGATAGGAGGCCGATGTTTGGTGAAGTATAGACTCGTCACCGTTGGTTCGCTGATACCAGGCCATGTTCGCTGATGTTCGGCCGAGTTACGCATGATCGAACCGCAATTCGTATATTGACGATTCATTGTTTCGCGTCGGTCATTGAGAGACGAGATAAATACTTTTTACGAGTCCATTGGACATACTCTTAACAAATATACTACCAAATCAATGCACTCATTGATCACTCACGCGATACTCTGCCGATTTTTATGAACCATCCTACACTGACAGAAAAATTCTATTAAAATTAACGAACCGCGTCTATTTATTTATTTTTTATTTAAAATAATTAGATTTTTCGTGAAATCAAATTTTTTCTAATGCATTCCATTATTGGAATTATTCATTTTAAATGTATTTATTTATTCAAATTAAACTTGAACTAATAAACTAATGGTCTGTCTTTATTGCAACACACATATCAAAGGGTTGTGCGGGTAGAGTGTGTGGATAGAGACGAATTATATATCTATATATTGTGACGTTGCGTCACAAGGGAGTTCGAGAAAAAGCCCGCGTGACCATGCTCGGGCTCAGTCTCCGCCACGCACCTTATTCGGAAAATTTACATGTTAATATTAAGGTATTTTAAAGTTATTTTCTTTGTATAGAAGCCGCGCCACTATCCCCCCCGTCCTTCCCGCACCCCCTTCTCACGATCGCGACGCGACCACGCGGACTGTCGACTGGGGCCACGTCGGCTCGGCCGTCGACTCCGAGACCTAGCAACGCCATCTCCCGACGACGCGGACAGTGGACTGACCGTCCGAGAGCATCCCGCTGCCATCTCCCGAGTCCCCGGCCTACCGCGCGTCAGGAGAGACTGCAGCTCTCGCACGGTATGGCTGGCGAGCGCCGTACCGACTGGGGCGTTCCGCGACTCGGGAGGAAAAGGATTCATCAGGGCGATCGACCGAAAGGGCGAGCCACGAAGATCGAGACGAAAATCGATAGGAGGTCCGCCGTCTATAACGGGATTGGGCGAGAGGAGGAAGCCGGCCGGCGTGGACCGTCACTTAGTCCCGGAGCGTGGTCGAGCGAGTGTATAGCCAAAACGTCAAGCGCAAAACTGAGCGAAAGGAGAAAGAGAGAGAGAGAGAGAGAGAGAGAGAGAGAGAGAGAGAGAGAGAGAGAGAGAGAGAGAGAGAGAGAGAGAGAGAGAGAGAGATTGAAAAGACGTCGAGAAAAGTCGAGTTCTCTTGGAAGGATCTTCCCAGCGAAAACGTAAGTCCTTCCTTTTTCTCTTTCGCAAGAGCCGCCAGCGTGCGCCGCTAAAATCAGTTCGGGAAATTTGGTCGCACGGGCGACCGTCAAAATTCGTTCCCTTCACCCCTCCCCCATCATTCCCGATCGTCGTCCCAACTCCGTGCGCGTCGCAATAAATGAAGTGTAAACTAGATTAAGGTAATTAAAATCAGTGCGTGCGATTCGAGTCATTAGCCGAGAAATTGCCTTATAATTAGCGCGAGACACGTGTAACAAGGTGTTCGTGGCGGATCCCCGTCGTCCCTCGTGAAAATTCCCCTCGCGCGCGCGTAGCCGCGGCCGCCTCGTGTAACACGACCGCCGGCCGACTCGAGCAATCCGCCGTGAGAGTAAATCGCGGCGCGATAAAATCGCGCAATTAGTATCTCGAAATTTTTGGTTTTTGCGTATTATTAAGTCGAGTCATATAAAATAACGTTTCAAATAGTCGTGGTCCCAATTAAGTGGCTATCGTGTTCGAGAACCCCGTCCGTCCCCAGATACCCTGAGACGTCCCCATTTTAATTTGTATAGAGTCTTTCGCTTGCCGGCCGAAGGCCTTGTTTGTTTGGTTTTTTTTTGTTTAGTTCGAGATTGAGTACGCGTTAAGCGCGTTGCCCGAGAAAGGCTGGCGCCCAACATAAATTAACGAAATTTATGAAAAGAAAAGATTAAACGGGTCGAGAAATAGCGTTTGGGACTTCGCGTGTCCGGTAACCCGTCAAATAATTCGAGTCAACATTATTATCCTTGCGGAATTAGGTTAAATTATATCGAGTCTTTTTTCATTATTGGTTTTTGTAATTCATCATTTAACTTCAACTTCTTTTTTTTCTGGATCGACCTTTCATTTCTTTATTGATGTAAAATAAATACTATTTGAATTTTTCCAGTTGTCGACCCCTCAAGTGTCTCCTTCCCCCTCGCTCCGCCTACGTTAACACGCGATACCCGTCAATATATATATATATATATATATATATATATATATATATATATATATATATATATATATATATATATATATATATATATATATTGACGGGTACAATTTATGTTGACCCAACATAAATTAACGAAATTTATGAAAAGAAAAGATTAAACGGGTCGAGAAATAGCGTTTGGGACTTCGCGTGTCCGGTAACCCGTCAAATAATTCGAGTCAACATTATTATCCTTGCGGAATTAGGTTAAATTATATCGAGTCTTTTTTCATTATTGGTTTTTGTAATTCATCATTTAACTTCAACTTCTTTTTTTTCTGTATCGACCTTTCATTTCTTTATTGATGTAAAATAAATACTATTTGAATTTTTCCAGTTGTCGACCCCTCAAGTGTCTCCTTCCCCCTCCCACCGCCTACGTTAACACGCGATACCCGTCAATATATATATATATATATATATATATATATATATATATATATATATATATATATATATATATATATATACCCGTCAATATATATATATATATATATATATATATATATATATATTGACGGGTATCGCGTGTTAACGTAGGCGGAGCGAGGGGGAAGGAGACACTTGAGGGGTCGACAACTGGAAAAATTCAAATAGTATTTATTTTACATCAATAAAGAAATGAAAGGTCGATCCAGAAAAAAAAGAAGTTGAAGTTAAATGATGAATTACAAAAACCAATAATGAAAAAAGACTCGATATAATTTAACCTAATTCCGCAAGGATAATAATGTTGACTCGAATTATTTGACGGGTTACCGGACACGCGAAGTCCCAAACGCTATTTCTCGACCCGTTTAATCTTTTCTTTTCATAAATTTCGTTAATTTATGTTGGGCGCCAGCCTTTCTCGGGCAACGCGCTTAACGCGTACTCAATCTCGAACTAAACAAAAAAAAACCAAACAAACAAGGCCTTCGGCCGGCAAGCGAAAGACTCTATACAAATTAAAATGGGGACGTCTCAGGGTATCTGGGGACGGACGGGGTTCTCGAACACGATAGCCACTTAATTGGGACCACGACTATTTGAAACGTTATTTTATATGACTCGACTTAATAATACGCAAAAACCAAAAATTTCGAGATACTAATTGCGCGATTTTATCGCGCCGCGATTTACTCTCACGGCGGATTGCTCGAGTCGGCCGGCGGTCGTGTTACACGAGGCGGCCGCGGCTACGCGCGCGCGAGGGGAATTTTCACGAGGGACGACGGGGATCCGCCACGAACACCTTGTTACACGTGTCTCGCGCTAATTATAAGGCAATTTCTCGGCTAATGACTCGAATCGCACGCACTGATTTTAATTACCTTAATCTAGTTTACACTTCATTTATTGCGACGCGCACGGAGTTGGGACGACGATCGGGAATGATGGGGGAGGGGTGAAGGGAACGAATTTTGACGGTCGCCCGTGCGACCAAATTTCCCGAACTGATTTTAGCGGCGCACGCTGGCGGCTCTTGCGAAAGAGAAAAAGGAAGGACTTACGTTTTCGCTGGGAAGATCCTTCCAAGAGAACTCGACTTTTCTCGACGTCTTTTCAATCTCTCTCTCTCTCTCTCTCTCTCTCTCTCTCTCTCTCTCTCTCTCTCTCTCTCTTTCTCCTTTCGCTCAGTTTTGCGCTTGACGTTTTGGCTATACACTCGCTCGACCACGCTCCGGGACTAAGTGACGGTCCACGCCGGCCGGCTTCCTCCTCTCGCCCAATCCCGTTATAGACGGCGGACCTCCTATCGATTTTCGTCTCGATCTTCGTGGCTCGCCCTTTCGGTCGATCGCCCTGATGAATCCTTTTCCTCCCGAGTCGCGGAGCGCCCCAGTCGGTACGGCGCTCGCCAGCCATACCGTGCGAGAGCTGCAGTCTCTCCTGACGCGCGGTAGGCCGGGGACTCGGGAGATGGCAGCGGGATGCTCTCGGACGGTCAGTCCACTGTCCGCGTCGTCGGGAGATGGCGTTGCTAGGTCTCGGAGTCGACGGCCGAGCCGACGTGGCCCCAGTCGACAGTCCGCGTGGTCGCGTCGCGATCGTGAGAAGGGGGTGCGGGAAGGACGGGGGGGATAGTGGCGCGGCTTCTATACAAAGAAAATAACTTTAAAATACCTTAATATTAACATGTAAATTTTCCGAATAAGGTGCGTGGCGGAGACTGAGCCCGAGCATGGTCACGCGGGCTTTTTCTCGAACTCCCTTGTGACGCAACGTCACAATATATAGATATATAATTCGTCTCTATCCACACACTCTACCCGCACAACCCTTTGATATGTGTGTTGCAATAAAGACAGACCATTAGTTTATTAGTTCAAGTTTAATTTGAATAAATAAATACATTTAAAATGAATAATTCCAATAATGGAATGCATTAGAAAAAATTTGATTTCACGAAAAATCTAATTATTTTAAATAAAAAATAAATAAATAGACGCGGTTCGTTAATTTTAATAGAATTTTTCTGTCAGTGTAGGATGGTTCATAAAAATCGGCAGAGTATCGCGTGAGTGATCAATGAGTGCATTGATTTGGTAGTATATTTGTTAAGAGTATGTCCAATGGACTCGTAAAAAGTATTTATCTCGTCTCTCAATGACCGACGCGAAACAATGAATCGTCAATATACGAATTGCGGTTCGATCATGCGTAACTCGGCCGAACATCAGCGAACATGGCCTGGTATCAGCGAACCAACGGTGACGAGTCTATACTTCACCAAACATCGGCCTCCTATCGACAAGCCAATCATTAGCGAGTCTATACTTTGACCATTGGGCTCGTATCGGCAAAAACATGATTGGCGAGTCTATACTTCGCCCAATATCGACCTAGTATCGATAAACCAATGATGAGAGAGCCTATATTTGGCCAAACATCGCCCTCGTATCGACAAGCCAATCATTAGCGAGTGTATATTTTGCCGAATATTGGGCTCGTATCGGCAAAAACGTGATTGCTGAGTCCATACTTCGCCAAACGACGACCTCGTATCGATAAGCCAATGGTTAGAGAGCCTATATTTCGCCAAACATCGGCCTCGTATCGACAAGCCAAAGATTAGCGAGTCGATATTTGGCCAAACATTGGCCTCGTATCGGCAAACCAATGATGGTTAGTCAATACTCAGCCGGGCATTGGCGTACAATTGGGTAATCGATTATCGCCCCGCCAACATTGGTCCAAGTATTGGCCGTTACGGTTCGATTGGCGAAACCTACATGGGACCGTCGTTCTCGCAGCATCGCAGAGTTCTCGATCCAATTTTACCGAAAGGAAGTAAAACCGGAGACGAATTCGGGGCAGTAATATTGGGAATGTCCGATCGAGGCCCCGAGAACTATACCGAGCACCGATTTTATCTTTGGTAATTAAACAATGCTCCTACCGTAGTTCTCGTAGTATCGTCAGACTTCTCGACACAATGTGACCGGAAGTAAGATAAAATCGGAGACGAATTCGGGCCAGTAATATCGAGAATGTCCGATAGAGGCCCCGAAAACTGTTCCGAGCACGGATGTTATCTGTGTTAAATAAACAAAGCTAACACCGTCGTACCCGCAGCATCATCAGACTTCTCGACCCAATTTGACCGGAAGTAACATAAAATCGGAGCTGTAATATCGGGAATGTCCGATTGATTTTACATTTGCTAGACAAACAATGCTTCCATCGTCATACCCGCAGCATCGTCAGACTTCTCGACCCGAACTGACCGGAAGTAAGATAAAATCAGAGGCGAATTCGGAGCTGTAATATCGGGAATGTCCAATCGAGGCCCCGAGAACCAATCCGAGCACCGCTTTTATCTTTGTTAAATAAACAATGCTCCTACCGTCGTTCTCGCAGCATCGTCAGAGGTCTCGACCGAATCTGACCGGAAGTAAGATGAAAAGGGGACGAATTCAGGGTGGTAATATCGGGAATGTCCGATCGAGGCCCCAAGAACAATCCGAACCAATCCGAGCACCAACTTTATCTATGTTAAATAGCCAATGCTTCTACCGTCGTTCTTGCAGCATTGCCAGGCTTCTCGACCCAGTCTGGCCGGAAGTAAGATAAAATGGCAAATGAATTCGGCGCAGTAATATCAGTCCGATTGCGGCTCCGAGAACCATTGCGAGAACCGATTTTATCTTTGCTACATAAACAATGCTCTAACCGTCGTTCTCGCAGCATCATAAGACTTCTCGACCCAATCTGACCGGAAGTTAGATAAAATCAGAGACAAACTCGGGGTAGAAATATCGGGGATGTCCGATCGAGGCCCCGAGAACCATTCCGAGCACCGATTTTATCGTTGGAAAATAAACAATGCTCCTACCGTCGTTCTCGCAGCATCGTCAGACTTTTCGACCGAATCTGACCGGGAGTAAGATAATATCAGAGACGAATCCGGGGCGGTAATTTCAGGAATGTCCGATCGAGGCCCCAAAAACCATTCCGAGCACCGAATTTATCTTTGTTAAATGAACAATGCTCCAACGGTCGTTCTCGCAGCATCGTCAGACTTGTCGACCAAATCTGACCGGAAGTGCGATTAAATCGGAGACGGATTCGGGGCGGTAATATCGGGAATGTCCGATCAAGGCCCCGAGAACTATTCCGAGCACCGATTTTGTAGTGTATGCGAGAGCGAGCGCGTAGAGTAGAATAGGATTGTGTGTGCGTCTGTGTGTGTGTAGGTATGCGTGTGGCAGATAAGTATGTAAGGCAATGAGAGGAGTCAGTTGGAATAAAGCCTCTAAGCTGGACGCCTACCCACGTATGGTATCTCTCCCACTATCCCCGACACCACAATTGGCGACGAGGTAACGAACATTATCGCGCGCGGCAGTAAAAAAGGGGATAAAGTATATGGCAGACGGGGGTGAAAAAAGAACGGGTACGGCCTGGATCCAAACCCTAAATAAAAAAGAAGTAATTGAAGAGCTGAAACTACGAGGCATAGAGGCGGGAGAGGAAAGCAAATTGGACGAATTGCGTCCAATACTAAGGGAAGCCGTACGGAACGAAGAAAGGAACGAGAAGGAAAACACGGCAGAGAACCCGACCACCAACAGAGCGAGGAATAACGAGCAACAGAACGCGAAAATGGAGTACACGAGTCAACTAGACTTCAAAATCGGAGTGGACGATTGGGAAGAATTCGTCGAACGGATCGAATTGTACTTCGACGCGAACAGCATAACGGAAGATAAAAAACGTGCAATACTGCTGACAAAGATAGATGCAGAAACGTACAAAATGGTGCGTAAAGTGTGCGCACCGGCAAAGCCAAAAGACGTGGCGCTCACGGACATTATTCAAAAAGTGAACGACTACATCAAACCAAAGGTGAATAAAACGGTGTTGAGGGTGCAGTTCCGGGACAGGAAGCAAAACGAAGAAGAGTCGGTCGTGCAATACGTCGCCGCGTTACGCAATTTAGCAACCGAATGTGCATTCACGGATGAAGAAAAAGCTATACGCGACCAAATGTTAAGTGGAATCCGAAACAGATCGATTAAAATCGCGCTTTTCAAAGTGGAAAACCTGACACTAGACACTGCAGTGAAGACCGTTACGGCAATAGAAGAAGCAACAAAAGCGGCCGAGGAACTCGAAACGGAGGAGCACATCGGAAAGAAGGCAGTCGAAGCCGACACAGAAGTGTATCGAGTGCGAACAGGATATAAAAACAAAAGAGTCGGCCAGAAGAACACGAGGCAACAACGCAGAGATTCAAACCGAGAGGCGAAAAGCACGTGTACTTGCTGCGGAAAGGAAGGGCATCAAAAGGAAGATTGCTGGCATCAGACGAAGAACTGCGATGGATGCAGCCGAAAAGGACATCTACGGGCGATATGCAGAGCGAGACCGCGGCAGACGGGCAAAGCGGTGAAGAAAATCCAGCCAATGGGCCAGGGAAAGAATGACGAAGACGAGGAATCCGAAAGCGACTGGTACGAAAACATTACTTTTGAAATAGGCCGCAAGCTAAAACCGTGTAATTCGTTAAAAATCGAACCGCAATTTTTAGGAGTTGAAGTCGAAGGCAAGCCGATTAAAATGGAAATCGATGGAGGCTCCGAAATCTCGCTAATCAACAAACGAGATTGTAATACATTGTTCCCAAATAAAAAAATTGAACCGACAAATATCAAACTGATTTATTTTGGCGGAGAAAGACGAAACGCGGTAGGAGTAATCAAAAGATTAAATTTTAAATACGGCTGCGAGACATCAGTAGGCGATATATATATATATATATATATATATATATATATATATATATATATATATATATATATATATAGTAGGTAAACATGGAAAGCCGCTCATCGGCAGAGAATGGCTATACAAGTTAAAGCTTTGGCCATTGAGCATAAACCAGAACAGAGAGACGTATGTACGCAAAGCGACACGACCGAACGACACAACAGAGAAAGAAACAGAAAACGAAAATATAGAACGGATTAGAGATAAATTCCTCGCAGACTACGACAACTTGTTCTCAGCAGGGCTGGGCACATATAATAAAGCTGAGTTTTCGATACAAATGCAAACAAACACAGTGCCAATATATTATAAACCGAGAACATTGCCGTTCGCAATGAAAGACAAAGTAAGCGAGGAAATAGACAGGCTGGTAAGCGGAGGGGCTTTGTCACCGGTAGAAGTAGGGGAATGGGGCACACCGATAGGGCCTATTTTGAAAAAAAGACGTGTCTCTAAGACTCTGCGGTGACTACAAACTAACGGTAAACAAAACGATTCGGATAGATAGACACCCACTACCGAGGATCGAGCATTTGTTAGCGAATTTAAATGACGCCGTGTACTTTACAAAGATCGATTTGAAAGAGGCATACGCGCAAGTGCCAGTAAGCGCAGAAGCGAAGCAATATTTGACGCTGAGCACCCACAAGGGATTATATCAGCCAAATAAACTGCCGTACGGAGTCGCATCGGCGCCAGGGTTTTTCCAAAGACAAATGGAACAAATACTTGCGGGTATGCCGAACGTAAACGTATTTCTAGATGACATAATAATAAAAGGAAAAACGATAAACGAGAATTTAAAAAACACGGCGGAAGTATTAAATAAGCTAAAAGAATGCGGTCTGAAACTAAAAAAATCGAAATGTGTGTTGTTAGCAACCAAAATCAAATATTTAGGACTAGGAATAGACAAAAACGGCATTCATACACTACCAGAAAGAGTAGAAGCGATCGACAAAATTCCGACTCCAAAAAACATGAAAGAATTGCAAGCATTCCTGGGAATGATAAATTATTACATCAAATTCATAAAACATCGAGCGGAAAAATTGCATCCTTTGTACGAAGTACTAAAAAAGAAAAAATTCGAATGGTCAAACCAATGTCAGGAGGCCTTTGAAAACGCAATAAAAAAACCTCAAATCAGCAGAAGTGCTTATGAATTATGATCCAGATAAACAATTGATATTAACATGTGACGCATTGGACTACGGAATTTCAGCAATTCTTTCACAGATGACGCCAAAAGGCGAGCGACCGATTGCGTACGCGTCGAAAACGTTAACAGTAAGCGAACAAAAATACGCGGCAATAGATAAGGAAGCGCGAGCGATAATATTTGGAGTAACCAAATATTATGACTATGTATATGGAAGAGACTTTATCCTAAAAACTGATAATCAGCCACTAGTGAGAATTTTTGGACCAAAAAAAGGAATCCTGATAATGGCGACAAGACGATTGCAACGGTACGCAAACTTCTTGAGCGCGTTTCAATACCTAATTATGTACGTGAAATCAGCAAGGAACAGCGCCAACGGACTTTCTCGACTACCCATACCAAGAAAAAACGAGCATACGAAACCGGAACAGACCTATTTGAATTACATCGCACAAGAAGCACAAATCTGCCTAGACGACAGGATGATAGCGCGCGAAAGCAGGGCCGATGAGGTGTTAGTGGAAGTCAGGAGATATATAGAACTCGGCTGGCCAAATAGGAAAACGTTGACGAGCAATTTGCTCGCGTATGAAACAAGAAGAGACGCATTAGCGATCGAACAGGATTGCGTCATGTGGGGATATAGAATCGTAATACCGAACAAGTTACGGGAAGCCGTACTTAACGAATTAAATGAGAACCACGCAGGGACGGTAAAGATGAAATCGATAGCAAGATCGTTCTGCTGGTGGCCACAAATCGAAAAACAAATAGAAGAACGCGCGAAAAATTGCCGGGACTGTGCCGAAGTGCGCGACAATCCACCGGCATCGAAACTACACACATGGAATTGGCCGGAAAAACCATGGGAAAGAGTGCACATGGATTTTCTGGGACACTACAAAGGAAACAATTTCTTATTGATAGTAGACGCAAGAACGAAATGGCCCGAAATATTCGTGATGAGACCCACGACAGCGAAGCAAACAATAAATGCGCTCCAACAAACATTCGCAAGATACGGATTCCCGCGGCAAATCGTCAGCGACAACGGACCACAGTTCACGAGCGACGAATTCACGAGATTTTTGAGGAAGGCAGGGATTAAACATATACGCTCGGCGGTCAAACATCCAGCCTCAAACGGAGCAGCGGAAAATCTAGTGAAAACTTTTAAAAGGAAACTGAAAATCATGCTAAAAAATGGAAAAACACCACAGGAAGCGGTCGATGCATTTCTGTTGGAGTATAGATCGACACAACACTGCACGACAGCGGAAACGCCGGCTAAATTAATGATCGGTAGGCAAATAAGAACGAAATTCGATTTAATGCGGCCTGATATAGCAAAACGGCAAGAGAAAGCGACGCAGAGACAGATTCGAAACGCAAGAGGAGGGAGAACGACAAGCTTCGCGAGGGGGGAGCAGGTATGGACGAAAAACTTCAGCCGCAACGCGCCGCTGTGGTCAGAAGCAACAATCGAGCAGAGATTAGGACCGGTGACGTACACGGCCAAACTAGGCTTAGGCGGGGTGGTCAAACGTCATATCGACCAGCTGGTGCGGAGAGGTCCCCTCGCGACATCGCCGAAACCCGCAACGGAAAAAACGCCAAAACAACCATTGCGCCGATCGCCGCGATGGAACGGAAAGCATTGTAACACGAAGGGAACGCAAATTAAATAACGTGTACAAACTTTAACGAAGAGGAGTGTAGTGTATGCGAGAGCGAGCGCGTAGCGTAGAATAGGATTGTGTGTGCGTCTGTGTGTGTGTAGGTATGCTTGTGCGTGTGGCAGATAAGTATGTAAGGCAATGAGAGGAGTCAGTTGGAATAAAGCCTCTAAGCTGGACGCCTACCCACGTATGGTATCTCTCCCACTATCCCCGACACCACAGATTTCATCTTTATTGAATAAAGAGTGCTCCTTCCGTCGTTCTCGCAGCATCGTCAGACTGCTCAACCAGATCTGATTGGAAGCACGATAAAATCGGAGATGAATGCGGGGCGGTAATATCGGGAATGTCCGATCGAGGCCCCATGAACCATTCCGAGCACCGACTTTATCTTTGTTAAGTGAACAATGCTCCTAACGTCGTTCTCGCAGCATCATCAGACTTCTCGACCCAATCTGACCGGAAGTAAGATAGAGACGGAGACGAATTCGGGGCGGTAATATCGGGAATGTCCGATCGAGGCCCCGAGAACCATTCCGAGCACCGAATTTATCTCTGTTAAATAAACAATGCTCCGACCGTCGTTCTCGCAGTATGGTCAGACTTGTCGACCAAATCTGAACGGAAGTGAGATTAAAGCGGAGACGAATTCGGGGCGGTAGTATCGGGAATGTCCGATCGAGGCCCCAAGAACCATTCCGAGCACCGATTTTTTGTTTGTTACATAAACACTGCTCCGACCGTCGTTCTCGCAGTGTCTGTAGACTTCTCGACCTAATCTGACCGGAAGTAAGATATAATCGGAGACGTATTCGCGGTGGTAATATCGGGAATATCCGACCGAGCCCGCGAGACCCATTCCGAGGACCGATTTTATCTTTGTTCGATAAACAATGCTCCTACCGTCGTTCTCGCAGCATCGTCAGACTTCTCGACCCAAGCTGACCGGAATTTAGATAAACTCGGAGACGAATTCGCGGCGGTAATATCGGGAATGTCCGATCGAGGCCCCGAGAACTATTCGGAGCACCGATTTTATCTTTGTTAAATAAATAATGCTCCCGCCGTCTTTCTCGCAGCATCGTCAGACTTCTCGACCCAATCTGACCGGAAGTAACATAAAATAGGAGATGAATTCGGGGCGATAGTATCCGGAACATCTGATCGAGGCTCCGAGACCCATGCCGAGCCCCGATTTTTTCTTCGTTATATAAACAATACTCTTATTGTCGTTCGCGCAGCATCTCCAGACTTCTCGATCGAATCTGACCGATTGAGTAGAAAATTTCAACCCGCATTTTGCGAACCTGGCTCGATGTCGTCCTGCACAACATCATTTTCTTCGCAGGCGGCTCAATATTCATTTAAACAAATCAAACATAAGAACGTAAAAATACCTATTTCTCTTTCAGAAGTACGGAGAAGTACGGATCGACCATGCATTTTTTCAGATGTTTTTCATTGATGATTGTTGGTTTGGTAGTGCAAAAACGAAAACGGGCCAGAGTAGTATAACAGGACCGATTCTAACTCTAAGGGTGGAGCGGAGCGGGGGTCCAGCGCGGGGAAGCCAAGCGCGGCGGTCCGGCGGAGGGGTGAAGGGGTCGCCAGGCGCGTGTCACAGAGGGGCCATGTGGTCCGCGGAGCGACTGGCGGGAGGGGGAAGCCGCCATCGACGAGAGTGTGTGTGTGTGTGTGTGTGTGTGTGTGTGTGTGTGTGTGTGTGTGTGTGTGTGTGTGTGTGTGTGTGTGTGCGTGCGTGCGTGCGTGCGTGCGTGCGTGCGTGCGTGTGTGTGTGTGTGTGTGTGTGTGTCTGTGTGTGTTTGGGCGGACCGGAGGGGCGAGGGGGTAAAAAGAATGCTTTAAATCAAATGACAATAAAACAATAGTTTATTAATAATTTAATCAAACGATGACCTTACATAGTAAATGCTATACATGAAATCTTTGGTGCGTGTGTGTGTTGCCTGTTTTTTACATTTTTTCTAATTATTTTATTTTCAATATCCTCAGCGGAAAAGTTATTCTGGAACATAACAAATCATGCATCTTATTAATCTATCAAACATAATCATATTTTAAATCATACTAAATATAGTACTACCCATCGACCCAGCATAAGTTCAGGCAGGTGGGGCATGTGTCGCACTTAGAAATTTGGTGTGTCGGCCCGCCGCAGTTGGTGAAAAATGTTTCCCGGTTATTGATGAATCGTTCGCTGAAGTGGCCACATCTGTGGATAAGTCTATGAACCGTGTCCCGAATATCGAAGTAGCACGACACTCAAAATGTTGCCCGATCATTTTCGGTGAAATATTCATAGTGTATTCAACACATGACTTGCCGGTTCCACCGATTTATTTGGTGCTGGTCCACTATGACTTCACGCAAATAATGGAAGCCCTCATCTGCGGCATTGCCTAATCTACAATCCACTGATTCAGTATTACTTTTCAGTTCGTTTATTTCCGCCAATTTCATGTCGTCATGTGCAAGCACTTCAATTTCACCATACTTATCATTGTCATCAACGGCGATATCAATAACTTCTTCTTCGTCTACCCAAGATGCACTTCATCGTCATCAGCGATATTCACTACCACCTCCATGTCATCTGTTACATCCTAGCGAATGTGCCTTCTCTCGGTTATCCCCAATATCCTCATTTGCCGCCATAAGCGTATTAAATGTACAAATCTAAGAATAAGATGCGTAACAACATTAAACGGAACTTGCGTACGTTCCGCGAGCATATTTTTTGTTTATTTTATTCAGTCGGTCCGCCTCGTGTTATAACCTCGCATTTCTTCAAGGCGTAAATATCAAACTCCCAGAAAGAAATACGAGGCACCACTCGATCGAGACGAGAAGACTTTGCCTCTAGCCTAAATAAGTCCCGGCCGATAATCATTTAGCATGGTGCCGACAGGAAACGAGAACTCACCGACGCTCGATCTCTTCGTGCACCCGATATAATGTTTAACATAACACAGATCATGCGCATGCTTAGGTCTCAGATACCGAACTCTATATCCCATGCGTTTTTTCGCCGAAACACGGGACAAAGGTCTCCTACCTTCCATGCGTGCAAATTCTATATAGGGAATGATCAAGATCGATTCTGCGAATCATGAATATCGCGACCAATCACGCTAAACCATAAAGTTCCTTCTCCCCCTATCGAACCCCTCCTAATTTTCATATCAAGAAAGACTTCCTGAAGTCAGTCTTTCAACAACTACCATCGACTCAAGTTCTTCTATCAAGTCTAAATCTTAGTCTGCCAACAATTTCCATCGCGTTCAGATCAGTCTCCCGACAGTCTTCATCAAATACAGATCTCAGTCTCGCAAAATCTTCCATCAAATTAACTTCACTTCTTACTCTTGTTCTGACAGAATTCGAAGTGTAGAACCGGTATCATAGAGTTTTGAATATTATACATCTTCGGGTTTTGACCGAAGTGTCGTATAAACGTTTAGTCGACTCTCACGGCCTCGAGTCCATAAAACAGTTCAAGTGCTATTTACTACGCGCATATACATAAACACTCTCAGCGCCCCAAAAATCTGGTGATGGTGACCGCTTTCCGAACGCTAAGCGTGGCGTCCGTCAACGAGGCCCTTATCTGCGAGCGACAACCGATACTCTTGCGAGCGAGCGTACCTTGACACTGCTACACTCACAAACACAGCGACCAATGTAAGCGACAAATTTCATTTTATGTTAATCTGATTGTTCCCCCGGCTTCATAGTTATTTTCATTGTCATTTTTCTGTATAAGCAACTTTATTCATCCGATCACTTATTTGTAATAAACCTTTACTTAAGTTTGTACAAATTTGTCGGATTATTTCTCGATACCAAATCACTGCATGACTTCCTAATTTTTAACTCATTCCAAGCACTACCCCTTTTTACCCTCATCCCGTGCTATTGCGCTTGTCGTAGGCAAAAAAAGGAGGGAATCAAAAAATATATGCCCACGTCCCTTCCCGACGTAACATATTAATTTTTGGGGGCTCGTCCGGGATATTAAAAAGGGAATGTGCCGATTGATTCAATGTCCGGGGACGAATCAACAGCTAGTTCATTGAATTTAAATATAACTGACGACTTAGGTGAGTCATCGGGTTATTCTTTGAGGAGTTCTGACGCTCAATTGCTAACCGGTCTCGAACCTAAGAAACGACCAGTAAAAAAATTAGAATTACCCCGAAAAATCGATAACGAAAACACAACAGACATGGCGCTATGTACAAATCAATCACTCGCTTACGTATCTTTAAGGGAAGCTATCGGAATGGTCCCGGATTTTGACGGGAAAGGTAGCTCCTTCTCAGATTTTGTAGCCGGATGCGAAGACGCATTGGCGTCGCTTCCGCCCGGATCCGAAGCACGGTTTGTGAGAGTAATTCGAAACAAACTTAAGGGTCAGGCTAAGAAGGTCATCCGGTCGTCCACGTTCGAAACATTAGAATCGCTTCTGAAATTCTTCAAGAAACTATATGCTCCAAACAAAACTGAGGTGCAACTGTTGGGAGAACTCAGTCACATTTTTCAAGGAAGCGGTGAAACCGTGATAGATTTTTCCACTGCAATTAGGGATAAAGCTAGGGAAATACTCGACGCTCAACCAACATCCCAAAACGGCACGGAAAGTGCCGCTCACAGAAAAACCTTAGACGGCTATTTCCTCTCGTGTTTCAAACGCGGGCTAAGACTGGAGATAGAACAGCGTCTCCCTCGGTGCGACGATATCTCGACCGCTATAGATCATGCGATCGAAATCGGACGCGACCTCGAAGCCCATAAGGAACTTCTCTCGTCCTCTATTAGATCTGTTCCGAACAAATCGGTAAAAACCTGTAACATCTGTAAAAAGGACGATCATTCGAGCGAAGATTGCCGATTTGCGGCAATCACATGCCAAAAATGCAACTGTAAGGGTCACAAAGCTGATCAATGTGGAAATAATCAAATCGCTCAAAAATCGGTCACGTATCAAATTTGCGATAAACCCGGTCACATCGCGAAAAACTGCTACGTTAACCAAAAATCTTTCAATTCTTCTGGCAATCAATCACACCGCTCGCCCGGTCCTCAATGCCCACTCTGTCATAAGCAGGGTCATACCGCGGATCAATGTTTTAAATTTAGAAACAATCCCCCGAATTCTTATCCGCCATCTTGTCGTTATTGCAAAAATGTCGGGCACAATATCGAAAACTATCGTGCTCGCGATTATAATAACTCACGTAATCAGTCGGGAAACGGGCCGAGTGCCCCTCGGACAGACGCACCGAGCGGGCCGCCCACTCAAACGCGTCAAGCGAACGCCGTCTCTCTCGGGGAGTCGAACGAAACTATCCGACCTACGCAATAAAGTCGGAAAATTTCAACACATTGCCCTCGGTTTGTATCGGAGTATTACCGGAAAAAGGGGCAATTTCGATGCTGTTAGATAGCGGTGCCATCACCAATTTTATAAAAAAGGCATATACAAAAAATATGGTAGACATCAACGAAGAAGATGTCATTAAATTAACAGGCATATCCGAATTAAAGGTCTTTGGACTAGGGAGCGTGCTACTTCGCGTATTCGACTCCGAATCGCTATTTCACATTATACCCGACAATGTGCCGCTTCCCTACCCCGGTCTGCTGGGGTCTACATATTTTTATGAAACCAAGTCCAATATCAATTACCGCACGGAATGTCTCGACGAGGTGATAGAAATCCCCGCGCGTTCGGAAACTTCCTTCTTCGTGAAGGTAAAAGACAGCCTAATAAAAGAGGGATACCTCTCGCCTTTGAAAATCCGTCAAGGTGTATACGCCGGCCATTGCATGGTGACAAACATCGACGGAAAGGCTCATTTGAAGGTTTATAATACCACAAATGACGCTGTCAAACTGATCGTTCCAGTTGTGGAGCTGCAGGAATTCGACGCTATCGAAGACCTGTCAGAAAATACTCCCAGTTCAGACTGTACGACAGTTTCAAATTCTCGTTCAATCCCTCGTGACCCGCCTAATTCAAGCGTAAATTGCACGATAATTGCGCCGATCCAGAGCCCGAAAGCGGCCAATTCTAAAATTTCGATGATAAATGTCGAATCAATTAACAAGTCTTGTAGCGAGGAAAGAACGAGAATCAACATCATGCAAAATAAAAATTTCAGTCAAATTCCAGGCCAAAAATCAAAGGCAGACAAAAATAAAAACGCGAAAAACTCAAAAATGAAATCGATCGAAAGCCCAAAAATCGAGGTCAATCGTAACGAACAGTTAAACTATGAAATAAATCGAGATAAAAATAAAAAATCGAGTAAAAACGTGATCTGTATTCCTGCCTCTGAATCAACATCGCGTATAAAGAAAAATAATTCAGAGCGCTCATAAATAATAAAAAGTCTCTTGCGACTCGACCACCTTGCAAAAATCGAGTTAGAACATGTCGAAAAAATAATCGAACAATATTCAGACAGATTCCATGTAAAGGGCGAACCTCTAGAAGCCACGCATGTGCTTCGACATAAGATCCCAACGGTCGACGACCTGCCGATAAACACTAAACAGTATCGGTTCCCCCAAGCGCTCAAGGGCGAAGTCCAGCGTCAAGTGGACGAGCTACTAGAAACAAGAGTCATAAGCCACTCGGAATCTCCAAACAACAGTCCCGTATGGATAGTCCCGAAAAAACCAGACTCCAACGGTAACAAACGTTGGCGAATGGTAATTGATTTTCGTGCCCTGAACGAAAAAACAATCGGTAACTCATATCCGCTACCCAACATCACAGATATTCTAGATCAGTTGGGACGCGCGAATTATTTTTCAGTGTTCGATTTAGCATCCGGTTTCCACCAGATCGAAATGAATCATGAAGATAAATCGAAAACCGCTTTCTCTACCCCACATGGGCACTACGAATTTTCAAAAATGCCATTCGGGCTTAAAAATGCCCCGGCAACCTTCCAGCGCTTGATGGATATCGTATTGAGTGGACTCCAAGGAGTATCCCTCTTTATTTATCTCGACGATATCGTAGTTGATACACGATTTTTTTCTTACACGTCATATAATCATATTTTATTTTTCGCTTGACAACAATCTTTTTACAGTTTCAAAATATAAAGGTCGTTTACATACGCTTTTCTTTTCGGGAAGGCTACGGAGAGGTCGAGAGAAGTTAGCTGATGATGGGCGATCCGAATTCTCCTGGGTGACGTTCCACGATATTTTCGAGTGCGTGGCTTGCAGATGATCGGAGTCAATTTGAAGTACGGGAGGCGAGTAGGCTTCTCCGATCCCCGACGTATTCGTTTTCTCCGGGGCCAGATGCGGGTGAATTATTTACCTGCATCTGGTTTATACCACCGGTCGTGTCGAGCTTCGAATCCCAATGATTTCGGATGACTTGATAACAGCTCGATATTGCTCTCAATATTTTTAGGGAGTTCGCCTCCGAGACCTCCTATCTTCAAGAATCTCTACCGAATCCCCCATTTCCCTTTCGCACGCTACTCTCTCGACCTTCTCCCCACTCTGTCACTCTCTCCTTCCATATTCACCCCACCTTTACCGACAGGGACACACGTCGACCCGTTACAATATCCCCCTTTGTTTGTGAGCATGTGGCACCAATATGCATACAAACAAAATAACAATCTTCGTCAATTTATCCATCGTTGCAAGGACACGTCAATTTCATTTTACAAAACTCGTCACTTATACTATCTTACACGTTATTTACAAAATTCATTTCCATAATCACACAATTCATTCGAACATTCATCACTCCACGTCACTTGGAATGGGCACGTCTGGTGGAACCGAGGTTTTGCAAGCGGGATAATTACATTTCTTTAAATTCAGTCGATTGTACGTTCCTACAATTCGATCGTCATCGTCGACCTTGCACAACTGATATGCATTAGGCGCAACCGCCTTTCGAATCCTATAGGGCCCCTCAAAGAGATGAAAAAATTTACGGGTAACCTTATTCAGCGCATTTGACAGCCGTGGCACTCTCAACAATACGAAATCGCCCTCTCGGAGAGGAACATTTGATATTTTTTTCTGTTTCTGGCATCTTTCTTCAAACCTATGCTTCATCCTTTCATTCGCTCGCGTGACAACAATATCTTGGTTCAGCGAATCTTCCATCGGAAACTTAATTATTTGCTGAACCTCATCAGTGACTCTCTGACCGAAATGCACCTCGCATGGGGCGTATCCCGTACTCTGATGCACGGTACTATTTATAAGTCTTTCGATTGTCGATATGCACTTCGCCCACCTCGTATGTTGATCGGAACATAGTGTGCGGAATAATCGGCCTAACTCTCTCATAACGCGTTCAGCGGGGTTGGACTGCGGATGGCGTATCGATGAGAAGCACACCTGAATTCCCTTTCTTTCTATCGCAACGCGCCACCTGTCCGAGGAAAATTGCGTGCCATTATCCGATAAAATCTTCGTGGGTTTTCCCATGCGGGGCACATATTTTTCCAAAATGACATTAAGCGCTGATTGCGTGGTAGCATTCCGCAAAGGATATAAACAGACGTATTTAGAAAAAACATCGAGCGCTACTAATATATATTGAACCCCCCCCCGCAGGATCGCGGTAACGGCCCGTAAAAATCGATGGCTACTAAGTCACCTGGCCGGTTTGCTTCGACACGGTGATATTGCCCTTCCATCGCCACGTTCAACGGTTTGACTCTTTGGCACAAGTCGCAATGGGTCACATATCCTTTTATTTCCGATGACATCTTTGGCCAGTAATACCAATTTTGTATGTGTTTCAAAGTTTTATAAACGCCGGCGTGTCCAATTTTATGATGTTCAGCATCAATTACTTTTTGCGAAAGTTCCCTTGGAACTACTATTTGCCATCTTCCGCTGTTTTTGTCCTTTCGAAATAAAACGTTTTCATGGACGACATGGTACTTATCATTTATCTCTCTTTTCATTTTTTCGAACAGCTTCTGAATGTTCTCGTCTGATCTCTGAAGAACGGATAACCTGCCCAATTCATCATTATAATTACAATCGCCTTTAAGCATTTCAATAGCCACTAAGACACCATGCTCGTCGGGACCTTTCGTAAACGAGATTTGGGATGAAATATTCGCAATTAGTAATTTATCGTTATTTTCCCCGAGAAACCTGCCATCCGGATTGCGACTAAAAAAATCCGCGAACGCGTTATCTTTACCCTTGCAATAAGCAACCGTAAAATCATATTGTTGCAATAATAACGCCCATCGCTGTAACCTCAGGCTCTGAAACTGCGATGTGTGCAAAAATGTAAGACCCTGGTGGTCGGTCAATATTTCAAATTTAGCCCCCAACAAATACATTCTAAACTTCATAACGGAATAAACAATGGCAAGCAATTCCTTCTCGGTGGTCGTATAGCGTTTTTCTGAATTGGTTAGGCATCGGCTCACTAACGAAACTATGTACGAATGATTTTCCGCGTCTGTCTGGTATAGCACACCGCTTATCCCGTTGTCACAACCATCAGTCTGTAACTTGTAACTTAGCCCAGGAATAACATGGCTCAAAGCCACACAGTTCACAAAACTGTTCTTCAAATCTTGAAAAGCTTGGTCGTGACTTTTAGTCCATTTCCAGATCACGTTCTTTCGCAATAATTCTCGAAAGGGTTCTATGAGACACGCGTACCTCACGCTAAATTGCCGATAGAAATTGCATATGCCAAGGAATTGCTGCAACTGCCGTTTATTTGTTGGGGCTTCGAAATTAGTTATTTTTTCTACCTTGCCGGGGTCGGGTATAACAACTTCAGGCGAAATAATAAAACCCAAGAACGGAATCGACGTGCTACAGAAAATTGATTTTTCCACCCGTAATGTAAAATTATGCCTCAACAACCTGCTGAATATCATTTCCAAATGGCTGAGATGCTCCTCAAAGCCTTTGGATGATATTAACAGGTCGTCGATGTAACATGTGAGAAAATCATCGAATTCGCGCCCGAGGGCAAGGTTTAAAGCTCGAATAAAACCACTCCCCGCTGTTTTGATGCCAAATGGGACGCGACAAAATTGATAAAGGGAAGTTTCATGTAGAAACGCGGTGTACGGCCTGGATTCCTTAGCGAGTGGTATTTGCCAATACCCGTGGGCGAGGTCCACCGTAGACAAAAATTTAGTACCATGAAAACGATGTAGAAGCTCATTAATCTTAGGGGGAGATTCGTTATCTGATTCGATTATATTATTCAAGGACCGTGCGTCTAAACAAAGGCGAACACCTCCATCCTTTTTTTTAACCACATGCAATGGATTACAATACTGACTCTCTGAGCGTTCTATTATCCCCGCGGTTAACATATTCTGTATTTCTTTACTGACGGATTCTCGCATCGTTAGTGGTACCGGGTACGAACGCTTCACGAAACGCTTGTGCTCGATCACTCGAAGCTTGTGGGTATAGATGTTAGTACCCTCGGGTTATTCGACAAATAACATTTCGTATTTACGTAAGGTTCGAATAAGATCATTGACTTGATCCGACTTGAGCCCCTTTAGCTTCCGCGCGACCTCCTGAAGCCCATTGTTAAAGCCTTGATGGCACTCGTCAGTGACAATATTGCGCGACCCGTTAAGTCGGTTATCTACTTCACACACCTCTGAACTATCATTATGGGGTTCACCCGGATCACGAGTATCGTTTATGTTTACCTCTTGTTTTTTTTGAACATTTAAATTTTTTACCAGCTTCGGTTACTGGATTATCCACACAACGAATCATAGCCGATTCATCAGCCTCAAAAGGTGAGGATTTCTCCGGCATCTGCACATGATCGCTGTGGGGAATATTCATTTCCTCAATTGTACATGTAACTACGGGATCCGCACCCTTCCCGACATTATAGTCGTTTCTAGCCAACATAATTTCATTTTGATTACACTGATACGGTTCGTCCATGTTGATCTCCGAGACTTTCTCCGTTATTTGTTCACCCTTGTCACAAGGCAAAATTCGCTGATTTTCTGACTGTGATTTAACACATAAGACATACACGTACGTCGCGCAATTCGTCCGCATGGTTACTACCCTCGCTGATGGCTCGCAGTTGAAGGAGACTAATTGTTTCGGAATCAAGATCCCTTTAATTGTCGTTTCAAGCCTTTTGTAATCCAACACGGCCTCGTTCTTTATAAGCCAATCATGGCCGAAGATTACTTGTTCAGACAATTTTGGAACAACGATAAATGTCGTTTGACACATGACATCTCCCAGATTTACATGAATCATAATTTGCCGGTTTATATGCGTAGCCTTTGCCCCGATTGCCGTTACAACGTACATATTAGTTACGGGTAACTCGCAAACGTTGTAAATGGCTGACAAATCTCTCCAAAAATTCTCCGAAATACACGTAACTTGGCTCCCGGTGTCTATCAAAGCGGACACTTCAAAATCACGTATAATCGTCTTTATTGCCAAACATTTTGCTGTGGTGTTATCAATCGTGTTCACTTCCGGGGGATTAACATCCTTCGCGAGGTCCTGGTGGAAATCGTAAATCACGCGACACTCTATCGGACCTGTATTTAAAGTGTCGTATTCTAGTTTAAATTGCGTTTGTTTACACCAGTCTCTGTGTTATTCGAGTTCCCGACCGCCCCGAAATTCGGCGGGGGATAGCGCGTATCCGGAAGATTATAAATCGAATTGTGTGGCCTCGGCGTCGGCTGGCCCTGATAGAAATTTCGATTATAACCCGGAATATAGTAAGGTGTATACATATTTCGTCTGACAAAGTGCCTGTTATCAGTCGGGCCTCGCTTATTATGATCTACTCGTACGTGTTGGATTCTCCTCTGGTGTGAGTTCTCCGCTATGTGCTTGCTCTCCCATCCATTATTTTTTCTATCATATTCGCGTTCCCTCGATAAGCCATCCAACCGTGACAACGCTTGCGCTACCGAGTCCAAGTCGTATTCTACTGATGCTAATGTCTCGCGTACGCGGTTTGGAAATTGCTGTACGATAGAAAAAATGATCTCGTACGAGGTGAGCTCGGGCTCAAAATATTTCGCAGCTCTCATCTGTTTATAAAAATATTCCTGCATGCTTCCGTCATTTACTCGATAGCGTCGAGACAGCCACTGATTCTTTGATTTCACGCGAATGGGGATAGAGTAAAATTCGTTCAGAAATGCCTCGCGGAATGTACGATAGTTTCTAAATGTCGGCGTACCCGAATTTGCCCATATCTTTGCACGGCCCTCTAATAGATTTTCTGTGACGATTACTTTATGATCCTCCCTGACGTTTTTGAATTGAAAATATTTTTCTAATTCTGTTAAAAATTCATGCGGGTTTGTACTATTTTCGTCGCTAAATTTTGGTGGTTTAACCTCCAATTGTAGGTATTGTAAATGGCTAATTACCCCGCTTACAACACGATCCTCAGTATCCCCCTGCTCCCGCATTGCTCCTCGTCGAATTGTTTTTCCTTTTGTGTTACTCGCTGGAGGTATTATCTCGCGTGCTGCTTCGATCTCGGCACGCATTTCCTCCAATTTTCTTTGCTCTTCTTTCAGACGTGCCCATTCCAATTGGAGTCTTGATTCATCCTCGATCCTATCCTCGTTGTTGTTATCCATGTTTATTTCAGGATTCTTCGCCGTTTTCGCTCTTGTTTGTGGCGAACGTGATACCGCCATGAGTATCGGGTGAAAAGAAAAGACAAACTTATTACAAATTATATTTTGGAATTCGTGACGACCGAAGTCGTGCCTCTAGTTGGGCGCCATTTGATACACGATTTTTTTCTTACACGTCATATAATCATATTTTATTTTTCGCTGGACAACAATCTTTTTACAGTTTCAAAATATAAAGGTCGTTTACATACGCTTTTCTTTTCGGGAAGGCTACGGAGAGGTCGAGAGAAGTTAGCTGATGATGGGCGATCCGAATTCTCCTGGGTGACGTTCCACGATATTTTCGAGTGCGTGGCTTGCAGATGATCGGAGTCAATTTGAAGTACGGGAGGCGAGTAGGCTTCTCCGATCCCCGACGTATTCGTTTTCTCCGGGGCCAGATGCGGGTGAATTATTTACCTGCATCTGGTTTATACCACCGGTCGTGTCGAGCTTCGAATCCCAATGATTTCGGATGACTTGATAACAGCTCGATATTGCTCTCAATATTTTTAGGGAGTTCGCCTCCGAGACCTCCTCTCTTCAAGAATCTCTACCGAATCCCCCATTTCCCTTTCGCACGCTACTCTCTCGACCTTCTCCCCACTCTGTCACTCTCTCCTTCCATATTCACCCCACCTTTACCGACAGGGACACACGTCGACCCGTTACATAGTGTATGCCAGGGACCTAGAAGAGCATGGTAAAAAGATTCACGAACTGATGGAACGATTGCGCAAAGCCAATCTCCAACTACAACCGGATAAATGCGAATTTCTTCGACCAGAAGTCAGGTACCTAGGGCACATAATTGGTAAAGACGGACTTAAACCAGACACGAGCAAACTCTCAGCCGTCAAAGATTTCCCTGTACCCAAAAATGTCAAAAATATTCGCCAATTTTTGGGCCTAACCGGTTACTATCGTAGGTTCATTAAAGACTTCTCCAAAATCGCGAAACCGCTAACTCGCCTCTTGGAGGACAAGGTTGACTTCAAATGAACTGACGAAGAGCAAAAAGCGTTCGATATCCTAAGGGATAAATTATGCGAAGCTCCTATTCTCCAATACCCCGATTTCGAAAAACCGTTTATTATAACAACGGATGCTTCTGGCTACGCCTTAGGCGGAGTCTTATCACAAGGAAAAGAAGCAATGGCCATCATTCATAGCGTAAAAGCCTTCCGACCGTACATCTATGGTAGGAAATTCACGCTTGTAACGGACCACAAACCTTTGGTTTGGTTCAAGACCGCCAAAGACGCGAACGCACGCGTTCTCAAATGGCGACTCAAGCTGTCCGAATACGATTACGATGTCGTATACAAACCGGGCACACTAAAATCAAACGCTGACGCATTGTCGCGTAATCCAATCGAACAACCTGAAGAATCCAAAATAGCCGCCCATTGCGATCACAAAGAAATAAAAAAATTCAAAAACGCGCCACAGGAGATAACTCGTTCAAAAACGAAATCCAGTAGTAGTGAAGAAGAAGGTGCTACTCCCATTCAAATCACGACACGGGTCGAAATCCATCCAGTTCCGGAATCTAAAAAAATAAATGTAGTCACCCGTGCTCAGGCAAGGGAGACTGTACTATCCGATCCGGATAGAATAATACAAGCAAACGAAATGCTCGATGACGTTAGCGTGTCAAGTGCCGATGCGCCTGCCCTCGAGAAGGCCGACGCACGCCCCGCATCTCAGCATTGTATACGACGACCCCGCTAGGCCGTGAACTACGAGGAGAGTAGTGACGACGAGACGGAGGCCGAGGTAATAAGACCCGCACGCGTCACTCGACCTAAGAAGGCCGTCGGCCCAAAAACATTCAATGGCCCGAACCAGCGCAAAGCACCTCCTATCTCTCCCTCCAAAACTTCCACCGATTCCAATTCCGATAATTCGACAAATTCAGATTTCAGCTCTCTCAATTCAGAACTTTCTGAAGACGAGATCCCTCCCACGGAGGAAAAGAAAATATCAGAATTTCAAATCGCTAATTGCATTACGACTAAGGAATTGTTCCATTTTCGAAACGATCACCTAGTCTATTTTGTCGATTCAGCTGGCAAACCATGTGACTCTGGAGCACAAAAGCTGTTAGAATTAAACAAACTTCCCCTCTGGAAGAATTTGACGGCTGGCCAAGCTTACAGCAAAAAGGTTGGAAAAAAATATCACATCGCCCTCATTATCAAAGGCGAGTATTCAGGATCATTATCGTTCGTATCAGAGAACATTAAAGAAAGCGTAAAGGAATTACGAGATCTTTGCGAAATCCTCAAATTTGAATCGTGGAGTATTTGCCAATCGAATCATGTCGAACACATAGTATGGAACGACATTACGAACATCATAAAAGAATCCTTTAAGAATAGTCGAGAAAAGATAATCATTTGTCTGGGAACTCTACAGTACGTGCCAATCGAAAAACGAGATTCGATTTTTTATTAGATGCATAAGTCCCCAATCGGAGGACACAAGGGTGTTTCAAAAACGTACAATAGAATCAAGCGCGAATATTTCTGGGAAGATTTAAAGTCCGACATCCAAAGAAGAGTGCAGCAATGCTTAGAATGTCAATTAAAGAAATTGGTCCGAGTCAAAACCAAACAACCGATGATAATACCGGACACTCCCGGAACCGTTTTTGAGAAAATATCAATGGATATTGTTGGACCTATGCAACGCACGTCAAATCAAAACGAGTATATTTTCACGATCCAAGACCACCTCTCAAAATATTGTGTTGCAATTCCGCTTCCAGATGTACTGGCGACTACGGTCGCTGATGCATTCATAAAGAGATTCATTTGCGTTTTCGGTGCACCAAAAGCGCTATTAACAGACCAAGGAAGCAATTTTTTGAGCGGTCTCATGAGAAGGATCGCAAAACGTTTCCGAATTAAGCGATGTCGGACAACGGCGTTCCACCCGCAGTCCAATGGTGCCCTCGAAAGATCTCACCACGTATTAGCCGAATTTTTGAAGCAATACACAGATAAGGATAACGAGTGGGATCAATGGCTAGAATTGGCAATGCTATCGTACAATACTAGCGTTCACGAAAGCACGAAGTACACTCCCTATGAGGTAGTCTTCGGCAAAGTTGCAAGAGTCCCATCAAGCGAACCGCTTCGGGAATCAGATCAGCTACCAACATATCGCGGGTATTTAATTGAATTGATCACACGTATCAACGGAATCAGAAACATCGCTTACGAAAATTTGGTCTCGTCCAAACAACGCTCAAAAAAATATTATGACAGAAACGCGAATCCAAAAAATTTCAAAGTAGGAAACTTTGTCTACCTACAAAAGGGTCCTAAACCCGGTAAACTCGGAGATCAATAGACTGGACCGCATAAGGTTTTAGAAAAATTTGCAAAGGGCAACGTAAAAATTCAATACAACAATAAAACGCGAGTAGTTCATGAAAATCGTCTGCGACATTCTCACATTAACGTTGAAGCCAAACCCAAGTCGACTCGAGTCGATGAATCCGATTTTAATCCTAATTAAATAAGTAATAATAATAATTATCCTGTTTTTCAGATGGCTGTTATCAATCATTATCGTCTAACGATATCACCTTTACACTCGCAATCAGAGAACTAGATCAAATTGTCTAGTTACCGTATCTTCAGTAAAGAACATCCGAACTTGTTTATGTTCCAAACTCGCCGAATTAACTATTTCGCAATTTAACAAAAAATTTCAGTCGCAAACCTAGATATAATCACCTACATGAATTCGAAATTCATACACGTAGTTATTATATTACATTAGAAAATCATTATATTACGATATGCATACGCAACAGTGTAGCAAAGAGCATCAAATGCCCCAAAACAATTTGTAATTAGCGATCTAAGCATCGGATGTATTGTATACAATATAAGGAAAGAGCCGAGTTACAACTCGGGTATATATAGCCGTACTTTCTGACGAAATATACACATTATTTATCGTATAACAAAACTCGAACTCACATATAACCAATTACCAAAAGAAAAACTCAAACAACCTGCAATTCCTTACTTCCTCCATATTACCTTTTCGGAGACACTTGGTACAAGTTCATCCCTGTTCTGGTCAAAGCCACACCACCTGCAATCACGAAATCGACGACGAAGTCTACTGGGCGATACATCAACCCAACAGCATCAGCATCCTGTGCGATGTACTCCAAAGAAGATATCGACAACGTACGATATCGCGTAATGTTTCCCGTGGAGAAACCCGCTGTCGTAAACAACATGACACGGGGCGTCAGTGGTGAGAACACTACCAATCCGGAGGACAAGTTGTTAAATCTCCTGGATAACTACCATCTATAACACCAAGCGGACGCCATCTGGAATCGCACTTGGAAAATTCTTTCAATTCGGTACAGCAAGTGCTGGTTTCACCCGAATCTCACTCGTCGTGCGAGCGATCAAGATCCTCGTAGATACGGCGATCCATGCATACAGCCTACACCATGTGGAGGGCTGGTCAAGTTATCTCGCCGGTGCAGTATAGGACTCGGTTACGTACCTCCTGATGCATCTGGCAAAACAACCCAAGAAGAAAACGTCAACGGATGCAGTGACTGGTCAAGAACCTCATCAACTCGTGTTGGCCCCTCCAGCTGAACCAGAGGGCCAATATCAACACTGCAACACATGATCTGTACTCTGTCCTCGCCGATCATCCAGAAAACAATCAATCCTCCAAACCTCGTTCCTTCTCTTAAATTCGCACGAGGAGACATACGATAATTCTGAGCATGCTAATCATTTTCTTTGTTGCCATCGTTCTTTTAGCCTTGTCAAGTAAGAGATAGGGTAAAATAAGTAAATAAGCATCTATGCAGGAGGAAAACCAAAAAGGAGAAAACTCGTACTCATACTTTTTAGCGCAAAATAAAAAAAATTTATATTCATAATTATTTTTTAAAAACGGAGAAGAAAGGAAAACTTCCTTTCATAAAGATCCAGATATAAATACGATAACCGAAAGTATTCTCATACAAAGATCTATATATACAATAATAAGACACACATTCTTTCCTTCTTCTATAGTCTACATAGGATTATAATCCAAAGATTGTACCTAACGACACCAAAACCGTTTAAGAAAAGGCTGATGACGATATTGAGATAACCTTCAGAACATTCATAATAATTGAACGGGACGCTCAATCTTCAACCGGGAAGGTGTTACATTCTTGCGAATGTGCCTTCTCTCGGTTATCCCGAATATCCTCATTTGCCGCCATAAGCGTATTAAATGTATAAATCTAAGAATAAGATGCGTAACAACATTAAACGGAACTTGCGTACGTTCCGCGAGCATATTTTTTGTTTATTTTATTCAGTCGGTCCGCCTCGTGTTATAACCTCGCATTTCTTCAAGGCGTAAATATCAAACTCCCAGAAAGAAATACGAGGCACCACTCGATCGAGACGAGAAGACTTTGCCTCTAGCCTAAATAAGTCCCGGCCGATAATCATTTAGCATGGTGCCGACAGGAAACGAGAACTCACCGACGCTCGATCTCTTCGTGCACCCGATATAATGTTTAACATAACACAGATCATGCGCATGCTTAGGTCTCAGATACCGAACTCTATATCCCATGCGTTTTTTCGCCGAAACACGGGACAAAGGTCTCCTACCTTCCATGCGTGCAAATTCTATATAGGGAATGATCAAGATCGATTCTGCGAATCATGAATATCGCGACCAATCACGCTAAACCATAAAGTTCCTTCTCCCCCTATCGAACCCCTCCTAATTTTCATATCAAGAAAGACTTCCTTCCTGAAGTCAGTCTTCCAACAACTACCATCGACTCAAGTTCTTCTATCAAGTCTAAATCTTAGTCTGCCAACAATTTCCATCGCGTTCAGATCAGTCTCCCGACAGTCTTCATCAAATACAGATCTCAGTCTCGCAAAATCTTCCATCAAATTAACTTCACTTCTTAATCTTGTTCTGACAGAATTCGAAGTGTAGAACCGGTATCATAGAGTTTTGAATATTATACATCTTCGGGTTTTGACCGAAGTGTCGTATAAACGTTTAGTCGACTCTCGCGGCCTCGAGTCCATAAAACAGTTCAAGTGCTATTTACAACGCGCATATACATAAACACTCTCAGCGCCCCAAGAATCTGGTGATGGTGACCGCTTTCCGAACGCTAAGCGTGGCGTCCGTCAACGAGGCCCTAATCTGCGAGCGACAACCGATAGTCTTGCGAGCGAGCGTACCTTCACACTGCTACACTCACAAGCACAGCGACCAATGTAAGCGACAAATTTCATTTTATGTTTATCTGATTGTTCCCCCGGCTTCATAGTTATTTTCATTGTCATTTTTCTGTATAAGCAACTTTATTCATTCGATCACTTATTTGTAATATACCTTTAGTTAAGTTTGTACAAATTCGTCGGATTATTTCTCGATACAAACTACCCCTTTTTACCCTCATCCCGTGCTATTGCGCTTGTCGTAGGCAAAAAAGGAGGGAATCAAAAAATATATGCCCACGTCCGTTCCCGACGTGACACATCATCGACGAAATCGATCATATCGATTTGGTTCGACATTTTTTCGTCACTTGTTTTTTGTTTTCAGATTCTTTCACAATGACACCTCGAAGGTTGGGGACTGGAATGACGAATACTGCTGTTCCGATCCTTCTTCGGATTTAGGTTTTTGGATCCTCATAGGGTTATAGTAGGGTGGGGGATGGTCAACAGGATGTGTTAATAGTCTTCAACATTAGTCGGGACTTGTAGGAAAAAAAACCTTCGAAGACCTTACAACCTAGCCAGGGATAAACGAAACGGTTTTTGTTAACTATTTCTGTAGGGTAGGCAGCTGATGTCCGGAAAAGTGTGCAGTCGTAGGAGGAAAGCTGGCCAGGCTCGCCAAGGATTGACTTTCACGACTTCCACAGAACAGCATCTAGGTCATGGAGACTGAACTACCGAGATCTGGTTTGCATCCCTGAATGATAACATATATATATATTGCCATGTGTTCCGGTATGTATGAAGTCAAGCCTGTCACAAATCATAGGGTTCTTCGCAGAGCAACATGAAACCTATTCAAGTGACACTTGAGGCTATACAGTTCTTACCAAATCAGCCACATTCTTAAGGCATATTGTTTTCTTCGTTGACGTTCGAAGCCACCCTCCGAGCATAGAGAACATTTTTATTAATCACATTCCGCTCAAGTAATGTGTCAGATATCCAAAGCACATTTACGAAAACGAGGTATTTATTACAAAAACGATCAACTTTAGGGATCTATGGCCGGAGCGTTTTTGAGCCTTCGACCGCTGATCCCGCTGCATGCACCATTGAAGCACAGACGCACTCGCGGGCTGGGATACTCACAAAATACTTTTTTTTTGTTCCCATTGAACCCGACCGCTTCGTTCGGTGTCTGCATTTATTTTTCATGCTTTCCGCGATAATATGTATAAACGTGATATTGAAAAAACTCTGGTGGAGGTGATTCTATTACATTTTCCGAGCTAGAAGGGAACGACAAAAATATTTTGGGATGGGAGACCATTTTTAATCATCGACAGCGCTCAAATGTGGCCACACTTTGAATGAAGCAGTGAGTTAACATAATCTCTCTGGGAAGACTTTTCAACTCGTTAATATGGAGAACAACAATGAACTATCAGAAGAAATCTTGCACAATCAAGCCACGCTCTTAAGTTTGATCGACGACTTTGCCGTGTGGGAGCAATAGATCGTTGAGTTCATCGAAGTACTGAAAACGCAATGCCGAATTAAGCGCCAATGATTATCAACTAAACATCGATAGTCATAGATAGACCAAATACCGTATCTGGAAGGATTGACGTATTCCAGGTACAGTCATTTTATATGCATGGATGCAGAACACAGCGGTGATGGATTAATGTCGCGGGAAATCGACTTGAACGCATAATGGTCTTTACTTTAACCCCTGCTCGATGAATTTCAACAACGTGAAAGTGGTTGAGCGTTACGAAAAATACGTACTCTTACAATAAATGTAAATAAGTCTAAATCAATCAGCGTTGAATGTTATATCTCATTGCCACGGGAAATAATGATTATGAGGGCTGCGATTAATGTGCAATGAAAAGATAATACACGTTTCGCATGGGTGACAGTCGCAGCTTTATACCCAGCTGAACGAAACAGTGACCACGCATCTTCTTACATGCATTATTCAACGGCATTGAATCTACCGGATATTGGATTCCCTCTGACTATAAGTCAAATTTAACAAAAAATTGTCTTTCAAAACAATTTATCCATCAATGTGTATACCTCCAAAGAAGACATTGCTCCGATACGAGTGGCTCAACATAAGAGAAAAAAAAGCATATCAATTTGCTATGCATACAAGATACCGAGGATAATAATGTATGACATTTTACATAGATCAATAACCTGTCAAGCCTCGTGAGCGCAGAACTAAACAGGGGCAGCCATTTAAAAATATGTATATGCCATCGGTGTGTGAAGTTAACATAATTACTATACCGTTATATGTGCTAGACGAATTAAACAAACTGTGAAATAATGATTTCACAGGTATTTGCATTACGATACATCAGTGGATATACTGCAATCACATGAGGTCGATTGTGGAGCAATGAAGCACTGCACCATCCGACTATCGAATGATACCAATAAGTGGCTCCAAATCATCAACTCCAATCGGAAAGCACCACATCTATTCACTTCTATCGTCCATAAATTATCATTACTTCGAGTATTGGAAAGTGGGCGATACTTGAATATGAGTTTTCGCTCGTGGGATCTATACGACTGTCCACCGCTTCAAAGCACAACGAAACATTCATGGACCGTAAAAGCTGCCTCCCAACTAGAGAAACCAAAATATGCAATTGGTGCGGCGCAGACTGGTAAAAAAGATAATCTACGGCAAAGGACATTATATTATTCACCGACTGCAAACTCGCAAGTGCTAAACTTTATCTCAATTCTGAATTCTTTTCTCAAGATGACTCAAATTTGGACTTCAAAAAAGTGTCGGCATTTTGTGAAATATGTACTTGCGATTTTGTAAATACCATTATGACTGCAATGTCTTCATCATTCTTCACTAACCATTCTTTACTCTATATAGATCATTCTTTACTAACCATCGCCAAGTAATGGTTAGTAAAGAATAGATCATTCTTTACTAACCATTGCCAAGTCTTAATGTAACGGCCCTCTCACGGTTAATGATTGATCGCATCAGAACGAGCCTGTGAAACATGCTACCGTAGATGTGTGAATAGAGTTCGAATGCAAAGAAGATTCACCACCGAATACAACGGCATAGTGTTTTAATCTTACATGAGCGTTGTAGAATATTGTGTATTGACCGACATTAAAAGCATAAAAACAATTGTGCCTTAAAAAATGTATTGAAAATCTTTAATTGGTGTCTGAATCATAAAGATTCATGCAAATAAAAGAAATGTAACATTATGTACTTTTTATTCTCCTCACCCCGTACTTGGTCAGCATAATCTGATATCGTATTGTGCAACTGAATACAATATTACTTTCGAATGTAAAACTGAATTTTTTGTATGGAATTTGATTAAAAATAAATTAATATAATCGCCCAATGATGATCGACGACACTCATCGGAATACGTTCGATAGATGTTCATGCGCCGTTTGGTGGAAGTTTGTGAGGCATTGGACGATTTTCGATAGTCGTTCGTGAAACGTTCCAGAGACTTCCGAAGACATTCATAAGACGTTAGAAGACATTCAAGAGACGTTCGAAAACATTCATAACACGTTGAACACATGCATGAGGGGTTCAAAGAGTTTTAAGAGACTTTCTGCGACGTTCATGAAACGTTTGAAGATGTTCGTGAGCCGTTCAAAAAACTTTCGAAAACGTTCATAAGACGTTTGAAGACATTCTCGAGAGGTTCGAAGACGTTCAAGAGATCTGTGACGAAGACGTTTGAGAGATTTTCAAAGACATCCACGAGGGGTTTGAAGGCGTTCAAGAAACCTTTGGACATCATTCATAATACGTTTGAGGACATTCTTGAGGGGTTCGAAGACGCTTAAGAGAGACTTTCAAAGACATTCACGAGGGGTTTCTCCGAAGACATATATAAGACGTTTGAAGACATTCAAGAGACGTTCGAAAACATTCATAAGACGTTTGAAGACATGCATGAGGGGTTGAAAGAGTTACAAGAGACTTTCTACAACGTTCATGAAACGTATGAAGATGTTCGTGAGACATTCAAGAGACTTTCGAAAACGTTCATAAGAAGTTTGAAGACATTCATGAGAGGTGCTAAGACCTTCGGAGCCTTTCGCAGACATTCAAGAGATCTTTAACGATATTCATAATACGTTTTTAAGATATCGATGAGGGGATCGAAGATGTTTTAGAGACTTTCAAAGACATTCACCAGATGTTTCAAGACGTTCAATAAACTTTCGAATACGTTCACGAGACTTTCGACGACATTCATAAGACGTTTGAAGACATTCAAGAGACGTTCGAAAACATTCATTAGACGTTTGGAGACATGCATGAGGGGTTCAAAGAGTTTCAAGAGACTTTCTTCGACGTTTGTGAGACGTTCAAGAGACTTTCGAAAACGTTCATAAGATGTTTGAAGACAGTCGTGAGAGGTGCGAAGACCTTCAGAAACTTTCGAAGACATTCAAGAGATCTTTGACGATATTCATTATACGGTTGAAGACATCGATGAGGGGTTGAACGACGTTTTAGAGACTATCAAAGACATTCATGAGGGGTTAGAAGATGCTCAAGAAACTTTCGAATACTTTCAAGAGACTATCGACGACATTTCATAATACGTTTGAAGCTATTCATGAGGGGTTCGAAGACGCTTGAGAGACTTTTAAAGACATTCACTAGGGGTTTGAAGACGTTCAAGAAACTTTCCACGACATTCATAATACATTTGAAGACATTCATGAAGGTTTCGAAGACGCTTGAGAGACTTTCAAAGACATTCACAAGGGGTTCGAAGACGTTCAAGAGACTTTCGACGATATTCATGATACGTTTAAAGACATTTATGAGGGGTTCGATGACGCTTAAGCGACTTTCAAAGACATTTACGAGAGGTGCGAAGACGTTCAGAGACTTTCGAGGACATTCAAGAGATCTTTAACAAGTTTCATAATACGTTTGAAGACATCGATGAGGGGTTCCACGACGTTTTAGAGACTTTCAAAGACATTCACGAAGAGTTTGAAGACGTTCAAGATACTTTCGACGACATTCATAATACGTTTGAAGACATTCATCAGGGATTCGAAGACGCTTAAGAGAATTTCAACGACAATAGCGAGAGGTTTGAATCCGTTCAGGAGGCTTTCGAAGACGTTCAGAGATCTTCGACGACATACATAATACGATCTTCGACGACATCCATAAACCGAAGGCTTTCATGACGTTTGAGTTTTGCTGGAATTGTTTGGGTTTGTTTGGGGTTTTCACAGTTTTGCTGGAATCGATTGAGTTCGATTGGGGGAAAATACCAAACAAACCCAAACAATTCCAGCAAAACTCAAACGTCATAAAAGTCCTCGGTTTATGGATTTCGTCGAAGATCTTATTATGTATGTCGTCGAAGATCTCTAAACGTCTTCGAAAGCCTCCTGAACGTCTTCAAACCTCTCGCGAACGTCGTTGAAAGTCTCGTAAGCGTCTTCGAATCCCTCGTGAATGTTTTCAAACGTATTATGAAAGTCGTCGAAAGTATCTTGAACGTCTTCGAACCCCTAGTGAATGTCTTTGAAAGTCTCTCAAGCGTCTTCGAACCCCTCATGAATGACTTCAAACGTATTATGAATATCGTCGAAGGCTCTAGAACGTATTCGAACGTTTCTTGAACGTATTCAAACCCTTCGTGAATGTCTTTGAAAGTCTCTAAAACGTCGTCGAACCCCTCATCGATGTCTTCAAACGTATAATGAATATTGTTAAAGATCTCTTGAATGTCTTTGAAAGTCTCTGAACCTCTTCGAACCTCTCGTCAATGTCTTTGAAAGTCGCTTAAGCGACATCAAACCCCTCATAAATGTCTTTGAATATATCATGAATATCGTCGAAAGTCTCTCGTCTTCGAACCCCTCGTGAATGTCTTTGAAAGTCTCTCAAGCGTCTTCGAACGCTTCATAAATGTCTTCAAACGTATTATGAATGTCGTCGAAAGTTTCTTGAACGTCTCCAAACCCCTAGTGAATGTCTTTGAAAGTCTCCCAAGCGCCTTCAAACCACTGATGAATGGCTTCAAACGTATTATGAAATGTCGTCGATAGTCTCTTGAACGTATTCGAAAGTGTCTTGAGCATCTTCAAACCCCTCGTGAATGTCTTTGAAAGTCTCTAAAACGTCGTTGAGCCCCCATCGATGTCTTCAAACGTCTAATGAACGTTTTTGAAAGTCTCTTGAACGTCTCATGAACGTCGAAGAAAGTCTTTTGAAACTCTTTGAACCCCTCATGCATGTCTTCAAACGTCTAATGAATGTTTTCGAACGTCTCTTGAATGTGTTCAAACGTCTTATGAATGTCGTCGAAAGTCTCTTGAACGTATTTGAAAGTTTCGTGAACGTCGTCAAACCCCTCGTGAATATCTTTGAAAGTCTCTAAACCGTCGTCGAACCCCTCATCGATGTCTTCAAAAACGAATTATAAATATCGTCAAAGATTTCTTGAATGTCTTCGAAAGTCTCTGAAGGTCTTAGCACCTCTCATGAACGTCTTCAAACTTCTTATGAACGTTTTCGAAAGTCTCTTGAATGTCTCATGAACATCTTCAAACGTTTCATGAACGTTGTCGAAAGTCTCTTGAACGTCTCACGAACATCTTCAAACGTTTCATGAACGTCGCAGAAAGTCTCTTAAAACTCTTTGAACCCCTTATGCATATCTTCAACGTGTTCTGAATGTTTTCGTTTGGAAACGTCTCTTGAATGTCTTCGAACGTCTTATGAATGTCTTCGGAAGTCTAGAGACGTTTCACGAACGACTGTCGAAAATCTTCGAATGCCTCGCAAACTTCCAACAAATGGCTCATGAACATCTATCGAACGTATACCGATGAATGTCGTCGATCATCATTGGGCGATTATATTAATTTACTTCAATCAAATTTCATACAAAAAATTGAGTTTCACATTCGAAAGCAATATTGTTTTCAGTTGCACAATCCGATATCAGATGATGCTGACATAACTAAGTACGGGGTGAGGAGAATAAAAAGTACTGTTACATCCTAGCGAGTGTGCCTTCTCTCGGTTATTCCCAATATCCTCATTTGCCGTTATAAACTTATTATTAAATGTATAAATCTAAGAATAAGACGAATAACCGCGTAAAAAGGAACGTGCGTACGTTTCGCACGCACATTCAACCCACAGCGATATACGCATGATAGCAGCACCGTCAGCTATCGACTTTTCCTATACCATTGGCTGTCAACAAGAACAAGATCTCAGGCGAATATTCCAAGAACAGCTGTCCAACGAAAAACCAACTATCACCTCGATCAACAGACTCCAAAAATTCTACGCCGGCCCAACTGCATGAGAACCAAGAAAGCCTCGACCCCAGATTATTTAAACATAACATAAACTAGACGGCTTCGACGAGCTTATAACTCCGACTAAATAATAAGACATCCGGTCTCGCAGCGTAGTCCGATATACAAACCTCTCAATATGAGAAGTCACCATAGCCATAAATCGACATAACACAAACCATGCGAATGCTTAGGTCTCTGATATCGAACTCTATATCCCATGCGCTTTTTCGCCGAAACACGAGACAAAGGTCTCCTTCTCTTCATACGCATATTAGTCCGAACCGATGCCCTGAAATAAGGCCACGCACGTGCCTAACGAATCTGTACGCTAATCAACCGATAGCTTCACGACCAATGGTCCAATCCCTAAAGAACTAGATGACCAAGACGACACTCTCCCACCTTCCTTCTCCCACGACTGAATCTCTCCTAATTTTTATATCAAGAAAGACTTCCTTCCTGAAGTCAGTCTCCCGACAGTCGCCATCAAATACAGATCTCAGTCTCGCGAAATCTTCAATCAAAATTAACTTCACTTCTTAATCTTGTTCTGACAGAATTCGAAGTGTAGAACCGGTATCATAGAGTTTCGAATATTATACATCTTCGGGTTTTGACCGAAGCATCGTATAAAAGTTTAGTCGACTCTCGCGGCCTCGAGTCCATAAAACAGTTCAAGTGCTATTTTTCTACGCGCATATACATAAGCACTCTCAGCGGCCCAAAAGTCTGGTGCTGGTGACTGCTTTCCGAACGCTGATCGTGGCGTCCGTCAACGAAGCCCTTATCTGCGAGCGTCAACCGATATCTTTGCGAGCGAGCGTACCTACACACCGATACACTCACAAACACAGCGACCAATGTAAGCAACAAATTTCATTTTATGTTAATCCGATTGTTCCCCCGACTTCATAGTTATTTTCATTGTCATTTTTCTGTATAAGCAACTTTATTCATCCGATCAGTTATTTGTAATAAACCTATAGTTAAGTTTGTACAAATTTGTCGGATTATTTCTCAATACCAAATCACTGCATGATTTCCTAATTTCAACTCATTCCAAGCACTACCCCATTTTACCCTCATCCCGTGCTACTGCGCTTGTCGTAGGCAAAAAAGGAGGGAATCAACAAATATATGCCCACGTCCCTTCCCGACGTGACAGTACATAATGTTACATTTCTTTTATTTGCATGAATCTTTATGATTCAGCCGCCAATTAGAGATTATAAATACATTTTGTAAAGCACAATTGTTTTTATGCTTTTCACATCATAGAGTAAAACTTCCATCTAATTTACTTGAGACATCCATATTGTTAAAGTCTATATTCAACGACTCTTTGAATAGCTCATTTTTCATATTTAGTATATCAGCTACCCATTCTCGTTTTTCATGACCCTTAACATATACGATAGGACACATGTCGTCTTCCGTTGAACCTTCAACTGCAGCTGTTATTAAACCTTCAGCCATGCTATATGGACCGTTTTCATATGCCCACTTTAGACCATGATGATTGCGAATCAACCATGATGATTCGCTTCTCTCGGAATTTTGCTGATCTGTACAATTTTACGGATAATGTCGGTCAATAGACAATATTCAACAACGCTTTCATGTAAGATTAAAACACCATGCAGTTGTATTCGGTGGTGAATTTTCTTTGCATTCGTACTCTATTCACACATCTACGGTATCATGTTTCACAGGCTCGTTCTGATGCGATCAATCATTAACCGTGAGAGGGCCGTTACATTACGACTTGGCGATGGTTAGTAGAGAACGATCACCATTGCAGTCATAATGGTATTTACAAAATCGCGAGTACATGATAAAAATACCGAAACTTTTTTGAAGTCCAAATTCCAGTCATCTTGACAAAGAATGCTGAATTGAGATAAAGTTTAGCACTTGCGAGTTTGCATTCGGTGAATAATATAATGTCTCTTGCCATAGATTATCTTCTTTACCAGTCCGCGCCGCACCAATAACATATTTTGGTTTCTCTAGTTGGAAGGCAGCTTTTACGGTCCATGAATGTTTCGTTGTGCTTTGAAGCGGTGGACAGTCGTATAGATCCCAAGAGCGAAAACTCATATTCAAGTATCGCCCACTTTCCAATACTCGAAGTAATGATAATTTATTGATCTCATGTAATATTATGTGGGGCATACGCCATTGTATCTTAAGTAATTCAACTTCCACCTCGATTGGTTGATGATGACTGAGTACACAATTATTGCCATAGCGTGAACGTATTAGAATTAACTCATGGCAATCATTAATTTTCGTAGAAAATGTATTTTATGTATAGCATTAGTTTTTCCAGTTCTGCCACAAACCATGATATGGAATCAGCGCTGTGATGTGATCGATACTATGATAGCGATTCATCATATGAAAAACACATGTGGGAATCAATACTAAATACTTCTTGATATTGACACATATCCTCTACTACGTTCTTCTCATCAGTCTTTTGCAATCTCTCATCTACTCTCTATCATTAGTAAAAAAATATATTCCAAATAGGCATATCCATTAAACGGATCTGGTGCTTTTCGATTGGAGTTGATGATTTGGATTTGGAGCCACTTATTGGTATCATTCGATAGTCGGATGGTGCAGTGCTTAATGGGTCCACAATCGACCTCATGTGATTGCAGTTTATCCACTGATCTAACGTAATGCAAACACCTGTGAAATATTGGATTGTTGTTTAATTCGTCTAGCACATATAACGGTATAGTAATTATGTTAACTTCACACCCCGATGTCATATATATATTTTCTAATGGCTGCCTCTGTTTAGTTCTGCGCTCACGAGGCTTGACAGGTTATTGATCTATGTAAAATGTCATACATTATTATTCTCGGTGTCTGGTATGTATAGGTAATTGATATGCTTTTCTTTCTCTTATGTTGAGCCACGCGTATCGGAGCAATGTCTTCTTTGGTGGAATACACATTGATGGATAAATTGTTTTGAAGGGCAATTTTATTTATTTAATTTGACCTATAGTCAGTGGGAATCCAATATTCGATAGATTCAATACCGTTGAATAATGCATCTAAGAAGATGGGTGGTCACTGTTTCGTTCAGCTGGGTATAAAGCTGCGACTGTCACCCATGCGAAACGTGTATTATCTCTTGATTGCACATTAATCGCAGCCATCATAATCATTATTTCCCGTGGCAATGAGATATAACATTCAACGCTGATTGATTTATACTTATTTACATTTATTGTAAGATTACGTATTTTTCGTAAAGCTCAACCACTTCCACGTTGTTGAAATTCATCGCGCAGGGGTCAAAGTATAGACCATTATGCGTTCAAGTCGATTTCCCGCCACATCAACCCATCGTCGCTGTGTCCTGCACCCTGCATATAAAATGACTGTACATGGAATACGTCAATCCTTCGAGATTCGGTATTTATCCTATCAATGACTATTGATGTTTAGTTGATAATCGTTGGCGCTTAATTCGGCTTTTCGTTTTTAGTACTTCGATGAACTCAACGATGTGTTGCTCCCACACGGCAAAGTCGTCGATCGAACTTAAGAGCGTGGCTTGGTTGTGCAAGATTTTTGACGGTTCATTGTTGTTCTTCATATTAACGAGTTGAAAAGTCTTCCCAGAGAGATTATGTTAAGTCACTGCTTCATTCAAAGTCTGGCCACGTTTGAGCGCTGTCGACGATTAAAAATGGTCTCCCATCAGAAAATATTTTTGTCGTTCCCTTCTAGCTCGGAAAATGTACAGGGTGTCCAATAGGAAGTTGCTGAAACTAATCGACTGTCATTTTAAAACACGTGCACAGAATGGGAAAAGCCAAATTGCTTTAAATAGAGGAAACTCTGCAGTTTTAAACGCCCATAAATAAAACCGAGTCAAATATTTTTTATTTCAATTTATTACATCTTATAAAAATAACGAAAACGTACAGTGATTAATGATAGATATTTTTGAAGTGCGAACCTTTAGATTGTGCACAAAAATCAATTCTCTTTTAAAAACTGTGAAAAACTGTGTCCAACATATCGTTTTTAATGCCGCCAACCACTTCCTGGATGGCCGCGATCAGTTCTTCTACTGTGCTGGGATTTGTAGCGTAACAATGATCTTTAATGTAACTCCACATAAAAAAATCACTAGGGTTTAGGTCCGGTGAGTACGGTGGCCATTCTAGTCCGCCTTGAGCAAATTTAGGGTACGCCAGACCGATTACTCGAGTCCCATATACGCGATGAATAGCGTCAAACACCTCATGAGTCCGGTGCGGCGTCGCTCCATCTTGCATGAAGTAAACATTTTTAACTAGTCCCCTCTCTTTTGCACAAGGGAAGAATTTCGTTTCCAAAAGCTATTTGTAACTCCCTCCTGTTACCGTAGATTCCAAGAATTGCAAAGAAATTCCTTTTACTGAAATCGCTGCCCATACCGTTACTTTCTGTGGATGAAGGGACTTCGCTAGCGATATGTTGGGATTTTCCGTTCCCCAAAACCGATAATTTTGCTTGTCTACGTACCCATTCATCCAAAAATGTGCTTCATCGGAATAAATAATCAATTTCTCATTGAGTTCTTCGGCTTCAAACATTCCCGTAATAGTGTTACAAAATTCGATGCGTTTGGTCATGGCATGTTCAGTTAACAATTGATGAGTGCTTATTTTATACGGATGAAACTTTAAAAAATATTTCAAAAGGTTGTGCAATGATGATTTGGTTATTTTTAATTCTTGAGCAGCTTTCCGAATCGACTCATTTGGATTGTGTTTGAAATAATTCTCAACTTCGTTGATCTTCTCTGGTGTAGTCACCGTAACAGATGGACCTGGCAACTCGTGTCTACGGTCCTGGAGTGTACCCAAGAAGACACAATGAACAAAAAAAACCCACCGTTATGAATTGTTCTATTAGAAAAAAAGAAAATAATTTTAAAAAAATAATGTAAATAAATTAAAAGAAATAATGTATCGATGGAAACGTTTTGAATAATTGTTGGGATAAAAAAAAACATAAGATCCGAAAGAGGAATCGAACTCGAGACCTCCGGCGCAAAAGACCGAGCCCTAACCATCTAGACTAGACGGCGGCTCGATAAACGCCTGACATTTTAAACTCATAAGGCGCCTAAGACACTTTGAATCGATTTTTCTCGGAATTTTCCGAGTAGCGCGTCCTACTACTTTAACCACGTGAGGTGCTAGGGGTCCTCTTTCACCACAAAAAAATTCGGCCAAATCCCCAACCCAACGGTCGTGCCGTCTCCTTGTAAATCAGAAAATGTACATGCCTTCGTAGTGTAAATGTCCTATCCATTTCTTAATTTTCTCCAGTCTATCATAATATTCAGTGCACAAATATTGTATACTCCTGAACCGAGTATGGTAAAAATTAAGTCAGTTTGTAATTTTCTTACTTTGTCTACATTTAATATATATATAAAATGTAGACAAAGTAGGAAAAAATACAAACTGACTCTTAATTTTTACCATACTTGGTTCAAATGTATTTGAACGCTTGTTGTATTTTTCAACTGAGAATATTTATTTTTCTTTTAGACGCCTTGAAAAATTGTAGATAGTGTATTAATATTCAATTCGTACGTATTACGAAATGTAAAACCGTATGAAATGTAGGTCCGGTATTGAACTTTACAACACTGAAGCCTAAATATTCATTCATATACTAAGTTTTGAAATGCCGTTTGCCATAGTGTTGTAAAAGTATTTTAAATTTCATATTTCTTCAAACAGCTTTTTGTAATATTCAATGTACAAGGTATTGTACTTTTGAACAGAATGAAGTTAAAAATCATAGTCATATTGCGATTTTAATACTTTTTGTGTAAATAATGAAATCATATACGTTTGTTGCATTAATCAAACAAATATGTGTATTATTATGATGCGCGTTGGAAAACTCATACGCAGCATACTAATATTCTATGTCCATACATTAAAATGTATACGAATCTATGCAAATTCATTTACACGACTGAAGTTTCCATTACTGAAGTGCGAATTTGCGTTTGATATTCCGAGTTTAGAAATTTTCAATTATAAAAGTATAGTAAATTTAATGACTTTTTTTTACAGTGTAGTCATGTTGCACACTGAATTGTGAAAGGTTAGGAATAATATTTTTGAGAATATTTTATTAAAATAAGCTCTATTACTGTTATAGGAAAAAATTGATATCACCATTAGTTAAAAGTACAAAGTAGGTAACATACAAGTTCACTGGAAATGCTGTGCAACGACTTGGCGTGCACGGTTAGGAAAAAGCTCGGGAAGATACAGAATTTTCTGTTCCGACCGCCCGCGAAACTAATTTTCTGCGTCGGCATATGTACATATCTATGTGTGTGTGTATATATATAAATAATTTTAGATTATAACGTGGCGTTGGCTAACAGGGGTATTAGGAACGTTTCAAATTATAATGTCTCATCAGGCACGAGGGCTATTAGCAATCATATCTCCTGGAGCTTTATCGGTACAAAATTTCTTTACACCAGCAAGAGGATAAAACAGTAATGCTAACCTTGAAACCTGCCGATGTTGTGGTTTAGAGATGCATACTTTATCCATTATATCAAAGTCTATAAGACGCAATATATTTCATGTGATATGCAGTTATTGTGTTATAGAATCAAAGGTAAATTCACATTTATACTTTTATACACATTTTTTTTCGTACTATGCAAATAAATTAAGATTTCAAGTGCCGTGAGGTCGAAGGGTACTAATTTGATTCGAACTCCACATGAATCTGGTTTTCACTTGCACAATAAATCATGCCAATTTGTATTTTGTTAAGCGACAGTCGAGATGTTGCGATGACGAAATCCTTCGTCGCACTTTTTTTTAACCATGCACGCCAAGTCGTTGCACAGCATTTCCAGTGTACTTGTTTGTTCCCTACTTTGTACTTTTATCTTATGTAGATATCAATGTTTTCTTGTAATAGTAATATAACTTTTATAAATGAAATATTTTCAAAAATATTATCCCGAACTTTTAACAATTTAGTGTGCAACATGACTAGTAAACTTGCTTCGCTATTTCATAAAAGTGATTTCAGTTTTTTTGTACATTTGCATTAAAGAAGTGTACTGAAACAATTTTTTGTACTTAAATAAAAAGTATAGTCTGAGATATTTCAGATAAACCAGAATTTTTTACATAATAAAACATGCGATAACTATTTTGACGGTTTTTGTCATTACTTGGTTTTTTTTACAAAAAAAAAGTTTTTACAAGCGATTTCAGATCTTTTTGAAAGGAGAATTTCAATATATCTGAATAAACTAGACGTCTGTAATTTCAAACTCGTTTAACCCATTACTTTTTATAACCTAACATATTTTAAAAGAAATTAATACAACTTGTTTGTTTCTTTTTACAAACTTTTTTCCAATACAGGATTCACAATATGCTAATTTATGAGAAGATTAATTTCAAATGAATAAAGAATAGGAAATACTGAGGGGCTAAAACTTTTAACATCTATTTTTCGGACAAAAAAAAGGTTAAAGAATGGAACTTTTTACTTTGAAAGGGTATGTTTGTTATTACTCAATAATAAATTGACGGACGAATAAAAGTAAATTCCCTTTTAAAAACAAAAAGAAGTGTTTGTTTATTGAAAAGAAGATACATTTTTTTTCTGTACAAATTCTCACTTTACATGCGCGAAAATACCCGTAAATGTCGAAAAACTATTTTTTTACCATGTACGCGAAATAACAGTGGCCTGAAACAATAATGGTTTTCCTTAATTTTTTTTACCAAATTCAAAACTTTCATCATTCGGGCTACAGGGAAAAAATTGGGACAACTTTACGCTTTGCATACTTTTTGTGGACACTATCAACTTCGAAAAAATGCCTAAGCATAATATTCGCGATAGCTATCTGCAAAGATGTCGAAACTGTTGTAGTTTACAGAATAAACGGCATTTTTGACATTTTTAACTGCACATCTCATAGAAAACAAATTGATTAAAAATGTATTTGTTCTCACCTTGAAGAGCATACTTTCAGCTCTCCAGAACTGTTTTTTACATTCGTGTACGATTGGTCCATGAGTTATTGATTATTAAAGTCAAAAGCGTCATTTGACTTTGATCATGTAATTGATGTATACTCGATTCGAAGTTCAAAATAGAAAAGGTGATCCAAGGAAAATACGTCTGATTCCGTCATTAATCAAACAAATTTTTCCTTGTCTGTCCACCTTTTCAAAACAAAAATCGGACATTTTCCTTTGCGACGTTTTTTTAAAATTACTAATAACAAAAAAGCAAACAATTATTTTAAGTGAAAGCTTGAAATCTAGAGACTCTAACCTTTGAAATGCTTTTTAAAACTTTCGTCGACGATGATCTTTCGCGGTGATAGAGCAATTTGAAAATTCCTGAAAAATTTTAATAATTTTTTTCTTCTCTTACTCTTTGTGATCCCAACTCCATGACGCCGAAGTTTGCGTCGTTGGAATGGAATGAGAATGAATTCTTAAATGCTCAAACTTTTATTGGAACGAAAATGAATTCCTCTTGTTCGTTCGGATTGTGGGAATTAATTGTTAACGCACGTTGTTGTTTGCAGTGGACTGTATTTATTGTTTCTCGCTTATAAATCCTGCTTGCTCGTGCGATCTCGTCGCGTCAGTTCGCTCTCGCATGTCTTTAAACACTGATTTCCTTTCCCAGATTCTCGCTACCATTGTCTCTTAGGTTCTATCCCCACTCCAGGGTCGTCGCTAGTCCTTGAAATTTATCGAGCCTTCTAGTAGTGCGAATATTTAATACATATATGTCGCCCACCAATTAATAATTTATTAATTCCCAACATTTATTTCATGGTCCATGGAATCAGTAGTCGGGAGTTTACATATTTTTGTGACTGGTCTTTTACAATTGCCGCTCACCGTTTTCAATGTTACAACTCGCACTCTTCCGTCAGAACCAGCATGAGTTTATAACACTTTACCCATCTTCCATTTCAATGGAGGTAAATTATTGTCTTGAATTAAAGCGATATCGCCAATACTTAGATTAGTTTTTTCGCGTTGCCATTTCGATCTGCCTTGAAGCGACGTTAAATATTCTGAGCTCCATCGGCGCCGGAAATCTTGAATCGTTTTTTGAATCAACTGCCAGCGATCGAGCCTGTTTATCCGAATTTCACTGAGGTCTACATCTGGGGCGCCAGTGAGGGGCTCGCCATTAAGAAAGTGGCCAGGTGTAAGTGGCTGCAGATCACTAGGAGTATCCGGCAGTTGACATATAGGTCGTGCGTTTAAGCTCGCTTCAATTTCTATTAAAACGGTCGTCCATTCTTCGAACGTTAATAAGCCTTGTCCTATGACGCGCTTCAAATGAAACTTGCACGATTTCACTCCTGCCTCCCATAGACCTCCCATATGAGGTGCGGATGGTGGGATACATTTCCACTCAATATGATGCGAAGTACAAAAATTGTCGGTGATATCGGTATGAGTTCCTTCAAGAAAGGTGTGCATCTCGGTAAGCTCGTTTCGCGCTCCGACAAAATTCGTAGCGTTGTCACAATATATTTTTTATGGGCAACCGCGACGCCCGACAAAGCGTCTCAAGGCCGCGATGAAGGGGTTAGCGCTAAGATCACTTACTGCTTCCAAATGTATTGCTCGCGTTGAAAAACATATAAATAATGATATATACGATTTGCTAGTTTTCCGCCCTCTTCCACGATTGACCAATGTTGTAATTGGTCCAGCGAAATCTACTCCCGTTACGAAAAACGGCCGGGTTGGAACAACTCGATCCTTAGGCAATGGACCCATTAATTGTGATGACGGTTTCGGATTATTGCGTTAACAAATCGGACAATCATGCACAATCCTCTTTGCGATGGATTTTCCCTTGATGGGCCAATATTTGTTGCGAATCGCGTACAATAATGCTTGCGGTCCGGTATGTAGCAATCTACGGTGTTCTCTTTCGAATAGCAATCGCGTCAGTCTACCTTCATAAGGTAGTAAAATAGGATGTTTTGTGTCGAAATTTGAAATTGAGTTTTGAATGCTGCCGCCCACCCTGAGCAATTGATTTTCATCCAAAAATGGATTAAGAGCCGACAATTTGCTACTTGTCTTGATTTCTCGGCCGGCCTCAAGATCCGACACTTCATCTGCAAAATGTATCCCTTGAGTTTCTGTGATTAACAGTCGGTGCGCTCTTTGAATTTCCCAACATGTAATAACTCCAACCTCGCGTTGTAATTTATTGGATTTGCAATTCGATATAAATCGAAGAACCCTAGCTAAAGTACGTTCAAGTCTCGATAGGGAAGAATAATCATTCAGCACTGAGAGAATAAGTTGCTTTGAATTGTTAATATTCAGAAAAACACGTGACTCTGTCCTCTGTTCGGATTGAATGCCGTCTCTTTCCGATTGTGAGAGTTTAGTTACTGAGATACCGTTTGATAAGTACTGATCGATTTGTGTCAGCCAGCTAGGCCCTTCCCACCAAAGTTTGCATGCTTGAAGATTTTTTATACTTGTTCCGCGTGAGATCAGGTCGGCGGGGTTGTCTTCGCTTTTTACATGGCGCCAATGACTTGACGGTAGAATCGATTGGATTTCAGCGGTCCGATTTGATATGAACATTTTCTGACGTGATGGTTCACCTGAAATCCATGCTAACGCGATAGTAGAGTCGCTCCACGCGTATATTGCGTCGAATTCGATTTTAAGCGCGTCGCGGACATTTTTTAACAACCTGACTAACACGATCGAGCCACCAAGTTCAAGTCTTGATAGCGTGATTGTTTTGTTTTTTGTTGGAGCAACTCGCGACTTCGAGCACAGTAATGCTGATTTGTGGTTGTCATCCTTGTCTACTGTTTGCAAATAGATGCATGCACCATACACCTTTAGTGATGCGTCGCAAAATGCGTGTAAATAAATTCGTGTCGCGCTACTTCCGCACGCACCCCTCCGAGGAATTCGTATTATGTTTACATTCTTTAAGTCTTCTGCGTATGCGTCCCACGCTTGTTGCAGATCAAGTGTTAATGGCTCGTCCCAATCTAGCTGCTCGGCCCAGGTGCATTGCATTATTAACTTGGCACGAATTAATATCGGGCCGATAAGACCTAAAGGGTCGAATAACCTTGAAATCGCAGACAATACTCGCTTTGTGTTACTTGAACTTGTTATTGAGTGAGTTGAAAATTCAAATACGTCTTGCTTTGGCCGCCAATCCAAACCTAATGTTCTTACATTGTTCGTGCTATTGATCTCTATCGCTACGTTTAACGATTCATCCACTCGTTCGTCTGGGTCTAAATTGTCTAAAATCTCCGTGCAGTTTGATCGCCACTTGTGCGGTTCGAATCCGCCACGCCTCAATAGTGTTTTCAGTTGATTTATTACCTTTTTCGCGTCCGTTGAACAATCGACTCCAGTTAGAATATCGTCAACATATAAATCATTAAGTAGAACTTGCGAAGCCTTCTCATGTTTGATGTTAGCGCTGCTGGCTAATTCTCTAATACATCGTATCGCTAGGAAAGGCGCGCAGGCCAATCCGTATATCACGGTATTTAATTTGAATTCTTGTATTGGCTCGGTTGTTGAGAAGCGCCACAGTATTCTTTGATAATCTTGATCCCTTTGATGTACTAAAATTTGACGATACATCTTTTTTAAATCCGCCGTAATCGCAATCGCGTGTAATCTGAATCGCAAAATAATGTCGATGATGTTGTCCTGTAGATTGGCACCGACCATGAGTGTGTCGTTAAGTGAAATGCCTGATACGGTTTTTGCCGACCCATCAAAAACTACTCGCAATTTCGTCGTGAGGCTAGTCTCACGTACAACGCCGTGATGTGGTAAATATACAGCTGGTGCTGCGGTTGAGTGGCTGGTTACTTTAGTCATGTGATTTAACTCAATGTACTCTTTCATGAATTTGCAATATTGTTCATGAAATCCGTGATTGCGATGAAATTTTCGTTCTAAGTATGCTAAGCGTTTTTCCGCAATCTCCCTCGAGTCTCCAAGCTCTAATTTATTTTTGCGAAACGGCAAGCTGACAACAAATCGTCCTGACGTGTCTCGAGTCGTCGTGTTGACGAAATAATTCTCGCACTCTTGCTCTTCCCTTGATAATCTAACGTGCTTGTCGACTGGATATTCTTCGATCTTCCAGAATTTCGACATTGAATCGTTCACGGTCTGTTGCTGTATTGACAAACAGGTGTATACATTGGTCGATGAAGGATTGAACGCACGATTTTCAATTAAGTGCTCGGGTACCGATCCTGCTATTATCCAGCCTAATTTGCTGTTTTGCAATATCGGTAAATTATCGCCTAGCTCAATTTTTCCGTTTTCTAATAGATAATGGAAAAATTCCGCGCCTATCAGAGCATCGATATCGCCGGGAGCATAAAACAATGGATCAGCCAATTTTATGTTATCCGGAATCGGTAGTCGCGAGGCTCCAATCGAGAATGATGGGAGCTCCTTTGTTATTTGAGGTACGACTAAACAATACAAGCTCAATTGGAACTCCGACAACCTTGACCTTACTCGTAGTTGACAACCGTTTTTAATAGTACAGTTCATATTGCCTAAACCGTTGACCGATTCGGAAATGTTGTCCAGTTTTAAACCGAGTTTCTTGCACGCAGTAGATGTTATAAAATTGGTTTCGCTCGCACTGTCCAGCACAAGGCGCAACTGGCTATTGTAATTGTTACCTCCATTTGCGTGTACAACAGCCGTTGACATGAGAACTCGCTTGCAATTAGGCTCTCCTCGAACATGATGTACTGACGGGCCGCTTGATGGCTTGTTGATGACCGTTGACGTTTGTAATTCCTTGCCGTTGGAGCCGCCTGTAGATTTTGAAGTTTCCGCTGGCTCACTTGCAGCATGTCCCTTCGAATCCCTTGCTGAACTTGCCATGTTCGTCGGTAGATGGCATAAGGTATTGTGCTGGCCTCCGCATTCTCGACAGAAACTGAGTTTGCAGTTTGTAACAAGGCGATCGTTGCGAAGGCAGTTGATACATAATTTCAGGCGTTTGACTGCTTGAATTCTGTCTTCAACAGCGAGATTTATGAACTTAATACAGCAATAAATCACGTGTCGACCTTGGCAGAAATAACATCGTCGTCCTTGAATGGTTGTTGACAACGAGGTCTTGCCTTGAAATTTCGATTGAAACGGCTGTTTTTGCTTAGTGTCGCCCTCGTAGCTATTGAATTTCGTTTTGCTTTCTCCAGACTTTTCGCTCAAAGTCGCTCGCTCAAGGACTTGACATCGGCGCTGCAAAAACTCGATTATACAGTCAGTCGTCAGATTTTCCAAGGTCTCGACATGTTCATCCCAACGTCTTCTAGTTACGCTGTCCAAATTTTTCTCGATTAAATAGGTTATCAATTCTCCCCATGATTCTGTGGGTAATGACATTGATTTAAAAACTCGTAGATGTTTTTGAATATGATCGACGAGCTCACGAATTGCGCTTGCGGACTCAAGATGTACCTCGAATAGACATTGAATATGTCGTTTACGGATGGCTCGGTCATCCTTGTATCGTTGCTTTAATAGTTCCCAAGCAATTGCATAGTTTTGCTCGGAAATTTCGATAGATTCGATTACTCTAGCGGCGGGACCGATTAAAGATCCTACGAGATATTGATGCTTTTGTACATTTGATAAATCGCTGTCATGAATTAATGATTTGAATGTATCAGAATACCTCTTCCAGTCTTCAATCTCTCCGTTGAAGGTTGGCAGTTTGATTATCGGTAGCTTCACACGGGAAGCTACCGATGCGACCTTCGTGCGACAGATTGAGTACTTATCCTCTCCAGCATTTGTCCTTGTTGCTCCAATATTCGAGCGAATACATCGTTGCTATTCACTTCGCTTGGGCGTTCTGATAGGCATTGCATTAGTATAATTAGTTGCTCCAAAACTTGAGTCAAGGCACTGTGGGATTGTTGGCTTCCGTTGCTAGTAGTTGGTGTCTGAGAGGATGGTTTTAGATTTTCCAGACATTTTAATAGTGCTGCTTTGATTGCGAAATATTTCTCTTCAAACTCCGTTTCTTCCGGTAAATCTCTCTGTTCATATTCTTCTTCTAGAGTTATCGTCAGCAGATGTTGCGAGATGGATTGAAATTTGGAGTAAGCTTCATCTAGATTTTGTAGACGGGATTCAATTTCTTCTTTCGTGGTCGTTTCTGGATCATTTGTTACTCGACTTGCAAAATTTCGTGTTGCTGTCAATTTTACTTTAATGGATCCTCGTGGTCGTCTCAATTGTTCGATGCTCATATTGCTCGCTGTTTGTCGACGCCGTTTTAGTCGTTGAATTACCGTTACGCTAGTTAATTTTGAAACTCTCAATAGTTTTCGCGACACTAGAAGCGCGTGTTAACGGAGCGGGGTATCGACTGAATAATAATAAGATTGACCGACGCAGATCAGCCGTGTGTATTGGTTGGCTTTATATTTATGATGAGAGAATTCTAGACTGTTCGAAAACGCTCGAGACGCAATTATACTATGCGGTATCACCACTGGCATGCACGTTTCCGCGTTATGTTACGAATTGTTTCATCTATCAGCACACGCGGATCCGGCTCGAAAAACCAAAATGTTCGTTCGGATTGTGGGAATTAATTGTTAATGCACGTTGTTGTTTGCAATGGACTGTATTTATTGTTTCTCGCTTATAAATCTTGCTTGCTCGTGCGATCTCGTCGCGTCAGTTCGCTCTCGCATGTCTTCGAACACTGGTTTCCTTTCCCAGATTCTCGCTACAATTGTCTCTTAGGTTCTATCCCCACTCCAGGGTCGTCGCTAGTCCTTGAAATTTATCGAGCCTTCTAGTAGTGCGAATATTTAATCTATACACCTCTTAAACGCTCAAACTTTTTTTAGAATTAAAATGAATGATTCTTAAATGCTCGAAATTTTTTGGAACGAAAATGAATTCTCCTTAAATGCTCATACTTTTTTGGTCGGTGCAGGCTTTGAAAATGCTTCAAACGTTTTTACACACTTTGCTGAAATTCACAACCTCAATTTACAAAAAAAAAGACGCTCCTTAATAATACAAATAGAGAAATGGAAAATATAAATACATGCAACTCAATCGTACTTGGAATATTTTCGTAGTCAAATTCAGGTCTCCCACTCTTACAGTCTCACAATCCAATTTTTGTTCAGAGCATTTAAACCACTCCCTAATTTCCCACCTTCTAGGGCCAAACATTGCGGATGCATTACAGAACTATGTGAACACGCTGGGCATCGGTTGTTCTATGAATATTCATTGTTTTGGAAAATTACATTTCCTGTTAAGAAGACAAATGGATTAACTTGAGTGAGCGCTTATAACTATGTGTACAGTGAGTGCGAAAGCTGCACTTTGCAGTCGTTCTGCGCTTCTCAAGAGATACAAGCTTTTTGCGGATACTCCTGAGCCGCACGCAAATTTCTCTACCACGTACTCAAAAGAAACTTTGTTCGCATATAAAAATTGGGAAAATCTCATCTTTCGTTTTACTCGCAATATGTCCATGCGGAGAACTACAAGGGTTGAAATCAATGACTCTTTCGACTTTCTCCACAGTACTGTTCATGTAAAAAACTCTGAGTAAGATTTCAAACTTTCTGTAGAGGGATCCAGTGAATCATCATAACGTATCTCTCGCCGCTGACCAAAATGACAAGCTTGATAAACAGTCGGACAAGTAATTCGATTTTCCCCAGCTTGTGTAACTTGTCATCTTGGTCAGCGATGAACGAAATCTTCTGATAAATCAGTAAATCCCTTCAAAGAAAGTTAGGAAATGTTGGTCAGAGTTTTTGACATGAACAGTACTGTGGAGAACGTCTAACAAGACATTGTTTTCATCACTTGTAGTTCTTCGCATGGACACTATTGTGGTAACAGCGAGAGGTGAGGTTTTGCCAATTGTTACATCCGAACAACGTTTTTTCGGTTGATATAGGGTAGAAATGTGTTTGCGACACAAAAGTATCCCAAATAGCTTTTGTCTCTTGCGAAGCGCAGAGAGCACACTGCAAAATCCAGCTTTCGCAATCATCGTACACACAGTTAAGAGCACTGACGCAAGACAATTCATTAATCTTCACGACACTATACATAATTCTTTGAAGCAGTTATGGGCATTTATATAAAAACTGATGCGAAGATTGATCACGTTGTTCTATGATGCATTAGGCAAAATTATTTTCAAGTTATGCGTCAATAAATTCTACAGAGCCGGATGCATTTTATACAAAAAAAACTTCACCGTCTATGATAAGACAAACGGCGTAATATACGATCCAAAAGATGTGAATTTAAGAATTTCAGACTTACGAACACACTAATTGGCAATGACGTACAGAAGCTCGGTTATGCTCTCAGGGCACACAAAAGCCACACGTGTACGCCTGTCTGCGAATTTCTTAATTTTATACAAGCAAGTGAAAGAAATGAGCACATTATTGAATATTTATTGGACTTACTCTGCATCTATTTGCGTATCTTCCCCTGTCGCTGTTTCTCCGGCGGCTTCCGCGCGAGCGCCACGGCTAATATACGCGTGTTAGGATCAAAATAAATAACCCACACCTAAATTTAAAAGACGTAACCCTTTGTTAAATAAATTTTTGGCTCCAATAAGAGCCGTTCGTTTCATTTTTCACATCCGCGCGAATACTCGTGTTTGGTTATTCGAGCTGTCATAGCGACTGTATTAGAATACACACACATATGTATATTGCAAGCAGGGTGTAGTTCGAGGCGTACCGTTCGAAAAAGCGATGGCGTTGCTGTGCCTGTTGCGCTAGAGTGTTAATCAATTCACACAACGGCGTATGTACTATGTTTACGACATGAGCCAACGACGTTATTTCATTCAATGAACGACAATGAACAAGTGTGGAAGAATTTTTGGGGTAAAAAGTCACTCGAAAATTCGGCCGTAAATTATGAGATCTCAAGATTGAGTGGACGAATCGACAAGTGGTCCGAACGAAATCGATAAGAAAAAATCGCATTACATTGGTAGACTGTCATTAGATTTTCAATTTGTTGCCGCGTTTTCGCGTAATGTCGAGACACCGGTAAAAGTCGTCTACTACAAGGCCATCTAACTGTTTGAAGAGTCGCGGCGTGTGGTCAGTCCGTCAGTGGCGTCGAGATTGGTGGCGTTGTCAAGGGCGAAGATTTTTTTTTATTACTTGGCGTCAAGACGCTGCCGCGTCTCTCGATATCAGACCATAGATTACAATCATCAGGAGTCCGTAAAACTAAACAATTGGTTCTTTCGCATTACCATCGTACTTGGATCGCTCGATAAATTATCGATTTTTTTTTTATGTGGGGTAATGCTGTTAATTATCTTTTGAAACACAGCTACTATGACCACAGTATTGGATTACTTGGATTATAGCATCTTTCCTACCCGTGTTTGATAGTCCATTCTCTACGGAGAATTCGATCCATCTTCAGACACGTGGTCAGTCACTATTGACCATGACTATTGACCATGCCAATATTTCCTCACCGACAAAGAATTGATATTTTTGGAGTGACTTTCTCCACTATACATTCCTATCTACCGATAGAACATCACGACACTGGTCCACTCCGAGAAGTGGAGACTCTCTCTGAAGAAGATTGTGCTGAGAGCGTTATCGGCTTTAGACCTAGTTTCATCCCAATTGTAGAATAAATCCGCCGTCATTTTTACTTCATGTATATTTCTTTCTAAGCCTACAACGTGGGTGTCATTACTTGACGTTGAAATGAAAACGAAAAGACTCGCAATCAGATGTTTGCCCAGCCATACGGAGGAACGAAAGAAAAAAAACAACGGCAGGTTTTCGATAACGAGTTCTCCGATAACTGGAACGACCTCAATTGAAAACGCGAAAAACCAAGAGTTGGATTCATGGATTGCGCAATGACCAGCTTTAACTGCTCTTTTACAACATTCTTGTTTTAAGATTGGTAATTTCTATTCTACTGTCACGTCCTGAAAGGACGTGGGCATATACCTATCGCGGTTCCCTCTTTTTAGCCTACGCCTAGCGCACTAGCTCGGGATGAGGATGTAAAAGGGAAAGGTGCATGCAAATGTGGGAACGATGCAGTGACTCGATTGATAAATGGATTGATTTACGCAAATGATTGAGAATTCGGCGTTTATTACAATTAATCAATTTGGTTAATTCTATTAAATTAATAATACAAAAATATACATAACATATTTTGCTTACATTTGCTGATGTGTCGTGGATACGCTAATCTGTTTATAGTCGAAGGGTTCGGGCCTCTGCAGGTAGGTCGGACCCCTCGGTTGCGCACGCTTGGTAACAATGATGGCTCACGTCGACACAAGGTATTTAACACGTGGGTATTTATCGCGAGACGAGGTTGGAATTAAATTACGATTTGCGCAAAACAATACGATGTACACATTCAACTTAGACACTTAATAAAATTCTTGTAGTTCGCGTTATTATAAAGTATAATTTGGACGTTAAAGTTCGCGTTCGCTTTATGGAGACAGTTTTTTTAAAATTGTTCCGGTGAACGTTGTTGCTTGATTTTTGCTCGTAAGCGATAGAGACTGAAGGGAGACTTTTCTCAACGAGTGATGATGGGACACTGACTCCAAGATTATTCTATCCTAGCTTGAAAGATATTTTGGATGCTGGGATGGTGAGAGAAGAAGTTTCTCGCAAAGTGCATTTCGTCATGCGTTAATTTTTTGATTGGTTGAAAGGATATAAGAAGTTTACTAGTGCATATGATTGGTCGAGTTGGAAGGGGAAATATTTTTGAGTACTATGATTGGGTGTAGGCTATGATGTGTGTGATCTCCATCTCGATTCTCGGAAACTAGTCCGCGTCTGGTTATCTGGAGCGTTAGAAAAATATAGGGAGGAAAAAGGGCCTTGGTCGCGTCGCCGCGCTTGCCTCAAGATAGGCTTTGTTGACCCAGGCATGAGAGTGCATGGGAAATACCAACGTAGTTTTATTGCCGGGTCAACTTTTCGACATGAAGGATTTTCTTTTGGAGAATGTATATTTTTGTGGAGTAAGGATTTTGATATTTTCGTGTGTCTTCGTGTGTTGTACGTTCTTATGGCTAAGGATTTTATCATCAACTGCGTTTGAGGGTTGCGTGTAGATATGGTTAAGACCGACTGTGCTCTCGCGTGGGAAATTATGCGCGACGCTCGCTTCTTATCGATATATTTCGTTTCGGCTGTGGTACGCCTAATTCTAAAGAAAATATAAGGACCCGTCGAAAAATGAGAATGCCGTTATCGTGTGTATTGGTTTTCGTAGTTTTCCACGATTTCCATGTGGCATCGGGTAAGCCCGCGTTTTCGCTGGAGTTGAATAAAATAGCAGAGGAAAAAGAAATAGATAGTGCTTTTTTTCGCGACGTTACACTACAAGGAGACGGCATGACCGTGGGGTCGGGGACTAAGCCGATTTTTTTTGTGGTGAAAGAGTACCCCTAGCACCGCACGTGGTTAAAGTAGTAGGACGCACTACTCGCAAAATTCCGAGAAAAATCGATTCAAAGTTTCTTAGGCGCCTTATGAGTTTAAAATGTCAGGCACTTGTCGAGCCGCCATCTAGTCTAGACGGTTAGGGCTTGGTCTTTTGCGCCGGAGGTCTCGCGTTCGATTTATCCTTCGGATCTTTTTTTTTCATTTTTTTTCTCCACATTTATTCAAAACGTTTCTCATCCCTACATTATTTTGTTTCTTTTCCAATAAAACAATTCATAACGGTGGGTTTTTTATTTTTCATTGTAAAGTAAATGAGAATAACAAAGTCGATTAGGAAAAATTCAATTTTTATTCATATAATAATTACATACGAAAACCGCAGTGGCAATTATCGTAGAAACAAACAAAGCAATAATTTTTGCGCCATCTTGCGCAACATATGGAAGCGGATTTTTTACAATTGCAGGGCGTTTGCAATACATCCGTACAAAAACATGTCCCATTAACATTCATGAAAATGTTTCTAGTAACTGATAATTATATTTCGTGCCTCATTCTTCGAGATTACGAGGTAGTACGCCTCTCCTCGTACGATGTCGCCACTAGTTTTAGAGTGATTGAAAAAAAAATCCTTCACTCCCTTGTGTACTCGATGCTTCATTGCTTTTTCTAGTGCGAAAGTCGCCACACGTCTTTTATATACGTATCGAAGAAAAAAGTTATTCTGTCTAATATTCACGAAAAACAATTTGTGATAGACATGGGAAAATCTTCGAAGTACAAACGATCACGTAGTTGCGAAGAGGAGGAACAACGATTGAACAAAAAACTAAAAAAATATCCAAAAGAAGAGGACACGACAGCGTTCTCCTAGTAGCGCGTCTTGTTCATCGGACGGCGAAAATGAAATATTACCTCAATCTAGAGGATATGAACATGAAAGTGAGTAAAATTGAACCCAAGTCGAAATTTTCGAGCCGCGTTCAACCCAAAAAATGAACGCTTCCGTCCTTGAGCAGAAGTCGGCGAGAGCGGATTATTGGGTATTTAAAGGAGGGTACACTGATTGAAAATACCATGCGTTAGGGCCTCCGATGAACGTCCAGCATGGCAGAAAGTAGACTTTTTGACTCAAAGGAGGTCAGTGAGGACCACAACTGAACCTACGGAACCTCAGGTGGGCCTACTTCGAGCGCTCCCGCAGAACCTACTGCCCCCCCCCCCCCTTTCAGCCTACTGTACACTGCTAAACAAAAAAATTAATTTATATAGGATCTACTTAAATAAAATAGGTTTTTTCCTTGTCTCACTGCCTACTACGATGATATTTGTTTCAAAGATATTTATATATGTTAATAAAGATGAGATTTAAATGAATCTTTATTTGCTTACAATGTACACTGTAAAGCTAAGTGTACTATATGCATAAAATATTTCATAAATCGAAAATAAAATGAATTCCTTAATTGAGAGCCTTATCACAAGGATTTTTCATCGTAATTCGTCATTCCCTGGCCGTTAGAAATGATTTTTTCGAAGAAAATATTTGCCCTATATGCGAATCGAACCTAGTACCTACCTACTCATAGCTACGCACACTGCATCTACGCTACCAAGTGCTTATAACATGTTGGTCGCTGGTATGGCATAAGAGACCAAATAGAATACCTATAACTATTTGTTGTATCACATAAGCTATATCAATTAGTTAATATCATTGTGATAATTAGAGAGTTTTATCGAATAACAGCTATAGATTTTTCAAACAAACTCATATATATAATATATATATTATATATATATATATATATATATATATATATATATATATATATATATATATATATATGTATTATAATTCATCTTTTCGCGGTCGATTGGACCTCTCCTTGGTCTGATCGAGCTACCCCAGCGCCACCTGGCTGGCGCGTCGCACGAGACCTCTCGATCGCTCACGGAAGATGCGAGTTAGAGGAACGGAGGTGGGCTCTTAGGGGAACGCGCGTCCCGACGACTATCTCTCTCGAACGAAGCTCGACTCGTGTGCATCGCGTCTCGAATTGTGCCCGTTTTATCTGGACGATACACCGGTTCTCGCGACTTCGGCGATCCTTCGTTAATTTTGGTGAAAGACTTTGGACAGAGTGTGCCGGGTGCTTTCGCGACAACGTGGCGTATGTAGTAAAATACGGTTAAGGCGAAATCTCGACGGCGCGGCGTGTGCGGTAAGTGGTGCAGCACGCGCGTAAAGGCTTTCGGCGGTTCGCGATCTCCGGGGTTCGCGTCCACGGTCAGCCTCGTGACCAGAGTCTCGCGGTATATTTCGAATAAACATTGAATATAGAATCACGAAATTATCTCTCTCTTGTGGTTTTTCTTTGCGTAGCGTCCACTGAACCCCCCCCCCCTTTTTCCTTGGCTAACCATCATCCGTCCCAGATCCAACGGTGCAGTTCCAAACAAAACCCAATCACAGATTGATTAGGATCAAAAAAAAAATTTAGTTATTGGTCGATATTAAATAGATTGATTTGAATAAATAAACATATTTGAAATCAATAATTTTAATAATGGAATGCAATAGGAAAAATTTGGTTCTATAAAAAATCTAGTTAATTCAAATAAAAAGGAATCAAGTACACGCGGTTAGTTAATATCATAATATTTAGCGGAAAGAAATAAAAATATGCTTCATACGTACACGTGGAAATATTGTTTTAATTTTCGACGTGCTAAAAATGAAAACAAAGAAGAATCAAACATTTTATTTTAAATCGACGGTAATCGACCATCGCCATTTATCGACTCATTATTGAATGAACAAAAAAAAACAAAAAGAACAAAAACAAAAGGAAAAAAATAAAGAAAAAATCGAAGGCGGTTGAATTCCAAACCGACAATTTCAATCTTTTAGAACATGAAATAGACTATAATTAACACCCTAACGTTTCATATAGATATCAACATTATATGTTATTTAGATCTACACTGCCAGCCAAAAGTTTTCGGACACGCCACATAATCGCAAAACTTTTGAGCGCTGGATAATTGCCAAATAATGTTAGAGTAATATAATTTATTTTATTTATCATTTCACGAAGATACTATAAAGGTCTGTATAATTAATGAATTATACAGCGCTTTATAGTATCTTCGTAAAATAATAATTATGCTACCATAAGTTTGCAATTATCTCGGGAATTGGGCGCATGACTTATGCAAAAAAAATTGTTACGTTTATCCATGATAAACTTAAACGGGGTAGCAGGAGCTCCATTTTCGTTTTTTGTTATAAAGTTTCATACGATTTTTTTCGCAATGTTATTTCACTTTTCGCTAAAAAAGACTAATTCTCGATAATGCAATGTAACTCAAGAACTAGAGGGTTTAAGAAGAAATGTCAAGGATGAAAAATGTCGCGTAAGCTTATACTGGATAGCCTGGCATTTTTAAAGAATGTTCCTGTGAGATTTTTTCTCACAGGTAAATTCGTGACGCCCATCAATCCCATAGAATTGTAGTAAGACTGTATATACGAGCATTCTTTTATGAATTGCCTATAAAATAATAATAAATCGATATTGAGCAAATTTGATTGTTTTCGCATGTTAGTATTGCACTAATAACTTGATAAGGGGGCGATGTATTTTTATGAATTGTGTAGTATTGATTCATCATCTGATAATGCATATTTACCTGTACCGTTCTTGAGCGATAATCAGGGAAAACGTATTATTTTCGTCATCGAACGGGTTACCGATCAGGTCACAATGGATTGATGATGGAGGAGATATCGAATTTAGGCCGAAAGCAGGTTAGATGGGGTCGAGGCAACGGTTTGAGATTGAAAGCAGGTTAAGGAGGCCTGTGTTCTGCACATTTCACTGGAACTGGGAGTCGAAAGAAGGTTTGGGAAGTCTAACAGAGGTTCCACTGGACCAAGAGGAGATTTCTTCATTGCCCTGAACTCGACAAATAGGGTTTCGTCGGTTCAATGGAGGCTGGCGGCTTATGTATTACAAAAGAAATGGATCCTGCGAGGGTTCAGAGGAGGCTAAACATTTGGACTCGGGAAAAGACGACTGAACTGACACACGAGGTCAGATATAGTCGATCGCCCAAAATCGGGTTGAGTTCGTATTAGAGACGAAACATATCCCAGCAACCGCACAGATTGAGTTTGCACACAAGGCAAAACAAATATCTAGCAAGCGGCACGAAAAGTGCGCAATAGAGAACACAAAAGATGGAAAATGGCTGGTGTGATTCACGCATACGTCAACATTTTTCGATGTTTTCTTCTTTTTTACAGATGAAGAGAGTAATGGAAACGAAAGGCCCGGAAATAAAGAACAGAACATAGAGAACGAACCAGAAATAGAAGAAGAAATTCTGGAAGTATGGGGGAAAGATCCGTCGATGGCGCAATGAGAAGAATGTCCCATTCATTCGCAAATAGTTGCTCGCAGGAACGGCTGGCTGACAGTGGGATTACCTAAGGACGAAAAGAACGACATTCTGTCTAAATACGCACGCAAAGGGACTTGTCTATTAGAGGTCCCTGCTTTAAATCCAGAAATTACTACGTCAATGAACGAATCTGTTCTCAAACGCGACAAGCATTTTTTTGTCACTGCAAAATACGCTCGGTTCTGCAATTGCCGGTTTAGGAGCTCGTACTTCTTGTCTTCTTTCACAGAAAGAAGAACTCTCGGAAAAGATAAAAATTCTAGAGTATTTTTCGGCCGTCTATCCGTCCAACCTAACAACTACTATTGCATCAAATCACCATATCCCGGCAAGAATCGGAGCCCGACGAGAACACGCAGCTCATACCAAGCTCACCGTCAACGTCGTTAGAGGTAGGCTGCTCAGCAGGAAAACTGCGACACCTCTTAGATAGATGGAAGTGTATTACAAATGACAAAATTGTCCTACGCTGCATTGAAGAATATAGGATCCCAATAAACTCAAAAGTTTTTCAATCAAATCCTCCAATGGAAACCAAGAGATCGAGACAAGAAAACACAGAAATGGAAATGGCAATTGGCCAACTACTCCAAAAAGGCGCAATCGAAGAATGTATGCCGAAACGCGATCAATTGCTGTCAATATATTTTTTGGTCGATAAACCCAACGGCAAAAAACGATTCATTCTAAACTTGAAACCGTTGAATAAGTATGTGGAACTGAGTAATTGAAAAATTGAAGATATCAGAACAGCAGTAAAGCTGCTTACACCGGGTTATTTCATGTGCAGAATCGATTTATGAGACGCATATTTTCTTATCCCTATTCACACAGAAAGCAGAAAATATCTGAGATTTAAATTTCAAGGAAAACTGTTTCAATTCACTTGTTTGCCATTTGGTGTTGGGTCCATACGTTTTTACCAAAGTAATAAAACCAATTATAGGGTGGCTCCGATCCCAAGGTCACGTATCCACGGCTTATCTGGACGATTTTTTGATTTTTGGGAAAACCAAAGATATATGTAATCAGAATTTTAATGAAACAGCCCAGTTACTGGTGTCGCTAGGATTCGTAGTGAATCAAAATAAAAGTCATAGTGAACCAAGCACATCCTGCAAATATCTCGGATTCATCATAAACTCTAAGAAATTTCAATTGCAATTAACAACAAATAAAAGAGAAAAAAATTAAATTTAGTTGAAAAACTTGAGAAACAATCACAGATTCAGATTCGAGATTTTGCAAAGGTAATTGGATTTCTAGTAGCTGCTTGTCCAGCCATAGCATATGGGTGCATGTACACTAAAAATTTACAGAGCGCCAAATTTCAAGCATTTGCAAGGTCAAAAAGGAGTTATGATGCTCACATGAGTATTCCAAGACACTTAAAAGATGATTTCAAGTGTTGGGTTAGGAAGCTTTCACTTGGATTAGGCGCTTCACTGACGGGCTGGGGGACCTATTGCGAAGGACGTAAAGCACATGGGTCTTGGTCAAATTTAGAATGAAAACACCACATAAATTATCTGGAACTCCTAGCTGTATCGTTTGGCCTAAAATGCTTTGCATCTGAATGTAAGGATTGCGAAATACTTTTGCGAATCGACAATTCAACAGCTATATCTTACATAAATCATATGGAAGGCGTCCAGCATGAAAAATTCAATAATTTAACAGCAGAAATTTGGAAATGGTCTGAAGAAAGGAATATCTGGCTTTTCGCTTCATATATACCTTCAAATAAAAATAAAGAAGCGGACACCCTTTCAAGAATAACTAACATTGGTACAGAATGGGAGTTAGCACCAGAAATGTTTAAGAAAATTACACAGAGATTCGGTTTTCCTTCCGTAGATTTGTTTGCTTCACGATTGAATAAAAAATGTGAGGCATATATCTCCTGGCACGTTGATCCAGAGGCCTTTGGCATAGATGCATTTACCGTAAATTGGTCGAGGTTCCTTTTTTACGCGTTTCCTCCATTCGCGCTGACGTTGAAAATTTTACAAAAAATCGTAGTAGGCAAGGGAATAGGAATAGTGGTTTGCACCATATTGGCCGACACAACCATGGTTTCCAATATTTATATCTATATTGACAACAGAACCACTCGTAATTGAACCTCACCCGAAATTATTAATGTCTCCTTGTATATCCATATCACACTCACTGGCGCACAAACTCTCACTAATTGTAGGGGCATTGTCAGGGAAGCTTTCAAATTAAAAGGAACGTCAAATGAAGCATCGGAGATAATGGTCGCATCGCTCGCCGACTACACACTCAAGCAATATAATGGAGCCATAAACGAATGGTTAAAATATTGTAAACCAAATAACATACGATGGTTCAACCCGAACATCGAGGAAATCATCGATTATCTGACCATAAAATTCAAAGACGGAGGTTCATATGGTACATTAAACACGTATAGATCAGCAATTTCTCTAATTGTCCACCGAGCAATCTCAAAGGAAGAATTACTTAGACGGTTCTTCAAAGGAGTTTATCGGTTGCGTCCACCGAAACCAAAGTACCAAGAACTGCGGAACGTTGACCCAGTCATAAAATACCTAGCTTCAATACAGCCGTTATCAAAGATAGACCTAGAAAAATTAACGTATAAGTTAGTCACCTCAATTGCCCTGGCCGCTGGACACAGAGTCCAAACGTTCTCGCTCATAAAGATAAATAATATTACCTGTAATACAGATGGCGCAAAAATAAAAATTCCTGAACTAATAAAAACATCCAGACTACGTTCTCACCAGCCGCTACTTCTTTTACCATTTTTTACCAAACGAAAAGAATTTAAAAAGGACGGAAAAAATAAGAGGGTATGTTAAAGAACTCTTTATAGCAATAAAAATACCATATAAAGCAGTATCCTCGCAAACCATAAGCAGATGGATTAAGAAAACGCTTGGTCAGAGTGGCATCGACACCGACCAATCCTCAGCGCATAGCATGCGTCACGTAGCAACGTCCACAGCGTATAAACGAGGATTGGACTTAAGCATTATTAGAAATACCGCAGGCTGGTCGGGAACTTCTATGGTTTTTGCGACCTTTTATAATAAGCCGATTACAGAAGATAGAAACAAGTTCGCTTCAGTCGTATTGGAGTAAGGTTTTGTCAGTTACAAATGTAAACATTATTAAACGTTGATTGTCCAACATTAATAAAAACGCAATACTTATTGCCGGTCAAAAAATCTACTCACTCTTAACATCTACCTTGTAATCTCGAAGAACGAGGCACGAAATATAATTAAGAGATCACACGAACTTACCAAATGAAGTTCGATCTTAATTATATGAGGTGCCTCGTTCGAGATCATTACACCCCCCGCCCAGAAAATTAAAAAATGTTACCCTCATAATTTTCACCCAGTAATCATCACCATTTTTTGACAAGCTCTAAAAAATATGAGGCATCGAGTACAGAAGGAAGTGAAGGAAATTTTTTTCAGTCACTCTAAAACTAGTGGCGACACCGTACGAGGAGAGGCGTACTACCTTGTAATCATCTCGAACGAGGTACCTCATATAATTAAGATCGAACTTCACTTGGTAAGCTCATGTGATCTCTTAATTTTGAGGCAAACCAAGCGTACTAAATCATGTCTCGGAATATTGGTGATGATAATTGATGGTGAATTATTGAATGGATTTTTATACAATCTTCCTGGCAATTAATTTCACGATTCTGCTCTAACAATTCGCTGCAATTTTGCAAGCGCTTTATGAAATTTTTAAGTTGTCTGTTAAAGTAAACGTCACACGGTTGCACTAAGGAAGTGCATTTAGGAGGAATTACTTTTACAGAGCAAGTTGGCATATTTTCGTCATCTTCGAAGATTTCATCATACAGCTCTGGATTTGTTTGACCCGCCCCCCCCCCCCTCCCACAGTCAATGAGAAGTAAAAATGTATTCTCCCCGACGTAAGTTTTTAAACATTTCTCGAGAAAATCCGTGTATAAGGCTGTTGTTAGTTTTCCGGACTTCGATGATGTTGCAATGACGTTCGTATATGTATTGGCATAGCCATCTGCTAATTTTTGAATACGAGATCCGAAATGACCGGTTGCCTCTTGCAAACATACGAAGACATGTGGGAGCAGTTTTTCGGATAATGGTATGGAATATCGTGCGGTGTACGAATGCGTCACTTTATTCAAATCCAACTTTTTGATGAAAACTGTTTTACTCCCTTTTTGAGTGAGTGTCCTGTTGAAAACAGATTGATATTGACATCCTGAAAAAAATTGTATTTTTAATATTAAAAAATATTCGAATATGTATGTAGAAAACTTTTTGTATAATTAGTTTTGAATTTATACATTTTACATGGGTAAAAACATTTTGTACGCAGAAAACTTGTATTTATCTGTTTGGTCAGCATTTATAACATAATCCTCATGGTATTGAGGTATTAAGCGGCACGTCTGTCGACGAAAAGTCTCTGCAGATGCCCGGATTTCCTCCATTGATGTTGCCTCTTTTTTCGAAACCAGTTTAGTGATTTTCCATTGAGAAATGTTGTGTTTCTGTTTGAATGCCGTGACCCGTCGATCAGACGCCGTGAAATTGAAATCGATGAATTGTGCAGCAGCAGCCAACGCCCATTGTTGTAAATGTCTTGTTGTAACTTGCTGATATTGCTGTCTTGCTTCAACAAAACGGTCGTAGGTCCACGAATCTATCGCCTCAAATTTGTCCAATCTCTTCCCCCCACTTTTAATATCATTCTCCCATTGTGAAAGATATTCTTTTCTCTTCAAGCGGCTGCATCCTTTTTTGCAATTTCGCCAAAAACCACGTGGAATGCGCTTTAGCAATGTTCGAGACTTTGACTTTGTAGGCGATGGGAACATTTCACTTTTATATTTTTTCGGTTCCGGTTCGTACTCGTCGAGAAGAATCAAGTTGGGGCACTTCGAACTGTAGTTCTTCGCAATCCTCATGAGCGTGAATTAATTCCTCTTCAATGACGATTTTTTTTCACCCAAAAGTTCCAATGTATTATTATAAAGTTCTCCGGCCAATAACATAGCATCGTGAGATATTTCTTCCGAAGGTGCCGATGCAATTAAATTATTTTCCGTCAACAGCTTTTCATAATAAACTACTGCGTCCTTTAATCGCGATTTTGATTTATCACTGTAAATGGATTCTTCAGGAATTTCCTCTTCTATTCCAGAAGAGCCAGCAACTTCTTCAGTCGACATTTTTAATTTCGAAATGTAAGAGAATTTTGAAATTTAACAATAAGAAATAGGCACGTCTGTTCACAACGAACTCGAAAAATGAACTGCTGTTCAATTCTCACAAACTCACGCACTATGCGCAGATGTCCGTTATAATCCTAAGGGGACCCCACGTCGAAGTTCTTTAGACCCTTACAAGGCCATAAAATCAAATAGAACAACGAGCACGAATATTTTTGAGTGAATGAAAAACTTTACGTTCTTGAGCTTAAATGAATTTTTAAAAATAATGTAGGTATGAGAAACGTATTGAATAATTGGTGGGATAACAAAAAAAAATAAGATCTGAAGGACGAATCGAACGCGAGACCTCCGGCGCAAAAGACCGAGCCCTAACCGTCTAGACTAGACGACGGCTCGACAAGTGCCTGACATTTTAAACTCATAAGGCGCCTGACAAACTTTGAATTGATTTTTTTTCGGAATTTTCCGAGTAGTGCAATCGAGCAATCGATGCAATAGTGCAATCGATGCAATTCGAGCAAATCCAGCTTGACATTGCAGCTTTTATTGTAATTAAAGCATATTCTGGATTAAATTATAGTCTTTATTAGAGGTCGACAACCGAAAAACAATGTCCAAAAGCAATGCACGAACAAAAAAAATAATCTACGAATTAACGTTAGGGGAGTTGACGGCACGAAGAAAAGTGTCCCCAATTTGGGCTACAAAGTAATCACTCTAATATTTTTTAGGACCTTGATCGCAATCTAAATCTGCAAAAATATATTTCGATAACAACAAAAAAAACGTAAATAATAAAATAAAAAAGGAACTTCGTTGTATTCGAACCATGCAAGTTTCAACACCACTATAAAGCTCGTAGCTGTACCTAGTTTTCGTCTAGTGCATTCATATGCATAAAGGCGATAAAATCCATTCGTTCACTTCGAGAAAGCCGACGAATAAGAAACGAGGAAAGTCTCAGAACAAAAGCATGGTCGTCGGCACGCAGATGAGATGAATAGAGCATTATTGAGCCCACCAACTGCCAGCGCAATTATTCTACGACCAGCTTCTTCATGGAAATCCCATGTGGCGTGGGCGCCTGTTATTTACGCACTAATTAATGGTCGTGGTTTAATAGCCAGCCCTTTTTTCCGTTCCTGGTACTTTTTCATTGGGCGGAGGAGGGGGAGGTGCTCTGCAAAAGAAACAAGGCAAACATTCATCTTCTTCAGCCCTTGCCCTCTATCCCGCCAACGCGTCGTGTCCCACCCTTCAGCGCGACGCAACGGTGTTTCTCATAGTGGAGAAATTATACTCTAGCTCTTCGTGAATACTTCCTCCAGTGGTTAATCTATTAATTATTCGCTGCACCGGCACCGCGATATTTCGCCGATCTCGGGCAACAAAATTACAAATGAAGAGGGGATGATCTCTCCTGACTTGGAAATGAGCATTTTTTTTCTCAACGTTTGTTAGTCTTTCAAATTATGTATAACTAACGGCCGCCCGGGGATTGCTAGTTGACGTTGAAGATTCGCGGCAATTTTTTTTACATGAAACGCCGTATCGAGATTATGTCACCAGGGTCGGTACTTATAATGTATAGGAAAGTAGTATAACAGGACCGGTTCTGGCCGTGGGATCTCAGGGGGGAGCGGGACGGGGGGCTCCAGCGCGGGGAAGCCAAGTGCGGGGGTACGGCGGAGGGGGGAGGGGTCGCCGGGCGCGTGTGACGTCACAGAGGGACCTCTGTGGAGGGAGCCATGTGGTCCGTGAAGCGACTGGCGGGAGGGAGAACCGGCGGCGATGAGTGATGTGTGTGTGTGTGTGTGTGTGTGTGTGTGTGTGTGTGTGTGTGTGTGTGTGTGCGTGCGTGTGTGTGTTTGTGTGGAACGAAGGGGGAGGGGGGTAAAAAGAATGCTTCGAATTAAATGACAATAAAACAATAGTTTATGAATAATTAAATTGAACAACGACCTTGCATAGTATATATTATACATAAAATTTTTGGTGTGTGTGTATGTGTGTGTTTGCCTGTTTTTCATTGTTTCCAATTATTTTATTTTCAATATCCGCAGCGCATCCGATATCCTGGAACATAACAAATCATGCATCTTATTGACCTATTAAACGTCATAATATTTTGAATAATACTAAAGATAATACGAACCATCGAACAAGTATTAGTTCAGGCAGGTGGGGCACGCGTCGCGCATTGAAACTTGGTGAGTCGGCCCGCCGCAGTTGGTACAAAATATCCCCTGGATGTTGTTAAACCGTTCGCTGAAGTGTCCACATCTTTCAATTAGTCGATCAACCGCGCCCCGCATATCAAAGTGTCACAGCACGCAAAATTTCGCCCGATCATTTTCGGTGAGATATTCGTAGTTCACACATCCCATGACGCCCCGGTTCAACCGATTTATTTGCTGCTGGTCCACTATAATTTCACGCACATAATGGACTCCCTTGTCTGAGGCATCACCCAATCCACCATCAAATGATTCCGTATCACTGTCCATTTCGGCTAGTTCCATGTCATCGTATGCAAGCACTTCAACGTCCGCGCACTCATCATCGTCATCATCGGCGATATCAATAACGTCTTCGACTACCCCGACTTCCACTGCGTCGTCATGGGCGATATTCACGACAACCTCCATCTCATCATCGACGAGATCGATCAGTTCAATTTGGTTCGACATTTTTCTTAACTGATTTTCCGTTTTCCGACTCTTCCACAATGACACCTCGGAGGTTGAAGACTGGAATGGCGAAAACTGCTGTTCCGATCCTTCTTCGGATTTCGATTTTTGGATCCTCATAGGCTTATAGTAGGGTGGGGGATGACCAACAGAATGTGTAAATAGTTTTCGACATTAGTTGGGACTTGTAGAAAAAAAACCTTGCAAGATGGTGCATCCTGGCCAGGGGATGAACGAAAAGTTTTTTTTTCTCTAATTCTCCCTGTGGGGGTAGGCATCTGCTATCCAGAAAAGTGTGCTCTCGTGGAGGTGAAAGCTGGCCAAGCTCGCCAATCATTGACTTTCGCGATCTCTACAGAAAAGCGTCTAGGTCATGGAGACTGAACTGGCGTATTATAAAGAGCATCTTAGAGTTTTTAATATATATTGCCACGTGTTCCAGTATGTATAAAGTCCAGCCTGTCACGAATCATAGGGCTCTTCGCAGAGCAACATCAAACCTATTCAAGTAACACTTGAGGCTATACAGTTCTTACCAAATCAGCCATATTCTTAAGGCATTTTTTTTTGTTCATCGACGTTCGAAACCAGCCTCCGAGCATAGGGAACATTTTGAAAAAATAACATTCCGCTCAAGTAATGTCTTGGCTATCCAAAACACATACGAAAACGAGGTATTTATTACAAAACGATCAACTTTGTGGATCTATGGTAGGAGCATTTTTTTTTATGCTTCGACCGCTGATCCCACTGCATGCACCATTTGAGCATAGATGCACTCGCGGTCTGGAATACTCACAAAAATACTTTTCTTTTTTGCCCCGTTGAACCCCAACCGGCTCGTTCTGCGTATGTATTTATTTTTCATGCTTTCCACTATAAAATATATCAACGTGATATTAAAAAACTCTGGTGGAGGTGATTCTATTACATTTTTCGAGCTAGAAGGGAACGACAAAAATATTTTCTTATGGGAGACCATTTTAAGTCATCAGCAGCGCTCAAAAGTGGCCACACTTTGAATGAAGCAGTGAGTTCACATATCTCTCTAGCAAGACTTTTCAACTCGTTAATATGGAGAACAACAATGATCCATCAGAAGAAATCTTGCACAACCAAGCCACGCTCTTAAGTTCGATCGACGACTTTGCTGTGTAGGAGATACAGATCGTCGAGTTCATCGAAGTACTGAAAACGCAAAGCCGAATTAAGCGCCACCGATTATCAACTAAACATCAATCGTCATTGATAGGCCAAATACCGCATCTGGAAGGATTGAAGTATTCCATGTACAGGCATTTTATATGCATCGGTGCAGGACACAGCGGTGATGGGTTAATGTGGCGAGAACTCGACTTGAACGCGTGATGGTCTATACTTTAACCCCTGCTCGATGAATTTCAACAACGTGGAAGCTTCACGGAAAATACGTAATCTTACAATAAATGTAAATAAGTATAAATCGATATGCGTTGAATGTTATATCTCATTGCCACGGAAAATGATGATTATGAGGGCTGTGATTAATGTGCAATCAAGAGATAATGCACGTTTCGCATGGGTGACAGTCACAGCTTTATATCCAGCTGAACGAAACAGTGACCACGGATCTTCTTACATGCATTATTCACCGGTATTGAATCTATCGAATACTGGATTCCCAATAACTATAGGTCAAATTAAAAAATAAAATTGTGCTTCAAAACAATTTATCCATTAAGGGGGGGGGGGGGATTGTCTTTTTTTTCGCAAAATATACCGCTTTTTGGGAATTTTTTTGTGAAGAAAGTATACAACGGAAAACTTGTGAAAGTTGGCATATAGTTTTATTGATCTGTTTACTACATACAAAAAATTTTTTAAACAATTTCACCAAAAAATCCGCCTCCCACCCCCCTCGACGCGCGATGGTCCTTTTTTGATGGTGTGCACGATTACAGCCTTCACGTTCATCCTGCAACAAAAACCCAAAAAGCATTTTACACTGCGCCATCCGAGTGGCACCAAATCATCAACTCCAATCGGAAAGCAACACATCCATTCACTGTAAATGCCTACTCGGGGTGTTTTTTTACTAATTATAGAGAGAAGATGAGAGTGTGCAAAGGCTGATGAGAAGAACGTAGCAGAGGATATGTATGAATATTATGAAGTATTTACTATTGATTTCACAGTTTTGGTGGAACGTGTTTGTGTGTGCTTGGGTGCGCCCCACACAAACTCAAACACGTTCCACCAAAACTGTGAAAATCCCAAACAAGCCCAAACAATTCCAACGAAACTCAAACGTCATGAAAGTCTTCGGTTTATGGATGTCGTTGAAGATCGTATTATGCATGTCGTCGAAGATTTCTGAACGTCTTCGAAAGCCTCTTGAACGTCTTCAAACCTCCCGTGAATGTATTTGAAAGTCTCTTAAGCGTCTTCGAACCCCACATGAATGTCTTCAAACGTATTATGAATGTCCTCGAAAGTCTCTTAACCGTCTTCGAACCTCTCGTCAATGTCTTTGAAAGTCTCTCAAGCGTCTTCGAATCCCTCATGAATGTCTTCAAACGTATTATGAATGTCGTCGAAAGTCTCTAGAACGTATTCGAAAGTTTCTTGAATGCCTTCAAACCCTTCGTGAATGTCTTTGAAAGTCTCTAAAACATCGTCGATCCCCTCATCGATGTCTTCAATCGTATGATGAATATTGCCAAAGAACTTTTGAATGTCTTCGCACCTCTCGTGAATGTCTTTGAAAGTCTCTTAAGCGTCTTCCAACCCCTCATGAATGTCTTCAAACATATTATGTACGCCGTCGAAAGTCTCTTGAACGTCTTTGAACCCCTCGTGAATGTCTTTGAAAGTTTCTCAAGCGTCTTCGAATCTCTCATGAATGTCGTCGAAAGTCTCTTGACCGTATTCGAAAGTTTCTCGAACGCCTTCAAACCCTTCGTGCATGTCTTTGAAAGTTTCTAAAACATCGTTGATCCCCTCATCGATGTCTTCAAACGTATTATGAATATCGATAAAGATCTCTTGAATGTCTTCGAAAGTCACTGAAGGTCTTCGCACCTCTCATGAATGTCTTCAAACTTCTTATGAACGTTTTCGAAAGTATTTTGAATGTCTCACGAACATCTTCAAACGTCTCATGATCGTCGTAGAAAGTCTCTTGCAACTCTTTGAAGGCCTCATGCACGTCTTCAAACGTCTTATGAATGTCGTCGAAAGTCTCTTGAACGTCTTCAAACCCCTCGTGAATGTCTTTGAAAGTCTCTCAAGCGTCTTCGAACCCCTCATCGATGTCTTCAAACGTATTATGAATATTGTCAAAGATCTCTTGAATGTCTTCGAAAGTCTCTGAAGGTCTTCGCACCTCTCATGAATGTCTTCAAACTTCTTATGAACGTTTTCGAAAGTCTGTTGAATGTCCCATGAACATATTCAAACGTCTTTTGATCGTCGTAGAAAGTCTCTTGAAACTTTTTGAACCACTCATGCGTGTCTTCAAACGCCTTATGAGAGTTTTTTCGGACGTCTCTTAAATGGCTTCGAACGTCTTATAAATGTCTTCGGAATTCTCTGGAACGTTTCACGAACGACTGTCGAAAATCTTCGAATGCCTCGCAAATTTCCAATAAACGGCTTACGAACATCTAGCGAACGAATACTAATGAATGTCATCGATTATCATTGGGCGATTATATTAATTTATTTTCAATTAAATTCCATACAAAAAAAATGAGTTTCACATTCGAAAGTAATATTGTTGTCACGTCCGGATGGGACGTGGGCATATATTTTTTGATTCCCTCCTTTTTTGCCTACGACAAGCGCAATAGCACGGGATGAGGGTAAAAAGGGGTAGTGCTTGGAATGAGTTAAAAATTAGGAAGTCATGCAGTGATTTGGTATCGAGAAATAATCCGACAAATTTGTACAAACTTAACTATAGGTTTATTACAAATAAGTGATCGGATGAATATGATGGTTTATACAGAAAAATTGACGATGCAAAAATAACTATAAAGTCGGGAGAACAATCGGATTAACATAAAATGAAATTTGTTGCTTACAGTGGTCGCTGTGTTTGTGAGTGTATCCGTCTGTAGGTACGCTCGCTCGCAAGAGTATCGGTTGTCGCTCGCAGATAAGGGCCTCGTTGACGGACGCCACGCTCAGCGTTCGGAAAGCGGTCACCAGCACCAGACTTTTGGGCCGCTGAGAGTGCTTATGTATATGCGCGTAGAAAAATAACACTTGAACTGTTTTATGGACTCGAGGCCGCGAGAGTCGACTAAACTTTTATACGATGCTTCGGTCAAAACCCGAAGATGTATAGTATTCGAAACTCTATGATACCGGTTCTACACTTCGAATTCTGTCAGAACAAGATTAAAAAGTGAAGTTAATTTTGATTGAAGATTTCGCGAGACTGAGATCTGTATTTGATGGCGACTGTCGGGAGACTTAGATTTAGACTTGATAGAAGAACTTGAGTCGATGGTAGTTGTTGGAAGACTGACTTCAAGAAGGAAGTCTTTCTTGATATAAAAATTAGGAGAGGTTCAGTAGTGGAAGAAGGAAGGTGGGAGAGTGTGGTCTTGGTCATCTAGTTCTTTAGGGATTGGACCATTGGTCGTGAAGCTATCGATTGATTAGCGTACAGATTCGTTAGGCACGTGCGTGGCCTTATTTCAGGGCATCGGTTCTGACTAATATGCGTATGAAGAGAAGGAGACCTTTGTCTCGTGTTTCGACGAAAAAGCGCATGGGATATAGAGTTCGATATCAGAGACCTAAGCATTCGCATGGTTTGTGTTATGTCGATTTATGGCTATGGTGACTTCTCATATTGAGAGGTTTGTATATCGGACTACGCTGCGAGACCGGATGTCTTATTATTTAGTCGAAGTTATAAGCTCGTCAGAGCCGTCTAGTTTATGTTATGTTTAAATAATCTGGGGTCGAGGCTTTCTTGGTTCTCATGCAGTTGGGCCGGCGTAGAATTTTTGGAGTCTGTTGATCGAGGTGATGGTTGGTTTTTCGTTGGACAGCTTTTCTTGGAATATTCGCCTGAGATCTTGTTCTTGTTGACAGCCAATGGTATAGGAAAAGTCGATAGCTGACGGTGCTGCTATCATGCGTATATCGCTGTGGGTTGAATGTGCGTGTGAAACGTACGCACGTTCCTTTTTACGCGGTTATTCGTCTTATTCTTATATTTATCCATTTGATAATAAGCTTATAACGGCAAATGAGGATATTGGGATTAACCGAGAGAAGGCACATTCGCTAGGATGTAACATTGTTTTCAGTTGCACAATGCGATATCTGGTGATGCTGACATAACTAAGTACGGGATGAGGAGAATAAAAAGTATATAATGTTACATTAATTTCATTTTCATGAATCTTTATGATTGAGCCACCAATTACATATTTTAAATACATTTTATAAGGCACAACCGTTTTTATGCTTTTCACATCGTAGATTAAAACTTCCATCTAATTTACTTGAGACATCCATATCGTCAAAGTCTATATTCACCGACTCAATAAATAGCTTAATTTTCATATTTATAATATCAGCTAGCCATTCTCGTTTTTCATGACCCTTAACATATACGATAGGACACATGTTGTCGAGAGTTGCTGAGAGTTTGCTCGGGTCTGGTTTAAGTCCGTCTTTACCGATTATGTGCCCTAGGTACCTGACTTCTGGTCGAAGAAATTCGCATTTATCCGGTTGTAATTGGAGATTGGCTTCGCGCAATCGTTCCATCAGTTCGTGAATCTTTTTACCGTGCTCCTCTAGGTCCCTGGCATACACTACGATATCGTCGAGATAAACAAAGAGGGATACTCCTTGGAGTCCACTCAATACGATATCCATTAAGCGCTGGAAGGTTGCCGGGGCATTTTTAAGCCCGAATGGCAATCTTGAAAATTCGTAGTGCCCATGTGGGGTAGAGAAAGCGGTTTTCGATTTATCTTCATGATTCATTTCGATCTGGTGGAAACCGGATGCTAAATCGAACACTGAAAAATAATTCGCGCGTCCCAACTGATCCAGAATATCTGTGATGTTGGGTAGCGGATATGAGTCACCGATTGTTTTTTCGTTCAAAGCCCGAAAGTCAATTACCATTCGCCAACGTTTGTTACCGTTGGAGTCTGGTTTTTTCGGGACTATCCAGACGGGACTGTTGTTTGGAGATTCCGAGTGGCTTATGACTCTTGTTTCTAGTAGCTCGTCCACTTGACGCTGGACTTCGCCCTTGAGCGCTTGGGGGAACCGATACTGTTTAGTGTTTATCGGCAGGTCGTCGACCGTTGGGATCTTATGTCGAAGCACATGTGTGGCTTCTAGAGGTTCGCCCTTTACATGGAATCTGTCTGAATATTGTTCGATTATTTTTTCGACATGTTCTAACTCGATTTTTGCAAGGTGGTCGAGTCGCAAGAGACTTTTTATTATTTTTGAGCGCTCTGGATTATTTTTCTTTATACGCGATGTTGGTTTAGAGGCAGGAATGCAGATCACGTTTTGACTCGATTTTTTACCTTTATTTTGATTTATTTCATTGTTTAACTGTTCGTTACGATTGACCTCGATTTTTGGATTTACGACCGATTTCATTTTTGAGTTTTTCGCGTTTTTATTTTTGTCTGCTTTTGATTTTTGGCCTGGAATTTGACTGAAATTTTTATTTTGCTTGATGTTGATTCTCGTTCTTTCCTCGCTACAAGACTTGTTAATTGATTCGACATTTATCATCGAAATTTTAGAATTGGCCACTTTCGGGCTCTGGATCGGCGCAATTATCGTGCAATTTACGCTTGAATTAGGAGGGTCACGAGGGATTGAACGAGAATTTGAAACTGTCGTACAGTCTGAAGTGGGAGTATTTTCTGACAGGTCTTCGATAGCGTCGAATTCCTGCAGCTCCACAACTGGAACGATCAGTTTGACAGCGTCATTTGTGGTATTATAAACCTTCAAATGAGCCTTTCTGTCGATGTTTGTCACCAGGCAATCGCCGGCGTATACACCTTGACGGATTTTCAAAGGCGAGAGGTATCCCTCTTTTATTATGCTGTCTTTTACCTTCACGAAGAAGGGAGTTTCCGAACGCGCGGGGATTTCTATCACCTCGTCGGGTTCGGTTTTTTTTCTCGAAAGGCCATGATTTATCCCCACACTCGAGACATTCCGTGCGGTAATTGATATTGGACCTGGTTTCGTAAAAATATGTAGACCCCAGCAAACCGGGGTAGGGAAGCGGCACATTGTCGGGTATGATGTGAAATAGCGATTCGGAGTCGAATACGCGAAGTAGCACGCTCCCTAGTCCAAAGACCGGTAATTCGGATATGCCTGTTAATTTAATGACATCTTCTTCGTTGATGTCTACCATATTTTTTGTATATGCCTTTTTTATCAAATTGGGGATGGCACCGCTATCTAATAGCATCGAAATTGCCCCTTTTTCCGGTAATACTCCGATACATACCGAGGGCAATGTGTTGAAAGTTTCCGACTTTATTGCGTAGGTCGGATAGTTTCGTTCGGCTCCCCGAGAGAGACGGCGTTCGCTTGACGCGTTTGAGTGGGCGGCCCGCTCGGTGCGTCTGTCCGAGGGGCACTCGGCCCGTTTCCCGACTGATTACGCGAATTATTATAATCGCGAGCACGACAGGTTTCTATAGTGTGCCCGACCTTCTTGCAATAACGACAAGATGGCGGATTAGAATTCGGAGGATTGTTTCGAAATTTAAAACATCGATCCACGGTATGACCCTGCTTATGACACAGTGGGCATTGAGGGCCGGGCGAGCGGTGTGATTGATTGCCAGAAGAATTGAAAGATTTTTGGTTAACGTAGCAATTTTTCGTGGTGTGACCGGGTTTATCGCAAATTTGACACGTGACCGATTTTTGAGCGATTTGATTATTTCCACATTGATCGGCTTTGTGACCTTTACTGTTGCATTTTTGGCATGTGATTGCCGCAAATCGGCAAGACGAAAAAGCGCATGGGATATAGAGTTCGATATCAGAGACCTAAGCATTCGCATGGTTTGTGTTATGTCGATTTATGGCTATGGTGACTTCTCATATTGAGAGGTTTGTATATCGGACTACGCTGCGAGACCGGATGTCTTATTATTTAGTCGAAGTTATAAGCTCGTCGGAGCCGTCTAGTTTATGTTATGTTTAAATAATCTGGGGTCGAGGCTTTCTTGGTTCTCATGCAGTTGGGCCGGCGTAGAATTTTTGGAGTCTGTTGATCGAGGTGATGGTTGGTTTTTCGTTGGACAGCTTTTCTTGGAATATTCGCCTGAGATCTTGTTCTTGTTGACAGCCAATGGTATAGGAAAAGTCGATAGCTGACGGTGCTGCTATCATGCGTATATCGCTGTGGGTTGAATGTGCGTGTGAAACGTACGCACGTTCCTTTTTACGCGGTTATTCGTCTTATTCTTAGATTTATCCATTTGATAATAAGCTTATAACGGCAAATGAGGATATTGGGAATAACCGAGAGAAGGCACATTCGCTAGGATGTAACATTGTTTTCAGTTGCACAATCCGATATCTGGTGATGCTGACATAACTAAGTACGGGATGAGGAGAATAAAAAGTATATAATGTTACATTAATTTCATTTTCATGAATCTTTATGATTGAGCCACCAATTACATATTTTAAATACATTTTATAAGGCACAACCGTTTTTATGCTTTTCACATCGTAGAGTAAAACTTCCATCTAATTTACTTGAGACATCCATATCGTCAAAGTCTATATTCACCGACTCAATAAATAGCTTAATTTTCATATTTATAATATCAGCTAGCCATTCTCGTTTTTCATGACCCTTAACATATACGATAGGACACATGTTGTCGTCCGTTGAACCTTCAACTCCAGCGGTTATCGAACCCCTTCAGCCATGCTATGTGGAACGTTTCCATATGCCCACTTTAGACCATGATGATTGCGACGCAACCATGATACTTCGTATCTCGCAGATTTTGCTGATCTATGCAATTTTTATGGATAATGTCGGTCAAGGGACAATATTCAACAACGCGATCATGTAAGATTAAAAAAATATGCAGTTGTATTCGGTGGTGATTTTTTCTTTGCATTCGAACTCTATTCACACATCTACGGTAGCATTTTTTACAGCCTCGCTCTGATGCGATCAATCATTAACCGTGAGAGGGCCGTTACATTAAGACTTGGCTATGGTCAGTAAAGAACGATCACTATTGCAGGCATAATGGTATTTACAAAATCCAGAGTACCTATTGAACAAAATGTCGAAACTTTTTTGAAGTCCAAATTCGAGTCATCTTGAGAAAAGAATCCTGAATTGAGATAAAGTTTAGCACTTGTGAGTTTGCAGTCGGTGAATAATATAATGTCCTTTGCCCTACATTATCTTTTTTACCAGTCTGCGCCGCGCTAATTACATATTTTGGTTTCTCTAGTTGGGAGGCAGCTTTTACGGTCCATGAATGTTTCGTTGTGCTTTAAAGCGATGGACAGTCGTATGCTGTGAAGCGATGGACCCAAGGGCGAAAACTCACATTCAAGTATCGCCCACTTTCCAATGTTCGAAGTAATGATAATTTATTGATCTTATCTAATATTGTGTGGGGCATACGCCATTGTATCTTGGGTAATTCAACTTCTACCTCTAGTAGTTGATGATGACTGAATGCACAATTATTGCCATAGCGTGAAGGTATTAAAATTAACTCATGACCAGCATTAATTTTCGTAGAAAATGTATTTTATGTACAGCACTAGTTTTTCCAGTTCTGTCACAAACTGTGATGTGGAATCGGCGCTTTGATGTGATCGATACTATGATAGCGATTCATCATATGAAAAGCACATCTGATAATCAATAGTAAATATTTCATGATATTCATACATATCCTCTGCTACGTTCTTCTCATCAGTCTTTGCACACTCTCATCTTCTCTCTATAATTAGTAAAAAAAACACGCCAAGTAGGCATTTACAGTGAATGGATGTGTTGCTTTCCGATTGGAGTTGATGATTTGGAGCCACTTATTGATATCATTTGATAGTCGGATGGCGCAGTGCTTTATTGCTCCATAATCGATCTCATGTGACTGCAGTTCATCCGTTGATCTAATGTAATGCAGACACCTGCGAAATAATGGATTGTTGTTCAATTCGTCTAGCACATATGACGATATAGTAATTGTGTTAACTTCACACACCGATGGCATATATATATATATTTTTTTAATGGTTGCCTCTGTTCTGCGCTCACGAGGCTTGACAGGTTCTTTATCTATGTAATAAGTCATACATTGTTATCTTCGGTATCTTGTATGTATAGCAAATTGGTATGCTTTTCTTCTTCTTATGTTGAGCTACGCGTATCGGAGGAATGTCTTCATCGGTGGTACACACATTAATGGATAAATTGTTTTGAAGCACAATTTTTTTTTTAATTTACCTATAGTTATTGGGGATCCAGTATTCGATAGATTCAATACCGGTGAATAATGCATGTAAGACGATCCGTGGTCACTGTTTCGGTCAGCTGGGTATAAAGCTGTGACTATCACTCATGCGAAACGTGTATTATCTCTTGATTGCACATTAATCACAGCCCTCATAATCATCATTTCCCGTGGCAATGAGATATAACATACAACGCATATTGATTTATACTTATTTACATTTATTGTAAGATTACGTATTTTCCGTGAAGCTTCCACGTTGTTGAAATTCATCGAGCAGGGGTTAAAGTATAGACCATCACGCGTTCAAGTCGAGTTCTCGCCACATTAACCCATCATCGCTGTGTCCTGCACCGATGCATATAAAATGCCTGTACATGGAATACTTTAATCCTTCCAGATGTGGTATTTGGCCTATCAATGACGATTGATGTTTAGTTGATAATCGTTGGCGCTTAATTCGGCTTTGCGTTTTCAGTACTTCGATAAACTCGACGATCTGTATCTCCCACACAGCAAAGTCGTCGATCGAACTTAAGAGCGTGGCTTGGTTGTGCAAGATTTCTTCTGATGGATCATTGTTGTTCTCCATATTAACGAGTTGAAAAGTCTTGCTAGAGAGATATGTGAACTCACTGCTTCATTCAAAGTGTGGCCACTTTTGAGCGCTGCTGATGATTTAAAATGGTCTTCCATCAGAAAATATTTTTGTCGTTCCCTTCTAGCTCGGAAAATGTAATAGAATCACCTCCACCAGAGTTTTTTAATATCACGTTGATATATTTTATCGTGGAAAGCATAAAAAATAAATACATACACAGAACGAGCCGGTTGGGGTTCAACGGGGCAAAAAAGAAAAGTATTTTTGTGAGTATTCCGGACCGCGAGTGCATCTATGCTCAAATGGTGCATGCAGTGGGATCAGCGGTCGAAGCCTAAAAAAAATGCTCCGGCCATAGATTCACAAAGTTGATCATTTTGTAATAAATACCTTGTTTTCGTATGTGTTTTGGATAGCCAAGACATTACTTGAGCGGAATGTTATTTTTTCAAAATTTTCCCTATGCTCGGAGGCTGGTTTCGAACGTCGACGAACAAAAAAAATGCCTTAAAAATATGGCTGATTTGGTAAGAACTGTATAGCCTCAAGTGTCACTTGAATAGGTTTCATGTTGCTCTGCGAAGAGCCCTATGATTCGTGACAGGCTGGACTTCATACATACTGGAACACGTGGCAATATATATTGAAAACTCTAAAATCCTCTTTATAATACGCCAGTTCAGTCTCCATGACCTAGACGCTGTTCTGTAGAGATCGCGAAAGTCAATGATTGGCGAGCCTGGCCAGCTTTCACCTCCACGAGAGCACACTTTTCTGGACAACAGATGCCTACCCCCACAGGGAGAATTAGAGAAAAAAAAACTTTTCGTTCATCCCCTTGCCAGGATGCACCATCTTGCAAGGTTTTTTTTTCTACAAGTCCCAACTAATGTCGAAAACTATTTACACATTCTGTTGGTCATCCCCCACCCTACTATAAGCCTATGAGGATCCAAAAATCGAAATCCGAAGAAGGATCGGAACAGCAGTTTTCGCCATTCCAGTCTTCAACCTCCGACGTATCATTGTGGAAGAGTCGGAAAACGGAAAATCAGTTAAGAAAAATGTCGAACCAAATTGAAGTGATCGATCTCGTCGATGATGAGATGGAGGTTGTCGTGAATATCGCCCATGACGACGCAGTGGAAGTCGGGGTAGTCGAAGACGTTATTGATATCGCCGATGATGATGATGATGAGTGCGCGGACATTGAAGTGCTTGCATACGATGACATGGAACTGGCCGAAATGGACAGTGATACGGAATCATTTGATGGTGGAGTGGGTGATGCCTCAGACAAGGGAGTCCATTATGTGCGTGAAATCATAGTGGACCAGCAGCAAATAAATCGGTTGAACCGGGGCGTCATGGGATGTGTGAACTACGAATTTCTCACCGAAAATGATCGGGCGAAATTTTGCGTGCTGTGATACTTTGATATGCGGGGCGCGGTTGATCGACTAATTGAAAGATGTGGCCACTTCAGCGAACGGTTTAACAACATCCAGGGGATATTTTGTACCAACTGCGGCGGGCCAACTTACCAAGTTTCAATGCGCGACACGTACCCCACCTGCCTGAACTAATACTTGTTCGATGGTTCGTATTATCTTTAGTATTATTCAAAATATTATGACGTTTGATAGGTTAATAAGATGCATGATTTGCTATGTTCCAGGATAACGGATCCGCTGCGGATATTCAAAATAAAATAATTGGAAACAATGAAAAACAGGCAAGCACACACACACACACACCAAAGATATTATGTATAATATATACTATGCATTGTCTTTGTTCAATTTAATTATTAATAAACTATTGTTTTATTGTCATTTAATTCGAAGCATTCTTTTTACGCCCCTCCCCCTTCGTTCCACACAAACACACATACGCACGCACGCACACACACACACACACACACACACGCACACACGCACGCACGCACGCACGCACGCACGCACGCACGCACGCACGCACGCACGCACGCACGCACGCACACACACACACAGGCACGCACGCAAAACACTCATCGCCGCCGGCTTCTCCCTCCCGCCAGTCGCTTCACGGACCACATGGCCCCCTCCACAGAGGCCCCGCTGTGACGTCACACGCGCCCGGCGACCCCTCCCCCTCCGCCGTACCTCCGCACTTCGCTTCCTTGCGCTGGAGCCCCCCGCCCCGCTCCCTCCTGAGATCCCCGGGTTAGAACCGATCCTGTTCTACTACTTAGGAACGATGCACATTTGGCGCGAAACCATGTAATACCACAAAATACTGTTCTACAACAGGAGTCTACTTACAGCGAAAGGCTCAGTACAATCTTTGGCCGGACTATAATCAAAGCGAAAATAAAATCTTGAGGCGAAATTGGACTGCTGGAAAGACGCGCAAAATGTCGCTAACCACACGGAAAAAAAGAAACAGCGAAAGTCACAGTATCAACAGCATAAAAAGCAGGGTGCCATATTTAATTTTACAGTAAAACAGAATAATGTAAATCCCGTCCTATAAAAATGACGAATTTTTCTGTACACGCTGAGATTTTTACAGTTACACTGGCTTATTTACAGTTCGGTATTGTGAATACATCAGTGTTTTCAGTAAAAATATTCAACTGTAAAGTTTACATGAGATCATTGATTTTTAGACTGTACGCAGACTGCAAGGGTTACAGTGTACACTGTATTGAGTACAGAGTGATTCATTAAATTGTACAGTGTGGCACGGTAGTTTTACTCTTCTTTCGACAGTTCGTGACGTAATCTGTGCACTCTGAGATTTTTACAGTTACACTGATTTATTTACAGTTTGGTATTGTGAATAAATCAGTGATTTCTGTAAAAATATTCAACACTAAAATTTAAATGAGGTCACTGATTTTTATACTTTACGTAATGTGCAAGGGTTACAATGTACACTGTATTGAGTACAGAGTGATTCATTAAATTTCACAGTGTGGCACGGTAGTTTGACTCTTCTTTCAACCGTTCGTGACGTTATCTGTGCACTCTGAGATTTGTACAGTTACACTGGTTTATTTGCAGGTTGATATTGTGAATACATGAGTGATTTCAGTAAAAATATTCAACTGTAAAATTTAAATGCGATCACTGATTTTTATACTGTACGCAAATGAGGCACGCGGCCAGGACACAAAGGATTGCCAGTTAGTAGTGCGTGGTTGATGGGATGCGGACATCGAAATTTGTGCGACAGAATTAAAGAAATTATAAAGAAAGAGAGCATTTTTTTTAAAGGTACGTTCTTGTCTAGTTAGGACTTGCCTCGCGCGTAGGGTGAGAGACGTGGCCAGGACACAAAGGATTGCCAGTTATTAGTGCGTGGTCGATAGGATGCAAACATTGAAATGTGTGCAATATAATTCAAGAAGTCATAAAAAGAGAGAATTATTTACAAAAAGGTTCGTTCTTATGTATGTGACTGATTTTTTTATATTATCTACACATTTTTTTCAAACATCTTTTATGGTTCAACTTTTTTTAGTGTGTCTACATAAACTCTGTCGATATAACTGGCGCATTCATTGTACACAATACAGATTAACCAACTGTCGAATTTCAAGTTTTGTTAAATTTATATTACAGTGTTGAACTGTCAAAATTTACTTTTGACTACACTGTATTTTGAGCACTGTGTTTCAGTAAATATCGCTGTGCAATCGCTCGAGTCCACTGCGAACTGTGTAGCCACTGTATTTTGTACTATTTCTTTTTTTCCGTGCAGATTCTGACGTTACCGATGACTCTAAGTTGCTTTAATCTACATTAGGCTCGATTCACAGGGCCTAATGTAGAATGAAACAGCTTAGAAGGGCCAGTCGACACTCTAAAACGACCCGTCGACACTTTAGAAGCGGAGGGGGTCTGTGATTATTTTTGTATCAGTAGCTGAGCTGACTTTAGAGACACTAATAGCCAAGGCAGCATTATTATCCGAGTCGCAGACAATCAGCATGTCAGTTGCATAAATCCATACTGTTTCCGCTGATACCGGCGCAATGCAATCTAACACAGATCATATATGTTTGCATTCGTCATCGAGACAACTGGGTAATCAAATCAAGACGGGTGGAACGTTGAGCTATGATAAAGACAATATAGCACCCTTACTCTTCATTGACTGCACTCCCGTAGACAATACCCTTAAAAAACTTGAACAAGTAAAAAAGCGCCAAGTAAAAAAAACGCCCTCGAAAAAATTATCGGTCGTTTCACTATCTACACAATTCTAATTAACCTCGAAATACTTGTGATTTTTTTTCAAACCATACTTTTATTTACATGATTACGTTTTCAATTCAAAAGTACAAAAGAAGTGAAATAACTTTTTATGCAAAAGCCAAGCAAATTTACTAGAAACGTACAATAAATTTTCAAGCCCTAGAAATACTACCTTTCTCAAACATTTATTTTAAGAAACCATATTACTATTATAATAAAAATTTCGAATCACGATTATATGAAAGTAGAACGTATGCATCACACAAGTACTGTATATATCACTGGAAATGCTGTGCAACGACTTGGCGTGCATGGTTAAGAAAAAACGGTCGGGAAGATACACGACTTTCTCGGCGAAACGTTCCTACCGCTTCCATAAGTAACTTTTGCAACAATGCATTGACTTAGATTATTTTAAATTGTAACATCGCATCAGTTACTGCATCATATATGCAGAATTATTAGAAATGAGATGTTCAGCCTACCAAAACTATGTATATTGAACGAGCATTTATGCGACGCAATAGATTTCATGAGGTGCATGGTGATTCTGTAATAGAGTGGAATGTGAATACCTCCACGTAACTTTTCAAACTATGTAAATGAAGTGAGATTTCAAGAGTTGTGTGGTCTAGGAGTACATCGCTTTATTTATTTGTACTATGCGGAATCGGAAACTTGGTTTGCAGTTACATAATAAATTGCGTCAATTTATGGCTTTCTTAACCTGATAGTCAAGTTGTTGAGAAAACGCTATCCTTCGCCGAGCTTTTCTTCTGAACCATGCACGCCAAGTCGTTATACAGCATTTCCAGTGATACATATACACAGTACGTGTGTGATGCAAATGTTGTACTTTTATGTAATCGTGATTCGAACTGTTTATTATAATAGTAATATGGTCTCTTAAAATAAAATTTTGAGAAAAATAGTATTTTTAGGGTTTGACAGTTTATTGTACGTTTCTAGTAAATGTGCTTGGCTTTTGCATAAAAAGTTATTTCACTTCTTTTGTACTTTTGAATTGAAAAAGTAATAATGTAAATAAAAGTATTGTTTGAAAAAAAAGTCACGAGTATTTCGAGGTTAATTAGAATTTTATAGATAGTGAAACGCCCGATAATTTTTTCGAGGGCATTTTTTATTACTTGGCTTTTTTTGTAGTTGTTCAAGTTTTTGTAAGGGGATTTCATATCTTTTTGAAATACATATATGTACAGGGCTATTGGTTATTGGTCACAATCCCTTGAAAGGGTTATAGGTCATTTTTCGCTGTCAAATAACCTAACAATGTTTTATGCAAATTTCGAGATATTATTTTTATGATTCAATTATAAACATGAATATAGTATATCCTAACTGTATAAAAACCATGTATATAAATGAATATCGATGTGAATACCAGAGTATAGCATATCTCGAAAAAATACTACAAAAGTCGCACCCTTAAAGCTCCCAGTCGATATTAAATTCATCAAATGATCAAATTACCGATCACGAGGAGTTTTTTTATGAACATTTTTGGATAATCCAACGAGTGATTTATTTCGCCAACTAAATAGTGCCTACATGCAAAGGAGATTGAAATTAAGTCGCCATTGTAATACAAACAAAGCAACCAACCACGATAACGTACGACCCTAAATGCAAAAAATAATATAACAACATTTAATAAACTTCAAACAATCCCAATATCCATGAGACTTCATTTGAGAACTCGAAATATCGCTTTTCGATAGTCGTTATTCATCTACCGGACTGTGGTATTGCGACGTAGATTAATAAACAAACGTAATCGATGACGAGCCGGGCGAGCACCGCCAATCGTCTTGTTCCGCCTATATTCAAACTTCGCTGAGCTTCTCTCCTTAAGACGGAATGGCACCTCATCGCGGTCGGTATGGTAGAACAATTATAGATACCCATAAATCTCTGAAACGGCTCTTCAGATCCCGTCAGAACTTTGCCAAACGACGTCAAATATATAGACGAACAGCTGTCTGCCCCTCAAATTTTCTGAATTTGAGAAAAAAAACGTAGATTGGCTTATCATGAGTCAATCTGATTTTTTAAAATCAAAAACAGACAATTTGAGGGGCAGACAGCTGTTCGTCTATCTATTTGACGTCGTTTGGCAAAGTTTCGACGGGATCTGAAGAGCCGTTTCAGCGATTTTTGGGAATCTATAATTGTTCTACTATACCGACCGCGATGAGGTGTCATTCCGTCTTAACCATGGGCGCTAAGTCGTTGCGCAGCATTTCCAGTATACTTGTGTGATACTTACATTGTACTTTTATTGGGAGTACAAATAAGTCTCCGCCGTTTGACAAACGATGGCCCCACCAGGAGGTTATGGTTGAAATTGTCAGATGTAAAACGTCATATCGTAAGGTTGGTCATCTGGCAAGACCATAACCTTGAAATATTAGCGATTATGTATCAGCATCACATACATTTTTTGTGCGATAATGTCGAGTTTTGAGTCGAATAAGCGTCGCTTGCGGGAACTTTGGATGTCCTTCTTTAATTTGAAAAAATCTGCAGTTATGGCGCATCGATGGCTTGTAAAAGCATATAGTGAGGCTGCTTTAAGTGAGAGAAGTTGCCGTGAGTGGATTCAAAAATTTAAGAACGGTGAGGTTGACGTCGAAGACAAAGAACGTAGCGGAAGGCCCAAAGTGCCCGAACACGCGGAATTAGAAACATTACTGGAGGGAGATTCGTGCCAAACGCAAGAGTTCGCTCAAATGAGGCTTATTCGGCTCAAAACTCGACATTTTCGGACGAAAAAAATGATGTAACGCTGATACAAAATTGCTAATATTTCAAGGTTATGGTCTTGCCAGATGTCTAACCTTACGATATGACATTTTACATCTGACATTCAACCATAACTTCCCGGTTAGGCCATCTTTTGTCAAACGGTGGAGACTTATTTGTACTCCTAATATATAATGGTGACACCAATTTCATGTTACAACAGTAAGGCGATTTTTTAAAATAAAAATAAAATAATACGCTATATCATTCCTAAGGTTTAATAATTTTGTTTAAAATTTTTTTAGTAAACTTGCTTGGCTATTTTGTAAAAAGTCACTTCACTTTTTTGTACATTTAAATTGAAAATATGAAATAAAACCATTGTTCAAATAAAAATAAAAAATATTCCAAGATAAATCTGACTTTTTAACATAGTAAAACAAGCGATATTTACGGACGAATTTTTTATTGCTTGGCGCTGTTTTTTTACTTTTTTAAACAATCTTCGACATGAGGTAGCAATGCATGATGCATTTCCATTTCGGAAGTTCATCCGAATGTTCGCAGGTAGATCAGAAAAAATAATAGGTTTATTTGGTTCGAATAAAAACCACTCGATCCTTCGGCAATCATTGTCTTGTCTTGTCCTCTTTTTGAATTTTATTGACGAATAGGAGATTCAAGCTCTCAGCAGTGAGCGGACGAACCTTGCGTAGAAAAAAGAGGGGGGGGGGCTCGTTCAAAGAGACGCGACGAACAATCGTCACCGTGTACTCCGATCTAAGGGGTCACACCACTGTAGAATTTTTTAAAAATTGATTCTTTTTACTTGACTTTAGAGATGCTTTGAGCGATCTAGAATAAGGGGGAAAAAGTTTTTTACCTGTAAAACAAAGTCCGCAGGCCCGTGTGGGTCTGCGATGGCTGTGGCTGGCCCGTGTGCGAATCATCGACCGTGTTTCTCGAAATACAATTTTTTTAAACGGCACTCAACATAACTCTAACAATTTCCATGAGTTAATTATAACATTGGTTATTAACAAATAATTGTTCTTTTTTTCTGTCGATAATTAAGTTTTTGGTTTAACGCTTGCCAATTACACAAAAATTAATATTTTCACAATCCTCTACGTATTTCTCTAGCTATACTCGTGTAAATTAAGGCCATGTGCCACACGCCAGAAAATTTCGACGCGGCCTCTCGTTACGTCGGTAGCGCACATCTCGTAGTTTTTAGCTACGAGTTGCTACCGACGGACAGCGCAGCGATCGCGAATTCGGTCTCGATGCTTCGCACTGAGACGAAGAGTCGAAGCCAAATAGACGGCGATCGCTTAGCGCGCGCGTATGTGTGTGTGTTTGCTACGCCGCGGCAACCGCGTGGAGAAAGAAGGAATACATTCGGGCACGCCGTTCGGTCGTACGCAAGCACCTTACGTCTATGTGTGTATCACACAATTCATACAACTATGCGTAGCGACCATGGTACGCTTGTATTGGAAGCATGCGCTCGCTCGGCAGGAGAGCGGTGAAACTTTGTTGCATTTTACTTTGTATATGCAGCCATCGAATCGATTTTTTTTCGACGGCGGCCACAACCAAAAGACTCAGGCATTTTCCCATACTTATTTATATCATTTAAACAAATAAGCTCGAGCACAATTTGTAACATCGATGCTGCTTATCGTTAACGATATCGATACCTGCCAAAGTTTTGAGCGACCGAAATTGCTCGAGACTCACTCTACAAAAGTGGTAAAATTTTACAATGCTCATTATTTAAACAAATGCGTTCAGCATTTTTATCTCTACCAGGGTTCATATTTGGCAGCATTTTTGCTGGTCAGCTTCTCGAACAATCAAGATCGCTAGCCTCGCTCTACGGAAGAGCGGTGAAATTTTGCGATCGCGCATTGCTTAAACAAATGCCCTCGAATCGATTTTTTTTGTCGACGGCGGTCATCGGTGGAAATTTCTTTATGGTTGAACTTTCTAGCAAACGGGGTTTGCTAGAGACTCGTATGGTGGAAGGGTGCTAGCATTTTCTCATTCTTTTTTAATTAATTTAAACAAATAAGCTCAAAGACTATTTGTCATCTCGATGTCGCTCATCGTCGACGAATTCAATCTCTGCTAATATCTCGAGTCTCGACCGAGATCGCTCGAGACTCACTCTACAAAAGAGTTGTAAAATTTTACAATGCTCTTTGTTTAAACAATTACGATCGGCATTTTTTTCTCTGCCATGGCTTATCATCGGCAGGTTGTCTGCGGCCGACCAAAGTCGCGAGCGAACGAGATCGACCGGGTCTTACTCTGCGAAAGAGTGGTAAAATTGTATTATTGCTGCAAAAAAATACGTTTAGCATTTTTTCTCTCTGCCGGAATTCATCTTCGGCAGGTTTCTCCAAAGATCGATTTTTTTAGCAATGACGATCGGAGAAGTCTCGACAGAAGGGCGGTAAAATTTTACTATCACGAATTGTTTAGAGGTCATCGGTGTGAAATTTTCGAAAAATCGTTTTGTTGGAAGCTTTTTTAAAAAATCCTTGGAAACTTGAAAAATGTTACGATGCTCTTTGTTTAAATAATTGGGATCGGCATTTTTTTCTCCGCCATAGCTTATCTTCGGCAGGTTGTCTGCGGCCGACCAAATTCGCGAGCGAACGAGATCGACCGGGTCTCACTCTGCGAAAGAGTGGTAACATTTTATTATTACTAAATTATTTCTAATTATGCTTAAAAAAAATCGTTTAGCATTTTTTCTCTCTGCCGGAATTCATCTTCGGCAGGTTTCTCCAAAGATCGAATTTTCTAGCAATGACAATCGGAGAAGTCTCGCTCTACAAAAGAGCGGTAAAATTTTACAATCGCAAATTGTTTAGAGGTCATCGGTGTAAAATTTTCGAAAAATCGTTTTGTTGGAAGCACTTTTCAAAAATCCTTGGAAACTTAAAAAATGATACAATGCTCTTTGTTTAAACAATTGCGATCGGCATTTTTTTCTCTGCCATGGCTTATCTTCGGCAGGTTGTCTGCGGCTGACCAAATTCGCGAGCGAACGAGATCAACCGGCTCTCACTCTGCGAAAGAGTGGTAACATTTTATTATTACTAAATTATTTCTAATTATGCTAAAAAAAAATCGTTTAGCATTTTTTCTCTCTGCCGGAATTCATCTTCGGCAGGTTTCTCCAAAGATCGAATTTTCTAGCAAGGACGATCGGAGAAGTCTCGCACTACAGGAGAGCGGTAAAATTTTACAATCGCAAATTGTTTAGAGGTCATGGGTGTAAAATTTCGAAAAATCGTTTTTTTGGAAGCACTCTACAAAAATCCTTGGAAACTTGAAAAAAATTACAATGCTCTTTGTTTAAACAATTGCGTTCGCCATTTTTTTCTCTGCCATGGCTTATCTTCGGCAGGTTTGCTGCGGCCGACCAAATTCGCGAGCGAACGAGATCGACCGAGACTCACTTTGCGAAAGAGTGGTAAAATATTATAATTATTGTTAAAATAAATACGTTTAGAATTTTTTGTTTCTGCCGGGATTTATCTTCGGCAGCTTCCTCCAAGGATCGAATTTTCTAGCAATGACGATCGCAGGAGTCTCGCCCTACAGAAGAGCGGTGAAATTTTACGATCGCGATATGTTTAAAAGAGGACACCGGTGGAAAATTTTCGAAAAATCTTTTTTTTAGAAACACTTGAAAAGTCCTTATAACCTCCAAAAATATAATGAATATTCGTTTATAGCCGAAAAAAAAAACAGTTTTAAAGTGGTTTTCGAGCTATTTTTATAGGAGAGTGTCCGGCGCTGAAAAGCGTCTTCGGCGATGCCATGCCGATAGTCGCAATTCTCAACTCTTGTAAGCAATTCCCAACTCTTGTAATCTATGGGCATAAATTCACCGACTAAAAATAGTTTTATTTTCGACCAAAAGGTGGCATTAGATTACGGAAACAAAACTTCTTCAGGTCTATCGCCTAACCGTTAACTTCACACACGTTTTTCTCCAAACCACGTTTTCGAAATCGGAACGCAGCAGAACTTGAACAATTTTCGTCCCCTCGACCAATCCCATTTCTTCAATTTTTCAAAGTGTTTTTTGAAGCGCTGTATCAATGTGAGAAATGGTCGCATCGAGATGAAAAAACGCATTATGAAGCTTCAAGTTTCTAGTTTCGAGATCTGTCGTCAAAACAAATTTGTGAGCTACTGTAATCGCGCAATAATAAAAAATAACGAGAAAATTTATTTCCAAATTTTTTGGGTTTTTTTTCAAGGGTCCACGCGCTCGAGAATGTTATTTCAGTTAAATACATGTATAGGTCAGTTAGCTTGTTTATTCAGCTTCTATTTGGTTTTTTTTGTCTCTCCACGACAATTTCTTGCTGAGATATCCGACTTTGAATGTAAAAAGATCCTTTTGTCTTCGATCACCATTATCTCAGCAACCAAAGATTGCACGGGCAGCTTTGAAAACTTAAATAAATTTCCAACACGACCCTTCCGTTGTTTTTTAGAAAAAAACATTTTTTCACCATTAATATTAATTTGAAAAAGCACCAAAAACTGACTTTTTATGGTTTGTCAGTAAATGTACGATCCTTTATGTACTGATGGAAAGACTAATGTTGCCCCGTTGTTTTTCTGCTTAATGTACCCCCAATAGCTCTGTAAATTTTCAATTTGATCCATCGAACCATTTTTTCGGTTCGATTCATCAAAGTTTTACAAAACAAAGGAAGAAGTGTATTGTTCTTAAACATCGTGTAATCATCATCAAAATGAAAAAACCAATTTTCTTCGACTTTTTTCACAACTTTGACCTAGTTGCTTATTAAAGTCAAGAAAAAAAAAATTCGAATAATTTCAATTTTTTTTCTTCAAATTTGTCAAACATTACAGGAAACAAGACTGACTCATTTTTACACGATTCGACCTTTGCGCACCATAATTTCACTCATCTTTAATTGCATTAATTAAAAGTTGAAACCCCCAAGCTGTATTCACTAGTCGATCTGAGAACTTGTATGAAATTAATTCTCGATATTTTCTGCGACGGTTATTAGGGTTACAAAAAAAAATGTCTTCCAAAACTGATCTTTTTTTTTAAAGAAAAAACCAATTAACATTTTTTATACTAATATTTTTTTGGTAATTTTTTTCTACGTTTCGGTAAATAAATTAATCTAAAGTTTTTGTAAACTGTAACGTTTTTCAATTTTTGTTCATGTCTAGTTTGAAAAAAAACTGTTTTCTGGAACCCTAATAACCTTCGTAGAAAATATTAAGAGTTAATCGCATAAATGTTCTCAGATCGACTATTGAATACAGCTTGGAATTATCAACTTTTAATTAATGAAGTTAAACATGAGTGAAAATATAGTGCGCATATGTTTATTTAGCGATCTACAATATAAATCTTAACAAAAAAGATTTTCTATAACAATAAAAACACTATGGAGAGGGTTGACTGAAAACCAGTAGTGCTATAGCAACTCGTACACCGCGATTTTCTATTATTTTGACACATAAACTCTTTTTACATACTGCAATATATACCTGATAAAGCCTAAAAGTTCTTTTGAACATGTATTTTATTGGTTTTTTTTTAATCTAAAAAAACGGTCGAAAATGGGCAGTGACGGTGGTGTTCTCCTTCCTTGACACACTGCGTCATTTTGACCTGAACGAATTTGAAATAAAATGCTGACCTCAAAATAGGAAGTTTTCAATAATTTTTTACGACAACTCAACTTTAGGCTTGCCGAGTTGCTAAAGACTTGCCCTGTGAAAAGGTGGTGACATCTTACCGTCTGTTTTAATATATTTAAACAATTACCTCGACCACGATTCATATACACTTTGTCCACCGCTCGCCTCACGAAGGTATGGGTACGGTGCTGATGTCATCAGACGGAGATTCAGCCTGAACAGTGGCTTATTCTCCTCGAAAAGTTTCATCGGAAATATTTTGTCCATAGTCCATCAGGGAACGGAGAAGAAACTCTGCGTTACGCTGGTCCATCTCGAAACACAATTTTTCAAAACGGCACGCCGCATAACACCAAAAATTTTCATTATTTTCACTCCAATTTTTGAGTACACGTTTAAAATAATATTTCAAAGAGAAATACGCACAGGACTTTCTATGAGTTAGTTATAACATTAGTAATTTACCAAATGATTATGCTTTTTTCTGTCGAAAATCAAGTTTTTGGTTTAATGCTCCCCAATTACGCAAAAATTAATATTTTCACAATCCTCCACGTATTTCTCTAGCTATAATCGTGTAAATTAATAGAATTTTTTTTAAATTTTATTCTAAAATCAAATTTGCGTCAGCTATACTGTGTGCCACAGAGCGTCTCAAATTCAACATGCCTCGCCAGAATGGCTCCAGCGTCACCTTTTGGCATAATTTTTTAGTATAAATTTCATTTCGGTCACTCGAAGATATGACTAATAACATCCTTGAATATTAAGTCTCTCATTTGTCCTACAAAAAAAATCGCGAAATATCACTCAATTTTGGCCGTTTACAGTGGTGGTTGGCTCGTTTTACCCTTATGGTAAAACGAGCGTGCGCTCTTGATTTCTATCGATCGATTTCTATCGATTTGATTTCTTCTTGATTTCTATCTTGATTTCTATCTTGATTTCTATCGATTTCTTGATTTCTATCGATTTCTTGATTTCTATCGATTTTGTCCAAATTTTAACCAGACATTGTTCATATTATTATGCAAGTTTGAGTGAAATTTCAGAACAGTTGACTATTTAGATTGGGAGATAATGGATTTTTCAATAGCAACTTTTAACACTGCAGGGTCTGCAGTGGCCGAAAGTCAGGTCACATAATTCGGAGTACCATTCTATTGGGTTATTCATTTTGAAAAAAAATTATGATTAGATAGCAAACTAGTTTGGGAACGAGTGAAAAAAGTTTGGTTTATCTTTGCTATTCAGTTTTGCTAAAGACGTTCAGTAACGACAGAATAACGCTCGGTAAAAAATATTTGTCCCCTATGATAAGAAGACATTATGCAACACCGTAGAACAGTATTGTTCAATATGTCGAGAAAAAAGATAATTATCGTGTTCCTAAAGTTGAAAACTTTTAACGTAAAAAGAAATATTTGCATTATAAACATTAATATTTTATATTGCTTATGTTATTGCCTTGTGTCTTTTTATCGAGGACAAATATTTCTTACAAAAAATAACTCTGTCTAAATTTCAATGCAGACCCTGCAGTGTTAAAAGTTGCAATTTCAAAACCTATTATCACCGAATCTAAATAGTTGACTGTTCTGAAATTTCAATGAAACATGCATAATTATACGAACAATGTCTGGTTAAAATTCGAACAAAATATATAAAAATCAAGAGCGCATGCTCGTTCTACCTTAACACGTTCAACCGTTGAGCATTCAATTCTGTTGGGCTGAAGGTTTGGACCCATCGACTCTGAGTACGAGATGATGATAGCCGTAACCATTGCAACGCAAGAAGGCCCTAGCGTCCTCGCCCTTTGTTTTGAAACGTACATACGTAAGCGAAAGGCCTTGCACAGATTGGTGGTGCGATCCATGGCAAGATATTGTTCCTTGAGGTCAGCCTCGCTGGTGCTCTCAGAGAGATTGGAGACAGCGGTGATATCCTCTCGACACCGGGACTATATATTGTGGCTGCGACGATTGACGCGGTTTCTTATCCTCGGCAGTACGTACTTGCTGCACTGGATAAAATCCGATGGTTCATCTAGATGGTAAATTCGACGCTATTTTAGTTCTGGTTCCTACATGATAGCCCAGGTACCGTACCTACCACGTGTGTGCGTACCGTATCGGTACTAGCATGAGTATGGTGAGGATACGGAACCGGTATATCTTACTATTGCACAGTGTACCGGTACCATACTAGTAACACGTACATTTCCGTGTAGCATGTACTACCGTACAGGTACACCGTAGGGTACTATCTCTTTCATCGGAGATGAAAGTTTTCTTGCATCGGAGCCCTTGGCTGTTCGACACATCGGCGAGCGGGGAAGCAATGCGAGGGAGTAAGAGCAAATAACAAAGTACGTAAATTGAAGTTGTGAGGTTATAGCACGTACGTACCTTGACATCCGGTGTTTTCTCCTTCGGCTTCTCGCTGTCACTATGTTCCTCGATCTTCTTCGTGTAATCGGCCGCGCCGGTTTTCTCGTCGATTACTTCTTTGTCGGGATTTCTCGTCGGTGGTGTGCCGGCGAGCTGAGGCGACGTCCTCGACCACTGGGCTCGTTTCGTTTTTCACGTCAAAAGAAAACTCACCAAAACGCAACGAAAACAAACTTCACTCTATCACACACTATTACACATCGTTTGAAATATATTTCGAACGAATGTGCGAGGTTATAGCTCAGGCTTTCGACCTGTCAAAAATAAATTGTTCCGGAAGGAGGCGAGGGCGGTCGGTAAAAAAGGGCGAAGTGAGCTGCGCGCCGCTAGTGAGAAAACGGATGAACTGAACGGTCGCTCCGGTAATTTACCGGATAACTTTTATTTATGTCAAAATAATAACATTTATGTCAAAATTTCAATATGCTTTTTCTTCGCCATTCGTTCATAAAAACAGGTGAAACAAAGCTTAAAATGTGTGCTTTTCTACGGTCCAGAGGATGACGCTTAGCAAATCACCGAAAATGCGATGCAATGGTTAATAATTCACCATTTTTCGCAGGGTAACCACAAACTGTAATTTTTTTTTGGAAATTTTGGATAACGGAGGGCATCATCCCCTCGGAGCAAGTGTCCTGCATGCACACAATAAATTTCATTCCAATCGGTTGTTCCGTTTGGGAGAATTGTTTTTTCAAAATTTCGAAGCGGTCCGAGGCATGTGGCACATCGCCTTAATAGAAATGTTTGAATTTTTTTCTAAAATCAAATTTGCGTCAGCCATACTGCATGCCGCAGAGCGTCTCAAATTCAACATGCCTCGCCAGAATGGCTCCAACGTCACCATTTGGTATAACTTTTAAATATAAATTTCTTTTTGTTCACTTGTAGATATGACTAATAACATTCTTGAATATTAGTATTCTCTTATTTGTCCGTCTACCCAAAAAAATCGTGGAATATCACTCAATTTCGGACATTCACAGTGGTGTAAGCCCTGAAGGTAAAACGAGCGCGCGCTCTTGATTTCTATTGACTTCACATTTTAACCAGACATTGTTCATATCATTATACATGTTTGAGTGAAGTTTCACAACAGTTGACCATTTAGATTGGGAGATAATGGGTTTTTAAATAGCAACTTTTAACACTCCAGGGTTTGCATTGACCGAAAGTTAGGTCACATAATTTGTCGTACCATTCTATTGTGTTTATTAATTTCGGAAAAAAATTATGTTTAGATAGAAAACTAGTTAGCGAACGAGTGAAAAAAGTTTCGATTGTCTTTGCTGTTCAGTTTAGCTAAAAACGTTGAGTATCGACAGAATAACTCTCGGTAAAAAATATTTGTGCCCTACAATAAGAAGACATTATGCAACACCGCAAAACAGTATTGTTCAATATTTCCAGAAAAAAAAATTATGGTGTTCATAAAGTTAAAACCTTTTATCGTAAAAAAATATTTGCTTTATAAACATTAATAATTTCACATTGTTTGTGGTATTGCGATGTGTCTTTTTATAGAGGACAAATATTTGTTACGGAAAATTACTCCGTCTAAATTTCAATGCAGATCCTACACTGTCAAAAGTTACAATTTTAAAACCCATTATCTCCAAAAATAAATAGTCGACAGTTCTGAAATTTTACTGAAACATGCATAATGATACAATGACTGGTGAAAAAATTGAAAAAATCTATAGAAATGAACAGCGCGCGCTCGTTCTACCTTAACGCGGTTCAACCGTTGACCATTCAATTCTGTTGGGCTGGAGGTTTGGATCGGTCGACACTGACTATGAGATGATCGTAGCCGTAACCATTGAGATGCAAGAAGGCCCTAGCGTCCTCGGCCTTCCTTTCGAAATGTACATACGTAAACGAGAGGCCTTGCACATATTGGTGGTGCGGTCCTTGGCGACATATTGTTTCTGAACGAAACCGTAGGGTTCGACGAGTTCCTTGAGGTCAGCCTCGCTGATGCTCTGGGAGAGATTGGAGACAGCGGTAATATCCTCGTGACACTGGGACTGTATACTGTGGCTGCGACGATTGACGCCGTTTCTCATCCTCGGCAGTACGTACTTGCTGCCCTGAATGAATCCGATGGTTTATCTAGATGGTAAATCCGATGCTACATTGGTTCTAGTTCCTACATGATAGCCCAAGTACCGTACCAACCACGTATGTGCGTACGGTATCGGTACCGGTATTGGTATGGTGAGGAGACAGAAACGGTATATTTCACTATTGTACAGTGTACCGGTACCATACTAGTAACACGTACATTTGCGTGTAGCGGTGTACTACCGTACAGGTACACCGTAACGTACAATCTCTGTACGCCATACCAATAGTACGCTCGGCCATCAGGGTGAAGCTATCGATGCATCGCCACAGGTCCACAAATCATCCGTGTTTGAGAGGTGACAGTTTAGCGTTCGTAGGCAAATGGTGTTGAACTTTGCTGCCTCATTTTAGTCGCACACTGCTCAGGAAATCGAGGATTTTGAGGGCTAATGACAATGGCTACGGATCATCGGAAAATATGCTATCTGCAATTTTTTACGAATAAATACCGAGGTATTCCTAGGAAGAGCAAATAAACTTGAGTTTCTTACATCGGAGCCGTTGGCTGTTTGACACATCGGCGAGCGGGAAAGCAATGCGAGGGAAGATCGTGGCAAATGACAAAGTACGTAAATTGAGGTTACCCGTATACGTATTGCACACTGGCTTGGTATTGGCACTGTACTGATGCCAGAGCTGCCAATACTGGCAGACTACCAAGGGCCAAGCCTTGCTCAATTCAAAATTAGTATTGAGACAACTTTGGTTTGTTTACACCTGTCCAACTTATGGTGCCGTGAATCGGCCCGACACTGTTTACGGGTCTTGGCTCAGTAAAAGTGCTCAGTTTTGAGCCAGATATCATTGCCAGTCTTGAGACAAACCGTAAATCAGTACTTAGCCGGTACATGCCCATGTATAGACTGGAAATTTGGCTCAGTACTGACGCCAGTACTGGCTGGATACTGAATGCCAATATTGGATCAGAGTGTGTAAACAATACTGGCTCAACTCCGAAATGATAACACCGTTCCAAGGCTCGTAAACGGCGTTGGTGCCAGTGCAGCCAGATCGCGCGTAAAAGTTACCTCCTCTCTAGTCTCTTACGCGCCCATCACACAATCATAGTAGCGCGTGTCCGTGAGCGAGCGACGCTCGGACATCTTCGGAAAGAGCCGAGCGCGGTCGAAGTTTCCCGACCGCGCCTTCAGCAGCTACACCAATACATGGACGCTGAGCACGTTCATGTGCGGCCAAGCTGAAACGAAGGCTTCGAGGGAAAAAGCAATCTGAGACCGACGCGCGCGTGACGTCACCCGACGGCACGCGCGAGGCTTTTAGATGATTTCAATGCTTATTTATCTCTTGATTCTCTGCGTTATTAATGTATACAAAAAAATGTATCGCGCACTCTGATCGCTTATTGTTTTAGTTTATACGTTAATTTAAATAAAATAATAAATCTAAATTACAACTTATTGATCTTCTAAAAAAATTTTTACGCTCTACTCACACCCCTCCTTATGCCAAATAAATTATAATTCATACAAGTAAGCGGAAATATATTTATATTCGTATCATTATATTAATTCTCATACTTCCATCAAGGGATAAAGCATTATCCCCAAAAACAAGCCGATCATCCATCCGGCCACGAACCGTAAGGGATCGTCCATTAATCACGTGGGGTTTTTCGGCCACTTTGTGAGCCCCCCCCCCCCCCTGGTGAAGCCCCCCTACCACATATGACCATGGGGTGGGGGGGCTTCAAAAAGTGGCCAAAAAACCTCACGTGATTAATGGACGATCCCTAAGTACCGGAAAGTGCACATATACTACAAGCAATGAGATGGTCCCGTTGGTAACGTTCCTGACTTCGGTCCGCAGGGGCGCGGGATCGTTCCCCGCGCTCAGCGCTTTTTTAAAAATTATTATTACTATTAATTCTTATTTTAATAAGTTATCTTTTAGTGTCGAAAAATTTATCGCGCACTCTGACCGCTTATTTTATTAGTTGGTACGTTAATTTAAATATAATAATAAATATAAATTTCAACTTATTTATCTTCTAAAAAATTGTTTGCGGTTTACTTACACGCGTTCGTATGCCAAATAAATTGTAATTCATAGAAGCGGGAATATTTATATTCGTATTATTATATTCATTCTCATATACTTTCATCAAGCGATAAAGCATTCTCCCCGAAAACAAGCCATTCATCCATCCGGCCGCGAATCGTAAGTACCAGAAAGTGCACATATACTACAAGCGATGAGATGGTCCCGTTGGTAACGGTCCTGACTTCGGTCCGCAGGGGCGCGAGCGTTCCCCACGCTCAGTATTTTTTTTATTTATTTATTATTACTGTTAATTCTTATTTGATTAGTTATTTTTATTAGTTATTGTTATTCTTTTAATTAGTTATCTTTAAATGTCGAATAATTTATCGCGCACTGTGACGGCTTGTTTTATTAGTTTTCAATTATAAGTTGTAATTAAATTACAACTTATTTATCGTCTCAAAAATTGTTTACGCTTTACTCACACCCGTCCCTATGCCAAATAAATTGTAGTTCATAAAAGTAAGCGGAAATATATTTATATTTGTATTATTATATTCATTCTCATACTTTCATTAAAAAAAACAAGTCAATCATCTATCCGGCCGCGAGTCGTAAGTGCCAGAAAGTGCATTATTAACACAAGCGATAAGATGGTCCCGTTGGTAGCGTTCCTGGCTTCGGTTCGCAGGGGCGCCGGATCGTTCCCCGCTCTCTGTACATTTTTTTTAAATTTTTTTTTTATATGGGGCCCATTGTTTATTCGTGAAATCATACAATGTACACAAATGTAAAAAAAATCAGAACCTGCCACTTTTTTTTCTCCAAGAAACGTCGCTCGCTCGTTTTTGTTTTTAAATTTCAATTTCAACGCCTCATAAGGAAAAGCATGCTATTTCGTCGTTATTCGACTGGATTGTTTCGACAGTCTCGTATTTCGTATTGTCTTCGTACCGATCGGAATAATTTAAAAAATTAAACGTACGTAATTTGCGATTCGTTATTTTCGTGATACGCGTTTCGGGATTTTTGTGAACCGCGATCGGGGATTTTTGTTGCACCGCTACCAACGGGACCATCTCATCGCTTGTAGAATGTGTGAACTTTCTGGTACTTACGATGCGCGGCCGGATGGATGATTGGCTTGTTTTTGGGGATAAAGCGTTATCGCTTGATGAAAGTATGAGAATTAATATAATAATACGAATATAAATATATTTCCGCTTACTTTTATGAATTATAATTTATTTGGCATAAGGACGGGTGTGAGTAAAGCGTAAACAATTTTTTAGAAGATAAATAAGTTTCAATTTAGATTTATTATTTTATTTAATAAAATAGTTGATAACCGGATTGCTTCTGGTAGCAGCAATTTCGTTTTCTCACCAGGTAATTTGGGCAGGCTAGAAATGTATGGATCAGACGTTAATAGTAGTCGTGAAAAAATGTCTTCTGTCACGTCCGGAGGGGACGTGGGCATATAACGTGTGGTTCCCTCTTTCGTGCCTATGCCTAGCGCAATAGCACGGGATGAGGGTAAAAAGAGGATGTGCTGGAGGAAGGAAGGATTTTTAAGGAATTTATGGAAATAATCCGATTATTTGGAAATGACTCGTTTCTAATAAACTGTTGATTTATTGGAATCAGTCAATTTGGCTAATTCTATTAACGCTCAAGTACAAAGAGTGTAAAAATGTGGTTCGCTTACATTGATGGTTTCGTTCGGTGTCGACCCTGTCGTTCAGGTAGCGGGTGTCGGTCGTAAAATTTAGGGCCTTCGCTAGTGGGCCGAAGCGGTCGCAGATGGTATCGGTGGCACGCGTACAATTTTCAAGTCCACTGATTCCATTTCGCGTACAATTTTCAAGGATTGGAGATAGTTAGAAAACAATTGATGTTTTGGATATTATACTGGTTCGAGATATTTCCTAATTCTGAACCTTTTCTAAGTTCGACGGTATGAACGCGACTAATTCGATTAAAGACTTTGAACGTAGATAGAACATTAGAAGACCGTCGTGGACTGATAGACTTATAGAGTGACTTCAATATATTGTCTTTGATAGACGACAACGATAGACTGCGCGGTAGACTTTTGGAATGAACGAACTGCTCTGATGTGCCTGAAGTGCTTGAAGACTAACTCAAAATACTGCTGGGTTGCTCCCTTTATATGTGATTTCCTGGTATCCCGAATTCATAGAGTGGGAGAATTGACCTCATCTAATTTGGGAATAGAAGTAGTCATTCATATCATACGTGATGAACGCATGAACCTGTTTCTGGTGGGAGGTTTTTACGGAGGAAGGCGCATCTGCATTCTCCGCATACGAATTCTTTTCCTGTGCTACTTAATTTTACGATCGGGGCGTTGGGAGTTTTCCGGGGCCTCACTGAGATTCATTTGTATGTTGTTTGTATCTAATTAGAGAGAACGTGGGGACGCATTCATGGATTCTTATGCAGAAGTCATACCAGTCTATTTTTGTGACCAGGTTTCTATCGGGGAAAGCGTAGCGGTTAGGCGCTACGTGATCCTTCCACATGCATCTCCCTTTTTGATACTTCTTAATTTTACGACCGGATTGATGGAAACCTTCCCGGGCCTAACTGACGTTGCGCTAAAGGCGCGTTACGTGTTTTTGTTTTATGGCTTTTCTGAGAAGTTGCGCCCAGTGTCCAATACGGCCGTCGAATAGACATAAAGGGGAGGCCAGATGGAGAGAGTGCGCGACACTCAGGTTCTATTAATGAGCGGCATCTTAACTGTAGAGTGCCTTTGGAAATATGTCGAGGAATGAGAATATTCTTATCGTGCTTATTTTGGTGCACGTGGTTTTGTAAGGGACCGTGGGAGTCCTTGGCTACGTCGGAGTTCAATGTGCCTCCCGATGTGACACTTCCATGGTTTTAGTCCGGGAAAATTTTCGTGAAAAATCTGATCTATTCTTTTTTATGTATTTATTGATAGACTCTTGGGCGTCTTCGGACATTTGTCCAATTGGTAATATTGCAGACTTTATAATCGCTGCGCTATGAATCACAATTTTATGCATTGAAGTCGGCATATAAAACCACGGATAAAACTTCACGTAGTCGCGAGCTGTTTGCACGGCATAATCTTGAAATCTGATTATATCAATCTCATGGCCACTCGGAAGTATTTGCAATATAACATGAAATCGTTTGATCAGATCTTCATTAACCCCCGTAATCAAAGCAGAAGTGGTTGAATCTTCAAAAAACAGTCAAGCAGTATTCCCGTCATTGGAGCTGAAAAAATCCAGGCTTTGGTTGATCAACTATGAGACCCAATCGTATGCGGGGACCTTTTTGTATACTTGCTTTTCGGTTTTTCACAATTTCTTTATCATTTGCAGTAGGCGCTTGCCACTATTCAATTTCAAGTTTATATCCTACATGCAAACAACATTCGACGAAGCGAATCCACGCATGCAGAGTCGATAACCGGTACTGTAGGAAATCGTATTTTCAACATCGCATCGATATCGTTGAAGTCTTTTGATGTTGCTTGGCATAAATAGCAACGTTAAGCAGAAGCATTACTCGTGATTGCATTGCAAACTTTACCACTTATCATGGTGAATGCAAGTTTAAAAGAAACGGTTATGTCTTTTCCGTCAATGACCGTCTCGTAAGGGACAAGGTTACTTTCTTGCTGTTTAATAAACTCCATTTCGCTCACTGTGGCTTCAGTGTTTTCATGCAAACATTGAATTATAATTGGCCGACAAGAACGGGTAGATGATGGCCTGGGATTCTTCCATACAACGAGGGTACTTTTTGTTTCTTGGTCAACTGATATCAACTGCAATGGAACAAGCGACGTGAAGAATATGTTAGCATCAGACTTACTTCCATCATCATCGGTAAATCTTTGTTCATATACATTTTGGCCAGAAGTGCCATCGCAACCCCACTTACAAATTAAATTCAAGTTGCGAACACTTTCTTTACATAAGCTTTTAATAACTTCGCCTTGAATCCACAAGATTCTCTGAATTGTGTGATCCAGCAAAGACTGCAGTTTCACTTCGGCACTACATTCTGTAACGCTAATGTCTGATTTCGGTGGATAACATTGAAGCTTCGCATGATGTATTACATTATACGGCGAAAATAACTTACAGCACTGTTCTCGGGTTAAATTCCGAAGTTTCTGATAGTCAGATTTTGATATATTAACTTCAACTACAAGCGAAAGGGCTTTATCAGGAGTATAAGGAATTTCTGAAATCGATTCCAAAGATTCTCTATACTTTTAAGCTCTTGATGGGCTTCTCAGCGTCTCATCTTGAACAACTTTTGCGGCATCAAATCTACCAGCTGCTCGAAGGCTGATTTGAGCCGCATAAGACAGCTATTTGGTACTTCTAGTTGCACGCAAATCTTCAGTTTTCCTCCGTTTTGAGCGCACACTAGCTTCAGCAAATCCTAAAGAAAGCCGACCCATGCTGCTGGACTGTATTGAAGCTTCTTGGATTTTTTCCAGGAGGAACAAACACACTGAGCCATGTGGAAAATTTGTCGAAAAATCTGTCTTCGTGCATCGAAGCTTGCTTCCACTTTTCATGAAATTGGGACAATAATGCGCGTATTGCAAGTTTTGCGTCATCCGACAGAGTAAAAGGTCGTTGTAGTTTCTCTGACATGAACTTTTCAATTTCCAGATATGCTAAAGCTGCACCACGATTCAAATTATTTTTAATGAGTGCAAAAATATCTTTTCTCGTTAATCCAGGTGCTGCAGGATCATCGTCGGCAGATTCTAAAATGTTAAAGTATAATACATATGAATAAGTAATTACATATTCAGCCTTACTTACTATTACTCATTCCACAATATTATAGATGACTATAATATTGTAAAATGCTATGAAAACCATAAGGAAATTAAAAAAAATCCTCATTTTTTATCATCGATTTCGATTAGACACCTCAAAATATACATTTTTTTCAGAGGCTATTTTTCGCTAAGATTTTGGGCCTTTTGGGAGAGGCCTAGCAGAAAGTCACTTGATACAAAATATTTCAATTTTGAAGCGTGAAATCTAAATCCGCTATCAAAACTGAGGGTAATGATAAAAAAATCTATTTGGGCCTCACTGGGCACACGTGGGGCACTGGGCCCATAACGTGAGTACACCCCTGAAGAGATAATTTGAAACCATACAACTTTTATCCGAATCACTTCCCCATATTTTGTGTTTTAATTGTTCGAAGTCAAGAAAAATGCATTTTTTATCACAAAACCTTTGAAAAAAATGCGCAATTTTTGTTTTACTGTTTCCATTAAACAATAGAATAATCTACAACCTCGAATAAGTTTAGCCGCTTTACAACGCTTTACATTTCAACTTTTCTCTACGTGTTTACAATTTTCAGTAGCAATTCTACGTTTATTTTCGGAAAAATCATTCGTTAACTGATATCACATACATCATTATTACAAATGTTTCATCACATGTTGCTATTCCACTTACTTTCCCCTTTCGAATTTATTTTGAAAATCGTCAATCGGTTTATTTTTCTGTAACTGGCGACGATTTCAAGAGCTCACTGAAAATTAGGCACAGAGCGCGATGCGTCTGATTCGAGCGAAGGGCACATTTGAACTGGGACACAATAGCAGGTATAAAGGATCTTGGACTATTACTATATTTAACCCACCACTTCAATACCCCGAAAACGAAACTTCATTTTTCGACTTTTGGCCAGAGATTTGTGATTCCGTCCCACTGTGCGTCGGGTGACGTCACGCGCGAGTCGTGCTCAGATTGCTTTTTCCCTCGAAGCCTTCATTTCGGCTTGGCAGCACATGAACGTGCTTAGCGTCCATGTATTGGTGTAGCTGCCGAAGGCGCGGTCGGGGAAACTGTGACCGCGCTCGGCTCTTTCCGAAGATGCCCGAGCAACCCCGAACATACCCCCAAGAGGGGGTAACTTTTACGCGCGATCTGGCTGCACTGGTTGGTACAGTACTGGCGGCCGATGTTGGGTCAGAGCGCATAAACAATACTGGTCCAACTCTGAATGTATAACACGGGCCCTACGCTTGGCAAGCGTTGGCACAGTATTGGTGACTAGTACCGGCTGCCAATATTGAGCCAGAGTTGCGGTGCGTTCTCGGTCACCAGCATCAAGTAAATATCGGCTGGTTGACGATAATATTTTCGCCGCAGTGGTTCTTTCCCCCACCGTATCTAAAATAATATGTGAAATTGAAATATTTACCATTCATGCGTTTGTATGTTGTTGTCGCACTGTAGGATTTTTTCGCTATACCGTTGGCGCCTGGTCTCCCTGTGGCCGAATATTTGTCCTGCACCGTCTTCGATATCAGGCCAGCGATCACATTGCGGATAGCACCGTTTTCGTCGATCGGTAAACCGACCAAGGCTCTTATCACCTCCATCTAAAAAGAATTGAAAATATAGCCACTTCCAAAGTATTAAGGATGAATTAAGATGGTCTTCTGAAATTTTACTTCAGCGTACGTAATTTCGGTCGAAGTGAATAACATTGTATTTACGAAAGCGTTTTCTTTCTCCTTGTCCTCCGAGACTCCTTGATCAAATTGAACAAATTCTTCGAAAGAAATTCAAGAAGAATAAGAAAAAGAAGAAGAGCAAGAGGAAGAGGAAGAGGAAGAGAGAGAGAGGGAGAGAGAGAATAAATGAATTATTTATTATGCCTCAAAATCCAGTAGACAAAAAATAGACAATAAAATAAAAAAAATTAGTATAGAGATACATTTAATATGTATTCTTTGTATGTCCTGGTTCACCTTATAACACGTTCGAATTTTTATAGCACACTTATAGCACTCGAATTCGTTTTAGGATAAAAAAAATTAATTTACCATATTACAAAAACTGTACTGTATAAGAACGAATGGGAATATATAAAAAGAACTTGGGGATTGAACCAAGTTCGCACGTAGACGGCACGAGAAAGACTGATGCTCAACGCTGCTAAAGAAAACCTAATTCTTTGTTGACGCTGATAAGGGGACCTTACAGGTTGTCACTCACGGATTTTGATAAGTCTCAGATATGTTGTAGAGGGACCTACTCTGAGTACCTGAGTGAAGGGATTTTATACATCGCTCTTTAGTTTTCGATAAAAAACGTTCGAAAGTTTAGCTTGTAGCTACTATACCGGTACGGTTGCACCTTTGTCGAACCAGCGGGCGTGACCCAGTGGGCAAGGTTCCCGGCTCTGACGCTCGAGGTCCAGGGTTCGAGTCTCGTGATGGCGTTTTTTTCACACAATATAAATAAATTCGATGGTCTTACATCCGGAAGGGATGAGAGCATAATATTTTCGTTTCCCTCTTTGTTGCCTACTCCTAGCGCAATAGCACGGGATGAGGGTAAAAAGGGGTAGTGCGTGGGAAAGAATAGAATTAAGGAATTGACGCGATATTTCGGTATTGAGGAATAATTCGACAGAATTGGTGTACGATTGACACTATGTTATTTATTATAAGATTACTAGATGGGTTAAAGCGATCAGGCCTACGATGAATGATACAGAAAAGAAAAAGGTATGGTTAACTTACATTGGTTGTGTTTGACGCTCGGTCGGTCGCTCGCTCGCTTGCGTGGATGTTTATTGTTGTCGCGTTACAAGGGCCTTCGCTCTTGGCCTGGTGCGCTCGCTGGTACAATTGCTGGTAAGACGCTCGCAGGATTTTACGCGGGACGTATATATACTCGACGTGTTTACTACGACGGGCACTACGCGTAGATAGAAATTTGAACGGCGCGCAAGGTCGATGAATTGAGATTGATATTCACGGACCGATGATAGAAATTATACAAGTGTAAAATAAATCTTTTGTGACTCGAAAAATGAAGACGGTTCGTATTAAGGATAATCGGAGATATTCGTTAGGCTTCTGGGTTAAGACTTGATATAAAGAGTGATTCGGTTGACGGAAATATTGGCGGACGGAAGACTAAGTTCTAAATTTGATGAAGATTGTCGGGAGACTGGGATTGAGACTTGATAGAAGAACGTGATGTGATGGTGATTGACGGGAGACTGGGATTGAGACTCGATAGAAGAACTTGAGTCGATGGTAGTTGACGGGAGACTGACTTTAGGAAGGAAGTCTTTCTTGATCTGAAAATTAGGAGGGGTTCAGTAGTGGGAGACGGAACCTCAGGGAAAGTGCGGTTTTGGTCATCTAGTTCTGCAGGGATTGGACCATTGGTCGTGAAGATATCGATTGATTAGCGTGATTGGTAACGGTATGGTGTGCGAATACTTTACAGATTCGTTAGTCACGTGCGTGGCCTTATTCCAGGGCATCAGTTCTGACTAATATGCATATGAAGAGAAGGAGACCTTTGTCCCGTGTTTCGGCGAAAAAGCGCATAAGATATAGAGTTCGATATCAGAGATCCAAGCATTCGCATGGTTTGTGTTATGTCAATTTATGGCTATGGTGACTTCTCATATCGAGAAGTTTGTATATCGGACTACGCTGCGAGCCCGGTGTCTAATTTTACAGTCAGATTTTAAAATCCGTCGGAGCGGTCTAGGCTATGTTACGATGAAGTTATCTAGGGTCGCGGCTTCTCTTGGTCACCATGCGGATGGGCTGGCGTAGAGTTTTTGGAGTCTGTTGATCGAGTTGATGGTTGGTTTTTCGTTCGACAGCTCTTCTTGGAATATGCGCCTGAGATCGTGTTCTTGTTGACAGCCAATGGAATAGGAAAAGTCGATGACTGTGACGGTGCTGCTATCGTATATATATCGCTGTAGGTTGAATATGCGTGCGAAACGTACGCACGAACATTAACCGAGAGAAGGCACATTCGCTAGGATGTCACAATGGATGATGCAAAACCATCTAATTATTTATTATTATTTTATTTTTATTGTATTTTGTTATTCATTTCTTAAATTTTTTACTTTCCATTTATTAAATTATTTTTTATTATTTTATTTTTTATTTATTTCTAGTCAGGCGTCGTCTGACTAGACGACGCCAGTCTTTCGCAGTCGTCAGTTGTCCAGATACATACGCTGGGTATAACGTCGCTCCGAAATAAAGTTTATCGAAAGTGAAAAACCGTAAAATGGAAGAAATAAGTGCTGCTACGGCAGAAAGTCAGTCGGAAAAGAAGGATTATGAAATGGCAGAAACAAGTGTTGGATCAGAAGACAATCTATCGGGAAGAGAAGAAAAGCGAAAAATAAAATAATAATAAATAATTTTTAAAAAATTGGAAAGTAAAAAATGTTAAAAAAGGATTTAAAAAATGAAATAAATAAATAAATAAAATAATAATAAATAATTAGACGGTTTGGCATCATTCATCGAATTTATTTATATTTTGTAAAAAAAAGAACGCCATCACGCGACTCGAACCCCGGACCTCGAGCGTCAGAGCCGGGAACCTTGCCCACTGGGCCACGCCCGCTGGTTCGACAAAGGTGCAACCGTACCGGTATAGTAGCTACGAGCTAAACTTTCGAAAGTTTTCTCGAAAACTAAAGAGCGTTGTTAAAATCCCTTCACTCAGGTACTCAGGGTAGGTCCCTCTACAACATATCTGAGGCTTATCAAAATCCGTGAGTGACAGCCTGTAAGGTCCCCTTGTGAACGTGGATCAGCGTGTGAGTATATACGTGTATAAACCCACACAAAGTGTATACTTGCTGCGAAGGGACAGCATGCGGGAAGATAACAATCTTCAACCGCCTGCGCTCGGCGCGACGTAATGTTACGCCACACGCATTGCATCGTGGCGTAACAATGTATGCCTCGGTGCAAGAAGACGCGAGAGCCCGTCGCAACGTACGTTCAGAACGAACACGCGAAATAGTGAAATAAACTGATGACATCGTCTACTTAGCCAATTTATGGATATCCGTAATGATACGGAGGAGTCCAGGGGAGTCTGTAATGGTTCGGGATTCTCTCCAAATTTTATACCAACTTTACTTTTACAATACTTTATGTAAAAAAAATCACCACGATATCTTGACATGCAAAAATTAGAGCGATTTGATATAATTTGAAAATTTCAAAAATCCATAAATTTTAGACCATTCGATCCATCACTCCGAAATTCAATACCCGCCGTCCTTTCATGATACTCTATTAAAAAAAATTTTTTTACGAAATTCTGAAAAATTTTGTAACTTAACTTGGTCAAAAACATTTTTTTGAAAATTTAAAAATGCCGTTAAATTTGTAATTTTTTAGTCATCTCGGAAAAAATTGCAGAGAATGAAGAGATTGTATAGATTAACAGCTGTGAGAAACAGAAACTCTCCAACTCAAACCATTCTCGAGTTGTGGACGTTTTAATTTCACAGTGCCAGACATGTACGCGCACACGCACACACACGTACATGCATCCAGACATTGTTTCTGAATATGATTTTTCGAGGTTTTGGGACATTTTGAGGGCGTTGACATTGAAAGCCGAAAAAAAATGTTTTCATCGTCACAAAGTTTTTCTATGAGGAAGCAAAACTTACATTTTTCATTCAATCCATATTTTTTGGACTGGCACCCTACTGATAAAATTGTCTGCCAATGCCGAGGCAGTACTTCGCCCAAGACTGGGTTACCAAGGCTGGCACTTGTCACGTCCTGAGGGGACGTGGGCATATATTTTTACGTTTCCTTCTTTGTAGCCTATGCCTAGCGCAATAGCTCGGGATGATGGTAAAAAGGGGTAGTGCTTGGGTAGAATTGGGATGACGCGATTATCCGATTGAGGAATAATTGGATACTCAAAGTCTATCGACTCGGGGTTTATTGGAATTGACCAATCTGGTTAAGTCGATTAAATTAATAATACAGAAAATGTACATGAAATATTTCGCTTACATTTGTCGATGCGCCGTGGGTACAATGGTTGGAGATACGGAGGGTCGAATTGGGCCTTCGCAGGCAGACCGGACCGCTCGGTTGTGTACGCTCGGTTACGGGTTTAGCGGAGCTTCACGTAGCCACAATCTTTTAATACATGAATATTTATCGCGAGCCGAGTTTTCGAATTAATTGGGAATTTACACGATTCAATCTATCGATGTTAGTGTGGACGCTCAATATGAATTATAACAAGTTTTATAACGCGCGCTTGACAGAATATAGACAGGACTTGTAACGATTATACCGGAGATATACTAATTTTCAGAGTTAACGTCTGGACTTGTCGGATACTGTCAGGAGACAGCTTTTCGTTTCGAACTAGATCTGATGGAAGATGTTGGAGACTTGTCCAATCGCGATGGAAACTATTGGGAGACTAACTTCAACGAGTGGTGATGGAACACTGACTTACTGTAGGATAATTCATCGTCAAGTAGAAAATATGAGAGGTTTCGTTAATGGGGGAAGGAGTGCAGTTTCGTGATGCATTTTCCATGGGGATTGGTGGAAAAGGCATAAAATATGTGCCTCTTCGGATGATTGGTCGAAAATAGAGAGTGGGAGCAGGACGTAGTCTGCGAGTCATATTCGTCGCTCTATTTCCAGGAATTGGAGCAGCGTTTCCTTTATCTGGAGCACGGAAAAATACCGGACGGAAAAAGGGGACTTGTCGGCGGCGAGAACGCACTCCTCGAGATAGGTCTTGTTGACCAAGGCCCGCGAGTGCACGTGGTATTTTATGACAGGGTGGTTTCCTAGGTTCGAGGATTTCATTCTGGCGAGTGTGTATTTGTTCTTCATATGGTTAAGACTGCTGTGCTATCTTGTGGGAAAGTACGTGAGACGCTTACTTATTATCAATAGCCTACATTTTCGCCGTGTAGGTCTAAGCTAAAAGAAAAATATAAATATCCGTCGACAAATGAGAATGCCTCTATCGCGACCTGTGTGAACTTGGCAACTGACTTTACAGAAAGTAATTTTTTTTTGCATTCGTTTGTACTCGGTTTGTACCCGTTTGTACCGCCTTTAATTTCGTTTGTACCTTAAGGGGGAAAAAAGTACGAGGGTATGGAAAAATGGACCGCAACCCATTTAGAGCAAAACAATTTTAATAAACGCGAATGGTAAGAGAATCGTTTGTACCCGTTTGTACCGTCAACATTTTTTTTTTTTAATTTTTTTTTGCAAAATTTGTTTTGGAAAAAAAAAATTACGATTTTTTTATTTTTTTATTTCCCTTCGTACCGACAAATATATCGTTTGTACCACCGAGAAATCGTTTGTATCCGTTGGTATCGACGAGTATATCGTGTGGACGAACGAGAAAACGTTTGTACCCGTTGGTATCAACGAGAATATAGATTGTACCACCGAGAAAACGTTAGTACCCGTCTATACTATCGAGCAATCGTTTTTAGCCGTCTGTAATGTCAAGTACTCGTTTGTACTCCCTCGTACTGACGAGTACCCGTCTGTGCTATCGAGCAATCGTTTGTACCCGTTCGTACTGACGAGTTTATCGTTTGTACCACCGAGGAAACGTTTGTACCCGTCTGTACTGTCGAGCAATCGTTTGTACTTGTTCGGATCGACAAGTATATCGTTTGTACCACTGAGAAATCGTTTGTACCCGTCTGTACTATCGAGCAATCGTTTGTACCCGTTCGTATCGGCGAGTATATCGTTTGTACTACCGGAAAATCGTTTGTACCCGTCTGTACTATCGAGGAATCGTTTGTACCCGTTCGTACTGACGAGTATATCGTTTGTACCACCGAGAAAACGTTTGTTCCCGTTTGTACTATCGAGCAATCGTTTGTACCCGTTCGTACTGACGGGTATATCGTTTGTACCACCGAGAAAACGTTTGTAGCCGTCTGTACTATCGAGCAATCGTTTGTACCCGTTGGTATCGACGAGTATATAGTTTGTACCGCCGAGAAAAAATTTATACCCGTCTATACTATCGAGCAATCGTTTTTACCCGTCTGTAATGTCAAGTAGTCGTTTGTACTCCCTCGTACTCACGAGTATATCGTTTGTACTGCCGATAAATCGTTTGTACCCGTCAGTGCTATCGAGCAATCGTTTGTACCCGTTCGTACTGACGAGTTTATCGATTGTACCACCGAGAAAACGTTTGTACCCGGCTGTACTGTCGAGCAATCGTTTGTACCTGTTCGTATCGACAAGTATATCGTTTGTACCACCGAGAAATCGTTTGAACCCGTCTGTACCATCGAGCAATCGTTGTACCCGTATGCATCGGCGAGTATATCGTTTGTACCACCGAGAAAACGTTTGTACCCGTCTGTACTATCGAGCAATCATTTGTACCCGTTCGTACTGACGAGTATATCGTTTGTACCACCGAGAAAACGTTTGTACCCGTCTGTACTATCGAGCAATCGTTTGTACCCGTTCGTACTGACGGGTATATCGTTTGTACCACCGAGAAAACGTTTGTAGCCGTCTGTACTAACGAGCAATCGTTTGTACCCATTCGTACTGACGAGTATATCGTTTGTACCAACGAGAAAACGTTTGTACCCGTCTGTACTATCGAGCAATCGTTTGTACCCGTTCGTACTGACGAGTATATCGTTTGTACCACCGAGAAAACGTTTGTTCCCGTTTGTACTATCGAGCAATCGTTTGTACCCGTTCGTACTGACGGGTATATCGTTTGGACCACCGAGAAAACGTTTGTAGCCGTCTGTACTATCGAGCAATCGTTTGTACCCGATCGTATCGACGAGTATATCGTTTGTACCACCGAGAAAACGATTGTACCCGTCAGTACTATCGAGCAATCGTTTGTACCCGTCTGTCATATCAAGCAATCGTTTGTACCCCCTCGTACTGACGAGTATATCGTTTGTGCCAACGAGAAAACGTTTTTACCCATCTGTACTATCGAGAAATCGTTGGTACCCATTCGTACTGACGAGTATATCATTTGTACCACCGAGAAAACGTTTGTACCCGTCTGTACTATCGAGCAATCGTTTGTACCCGTTGGTATCGACGAGTATATCGTTTGTACCAACGAGAAAACGTTTGTACCCGTCTGAACTATCGAGCAATCGTTTGTACCCGTCCGTATCGACGAGAATATCGTTTGTACCACCGAGAAAACGTTTGTACCCGTCTGTACTATCGAGCAATCGTTTGTACCCGTTGGTATCGACGAGTATATCGTTTGTACCAACGAGAAAACGTTTGTACCCGTCTGAACTATCGAGCAATTGTTTGTACCCGTTCGTATCGACAAGTATATCGTTTCTACCACCGAGAAATCGTTTGTACCCGTCTGTACTATCGAGCAATCGTTTGTACCCGTCGGTATCGACGAGTATATCGTTTGTACCAACGAGAAAACGTTTGTACCCGTCTGTACTATCGAGCAATCGTTTGTACCCATTCGTACTGACGAGTATATCATTTGTACAACCGAGAAAACGTTTGTACCCGTCTGTACTATCGAGCAATCGTTTGTACCCGTTGGTATCGACGAGTATATCGTTTGTACCAACGAGAAAACGTTTGTACCCGTCTGAACTATCGAGCAATCGTTTGTACCCGTTCGTATCGACGAGTATTTCGTTTGTATCACCGAGAAAACATTTGTACCCGTCTGTACTATCGAGCAATCGTTTGTACCTATTCGTACTGACGAGTATATCGTTTGTACCACCGAGAAAACGTTTGTACCCGTCTGTACTATCGAGCAATCGTTTGTACCCGTTTGTAAAAACGAGTATTTCGTGTGTACCACCGAGAAAACGTTTCTACCCATCTGTACTATCGAGCAATCGTTTGTACCCGTTCGTATCGACAAGTATATCGTTTTTACTGCCAAGAAATCGTTTGTACCCGTCTGTACTATCGAGCAATCGTTTGTACCCGTTCGTATCGACGAGTATTTCGTTTGTACCACCGAGAAAACGTTTGTACCGGTCTGTACTATCGAGCAATCGTTTGTACCCATTCGCACTGACGAGTATATCGTTTGTACTACCGAGAAATCGTTTGTACCCGTCTGTACTATCGAGCAATCGTTTGTACCCGTTCGTACTGACGAGTATATCGTTTGCAACACCGAGAAAACGTTTGTACCCGTTGGTATCAACGACTATATAGTTTGTACCACCGAGAAAAAATTTATACCCGTCTATACTATCGAGCAATCGTTTTTACCCGTCTGTAATGTCAAGTAGTCGTTTGTACTCCCTCGTACTGACGAGTATATCGTTTGTACTGCCGATAAATCGTTTGTATCAGTCTGTGCTATCGAGCAATCGTTTGTACCCGTTCGTACTGACGAGTTTATCGATTGTAGCACCGAGAAAACGTTTGTACCCGGCTGTACTGTCGAGCAATCGTTTGTACCTGTTCGTATCGACAAGTATATCGTTTGTACCACCAAGAAATCGTTTGAACCCGTCTGTACCATCGAGCAATCGTTGTACCCGTTCGTATCGGCGAGTATATCGTTTGTACCACCGAGAAAACCTTTGTACCCGTCTGTACTATCCAGCAATCGTTTGTACCCGTTCGTACTGACGAGTATATCGTTTGTACCACCGAGAAAACGTTTGTACCCGTCTGTACTATCGAGCAATCGTTTGTACCCGTTCGTACTGACGTGTATATCGTTTGTACCACCGAGAAAACGTTTGTACCCGTCTGTACTATCGAGCAATCGTTTGTACCCATTCGTAATGACGGGTATATCGTTTGTACCACGGAGAAAACGTTTGTAGCCGTCTGTACTATCGAGCAATCGTTTGTACCCGTTCGTATCGACGGGTATAGCATTTGTACCACCGAGAAAACGCTTGTACCCGTCTGTACTATCGAGCAATCGTTTGTACCCATTCGTACTGACGAGTATATCGTTTGTACCACCGAAAAAACGTTTGTAACCATCTGTACTATCGAGCAGACGATTGTACCAGTTCGTATCGACGAGAATATCGTTTGGACCACCGAGAAATCGTTTGTACCCGTCTGTACTATTGAGTAATCGTTTGTACCCATTCGTATCGACGAGTATATCGTTTGTACTACCGAGAAAACATTTGTACCAGTCTGGACCATCGAGAAATCGTTTGTACCCATTCGTACTGACGGGTATATCGTTTGGACCACCGAGAAAACGTTTGTAGCCGTCTGTACTATCGAGCAATCGTTTGTACCCGATCGTATCGACGAGTATATCGTTTGTACCACCGAGAAAACGATTGTACCCGTCAGTACTATCGAGCAATCGTTTGTACCCGTCTGTCATATCAAGCAATCGTTTGTACCCCCTCGTACTGACGAGTATATCGTTTGTGCCAACGAGAAAACGTTTTTACCCATCTGTACTATCGAGAAATCGTTGGTACCCATTCGTACTGACGAGTATATCATTTGTACCACCGAGAAAACGTTTGTACCCGTCTGTACTATCGAGCAATCGTTTGTACCCGTTGGTATCGACGAGTATATCGTTTGTACCAACGAGAAAACGTTTGTACCCGTCTGAACTATCGAGCAATCGTTTGTACCCGTCCGTATCGACGAGTATATCGTTTGTACCACCGAGAAAACGTTTGTACCCGTCTGTACTATCGAGCAATCGTTTGTACCCGTTGGTATCGACGAGTATATCGTTTGTACCAACGAGAAAACGTTTGTACCCGTCTGAACTATCGAGCAATTGTTTGTACCCGTTCGTATCGACAAGTATATCGTTTCTACCACCGAGAAATCGTTTGTACCCGTCTGTACTATCGAGCAATCGTTTGTACCCGTCGGTATCGACGAGTATATCGTTTGTACCAACGAGAAAACGTTTGTACCCGTCTGTACTATCGAGCAATCGTTTGTACCCATTCGTACTGACGAGTATATCATTTGTACAACCGAGAAAACGTTTGTACCCGTCTGTACTATCGAGCAATCGTTTGTACCCGTTGGTATCGACGAGTATATCGTTTGTACCAACGAGAAAACGTTTGTACCCGTCTGAACTATCGAGCAATCGTTTGTACCCGTTCGTATCGACGAGTATTTCGTTTGTATCACCGAGAAAACATTTGTACCCGTCTGTACTATCGAGCAATCGTTTGTACCTATTCGTACTGACGAGTATATCGTTTGTACCACCGAGAAAACGTTTGTACCCGTCTGTACTATCGAGCAATCGTTTGTACCCGTTTGTAAAAACGAGTATTTCGTGTGTACCACCGAGAAAACGTTTCTACCCATCTGTACTATCGAGCAATCGTTTGTACCCGTTCGTATCGACAAGTATATCGTTTTTACTGCCAAGAAATCGTTTGTACCCGTCTGTACTATCGAGCAATCGTTTGTACCCGTTCGTATCGACGAGTATTTCGTTTGTACCACCGAGAAAACGTTTGTACCGGTCTGTACTATCGAGCAATCGTTTGTACCCATTCGCACTGACGAGTATATCGTTTGTACTACCGAGAAATCGTTTGTACCCGTCTGTACTATCGAGCAATCGTTTGTACCCGTTCGTACTGACGAGTATATCGTTTGCAACACCGAGAAAACGTTTGTACCCGTTGGTATCAACGACTATATAGTTTGTACCACCGAGAAAAAATTTATACCCGTCTATACTATCGAGCAATCGTTTTTACCCGTCTGTAATGTCAAGTAGTCGTTTGTACTCCCTCGTACTGACGAGTATATCGTTTGTACTGCCGATAAATCGTTTGTATCAGTCTGTGCTATCGAGCAATCGTTTGTACCCGTTCGTACTGACGAGTTTATCGATTGTAGCACCGAGAAAACGTTTGTACCCGGCTGTACTGTCGAGCAATCGTTTGTACCTGTTCGTATCGACAAGTATATCGTTTGTACCACCAAGAAATCGTTTGAACCCGTCTGTACCATCGAGCAATCGTTGTACCCGTTCGTATCGGCGAGTATATCGTTTGTACCACCGAGAAAACCTTTGTACCCGTCTGTACTATCCAGCAATCGTTTGTACCCGTTCGTACTGACGAGTATATCGTTTGTACCACCGAGAAAACGTTTGTACCCGTCTGTACTATCGAGCAATCGTTTGTACCCGTTCGTACTGACGTGTATATCGTTTGTACCACCGAGAAAACGTTTGTACCCGTCTGTACTATCGAGCAATCGTTTGTACCCATTCGTAATGACGGGTATATCGTTTGTACCACGGAGAAAACGTTTGTAGCCGTCTGTACTATCGAGCAATCGTTTGTACCCGTTCGTATCGACGGGTATAGCATTTGTACCACCGAGAAAACGCTTGTACCCGTCTGTACTATCGAGCAATCGTTTGTACCCATTCGTACTGACGAGTATATCGTTTGTACCACCGAAAAAACGTTTGTAACCATCTGTACTATCGAGCAGACGATTGTACCAGTTCGTATCGACGAGAATATCGTTTGGACCACCGAGAAATCGTTTGTACCCGTCTGTACTATTGAGTAATCGTTTGTACCCATTCGTATCGACGAGTATATCGTTTGTACTACCGAGAAAACATTTGTACCAGTCTGGACCATCGAGAAATCGTTTGTACCCATTCGTACTGACGCGTATATCGTTTGTACCACCGAAAAAACGTTTGTACCCGTCTGTACTAGCGAGCAGACGTTTGTACCGGTTCGTATCGACGAGTATATCGTTTGGACCACCGAGAAATCGTTTGTACCCGTCTGTACTATCGAGTAATCGTTTGTACCCATTCGTATCGACGAGTATATCGTTTGTACCACCGAGAAAACGTTTGTACCAATCTGGACTATCGAGAAATCGTTTGTACCCATTCGTACTGACGAGTATATCGTTTTTACCAACGAGAAAACGTTTGTACCCGTCTGTACTATCGAGCAATCGTTTGTACCCATTCGTACTGACGAGTATATCGTTTGTACCAACGAGAAAACGTTTGTACCCGTCTGTAGTATCGAGCAATCGTTTGTACCCATTCGTACTGACGAGTATATCGCTTGTACCACCGAGAAAACGTTTGTACCCGTCTGTAGTATCGAGCAATCGTTTGTACCCATTCGTACTGACGAGTATATCATTTGTACCAAGGAGAAGACGTTTCTACCCGTGTGAACTATCGAGCAATCGTTTGTACCCATCTGTAATATCAAGCAATCGTTTTTACGCCGTCGTACCGACGAGTATATCGTATGTACCACCGAGAAAATGTTTGTACCCGTCTGTACTATCGAGCAATCGTTTGTACCACCGAGAAAACGTTTGTACCCGTCTGTACTATCGAGCAATCGTTTCTACCCGTTCGTAACAACGAGTATTCCGTTTGTTCCACCGAGAAAACGTTTGTACCCATCTGTACTATCGAGCAATCGTTTGTACCTGTTCGTATCGACAAGTATATCGTTTGTACTGCCGAGAAATCGTTTGTACCCGTCTGTACTATTGAGCAATCGTTTGTACCCATTCGTACTGACGAGTATATCATTTGTACCAAGGAGAAGACGTTTCTACCCGTGTGAACTATCGAGCAATCGTTTGTACCCATCTGTAATATCAAGCAATCGTTTTTACGCCGTCGTACCGACGAGTATATCGTATGTACCACCGAGAAAATGTTTGTACCCGTCTGTACTATCGAGCAATCGTTTGTACCACCGAGAAAACGTTTGTACCCGTCTGTACTATCGAGCAATCGTTTCTACCCGTTCGTAACAACGAGTATTCCGTTTGTTCCACCGAGAAAACGTTTGTACCCATCTGTACTATCGAGCAATCGTTTGTACCTGTTCGTATCGACAAGTATATCGTTTGTACTGCCGAGAAATCGTTTGTACCCGTCTGTACTATTGAGCAATCGTTTGTACCCGTTCGTATCGGCGAGTATATCGGTTGTACCAACGAGAAAACGTTTGTACCCGTCTGTACTATCGAGCAATCGTTTGTACCCGTCTGTAATATCAAGCAATCGTTTGTACCCCCTCGTACTGAGGAGTATATCGTTTGTGCCAACGAGAAAACGTTTGTACCCGTCTGTACTATCGAGCAATCGTTTGTACCCGTTGGTATCGACGAGTATATCGTTTGTACCAACGAGAAAACGTTTGTACCCGTCTGAACTATCGAGCAATCGTTGGTACCCGTCCGTATCGACGAGTATATCGTTTGTACCACCGAGAAAACGTTTGTACCCGTCTGACCTATCGAGGAATCGTTTGTACCTATTCGTATCGACGAGTAAATCGTTTGCACCAATGAGAAAACGTTTATACTCGACTGTACTATCGAGCAATCGTTTGTACCCGTTCGTATCGACGAGTATATCATTTGTACCACCGCGAAAACGATTGTACCCGTCTTTACTATCGAGCAATCGTTTGTACCCATTCGTACTGACGAGTATATCGTTTGTACCAACGAGAAAACGTTTGTACCCGTCTGCACTATCGAGCAATCGTTTGGACCCGTCTGTACTATCGAGCAATCGTTTGTACCCATTCGTACTGACGAATATATCGTTTGTGCCACCGAGAAAACGTTTGTACCCGTCTGTACTATCGAGCAATCGTTTGTACCCGTTCGTATCGACAAGTATATCGTTTCTACCGCCGAGAAATCGTTTGTACCCGTCTGTACTATCGAGCAATCGTTTGTACCCGTTCGTATCGACGAGTATATCGTTTGTACCGAGAAAACGTTTGTACCCGTCTGAACTATCGAGGAATCGTTTGTACCTATTGATATCGACGAGTAAATCGTTTGCACCAATGAGAAAACGTTTATACTCGACTGTACTATCGAGCAATCGTTTGTACCCGTCGATAAACGGGTCGATAAACCGCGATAAAAACCCGTCGATAAACCGCGAAAATGTTTGTACCCGTCTGTACTATCGAGCAATCGTTTGTACCCATTCGTACTGACGAGTATATCATTTGTACCACCGAGAAAACGTTTGTACCCGTCTGTACTATCGAGCAATCGTTTGTACCCGTTGGTATCGACGAGTATATCGTCTGTAGCAACGAGAAAACGTTTGTACCCGTCTGCACTATCGAGCAATCGTTTGTACCCGTTGGTATCGACGAGTATTTCGTTTGTACCACCGAGAAAACGTTTGTACCCGTCTGTACTATCGAGGAATCGTTTGTACCTATTCGTATCGACGAGTCAATCGTTTGTACCAACGAGAAAACGTTTATAATCGACTGTACTATCAAGCAATCGTTTGTACCCGTTCGTACTGACGAGTATATCGTTTGTACCACCGAAAAAAACGTTTGTACCCGTCTGTACTATCGAGCAATCGTTTGCATCCGTTCGTATCGACAAGTATATCGTTTGTACCGCCGAGAAATCGTTTGTACCCGTCTGTACTATCGAGCAATCGTTTGTACCCGTTCGTATCGACGAGTATATCGTTTGTACCGAGAAAACGTTTGTACCCGTCTGAACTATCGAGGAATCGTTTGTACCTATTCGTATCGACGAGGAAATCGTTTGTACCAATGAGAAAACGTTTATACTCAACTGTACTATCGAGCAATCGTTTGTACCCGTTCGTATCGACGAGTATATCGTTTGTACCACCGCGAAAACGTTTGTACCCGTCTGTACTATCGAGCAATCGTTGGTACCCATTCGTACTGACGAGTATATCGGTTGTACCAACGAGAAAACGTTTGTACCCGTCTGTACTATCGAGAAATCGTTTGTACCCGTCTGTAATATCAAGCAATCGTTTGTAACCCCGCTTACTGACGAGTATATCGTTTGTACCAAAGAGAAAACATTTTTACCCGTCTGTACTATCGAGCAATCGTTTGTACCCGTTGGTATCGACGAGAATATCGTTTGTACCACCGAGAAAACGTTTGTACCCGTCTGTACTATCGAGCAATCGTTTGTACCCATTCGTACTGACGAGTATATCATTTGTACCACCGAGAAAACGTTTGTACCCGTCTGTACTATCGAGCAATCGTTTCTACCCGTTGGTATCGACGAGTATATCGTTTGTACCAACGAGAAAACGTTTGTACCCGTCTGAGATATCGAGCAATCGTTTGTACCCGTTCGTATCGACGAGTATTTCGTTTGTACCACCGAGAAAACGTTTGTACCCGTCTGTACTATCGAGGAATCGTTTGTACCTATTCGTATCGACGAGTAAATCGTTTGCACCAACGAGAAAACGTTTATACTCGACTGTACTATCGAGCAGTCATTTGTACCCGTTCGTATCGACGAGTATATCGTTTGTACCACCGCGAAAACGTTTGTACCCGTCTGTACTATCGAGCAATCGTTTGCACCCGTTCGTATCGACAAGTATATCGTTTCTACCGCCGAGAAATCGTTTGTACCCGTCTGTACTATCGAGCAATCGTTTGTACCCGTTCGTATCGACGAGTATATCGTTTGTACCGAGAAAACGTTTGTACCCGTCTGAACTATCGAGGAATCGTTTGTACCTATTCGTATCGACGAGTAAATCGTTTGTACCAATGAGAAAACGTTTATACTCAACTGTACTATCGAGCAATCGTTTATACCCGTTCGTATCGACGAGTATATCGTTTGTACCACCGCGAAAACGTTTGTACCCGTCTGTACTATCGAGCAATCGTTGGTACCCATTCGTACTGACGAGTATATCGTTTGTACCAACGAGAAAACGTTTGTACCCGTCTGTACTATCGAGAAATCGTTTGTACCCGTCTGTAATATCAAGCAATCGTTTGTAACCCCGCTTACTGATGAGTATATCGTTTGTACCAAAGAGAAAACATTTTTACCCGTCTGTACTATCGAGCAATCGTTTGTACCCGTTGGTATCGACGAGAATATCGTTTGTACCAACGAGAAAACGTTTGTACCCGTCTGTACTATCGAGCAATCGTTTGTACCCATTCGTACTGACGAGTATATCATTTGTACCACCGAGAAAACGTTTGTACCCGTCTGTACTATCGAGCAATCGTTTGTACTCGTTGGTATCGACGAGTATATCGTTTGTACCAACGAGAAAACGTTTGTACCCGTCTGTACTATCGAGCAATCGTTTGTACCCATTCGTACTGACGAGGATATCATTTGTACCACCGAGAAAACGTTTGTACCCGTCTGTACTATCGAGCAATCGTTTCTACCCGTTGGTATCGACGAGTATATCGTTTGTACCAACGAGAAAACGTTTGTACCCGTCTGAGATATCGAGCAATCGTTTGTACCCGTTCGTATCGACGAGTATTTCGTTTGTACCACCGAGAAAACGTTTGTACCCGTCTGTACTATCGAGGAATCGTTTGTACCTATTCGTATCGACGAGTAAATCGTTTGCACCAACGAGAAAACGTTTATACTCGACTGTACTATCGAGCAGTCATTTGTACCCGTTCGTATCGACGAGTATATCGTTTGTACCACCGCGAAAACGTTTGTACCCGTCTGTACTATCGAGCAATCGTTTGCACCCGTTCGTATCGACAAGTATATCGTTTCTACCGCCGAGAAATCGTTTGTACCCGTCTGTACTATCGAGCAATCGTTTGCACCCGTTCGTATCGACAAGTATATCGTTTCTACCGCCGAGAAATCGTTTGTAGCCGTCTGTACTATCGAGCAATCGTTTGTACCCGTTCGTATCGACGAGTATATCGTTTGTACCGAGAAAACGTTTGTACCCGTCTGTACTATCGAGAAATCGTTTGTACCCGTCTGTAATATCAAGCAATCGTTTGTAACCCCGCTTACTGACGAGTATATCGTTTGTACCAAAGAGAAAACATTTTTACCCGTCTGTACTATCGAGCAATCGTTTGTACCCGTTGGTATCGACGAGAATATCGTTTCTACCGCCGAGAAATCGTTTGTACCCGTCTGTACTATCGAGCAATCGTTTGTACCCGTTCGTATCGACGAGTATATCGTTTGTACCGAGAAAACGTTTGTACCCGTCTGAACTATCGAGGAATCGTTTGTACCTATTGATATCGACGAGTAAATCGTTTGCACCAATGAGAAAACGTTTATACTCGACTGTACTATCGAGCAATCGTTTGTACCCGTCGATAAACGGGTCGATAAACCGCGATAAAAACCCGTCGATAAACCGCGAAAATGTTTGTACCCGTCTGTACTATCGAGCAATCGTTTGTACCCATTCGTACTGACGAGTATATCATTTGTACCACCGAGAAAACGTTTGTACCCGTCTGTACTATCGAGCAATCGTTTGTACCCGTTGGTATCGACGAGTATATCGTCTGTAGCAACGAGAAAACGTTTGTACCCGTCTGCACTATCGAGCAATCGTTTGTACCCGTTGGTATCGACGAGTATTTCGTTTGTACCACCGAGAAAACGTTTGTACCCGTCTGTACTATCGAGGAATCGTTTGTACCTATTCGTATCGACGAGTCAATCGTTTGTACCAACGAGAAAACGTTTATAATCGACTGTACTATCAAGCAATCGTTTGTACCCGTTCGTACTGACGAGTATATCGTTTGTACCACCGAAAAAAACGTTTGTACCCGTCTGTACTATCGAGCAATCGTTTGCACCCGTTCGTATCGACAAGTATATCGTTTGTACCGCCGAGAAATCGTTTGTACCCGTCTGTACTATCGAGCAATCGTTTGTACCCGTTCGTATCGACGAGTATATCGTTTGTACCGAGAAAACGTTTGTACCCGTCTGAACTATCGAGGAATCGTTTGTACCTATTCGTATCGACGAGGAAATCGTTTGTACCAATGAGAAAACGTTTATACTCAACTGTACTATCGAGCAATCGTTTGTACCCGTTCGTATCGACGAGTATATCGTTTGTACCACCGCGAAAACGTTTGTACCCGTCTGTACTATCGAGCAATCGTTGGTACCCATTCGTACTGACGAGTATATCGGTTGTACCAACGAGAAAACGTTTGTACCCGTCTGTACTATCGAGAAATCGTTTGTACCCGTCTGTAATATCAAGCAATCGTTTGTAACCCCGCTTACTGACGAGTATATCGTTTGTACCAAAGAGAAAACATTTTTACCCGTCTGTACTATCGAGCAATCGTTTGTACCCGTTGGTATCGACGAGAATATCGTTTGTACCACCGAGAAAACGTTTGTACCCGTCTGTACTATCGAGCAATCGTTTGTACCCATTCGTACTGACGAGTATATCATTTGTACCACCGAGAAAACGTTTGTACCCGTCTGTACTATCGAGCAATCGTTTCTACCCGTTGGTATCGACGAGTATATCGTTTGTACCAACGAGAAAACGTTTGTACCCGTCTGAGATATCGAGCAATCGTTTGTACCCGTTCGTATCGACGAGTATTTCGTTTGTACCACCGAGAAAACGTTTGTACCCGTCTGTACTATCGAGGAATCGTTTGTACCTATTCGTATCGACGAGTAAATCGTTTGCACCAACGAGAAAACGTTTATACTCGACTGTACTATCGAGCAGTCATTTGTACCCGTTCGTATCGACGAGTATATCGTTTGTACCACCGCGAAAACGTTTGTACCCGTCTGTACTATCGAGCAATCGTTTGCACCCGTTCGTATCGACAAGTATATCGTTTCTACCGCCGAGAAATCGTTTGTACCCGTCTGTACTATCGAGCAATCGTTTGTACCCGTTCGTATCGACGAGTATATCGTTTGTACCGAGAAAACGTTTGTACCCGTCTGAACTATCGAGGAATCGTTTGTACCTATTCGTATCGACGAGTAAATCGTTTGTACCAATGAGAAAACGTTTATACTCAACTGTACTATCGAGCAATCGTTTATACCCGTTCGTATCGACGAGTATATCGTTTGTACCACCGCGAAAACGTTTGTACCCGTCTGTACTATCGAGCAATCGTTGGTACCCATTCGTACTGACGAGTATATCGTTTGTACCAACGAGAAAACGTTTGTACCCGTCTGTACTATCGAGAAATCGTTTGTACCCGTCTGTAATATCAAGCAATCGTTTGTAACCCCGCTTACTGACGAGTATATCGTTTGTACCAAAGAGAAAACATTTTTACCCGTCTGTACTATCGAGCAATCGTTTGTACCCGTTGGTATCGACGAGAATATCGTTTGTACCAACGAGAAAACGTTTGTACCCGTCTGTACTATCGAGCAATCGTTTGTACCCATTCGTACTGACGAGTATATCATTTGTACCACCGAGAAAACGTTTGTACCCGTCTGTACTATCGAGCAATCGTTTGTACTCGTTGGTATCGACGAGTATATCGTTTGTACCAACGAGAAAACGTTTGTACCCGTCTGTACTATCGAGCAATCGTTTGTACCCATTCGTACTGACGAGGATATCATTTGTACCACCGAGAAAACGTTTGTACCCGTCTGTACTATCGAGCAATCGTTTCTACCCGTTGGTATCGACGAGTATATCGTTTGTACCAACGAGAAAACGTTTGTACCCGTCTGAGATATCGAGCAATCGTTTGTACCCGTTCGTATCGACGAGTATTTCGTTTGTACCACCGAGAAAACGTTTGTACCCGTCTGTACTATCGAGGAATCGTTTGTACCTATTCGTATCGACGAGTAAATCGTTTGCACCAACGAGAAAACGTTTATACTCGACTGTACTATCGAGCAGTCATTTGTACCCGTTCGTATCGACGAGTATATCGTTTGTACCACCGCGAAAACGTTTGTACCCGTCTGTACTATCGAGCAATCGTTTGCACCCGTTCGTATCGACAAGTATATCGTTTCTACCGCCGAGAAATCGTTTGTACCCGTCTGTACTATCGAGCAATCGTTTGCACCCGTTCGTATCGACAAGTATATCGTTTCTACCGCCGAGAAATCGTTTGTACCCGTCTGTACTATCGAGCAATCGTTTGCACCCGTTCGTATCGACAAGTATATCGTTTCTACCGCCGAGAAATCGTTTGTAGCCGTCTGTACTATCGAGCAATCGTTTGTACCCGTTCGTATCGACGAGTATATCGTTTGTACCGAGAAAACGTTTGTACCCGTCTGTACTATCGAGAAATCGTTTGTACCCGTCTGTAATATCAAGCAATCGTTTGTAACCCCGCTTACTGACGAGTATATCGTTTGTACCAAAGAGAAAACATTTTTACCCGTCTGTACTATCGAGCAATCGTTTGTACCCGTTGGTATCGACGAGAATATCGTTTCTACCGCCGAGAAATCGTTTGTACCCGTCTGTACTATCGAGCAATCGTTTGTACCCGTTCGTATCGACGAGTATATCGTTTGTACCGAGAAAACGTTTGTACCCGTCTGAACTATCGAGGAATCGTTTGTACCTATTGATATCGACGAGTAAATCGTTTGCACCAATGAGAAAACGTTTATACTCGACTGTACTATCGAGCAATCGTTTGTACCCGTCGATAAACGGGTCGATAAACCGCGATAAAAACCCGTCGATAAACCGCGAAAATGTTTGTACCCGTCTGTACTATCGAGCAATCGTTTGTACCCATTCGTACTGACGAGTATATCATTTGTACCACCGAGCAAACGTTTGTACCCGTCTGTACTATCGAGCAATCGTTTGTACCCGTTGGTATCGACGAGTATATCGTCTGTAGCAACGAGAAAACGTTTGTACCCGTCTGCACTATCGAGCAATCGTTTGTACCCGTTGGTATCGACGAGTATTTCGTTTGTACCACCGAGAAAACGTTTGTACCCGTCTGTACTATCGAGGAATCGTTTGTACCTATTCGTATCGACGAGTCAATCGTTTGTACCAACGAGAAAACGTTTATAATCGACTGTACTATCAAGCAATCGTTTGTACCCGTTCGTACTGACGAGTATATCGTTTGTACCACCGAAAAAAACGTTTGTACCCGTCTGTACTATCGAGCAATCGTTTGCATCCGTTCGTATCGACAAGTATATCGTTTGTACCGCCGAGAAATCGTTTGTACCCGTCTGTACTATCGAGCAATCGTTTGTACCCGTTCGTATCGACGAGTATATCGTTTGTACCGAGAAAACGTTTGTACCCGTCTGAACTATCGAGGAATCGTTTGTACCTATTCGTATCGACGAGGAAATCGTTTGTACCAATGAGAAAACGTTTATACTCAACTGTACTATCGAGCAATCGTTTGTACCCGTTCGTATCGACGAGTATATCGTTTGTACCACCGCGAAAACGTTTGTACCCGTCTGTACTATCGAGCAATCGTTGGTACCCATTCGTACTGACGAGTATATCGGTTGTACCAACGAGAAAACGTTTGTACCCGTCTGTACTATCGAGAAATCGTTTGTACCCGTCTGTAATATCAAGCAATCGTTTGTAACCCCGCTTACTGACGAGTATATCGTTTGTACCAAAGAGAAAACATTTTTACCCGTCTGTACTATCGAGCAATCGTTTGTACCCGTTGGTATCGACGAGAATATCGTTTGTACCACCGAGAAAACGTTTGTACCCGTCTGTACTATCGAGCAATCGTTTGTACCCATTCGTACTGACGAGTATATCATTTGTACCACCGAGAAAACGTTTGTACCCGTCTGTACTATCGAGCAATCGTTTCTACCCGTTGGTATCGACGAGTATATCGTTTGTACCAACGAGAAAACGTTTGTACCCGTCTGAGATATCGAGCAATCGTTTGTACGCGTTCGTATCGACGAGTATTTCGTTTGTACCACCGAGAAAACGTTTGTACCCGTCTGTACTATCGAGGAATCGTTTGTACCTATTCGTATCGACGAGTAAATCGTTTGCACCAACGAGAAAACGTTTATACTCGACTGTACTATCGAGCAGTCATTTGTACCCGTTCGTATCGACGAGTATATCGTTTGTACCACCGCGAAAACGTTTGTACCCGTCTGTACTATCGAGCAATCGTTTGCACCCGTTCGTATCGACAAGTATATCGTTTCTACCGCCGAGAAATCGTTTGTACCCGTCTGTACTATCGAGCAATCGTTTGTACCCGTTCGTATCGACGAGTATATCGTTTGTACCGAGAAAACGTTTGTACCCGTCTGAACTATCGAGGAATCGTTTGTACCTATTCGTATCGACGAGTAAATCGTTTGTACCAATGAGAAAACGTTTATACTCAACTGTACTATCGAGCAATCGTTTATACCCGTTCGTATCGACGAGTATATCGTTTGTACCACCGCGAAAACGTTTGTACCCGTCTGTACTATCGAGCAATCGTTGGTACCCATTCGTACTGACGAGTATATCGTTTGTACCAACGAGAAAACGTTTGTACCCGTCTGTACTATCGAGAAATCGTTTGTACCCGTCTGTAATATCAAGCAATCGTTTGTAACCCCGCTTACTGACGAGTATATCGTTTGTACCAAAGAGAAAACATTTTTACCCGTCTGTACTATCGAGCAATCGTTTGTACCCGTTGGTATCGACGAGAATATCGTTTGTACCAACGAGAAAACGTTTGTACCCGTCTGTACTATCGAGCAATCGTTTGTACCCATTCGTACTGACGAGTATATCATTTGTACCACCGAGAAAACGTTTGTACCCGTCTGTACTATCGAGCAATCGTTTGTACTCGTTGGTATCGACGAGTATATCGTTTGTACCAACGAGAAAACGTTTGTACCCGTCTGTACTATCGAGCAATCGTTTGTACCCATTCGTACTGACGAGGATATCATTTGTACCACCGAGAAAACGTTTGTACCCGTCTGTACTATCGAGCAATCGTTTCTACCCGTTGGTATCGACGAGTATATCGTTTGTACCAACGAGAAAACGTTTGTACCCGTCTGAGATATCGAGCAATCGTTTGTACCCGTTCGTATCGACGAGTATTTCGTTTGTACCACCGAGAAAACGTTTGTACCCGTCTGTACTATCGAGGAATCGTTTGTACCTATTCGTATCGACGAGTAAATCGTTTGCACCAACGAGAAAACGTTTATACTCGACTGTACTATCGAGCAGTCATTTGTACCCGTTCGTATCGACGAGTATATCGTTTGTACCACCGCGAAAACGTTTGTACCCGTCTGTACTATCGAGCAATCGTTTGCACCCGTTCGTATCGACAAGTATATCGTTTCTACCGCCGAGAAATCGTTTGTACCCGTCTGTACTATCGAGCAATCGTTTGCACCCGTTCGTATCGACAAGTATATCGTTTCTACCGCCGAGAAATCGTTTGTAGCCGTCTGTACTATCGAGCAATCGTTTGTACCCGTTCGTATCGACGAGTATATCGTTTGTACCGAGAAAACGTTTGTACCCGTCTGTACTATCGAGAAATCGTTTGTACCCGTCTGTAATATCAAGCAATCGTTTGTAACCCCGCTTACTGACGAGTATATCGTTTGTACCAAAGAGAAAACATTTTTACCCGTCTGTACTATCGAGCAATCGTTTGTACCCGTTGGTATCGACGAGAATATCGTTTCTACCGCCGAGAAATCGTTTGTACCCGTCTGTACTATCGAGCAATCGTTTGTACCCGTTCGTATCGACGAGTATATCGTTTGTACCGAGAAAACGTTTGTACCCGTCTGAACTATCGAGGAATCGTTTGTACCTATTGATATCGACGAGTAAATCGTTTGCACCAATGAGAAAACGTTTATACTCGACTGTACTATCGAGCAATCGTTTGTACCCGTCGATAAACGGGTCGATAAACCGCGATAAAAACCCGTCGATAAACCGCGAAAATGTTTGTACCCGTCTGTACTATCGAGCAATCGTTTGTACCCATTCGTACTGACGAGTATATCATTTGTACCACCGAGAAAACGTTTGTACCCGTCTGTACTATCGAGCAATCGTTTGTACCCGTTGGTATCGACGAGTATATCGTCTGTAGCAACGAGAAAACGTTTGTACCCGTCTGCACTATCGAGCAATCGTTTGTACCCGTTGGTATCGACGAGTATTTCGTTTGTACCACCGAGAAAACGTTTGTACCCGTCTGTACTATCGAGGAATCGTTTGTACCTATTCGTATCGACGAGTCAATCGTTTGTACCAACGAGAAAACGTTTATAATCGACTGTACTATCAAGCAATCGTTTGTACCCGTTCGTACTGACGAGTATATCGTTTGTACCACCGAAAAAAACGTTTGTACCCGTCTGTACTATCGAGCAATCGTTTGCACCCGTTCGTATCGACAAGTATATCGTTTGTACCGCCGAGAAATCGTTTGTACCCGTCTGTACTATCGAGCAATCGTTTGTACCCGTTCGTATCGACGAGTATATCGTTTGTACCGAGAAAACGTTTGTACCCGTCTGAACTATCGAGGAATCGTTTGTACCTATTCGTATCGACGAGGAAATCGTTTGTACCAATGAGAAAACGTTTATACTCAACTGTACTATCGAGCAATCGTTTGTACCCGTTCGTATCGACGAGTATATCGTTTGTACCACCGCGAAAACGTTTGTACCCGTCTGTACTATCGAGCAATCGTTGGTACCCATTCGTACTGACGAGTATATCGGTTGTACCAACGAGAAAACGTTTGTACCCGTCTGTACTATCGAGAAATCGTTTGTACCCGTCTGTAATATCAAGCAATCGTTTGTAACCCCGCTTACTGACGAGTATATCGTTTGTACCAAAGAGAAAACATTTTTACCCGTCTGTACTATCGAGCAATCGTTTGTACCCGTTGGTATCGACGAGAATATCGTTTGTACCACCGAGAAAACGTTTGTACCCGTCTGTACTATCGAGCAATCGTTTGTACCCATTCGTACTGACGAGTATATCATTTGTACCACCGAGAAAACGTTTGTACCCGTCTGTACTATCGAGCAATCGTTTCTACCCGTTGGTATCGACGAGTATATCGTTTGTACCAACGAGAAAACGTTTGTACCCGTCTGAGATATCGAGCAATCGTTTGTACCCGTTCGTATCGACGAGTATTTCGTTTGTACCACCGAGAAAACGTTTGTACCCGTCTGTACTATCGAGGAATCGTTTGTACCTATTCGTATCGACGAGTAAATCGTTTGCACCAACGAGAAAACGTTTATACTCGACTGTACTATCGAGCAGTCATTTGTACCCGTTCGTATCGACGAGTATATCGTTTGTACCACCGCGAAAACGTTTGTACCCGTCTGTACTATCGAGCAATCGTTTGCACCCGTTCGTATCGACAAGTATATCGTTTCTACCGCCGAGAAATCGTTTGTACCCGTCTGTACTATCGAGCAATCGTTTGTACCCGTTCGTATCGACGAGTATATCGTTTGTACCGAGAAAACGTTTGTACCCGTCTGAACTATCGAGGAATCGTTTGTACCTATTCGTATCGACGAGTAAATCGTTTGTACCAATGAGAAAACGTTTATACTCAACTGTACTATCGAGCAATCGTTTATACCCGTTCGTATCGACGAGTATATCGTTTGTACCACCGCGAAAACGTTTGTACCCGTCTGTACTATCGAGCAATCGTTGGTACCCATTCGTACTGACGAGTATATCGTTTGTACCAACGAGAAAACGTTTGTACCCGTCTGTACTATCGAGAAATCGTTTGTACCCGTCTGTAATATCAAGCAATCGTTTGTAACCCCGCTTACTGACGAGTATATCGTTTGTACCAAAGAGAAAACATTTTTACCCGTCTGTACTATCGAGCAATCGTTTGTACCCGTTGGTATCGACGAGAATATCGTTTGTACCAACGAGAAAACGTTTGTACCCGTCTGTACTATCGAGCAATCGTTTGTACCCATTCGTACTGACGAGTATATCATTTGTACCACCGAGAAAACGTTTGTACCCGTCTGTACTATCGAGCAATCGTTTGTACTCGTTGGTATCGACGAGTATATCGTTTGTACCAACGAGAAAACGTTTGTACCCGTCTGTACTATCGAGCAATCGTTTGTACCCATTCGTACTGACGAGGATATCATTTGTACCACCGAGAAAACGTTTGTACCCGTCTGTACTATCGAGCAATCGTTTCTACCCGTTGGTATCGACGAGTATATCGTTTGTACCAACGAGAAAACGTTTGTACCCGTCTGAGATATCGAGCAATCGTTTGTACCCGTTCGTATCGACGAGTATTTCGTTTGTACCACCGAGAAAACGTTTGTACCCGTCTGTACTATCGAGGAATCGTTTGTACCTATTCGTATCGACGAGTAAATCGTTTGCACCAACGAGAAAACGTTTATACTCGACTGTACTATCGAGCAGTCATTTGTACCCGTTCGTATCGACGAGTATATCGTTTGTACCACCGCGAAAACGTTTGTACCCGTCTGTACTATCGAGCAATCGTTTGCACCCGTTCGTATCGACAAGTATATCGTTTCTACCGCCGAGAAATCGTTTGTACCCGTCTGTACTATCGAGCAATCGTTTGCACCCGTTCGTATCGACAAGTATATCGTTTCTACCGCCGAGAAATCGTTTGTACCCGTCTGTACTATCGAGCAATCGTTTGCACCCGTTCGTATCGACAAGTATATCGTTTCTACCGCCGAGAAATCGTTTGTAGCCGTCTGTACTATCGAGCAATCGTTTGTACCCGTTCGTATCGACGAGTATATCGTTTGTACCGAGAAAACGTTTGTACCCGTCTGTACTATCGAGAAATCGTTTGTACCCGTCTGTAATATCAAGCAATCGTTTGTAACCCCGCTTACTGACGAGTATATCGTTTGTACCAAAGAGAAAACATTTTTACCCGTCTGTACTATCGAGCAATCGTTTGTACCCGTTGGTATCGACGAGAATATCGTTTCTACCGCCGAGAAATCGTTTGTACCCGTCTGTACTATCGAGCAATCGTTTGTACCCGTTCGTATCGACGAGTATATCGTTTGTACCGAGAAAACGTTTGTACCCGTCTGAACTATCGAGGAATCGTTTGTACCTATTGATATCGACGAGTAAATCGTTTGCACCAATGAGAAAACGTTTATACTCGACTGTACTATCGAGCAATCGTTTGTACCCGTCGATAAACGGGTCGATAAACCGCGATAAAAACCCGTCGATAAACCGCGAAAATGTTTGTACCCGTCTGTACTATCGAGCAATCGTTTGTACCCATTCGTACTGACGAGTATATCATTTGTACCACCGAGCAAACGTTTGTACCCGTCTGTACTATCGAGCAATCGTTTGTACCCGTTGGTATCGACGAGTATATCGTCTGTAGCAACGAGAAAACGTTTGTACCCGTCTGCACTATCGAGCAATCGTTTGTACCCGTTGGTATCGACGAGTATTTCGTTTGTACCACCGAGAAAACGTTTGTACCCGTCTGTACTATCGAGGAATCGTTTGTACCTATTCGTATCGACGAGTCAATCGTTTGTACCAACGAGAAAACGTTTATAATCGACTGTACTATCAAGCAATCGTTTGTACCCGTTCGTACTGACGAGTATATCGTTTGTACCACCGAAAAAAACGTTTGTACCCGTCTGTACTATCGAGCAATCGTTTGCATCCGTTCGTATCGACAAGTATATCGTTTGTACCGCCGAGAAATCGTTTGTACCCGTCTGTACTATCGAGCAATCGTTTGTACCCGTTCGTATCGACGAGTATATCGTTTGTACCGAGAAAACGTTTGTACCCGTCTGAACTATCGAGGAATCGTTTGTACCTATTCGTATCGACGAGGAAATCGTTTGTACCAATGAGAAAACGTTTATACTCAACTGTACTATCGAGCAATCGTTTGTACCCGTTCGTATCGACGAGTATATCGTTTGTACCACCGCGAAAACGTTTGTACCCGTCTGTACTATCGAGCAATCGTTGGTACCCATTCGTACTGACGAGTATATCGGTTGTACCAACGAGAAAACGTTTGTACCCGTCTGTACTATCGAGAAATCGTTTGTACCCGTCTGTAATATCAAGCAATCGTTTGTAACCCCGCTTACTGACGAGTATATCGTTTGTACCAAAGAGAAAACATTTTTACCCGTCTGTACTATCGAGCAATCGTTTGTACCCGTTGGTATCGACGAGAATATCGTTTGTACCACCGAGAAAACGTTTGTACCCGTCTGTACTATCGAGCAATCGTTTGTACCCATTCGTACTGACGAGTATATCATTTGTACCACCGAGAAAACGTTTGTACCCGTCTGTACTATCGAGCAATCGTTTCTACCCGTTGGTATCGACGAGTATATCGTTTGTACCAACGAGAAAACGTTTGTACCCGTCTGAGATATCGAGCAATCGTTTGTACGCGTTCGTATCGACGAGTATTTCGTTTGTACCACCGAGAAAACGTTTGTACCCGTCTGTACTATCGAGGAATCGTTTGTACCTATTCGTATCGACGAGTAAATCGTTTGCACCAACGAGAAAACGTTTATACTCGACTGTACTATCGAGCAGTCATTTGTACCCGTTCGTATCGACGAGTATATCGTTTGTACCACCGCGAAAACGTTTGTACCCGTCTGTACTATCGAGCAATCGTTTGCACCCGTTCGTATCGACAAGTATATCGTTTCTACCGCCGAGAAATCGTTTGTACCCGTCTGTACTATCGAGCAATCGTTTGTACCCGTTCGTATCGACGAGTATATCGTTTGTACCGAGAAAACGTTTGTACCCGTCTGAACTATCGAGGAATCGTTTGTACCTATTCGTATCGACGAGTAAATCGTTTGTACCAATGAGAAAACGTTTATACTCAACTGTACTATCGAGCAATCGTTTATACCCGTTCGTATCGACGAGTATATCGTTTGTACCACCGCGAAAACGTTTGTACCCGTCTGTACTATCGAGCAATCGTTGGTACCCATTCGTACTGACGAGTATATCGTTTGTACCAACGAGAAAACGTTTGTACCCGTCTGTACTATCGAGAAATCGTTTGTACCCGTCTGTAATATCAAGCAATCGTTTGTAACCCCGCTTACTGACGAGTATATCGTTTGTACCAAAGAGAAAACATTTTTACCCGTCTGTACTATCGAGCAATCGTTTGTACCCGTTGGTATCGACGAGAATATCGTTTGTACCAACGAGAAAACGTTTGTACCCGTCTGTACTATCGAGCAATCGTTTGTACCCATTCGTACTGACGAGTATATCATTTGTACCACCGAGAAAACGTTTGTACCCGTCTGTACTATCGAGCAATCGTTTGTACTCGTTGGTATCGACGAGTATATCGTTTGTACCAACGAGAAAACGTTTGTACCCGTCTGTACTATCGAGCAATCGTTTGTACCCATTCGTACTGACGAGGATATCATTTGTACCACCGAGAAAACGTTTGTACCCGTCTGTACTATCGAGCAATCGTTTCTACCCGTTGGTATCGACGAGTATATCGTTTGTACCAACGAGAAAACGTTTGTACCCGTCTGAGATATCGAGCAATCGTTTGTACCCGTTCGTATCGACGAGTATTTCGTTTGTACCACCGAGAAAACGTTTGTACCCGTCTGTACTATCGAGGAATCGTTTGTACCTATTCGTATCGACGAGTAAATCGTTTGCACCAACGAGAAAACGTTTATACTCGACTGTACTATCGAGCAGTCATTTGTACCCGTTCGTATCGACGAGTATATCGTTTGTACCACCGCGAAAACGTTTGTACCCGTCTGTACTATCGAGCAATCGTTTGCACCCGTTCGTATCGACAAGTATATCGTTTCTACCGCCGAGAAATCGTTTGTACCCGTCTGTACTATCGAGCAATCGTTTGCACCCGTTCGTATCGACAAGTATATCGTTTCTACCGCCGAGAAATCGTTTGTAGCCGTCTGTACTATCGAGCAATCGTTTGTACCCGTTCGTATCGACGAGTATATCGTTTGTACCGAGAAAACGTTTGTACCCGTCTGTACTATCGAGAAATCGTTTGTACCCGTCTGTAATATCAAGCAATCGTTTGTAACCCCGCTTACTGACGAGTATATCGTTTGTACCAAAGAGAAAACATTTTTACCCGTCTGTACTATCGAGCAATCGTTTGTACCCGTTGGTATCGACGAGAATATCGTTTCTACCGCCGAGAAATCGTTTGTACCCGTCTGTACTATCGAGCAATCGTTTGTACCCGTTCGTATCGACGAGTATATCGTTTGTACCGAGAAAACGTTTGTACCCGTCTGAACTATCGAGGAATCGTTTGTACCTATTGATATCGACGAGTAAATCGTTTGCACCAATGAGAAAACGTTTATACTCGACTGTACTATCGAGCAATCGTTTGTACCCGTCGATAAACGGGTCGATAAACCGCGATAAAAACCCGTCGATAAACCGCGAAAATGTTTGTACCCGTCTGTACTATCGAGCAATCGTTTGTACCCATTCGTACTGACGAGTATATCATTTGTACCACCGAGAAAACGTTTGTACCCGTCTGTACTATCGAGCAATCGTTTGTACCCGTTGGTATCGACGAGTATATCGTCTGTAGCAACGAGAAAACGTTTGTACCCGTCTGCACTATCGAGCAATCGTTTGTACCCGTTGGTATCGACGAGTATTTCGTTTGTACCACCGAGAAAACGTTTGTACCCGTCTGTACTATCGAGGAATCGTTTGTACCTATTCGTATCGACGAGTCAATCGTTTGTACCAACGAGAAAACGTTTATAATCGACTGTACTATCAAGCAATCGTTTGTACCCGTTCGTACTGACGAGTATATCGTTTGTACCACCGAAAAAAACGTTTGTACCCGTCTGTACTATCGAGCAATCGTTTGCACCCGTTCGTATCGACAAGTATATCGTTTGTACCGCCGAGAAATCGTTTGTACCCGTCTGTACTATCGAGCAATCGTTTGTACCCGTTCGTATCGACGAGTATATCGTTTGTACCGAGAAAACGTTTGTACCCGTCTGAACTATCGAGGAATCGTTTGTACCTATTCGTATCGACGAGGAAATCGTTTGTACCAATGAGAAAACGTTTATACTCAACTGTACTATCGAGCAATCGTTTGTACCCGTTCGTATCGACGAGTATATCGTTTGTACCACCGCGAAAACGTTTGTACCCGTCTGTACTATCGAGCAATCGTTGGTACCCATTCGTACTGACGAGTATATCGGTTGTACCAACGAGAAAACGTTTGTACCCGTCTGTACTATCGAGAAATCGTTTGTACCCGTCTGTAATATCAAGCAATCGTTTGTAACCCCGCTTACTGACGAGTATATCGTTTGTACCAAAGAGAAAATATTTTTACCCGTCTGTACTATCGAGCAATCGTTTGTACCCGTTGGTATCGACGAGAATATCGTTTGTACCACCGAGAAAACGTTTGTACCCGTCTGTACTATCGAGCAATCGTTTGTACCCATTCGTACTGACGAGTATATCATTTGTACCACCGAGAAAACGTTTGTACCCGTCTGTACTATCGAGCAATCGTTTCTACCCGTTGGTATCGACGAGTATATCGTTTGTACCAACGAGAAAACGTTTGTACCCGTCTGAGATATCGAGCAATCGTTTGTACCCGTTCGTATCGACGAGTATTTCGTTTGTACCACCGAGAAAACGTTTGTACCCGTCTGTACTATCGAGGAATCGTTTGTACCTATTCGTATCGACGAGTAAATCGTTTGCACCAACGAGAAAACGTTTATACTCGACTGTACTATCGAGCAGTCATTTGTACCCGTTCGTATCGACGAGTATATCGTTTGTACCACCGCGAAAACGTTTGTACCCGTCTGTACTATCGAGCAATCGTTTGCACCCGTTCGTATCGACAAGTATATCGTTTCTACCGCCGAGAAATCGTTTGTACCCGTCTGTACTATCGAGCAATCGTTTGTACCCGTTCGTATCGACGAGTATATCGTTTGTACCGAGAAAACGTTTGTACCCGTCTGAACTATCGAGGAATCGTTTGTACCTATTCGTATCGACGAGTAAATCGTTTGTACCAATGAGAAAACGTTTATACTCAACTGTACTATCGAGCAATCGTTTATACCCGTTCGTATCGACGAGTATATCGTTTGTACCACCGCGAAAACGTTTGTACCCGTCTGTACTATCGAGCAATCGTTGGTACCCATTCGTACTGACGAGTATATCGTTTGTACCAACGAGAAAACGTTTGTACCCGTCTGTACTATCGAGAAATCGTTTGTACCCGTCTGTAATATCAAGCAATCGTTTGTAACCCCGCTTACTGACGAGTATATCGTTTGTACCAAAGAGAAAACATTTTTACCCGTCTGTACTATCGAGCAATCGTTTGTACCCGTTGGTATCGACGAGAATATCGTTTGTACCAACGAGAAAACGTTTGTACCCGTCTGTACTATCGAGCAATCGTTTGTACCCATTCGTACTGACGAGTATATCATTTGTACCACCGAGAAAACGTTTGTACCCGTCTGTACTATCGAGCAATCGTTTGTACTCGTTGGTATCGACGAGTATATCGTTTGTACCAACGAGAAAACGTTTGTACCCGTCTGTACTATCGAGCAATCGTTTGTACCCATTCGTACTGACGAGGATATCATTTGTACCACCGAGAAAACGTTTGTACCCGTCTGTACTATCGAGCAATCGTTTCTACCCGTTGGTATCGACGAGTATATCGTTTGTACCAACGAGAAAACGTTTGTACCCGTCTGAGATATCGAGCAATCGTTTGTACCCGTTCGTATCGACGAGTATTTCGTTTGTACCACCGAGAAAACGTTTGTACCCGTCTGTACTATCGAGGAATCGTTTGTACCTATTCGTATCGACGAGTAAATCGTTTGCACCAACGAGAAAACGTTTATACTCGACTGTACTATCGAGCAGTCATTTGTACCCGTTCGTATCGACGAGTATATCGTTTGTACCACCGCGAAAACGTTTGTACCCGTCTGTACTATCGAGCAATCGTTTGCACCCGTTCGTATCGACAAGTATATCGTTTCTACCGCCGAGAAATCGTTTGTACCCGTCTGTACTATCGAGCAATCGTTTGCACCCGTTCGTATCGACAAGTATATCGTTTCTACCGCCGAGAAATCGTTTGTACCCGTCTGTACTATCGAGCAATCGTTTGCACCCGTTCGTATCGACAAGTATATCGTTTCTACCGCCGAGAAATCGTTTGTAGCCGTCTGTACTATCGAGCAATCGTTTGTACCCGTTCGTATCGACGAGTATATCGTTTGTACCGAGAAAACGTTTGTACCCGTCTGTACTATCGAGAAATCGTTTGTACCCGTCTGTAATATCAAGCAATCGTTTGTAACCCCGCTTACTGACGAGTATATCGTTTGTACCAAAGAGAAAACATTTTTACCCGTCTGTACTATCGAGCAATCGTTTGTACCCGTTGGTATCGACGAGAATATCGTTTCTACCGCCGAGAAATCGTTTGTACCCGTCTGTACTATCGAGCAATCGTTTGTACCCGTTCGTATCGACGAGTATATCGTTTGTACCGAGAAAACGTTTGTACCCGTCTGAACTATCGAGGAATCGTTTGTACCTATTGATATCGACGAGTAAATCGTTTGCACCAATGAGAAAACGTTTATACTCGACTGTACTATCGAGCAATCGTTTGTACCCGTCGATAAACGGGTCGATAAACCGCGATAAAAACCCGTCGATAAACCGCGAAAATGTTTGTACCCGTCTGTACTATCGAGCAATCGTTTGTACCCATTCGTACTGACGAGTATATCATTTGTACCACCGAGCAAACGTTTGTACCCGTCTGTACTATCGAGCAATCGTTTGTACCCGTTGGTATCGACGAGTATATCGTCTGTAGCAACGAGAAAACGTTTGTACCCGTCTGCACTATCGAGCAATCGTTTGTACCCGTTGGTATCGACGAGTATTTCGTTTGTACCACCGAGAAAACGTTTGTACCCGTCTGTACTATCGAGGAATCGTTTGTACCTATTCGTATCGACGAGTCAATCGTTTGTACCAACGAGAAAACGTTTATAATCGACTGTACTATCAAGCAATCGTTTGTACCCGTTCGTACTGACGAGTATATCGTTTGTACCACCGAAAAAAACGTTTGTACCCGTCTGTACTATCGAGCAATCGTTTGCATCCGTTCGTATCGACAAGTATATCGTTTGTACCGCCGAGAAATCGTTTGTACCCGTCTGTACTATCGAGCAATCGTTTGTACCCGTTCGTATCGACGAGTATATCGTTTGTACCGAGAAAACGTTTGTACCCGTCTGAACTATCGAGGAATCGTTTGTACCTATTCGTATCGACGAGGAAATCGTTTGTACCAATGAGAAAACGTTTATACTCAACTGTACTATCGAGCAATCGTTTGTACCCGTTCGTATCGACGAGTATATCGTTTGTACCACCGCGAAAACGTTTGTACCCGTCTGTACTATCGAGCAATCGTTGGTACCCATTCGTACTGACGAGTATATCGGTTGTACCAACGAGAAAACGTTTGTACCCGTCTGTACTATCGAGAAATCGTTTGTACCCGTCTGTAATATCAAGCAATCGTTTGTAACCCCGCTTACTGACGAGTATATCGTTTGTACCAAAGAGAAAACATTTTTACCCGTCTGTACTATCGAGCAATCGTTTGTACCCGTTGGTATCGACGAGAATATCGTTTGTACCACCGAGAAAACGTTTGTACCCGTCTGTACTATCGAGCAATCGTTTGTACCCATTCGTACTGACGAGTATATCATTTGTACCACCGAGAAAACGTTTGTACCCGTCTGTACTATCGAGCAATCGTTTCTACCCGTTGGTATCGACGAGTATATCGTTTGTACCAACGAGAAAACGTTTGTACCCGTCTGAGATATCGAGCAATCGTTTGTACGCGTTCGTATCGACGAGTATTTCGTTTGTACCACCGAGAAAACGTTTGTACCCGTCTGTACTATCGAGGAATCGTTTGTACCTATTCGTATCGACGAGTAAATCGTTTGCACCAACGAGAAAACGTTTATACTCGACTGTACTATCGAGCAGTCATTTGTACCCGTTCGTATCGACGAGTATATCGTTTGTACCACCGCGAAAACGTTTGTACCCGTCTGTACTATCGAGCAATCGTTTGCACCCGTTCGTATCGACAAGTATATCGTTTCTACCGCCGAGAAATCGTTTGTACCCGTCTGTACTATCGAGCAATCGTTTGTACCCGTTCGTATCGACGAGTATATCGTTTGTACCGAGAAAACGTTTGTACCCGTCTGAACTATCGAGGAATCGTTTGTACCTATTCGTATCGACGAGTAAATCGTTTGTACCAATGAGAAAACGTTTATACTCAACTGTACTATCGAGCAATCGTTTATACCCGTTCGTATCGACGAGTATATCGTTTGTACCACCGCGAAAACGTTTGTACCCGTCTGTACTATCGAGCAATCGTTGGTACCCATTCGTACTGACGAGTATATCGTTTGTACCAACGAGAAAACGTTTGTACCCGTCTGTACTATCGAGAAATCGTTTGTACCCGTCTGTAATATCAAGCAATCGTTTGTAACCCCGCTTACTGACGAGTATATCGTTTGTACCAAAGAGAAAACATTTTTACCCGTCTGTACTATCGAGCAATCGTTTGTACCCGTTGGTATCGACGAGAATATCGTTTGTACCAACGAGAAAACGTTTGTACCCGTCTGTACTATCGAGCAATCGTTTGTACCCATTCGTACTGACGAGTATATCATTTGTACCACCGAGAAAACGTTTGTACCCGTCTGTACTATCGAGCAATCGTTTGTACTCGTTGGTATCGACGAGTATATCGTTTGTACCAACGAGAAAACGTTTGTACCCGTCTGTACTATCGAGCAATCGTTTGTACCCATTCGTACTGACGAGGATATCATTTGTACCACCGAGAAAACGTTTGTACCCGTCTGTACTATCGAGCAATCGTTTCTACCCGTTGGTATCGACGAGTATATCGTTTGTACCAACGAGAAAACGTTTGTACCCGTCTGAGATATCGAGCAATCGTTTGTACCCGTTCGTATCGACGAGTATTTCGTTTGTACCACCGAGAAAACGTTTGTACCCGTCTGTACTATCGAGGAATCGTTTGTACCTATTCGTATCGACGAGTAAATCGTTTGTACCAACGAGAAAACGTTTATACTCGACTGTACTATCGAGCAATCATTTGTACCCGTTCGTATCGACGAGTATATCGTTTGTACCACCGCGAAAACGTTTGTACCCGTCTGTACTATCGAGCAATCGTTTGCACCCGTTCGTATCGACAAGTATATCGTTTCTACCGCCGAGAAATCGTTTGTACCCGTCTGTACTATCGAGCAATCGTTTGTACCCGTTCGTATCGACGAGTATATCGTTTGTACCGAGAAAACGTTTGTACCCGTCTGAACTATCGAGGAATCGTTTGTACCTATTCGTATCGACGAGTAAATCGTTTGTACCAATGAGAAAACGTTTATACTCAACTGTACTATCGAGCAATCGTTTATACCCGTTCGTATCGACGAGTATATCGTTTGTACCACCGCGAAAACGTTTGTACCCGTCTGTACTATCGAGCAATCGTTGGTACCCATTCGTACTGACGAGTATATCGTTTGTACCAACGAGAAAACGTTTGTACCCGTCTGTACTATCGAGCAATCGTTTGTACCCGTCTGTACTATCGAGCAATCGTTGGTACCCATTCGTACTGACGAGTATATCGTTTGTACCAACGAGAAAACGTTCGTACCCGTCTGTACTATCGAGCAATCGTTTGTACCCGTCTGTAATATCAAGCAATCGTTTGTAACCCCGCTTACTGACGAGTATATCGTTTGTACCAACGAGAAAACTTTTTTACCCGTCTGTACTATCGAGCAATCGTTTGTACCCGTTGGTATCGACGAGTATATCGTTTGTACCAACGAGAAAACGTTTGTACTCGTCTGTACTATCGAGCAATCGTTTGTACCCATTCGTACTGACGAGTATATCATTTGTACCACCGAGAAAACGTTTGTACCCGTCTGTACTATCGAGCAATCGTTTGTACCCGTTGGTATCGACGAGTATATCGTTTGTAGCAACGACAAAACGTTTGTACCCGTCTGAGATATCAAGCAATCGTTTGTACCCGTTCGTATCGACGAGTATTTCGTTTGTACCACCGAGAAAACGTTTGTACCCGTCTGTACTATCGAGGAATCGTTTGTACCTGTTCGCATCGACGAGTAAATCGTTTGGACCAACGAGAAAACGTTTATACTCGACTGTACTATCGAGCAATAATTTGTACCCGTTCGTATCGACGAGTATATCGTTTGTACCACCGTGAAAACGTTTGTACCCGTCTGAACTATCGAGCAATCGTTTGTACCCATTCGTACTGACGAGTATATCATTTGTACCAACGAGAAAACGTTTGTACCCGTCTGTACTATCGAGCAATCGTTTGTACCCTTCGGTATCGACGAGTATATCGTTTGTACCAACGAGAAAACGTTTGTACCCGTCTGAACTATCGAGCAATCGTTTGTACCCGTCCGTATCGACGAGTATATCGTTTGTACCACCGAGAAAACGTTCGTACCGGTCTGTACTATGGAGCAATCGTTTGTACCCATTCGTACTGACGAATATATCGTTTGTACCACCGAGAAAACGTTTGTACCCGTCTGTACTATTGAGCAATCGTTTGTACCCGTTCGTATCGGCGAGTATATCGTTTGTACCAACGAGAAAACGTTTGTACCCGTCTGTACTATCGAGCAATCGTTTGTACCCTTCTGTAATATCAAGCAATCGTTTGTACCCCCTCGTACTGACGAGTATATCGTTTGTGCCAACGAGAAAACGTTTGTACCCGTCTGTACTATCGAGCAATCGTTTGTACCCGTTGGTATCGACGAGTATATCGTTTGTACCAACGAGAAAACGTTTGTACCCGTCTGAACTATCGAGCAATCGTTGGTACCCGTCCGTATCGACGAGTATATCGTTTGTACCACCGAGAAAACGTTCGTACCGGTCTGTACTATCGAGCAATCGTTTGTACCCATTCGTACTGACGAATATATCGTTTGTACCACCGAGAAAACGTTTGTACCCGTCTGTACTATCGAGCAATCGTTTGTACCCGTTCGTATCGACAAGTATATCGTTTCTACCGCCGAGAAATCGTTTGTACCCGTCTGTACTATCGAGCAATCGTTTGTACCCGGTCGTATCGACAAGTATATCGTTTCTACCGCCGAGAAATCGTTTGTACCCGTCTGTACTATCGAGCAATCGTTTGTACCCGTTCGTATCGACGAGTATATCGTCTGTACCGAGAAAACGTTTGTACCCGTCTGAACTATCGAGGAATCGTTTGTACCTATTCGTATCGACGAGTAAATCGTTTGTACCAATGAGAAAACGTTTATACTCGACTGTACTATCGAGCAATCGTTTGTACCCGTTCGTATCGACGAGTATATCGTTTGTACCACCGCGAAAACGTTTGCACCCGTCTTTACTATCGAGCAATCGTTTGTACCCATTCGTACTGACGAGTATATCATTTGTACCAACGAGAAAACGTTTTTACCCGTCTGAACTATCGAGCAATCGTTTGTACCCGTCTGAACTATCGAGCAATCGTTTGTACCCGTCCGTATCGACGAGTATATCGTTTGTACCACCGAGAAAACGTTCGTACCGGTCTGTACTATCGAGCAATCGTTTGTACCCATTCGTACTGACGAATATATCGTTTGTGCCACCGAGAAAACGTTTATACCCGTCTGTACTATCGAGCAATCGTTTGTACCTGTTCGTATCGACAAGTATATGGTTTCTACCGCCGAGAAATCGTTTGTACCCGTCTGTACTATCGAGCAATCGTTTGTACCCGTTCGTATCGACGAGTATATCGTTTGTACCGAGAAAACGTTTGTACCCGTCTGAACTATCGAGGAATCGTTTGTACCTATTCGTATCGACGAGTAAATCGTTTGTACCAATGAGAAAACGTTTATACTCGACTGTACTATCGAGCAATCGTTTGTACCCGTCGATAAACGGGTCGATAAACCGCGATAAAAACCCGTCGATAAACCGCGAAAAAGTTTGTACCCGTCTGTACTATCGAGCAATCGTTTGTACCCATTCGTACTGACGAGTATATCATTTGTACCACCGAGAAAACGTTTGTACCGATCTGTACTATCGAGCAATCGTTTGTACCCGTTGGTATCGACGAGTATATCGTTTGTACCAACGAGAAAACGTTTGTACCCGTCTGTACTATCGAGCAATCGTTTGTACCCGTTGGTATCGACGAGTATATCGTTTGTAGCAACGAGAAAACGTTTGTACCCGTCTGAACCATCGAGCAATCGTTTGTACCCGTTCGTATCGACGAGTATTTCGTTTGTACCACCGAGAAAACGTTTGTACCCGTCTGTACTATCGAGGAATCATTTGTACCTATTCGTATCGACGAGTCAATCGTTTGTACCAACGAGAAAACGTTTATAATCGACAGTACTATCAAGCAATCGTTTGTACCCGTTCGTACTGACGAGTATATCGTTTGTACCACCGAAAAAACGTTTGTACCCGTCTGTACTATCGAGCAATCGTTTGCACCCGTTCGTATCGACAAGTATATCGTTTCTACCGCCGAGAAATCGTTTGTACCCGTCTGTACTATCGAGCAATCGTTTGTACCCGTTCGTATCGACGAGTATATCGTTTGTACCGAGAAAACGTTTGTACCCGTCTGAACTATCGAGGAATCGTTTGTACCTATTCGTATCGACGAGTAAATCGTTTGTACCAATGAGAAAACGTTTATACTCGAATGTACTATCGAGCAATCGTTTGTACCCGTTCGTATCAACGAGTATATCGTTTGTACCACCGCGAAAACGTTTGTACCCGTCTATACTATCGACCAATCGTTTGTACCCATTCGTACTGACGAGTATATCGTCTGTACCAACGAGAAAACGTTTGTACCCGTCTGTACTATCGAGCAATCGTTTTTACCCGTCTGTAATATCAAGCAATCGTTTGTAACCCCTCGTACCGACGAGTATATCGTTTGTACCAACGAGAAAACGTTTTTACCCGTCTGCACTATCGAGCAATCTTTTGTACCCGTTGGTATCGACGAGTATATCGTTTGTACCAACGAGAAAACGTTTGTACCCGTCTGTACTATCGAGCAATCGTTTGTACCCGCTGGTATCGACGAGTATATCGTTTGTAGCAACGAGAAAACGTTTGTACCCGTCTGAACTATCGAGCAATCGTTTGTACCCGTTCGTATCGACGAGTATTTCGTTTGTACCACCGAGAAAACGTTTGTACCCGTCTGTACTATCGAGGAATCGTTTGTACCTATTCGTATCGACGAGTCAATCGTTTGTACCAACAAGAAAAAGTTTATACTCGACTGTACTATCGAGCAATCGTTTGTACCCGTTCGTACTGACGAGTATATCGTTTGTACCACCGAAAAAACGTTTGTACCCGTCTGTACTATCGAGCAGACGTTTGTACCAGTTCGTATCGACGAGTATATCATTTGGACCACCGAGAAATCGTTTGTACCCGTCTGTACTATCGAGTAATCGTTTGTACCCATTCGTATCGACGAATATATCGTTTGTACCACCGAGAAAACGTTTGTACCAGTCTGGACTATCGAGAAATCGTTTGTACCCATTCGTACTGACGAGTATATCGTTTTTACCAACGAGAAAACGTTTGTACCCGTCTGTACTATCGAGCAATCGTTTGTACCCATTCGTACTGACGAGTATATCGTTTGTACCAACGAGAAAACGTTTGTACCCGTCTGTAGTATCGAGCAATCGTTTGTACCCATTCGGACTGACGAGTATATCGCTTGTACCACCGAGAAAACGTTTGTACCCGTCTGTAGTATCGAGCAATCGTTTGTACCTATTCGTACTGACGAGTATATCGTTTGTACCAAGGAGAAAACGTTTGTACCCGTCTGAACTATCGAACAATCGTTTGTACCCATCTGTAATATCAAGCAATCGTTTGTACCCCGTCGTACCGACGAGCATATCGTTTGTACCACCGAGAAAATGTTTGTACCCGTCTGTACTATCGAGCAATCGTTTGTACCACCGAGAAAACGTTTGTACCCGTCTGTCCTATCGAGCAATCGTTTCTAGACGTTCGTAAAAACGAGTATTTCGTTTGTACCACCGAGAAAACGTTTGTACCCATCTGTACTATCGAGCAATCGTTTGTACCTGTTCGTATCGACAAGTATATCGTTTGTACTGCCGAGAAATCGTTTGTACCCGTCTGTACTATTGAGCAATCGTTTGTACCCGTTCGTATCGGCGAGTATATCGTTTGTACCAACGAGAGAACGTTTGTACCCGTCTGTACTATCGAGCAATCGTTTGTACCTGTCTGTAATATCGAGCAATCGTTTGTACCCCCTCGTACTGACGAGTATATCGTTTGTGCCAACGAGAAAACGTTTCTACCCGTCTGTACTATCGAGCCATCGTTTGTACCCATTCGCACTGACGAGTCCATCATTTGTACCACCGAGAAAATGTTTGTACTCGTCTGTAGTATCGAGCGATCGTTTGTACCACCGAGAAAACGATTGTACCCGTCTGAACTATCGAGGAATCGTTTGTACCTATTCGTATCGACGACTAAACCGTTTGTACCAACGAGAAAACGTTTATACTCGACTGTACTATCGAGCAATCGTTTGTACCCGTTCATATCGACGAGTATATCGTTTGTACCACCGCGAAAACGTTTGTACCCGTCTGTACAATCAAGCAATCGTTTGTACCCATTCGTACTGACGAGTATATCATTTGTACCACCGAGAAAACATTTGTACCCGTCTGTACTATCGAGCAATCGTTTGTACCAGTTCGTATCGACGAGTATATCGTTTGTACCAACGAGAAAACGTTTGTACCCGTCTGTACTATCGAGCAATCGTTTGTACCCGTCTGTAATATCAAGCAATCGTTTGTACCTCCTCGTACTGACGATTATTTCGTTTGTATTACCGAGAAATCGTTTGTACCCGTTTGTACTATCGAGCAATCGTTTGTACCCGTTCGTATTGACGAGTACATAGTTTGTACCACCGAGAAAACGATTTTACCCGTCTGTACTATCGAGCAATCGTTTGTACCCATCCGTACTGCTGAGTATATAGTTTGTACCAACGAGAAAACGTTTGTACCCGTCTGTACTATCGAGCAATCGTTTGTCCCCATTCGTACTGACACGTACATCGTTTGTACCAACGAGAAAACGTTTGTGCCCGTCTGAACTATCGAGCCATCGTTTGTACCCGCTCGTGTCGACAAGTATTTCGTGTGTACCGCCGAGCGTAAGTTTCGTAGAGTATGTAAGTAAGTAAACGGAGATGGGTTCAAACGATTAATCGGCAGTACAAATGATATGCTCGTCGATACGAACGGGTAGAAACGATTGCTTAATAGTCTAGACGGGTTCAAACGCTTTCCCAGTGGTCCCGACAAACGATATACTCGTCAGTACGAATGGGTATTCAAGATTAATCGCCGGTACGAACGGGTACAAACGATTTCTCGGTGGTACAAACGACACACTCGTCGATACCACCGGGTACAAACCATGGCTAGATAGTATAAACGGGTACAAACGATTGCTCGGTGGAACGATCGATATACGCGCCAGTGCGAATGGGTACAAACGATCAATCGCGGGTACGAACGTTTACTCGTTGGTACGAATGGGTACAAACGATTGCGCGGTGATACCAATGATATAATTGTCGAAATAAATGGGTACATACGATTGCCCGGGGATCAGACGATATACTTCCTGATACGAACGAGTACAAACGATTTAATAGTCTCTACAAACGGGTACAAACGATTAAACGTTGCTACAAACGATATACTCGCCAGCGCGAATGGGTACAAACGATTAATCGCTGATACAAACGATTTTCTTGTTGGTACGAACGGGTACAAACGATTCCTCGATAACACAGACGGGTACAAACGATTTCTCGGTGGTACAACCGATATACTCGTCAGTACGAATGGGTACAAACGATTGCTCGATAGTACAGACTGGTACAAACGTTTTCTCGGTGGTACAAACGAAATACTTGTCGATACGAACGGGTACAAACGATTGCTCGATAGTACAGATGGGTACAAACGATTTCTCGGCAGTAAAAATGATATACTTGTCGATACGAACGGGTACACACCATTGCTCGATAGTACAGATGGCTACAAACGTTTTCTCGGTGGTACAAACGAAAAACTCGTTTTTACGAACGGGTACAAACGATTGCTCGATAGTACAGACGGGTACAAATGTTTTCTCGGTGGTACAAACGATTGCTCGATAGTACAGACGGGTACAAACGTTTTCTCGGTGGTACAAGCGATATACTCGTCAGTACGACGGGGGACAAACGATTGCTTGATATTACAGATGGGTTCAAACGATTGCTCGATAGTTCAGACGAGTAGAAACGTTTTCTCCTTGGTACAAACGATATACTCGTCAGTACGAATGGGTACAAGCGATTGCTCGATCCTACAGACGGGTACAAACGATTTCTCGGCAGTACAAACGATATACTTGTCGATACGAACAGGTACAAACGATTGCTCGATAGTACAGATGGGTACAAACGTTTTCTCGGTGGTACAATCGAAATACTCGTTTTTACGAACGGGTACAAACGATTGCTCGATAGTACAGACGGGTACAAACGTTTTCTCGGTGGTACAAACGATTGCTCGATAGTACAGACGGATACAATCGTTTTCTCGGTGGTACAAACGATATACTCGTCGGTACGACGGGGTACAAACGATTGCTTGATATTACAGATGGGTGCAAACGATTGCTCGATAGTTCAGACGGGTACAAACGTTTTCTCCTTGGTACAAACGATATACTCGTCAGTACGAATGGGTACAAACGATTGCTCGATACTACAGACGGGTACAAACGTTTTCTCGGTGGTACAAACGATAAACTCGTCAGTACGAACGGGTACAAACGATTGCTCGATAGCACAGACGGGTACAAACGATTTATCGGCGGTACAAACGATATACTCGTCAGTACGAGGGAGTACAAACGAGTACTTGACATCACAGACCGGTAAAAACGATTGCTTGATAGTATAGACGGGTACTAACATTTTCTCGGTGGTATAAACTATATACTCGTTGATACCAACGGGTACAAACGTTTTCTCGTTGGTGCAAACGATATACTCGTCGATACCAACGGATACAAACGATTTCTCTGTGGTACAACCGATATACTTGTCGGTACCAAGGGAAATAAAAAAATTAAAAAATCGAAATTTTTTTTTCAAAAAAAATTTTGCAAAAAAAAATTAAAAAAAAAAAATTTCGACGGTACAAACGGGTACAAACGATTCTCTGTCCATTCGCGTTTATTCAAATTGTTTTGCTCTAAATGGGACGCGGTCCATTTTTCCATACCCTCGTACTTTTTTCCCCCTTAAGGTACAAACGAAATTAAAGGCGGTACAAACGGGTACAAACCGAGTACAAACGAATGCAAAAAAAAAAATTACTTTCTGTAAAGTCAGTTGCCAAGTTCACACAGGTTCTATCGCGCGTATGTCGTCGCTCACGATTTCCATGGGAAATCGCGTGTGCCCTGCGTCTTCGCCGGGGCTCAAGAAGATAAGAGAAAGCAAGAAAAAGAAATACATTGTGCGCATTTGGTCGCGACGTGACACACTGTACTAATAAAATTGTTTACCAATACTGGGGCAGTAGTATAACTAGGGGAGTTCTGGATAAAGTCTGGCATGGTACTGTTGCCAATGCTGGAGCAGTACTTCGAGCCGAGACTGAACCAACCTTGGTTACCAAGACTGGCACTATACTAATAAAATAGTTCGCCAATACTGGGGCAGTACTTAACCAAAGAATCGGTAATCGATACTGGTACGGTACTGATACTTTCAGTTGCCAGTGCTAGGGCAGTACATCGAACCAGCTTTGGTTACCAGGATTGGCACCGTACTGATAAAATTGTTTACCAATACTAGGGCAGTACTTCACCCAAGACTCAGTAACCCAGACTGAGACGGTACCGATACGTTCGGTTTCCAATACTGGGGCCGTACCGGCAACTGAGAGTCGATCGCCAGGACTTGCACAACTCTGGGCCGTATTGGTAACTATGACGCAATACCGACATTCGCACATGGGTATGAGACAGGCCATATTTTTTGTTCTTACGTTAATATAAATTCCAGCGATGCGATCGTGCTATCAAAATTCGAGGATACACGATAATATCCATATGATCGCGGGTGGCTGGAAATGGCGTCGATGTTGAAGAATTCGTGAACCTCGCGTGCCACTGTTGTCGCGTCGCTGCGACACTTAGCATCATCGTCGGTAAAAACAATAGGAAAACATTTTTCGAGTCTCACTTTCACCGTAAGCAAACTCACTCATTAATTTTCGTCAATGTTGCTCTTCGGAGACGCCGAGAAACTTCAAGTGTAGAAGAACTATGTAAATCTATCAAACTCGACGAAACACCAGGGTTCCGATCCACGCAACTGCCCGGCGGTACGAGAAAGGGGTGGGGCGCTGCGTTACAGGGCCTTTTCACACGACGTATTCGTTCCGATGTAGTGTATGTTTTGAAATCGACGACCGTGGAATTATTTGCGTGGTACAAAAATCGTTCGGAAATTCGGTCGAATATTATGAGATCTCATAATTGAGTAGACAGATCAAAAAAAGGACCCAAACAAAATCGATAGAACAAAATCATATTTCATTGGTCAAATGTCATTAAATTTTCGATGGTTCGCCGCGTTTTCGCGTAATATGGAACAGGGCCTTTACGCACGGGCTATTTTCTAAGCTCGTAGGGATATTCTGGCCGCGTAGGAAAACACCCTGTGCACAGACTCTCAGCTCTACGACTCGAGGCTGCGCAAGTGTCTATATCTATTATATATCTATGGATATATAATAGATGGAAAAAATTTTTAAGTGATACATAAAAGGACGTATGTAGTGTACAACGATACAACCGAGGGACTGTATTCGATTCATCAACAAAACAACAAATCGACGACTGTGGTATAATTTTCGTGGCCAAAAAATCGTTCTGAAATTCGGGCGAATATTATGAGATCTCAAGATCGAGAAAACGGATCGAAAAATGACCCAAACAATATCGATAGAAAAAAATCATATTTCATTGGTCAAATGTCATTAAATTGTCGATTCCTCGCCGCGTTTTCGCGTACTGTTGAATCAAAGTTAAAACGTCGTCTGCTAAAGCCCATCTTACTGAATAAAGAGTCGCGGCCCGTTCGTCAGTCGGTCAGTGGCATCGAGATCGGTGGCATCGATCAGTGGCGTCGATTTTTTATTTTTTATTACTTGGCGTCAAGATGCTGCCGCGTCTCTTGATTCGTCACATATGCCCAGATATGTAGTAATCATAATAATTATCATTATAGTCTCTCTCTCTCTCTCACTTTCGCTCTCGCTCTCGCTCTCGCTCTCGCTCTCTCTCTCTCTCTCTCTCTCTCTCTCTCTCTCTCTCTCTCTCTCTCTCTCTCTCTCTCTCTCTCTCTCTCTCTCTCTCTCTCCCCCCACCGTTTCCTTTCCGTTCCGTTCCTTCTCCGTTTTTCGGCTTTGGTTCTGCTGCTGTGTGCCTTCGGGCATTTTTGTTCTAGCACCGAAGCATGCACAAAACTGCATCCATCGATACTGATTATCATTTTACTCGTCGCATCACACGAATGCAGATAATCTCGGTGGAAAGTTAGTCAAATTTCATAACCTGGTTGCATGGCATTATCACCGGCTCCCGAAATTGACGTACAACGCTGTCAGTCACCTATAGTCTAGTCGGCTACCTCACGCCAACACAGCGGCGATGCAACGCGGCTATATTCGATGTCCACTTCTGGCGTCGGTAACCTATCGACACGACTCCCAGCGGATAACTGTCACAAGTGTTAGAAGAGCGTCGCACACTCTGCCCTCACGTGCAAGGTATGCTCTAGGATATTCCATCCTGGATACTGCAAGAGTCATCTCAACTCGAAATCAGCGAACGAGTGTTGCTCGACGTATCTAGCCGGCTCTGTGAGTGATCTTTCCATGCCCTTCAGTGCTAATATGTCTACAAACAAATCTGCTACTATGCAACACAGTTCAACGTCCGCGGGCGGCCTTGATAACCCCGCGACCAAATTGACTAAGAGTCTGTCTAACCCAGGATCTGACGAATTGCTGATGAAAATTTTAGAAAAGCTTGAAGTATCAGATGGTAAAATCATGAAAATTACCGAGTCAAGTGAAAGGCAAGAGAAAACTATCGACGAGTATCGGTCAGTTCTTGAGCGTATTCCGGTTATTGATTCGCGAGTTTCTGATAACTCAAGCCTAATCGAAACTTGAATACGCGAAAATCAAGCTTTATCTAAGCGGGTCCATGACTTGGAATCACGCGTCGCAGCTTCAAGTTCTCCTTTGCCAGGTCGCACCGAAATCATGGTATCTGGCCTACCGTCTGCCACGAATCTCTCTCCTATCAATATTGTCAAAAAGATTTTCGATGTTCTGGGCTTTCCTGATCTCTCGGCCCATCTTCTCTCGGCTCGTCAAGTCTTCAGCAAGAAGGCAGCAAATCCGGATATAAAGTCCTCACAACATTGTGTTTCGTACGTTGTATCTCTTACGACGGGGTCTGTTTGCGAGACTATTCTAAGCAACAAGCAGGAAATGCGTCGCATCTCATGAAAATACATTGATGTAGATTGCGAGGAAACTGATAAGGATCGTCGCATATACCCTAATGAAATGTTACCTACCGCTCTGTATAATCTCCTACGGCAAATGAGGAAAAAAGCGAAAGACTGTGGATATAAGTTTGCCTAGTTCAGGGCATATTTACGAACGAAAGGATGAAGGTCAACCTAAGTTAGCTATAAATTCAGAGAATGATCTGTCTGCGCTGGCATGAGAATCTTCGACTCAGAGTAATCAAATTACGACTTCTAGTGTTGCCTTCACTTGGATTCGGCGGTCAAGGTGAAAGGTAGCATAGTGTAATGCTAATTCCCTGCTAGCCCATATCGATCTAATAAGAGTATTTTTATCCGAAAATTTCGGTGCGATATTTAGTATATAAGCTACATATTTATAGGTGTATTAACCACATTATCCGAACATATTCTTTAATTCAATATAATATTCAAATTTAATCATATATAAATCAAATGTTTTGTTGAAGTTTTGGGTGAAATGTCAGCTACTGGAAATCGCTCGCTTAGTAAACTTTAAAAATATAGAAAGAGAGCAATATGTCAAACTAGTTTTGTAAAATTGTATGTTTATCCTTGCCTCATAGTGTAACTAAGGCATAATAAAATTGACCTCTCTTTCTCTCTCTCTCTCTCTCTCTCTCTCTCTCTCTCTCTCTCTCTCTCTCTCTCTCTCTTTCTCCTACCTCACCAGCAGATCCCATAGGGTGGTTGGCGGCCGTGGGCACTGGTTGGTTACTCTCTACAAGAGGCGTCCCCCAGGGTTCGGTCCTCGGCCCCCTCCTCTTTTCTCTTTACATCAACGACATTGGCCATGATCTCCGTTATAGCAGCCTTATGATATTCGCCGACTATACACAAATGTATTTACACTGTCATCCCTCAGATCTGACAATGCGGTCGCCAAGATTACTCATGATGCGAATGCTATATCCGACTTTGCCGCTGCCAACGGTTTAACTCTCAATACTACTAAAACTAAAGCATTATCATTCGGTAGCGCAGCCTACATCCGTGAACTCGATCTATCCTCTTGTCCCCAAATCGCGTTGAACTCAAACGTCTTGCCTTACGTCACTACTGTTTGCAATCTCGGCTTTCATTTCTCATCCGACCTATTCTGGCAACGGCATGTCTCCAGTATATCTCAAAAAGTTAACTTTGCACTTTTTCGACTTAAACACCACAAAAATTCAATATCTACTGCTCTCCGAATTAAACTCATTTCTACCTTAATTTTTCCTAACCTAGACTCTGCTGCCTTGTTTATCATGGCTTGACTATTGAACTCAACACCAAATTACAAATCCTCATGAACCATTGTATTCGTTTCATTTTCGACCTTAAGCGCGACGAGTCTGTGACTGAGCGTAGACATCAGGCGCGCGCGCTCAGGCTTTCAGTTGCAGATCAACTTCTAATATGACTCGAGCGTCATCTTGCAAGTGCTCGTCGTAAATTCACTATAAATGAATATGATACTGTCACTGAATCCTCGGATCAGTAATTGTCGTACGCATATCTGCCATAGTAAAAATATATACGGGTGTTTTTCTACTAAATGGAAAGTCGCCCATAAATAGTTGTCCCACGCATGTTTTTTCTTGAAAATAAAAAACTATGTATGTATAACGGGAGACAGTAATAAATGAAACATATGTGAATAAAAAGCCGACACGTTCCCTCTTTATTTTGCAACTTATGGACGATTTTTTGAAAAATCGTGATAGGGGACTGTAATATCTTCCAGGGGACTGTTTAAATTGGAAAAAAAATACTTTTAACCGAATTTAACCAAACGAATGTCTTTATTTATGCTAAAACTTTAACATAGCTCATTACGTATAACCAATGACTAAATCAAATAAAGAACAAATGCTGAATTATTTATGTTTTCCTTGATCTCTTGATTTCCTTGATTGATTATTGAGCATTCGAGCATAACTGGAATTAAACTTATGAAAATAAATTTTTCACTTTCAAAACGTGTGCATTATTGAACCTCTTACTTTAAAAAATAACAAGGTCTGTCTTGTCATAATCTTCACAAAGGAATGTTAACTGCTTTGTACAAAACAAACATTATCTTATTCTATTAAATATAATCACAATCAAATCACAATCAACATCTTGTTACTGATACTTTCAGTAGTATTTCATTAAATAATTATCATTATAGTTTACACCGAAGTCAGTCGTATCGGTGTTTTTTGTTTTATTAACAATCAGCCCTAATTTATTTCTCATAGACCGGGGCAGGTAACTTAAAGTAATTAAAATATTCTTTTCCGTTTTAGGGTCCGATCTGAATTTGGTAATATTTGCAATATTTGGTTGAAAGCTATATCAGAAACATCAGTATTTACAACTCTGAACGTGTGGCCCTTATTGTTACAAATTTTTCAGAAAAATCACGGTTGATTCGCCATCCTCATTGTCTATCTGACTAATTACACCGATATACCTACATTCGTTATTTTTGTACGGGAAACGTCACGGGATCATCACAGTGTATCGAGTCGAAAAATAGCTGATTTTCGCGATTTTTTTCGATGGTTAAAATACGCTAATCAGTTTGATTTTTTTATGTTAAATTTAAGCAAATCAAAGCAGTCATGAAGAACAGAAAATAAATTTGTAAATGTTTATATATATTTTTTTACATTTTGATAACGGTTGAAAATGTCTTTAAAAAAGTGGCTCGTCGTGATATACATAGTTGTAGCCATAAATATTATCTCAAACAAAATTTGTAAAAAACATTATTAATTAGTATTTATCAGTAAAGCCGCCATCTTGCCATGGAGGTTTTTTTAAAATCAACATTGACACAATTACGGCGCTTTGAAAAAAAAGTATCGAATTGAGCCTATTTTTCTCGACAGTTTTTCGTTAAAAAAATACGAAGATTAAAAAAAGCTTCCATAGCAAGATAAACAATGCATGAAGAATGTTGTATCAGAATTTGAGACGGATAACTTGAAGAGTTCGGGTACATATCCTCACCCTTAAGTTGTGCCTTTCCTTCGTACTTCACTGTTCCGAAATTGAAATGCTGGTATTCGTCATTTTAAAAGTCATCATTACCTAAAAGAAACAGCATACTGTCAATCCCGGAAGTTAGAAGACAACTGATACCTGACCATGTTCGAAAATAAAACAGTCCCCTGGAGCATAAAACAGTCTCCTGTGTTATAAAATGACAGGGGACTGCGCACAGGGGACCGTTATTTTTTTCAAAATAGCTATCTATAGCGTAATCATTTGAAATCTTTCTAGAATTAAGAGTCATACGTGCTACCTTATTAAATGAATAAATGATGTATAAAATGATTTTAATTTAATCACATAAAATAATAGAAAAACTACTCACTAGCGGACTGTTCAATCAAGCGACTCTGTCTCGACGTTCAGCCACAAACGCAGCGCTCACACGCAATAATATGGTGTGAGCTAGCTTAGCTCGGCATTTCGACGACCTTCACACCGTTTATGGTTCGTTTATCGCAATAAATGATGTCTACTAAACGAAATACGAATTGACCGCAATTTTGAAATTAGACCAGGGGACTGTTTTAAAATTTTTAGGACAACATTTGAGTGATCGTTTTTCATATTGAAAAAGTATTTAAAATTATGGTCGTATTTTATAAAGACATGTCTTCTATTCTAGTTGAACCTATAAATGTTAAAATTAGGCAATATTAATACTAAAAGTAAATATTAGCAGGAACCTCGTCATTCTGGAAATGGGACACGACAGGGGACTGTGTTTTAGGGTGTTTGAAAGGCACTCAAATGAATATTAAGATGTTGCGTCATTATGTGCGTTATGGCGTACCAAGAATAGATAACGAATTATCGTTTTAGACAGATACAACTAAGTAATAATAATTTTAAATGCATACAATTTGCCTGGGGCACCGTTTTTCCATTTAGTAGAGAATCACCCATACATATAAATAAACGTTGTCGATTTATGGATCGTGACCATGTCCATAACTGGGACGTCCCGGACACAGGTGAATACCACTCGATCGAAAAAGTATTAAAAATCATTTAAAAATGTAAGCAAGAAAAAGAAATTACATTGTGTTATATGATAATCATTTCGGCGAAAAAATGGATACGGGCGGGGGGGAGGGCGTACTGCGTAAAAACCCTGTAACATGCCAAATGTTATCCTATAATTTGCCTCGGTAACCGAGATCCGTCTGCGTGATGGAATGAAGGAAACCTCAGCCCTGCCCCCCCCCCCCCCTTTACGTCGTTTCACTTCGCGTGTAGGAATAAGAGAGCGAGCCTCTTTGTTCCGGGACCGTTCACCTGCGAGGACGTCGTACCGAATTCGGACTGTCTCACGAGGGCGCTTGTACTACAAGGGCGCCCATAGTTCCTGACATTGCTCATCTCAGACTATTAATCAAAAGGAGAGGATTTGGCTTGATCACCCGAAAATTCTGCGGTCCGAAGGGGCAACCCTGTAACCAGAGAACAACCGGCCAGGTCTCTGTGCCAGCATATGTACCAACGTGTAAAGTATTTTACAAAGTCTATGGAAGGAGAATATAATTGGGTGGCGACAACAAAGCCAAATGAACTAGTCACGGTAGATTTTTATGGCCCTCTTCCAATGGGACGAGGAGGAGTCCAGTATATTTATGTTATTAGATGCCGTCTCCAAGTTAGGCAGTCTTTTCTTTGAAAAAGATTTTGGAAGTTTATATCCCGAAAATAGGGAAGTCGGAGCGAATACTGTCTGATCGTGGTAGTCAATTTATATCGGAAGTTTGGAAAACGGAACTTAAAAAGCAGAGAATAAAAAACCTTTTTAGTTAAATTAGGCACCCGCAATCGAATCCAGCAGAACGTGTGATGAGAGAATTAGGACGTTTGTTTAGAACATTGTGTGCATAGAAACATACTAAATGGGTAAACGTGAATCAACAGATACAGGAAATCTTGAGTGTCACCAACCATCAAAGTACCGGTATCACACCTCAGGAATTGCATTTCGGTAAATCGATAAAAGACGAAAACCATGAATATCTCATAACTTTAGCTCGAGAAAATTTAAAGAAGAATTTTGAATACCGCAAGAAGGGGCAACATAATAGAAGGAAACTTCAATTATCGGTAGGAGATTTAGTATTATTACGTGTCAGGCATTTGTCTAATGCCTTCGATAAGGTGATAAAAAGTTTTTATATCTTTTCGAATGGCCGTATAAGATTTCGCATCGTATTGGGGAGAATGCGTTTGTGCTTGTAGATCCAAAAGATGATAAAAAGGAGACTGGGACATATAATCTACTGAATCTTTGAAAGTATTACGTAGACGTAAAAAGTTAAATAACATGAGCTGATGTGGGGTTGAGATTTGCGATTCAGGGGCCCTTATACGCTCCTGTATTTCAAATGTAAAAAAAATGGTCGAATAACTGTAAATAGGATTGAAATAGATGTCATGGGCATTAAGCGAATATTTGTATTAGGTATAAGTGGCGTACCAGAAGAATGACACGCTGAATTCAACGGAAATCAGACATGTGCTATGACCGTTACGTAGGTTCAAGAATAGGAATGCGCGATTAAAGGAAGCTACGTGCTTTTCTGTTAATTGACGATCGGTTTTACAAACGAAAGCGACGAATTCTTATGGGAATGAAAGATCTCTGTGTGTAGCGTTATCGTCTTGTTGTTGTAATAGGTCTTGTATGGACTTTATGTATTGTAATTTGTATATAATCAAGCGAAGCGTGGTCACGTCGATCGTTGTACGGATTTGCCGATTGCATCCAGATGATCGTCTTTTTTGCCGAATCCCTCCATTTGGCCATTGACCCGTCAAATGTCCACTTCGAGTATTGAAATGGTTTTCCAACTGTACGGCGATGGAGCGGTTTTCGCTTTTGGCCAAGATAAAGATCTCTGGATTCTGTAATTTTCTAGTCGGGATGTCCGTGATGACCGAAGAATAACTTTGCCGGATATGCTTCTTTGATGTATTGAGTACGATTAATGATGAATAACTGGTAACTATTGTCTATGTCTGAGCGCCTGTTTTGTGTCATCATGCGCCCCACCTATCACAGATGTGTCGCATTTGAGGGAGGGTGTTGTAACGTGCCAAATGTTATCATATAATTCGCCTCCGGAACCGAGATCCATCGGCGATATCGAATGGGGGAAACCTCAGTCTTGCCCCCCCCCCCCCCCCCCTCACGTCGTTTCACTTCGCGTGTGGAAAAAGGGGGGCGGGCCTCTTTGCTCCGGGACCGTTCACCTGCGAGCACGTCTTACCGAATTCGGACTGTCTCACGAAGGCGCCTGTACTACAACGGCGCCGATAGTTCCTGATATTGCACATCTCGGACTATTATTCAAAAGGAGAGGATTTGGCTTGATCACCCGAAAACTCTGCTGTCCGAACGGGGAAGCCTGTAACCAGAGAATGAAATAATGGAACGAAATAAAAATAAAATGTTACAACCCGAAAGGGTTGTATACCTTATACCTAGGAAATAAAACTACTGCTATTGTTAAAAATCATTTCATGGTAAAATAATTCCTTGTAATTATTGAAAATAATTAAGAAATATAATGCTCATGTTATAGCCATATTTAGTTTTATTTTTTAAATTAATAAATTCGTATGTAAGATAAATGTATGTCTTTAACTGTTTGTCGAATGTTTTAATAAAAAGCATAAAGTCTGTGACTGCGTGTCTAAAAATGATTCTGCAGTCCTATAGGCAGCGCAATTGAGTCAACGAAGGCCTACGGTCCGTTGCATAATTAGTTCAAGCAATTTGAACGCAGTGACGATTAGTGGAACGTTCACATGGTGATCATTAGTGTTATTTTAGACTAGACCAACCGTTATGGCGGCTTGACGATGACCCGTACAATAGCGTCGTATAACCTTTATGACATTTTTTTCTGGAAAACTGTACCAGGCACGAGAATTTTAGAATAACGTTCTTCGTAATAAAAAGCTGATTACGAATGACTTTAAACAACTTCTACCCGATTGGAAAACGTAACTCATCACCGCCTAGCCCCAAGCTAGTCAAGTTATGTTTTGAATCGTCATTAGATAGCCGTTTTAGCTATTGACTACCCAGCCTTGTAACGCGTTGACCGTCTAGTGACTGAATAAAACAAATTAGTTGGTGACTAGATAGAAATAAATATCTCATGGCTATATAGTACTTCTGACCATGAGCTAGTTTTGTTCAGCTTGTTGCAACGCGAAAGGTATGCGTTGCTCCTCTTTTGGGAGGTACCGAGGTATGTCGGGTCCGGCCTACGTTGCAGGAGAAGCGGGGATCTCAATTATTTTATTACCAACATGTGGCACGAGTCGAAAGGCTAAAACGGGAAATTCCCTCAAGGAGGTTTCGAGACTTCCGGCACATTTTTTATTTCGCTTCCCATTTCCTTTATGATTGGAGGGGATTAACAAACTGCATTTGGGACGAGGGCTGCTGGCCACATGAGCGCCATATAAAACGTATTTAACAAATCCTCTGCCCCCTCTATTTTGTATATTCGCTCTTTTCTTTTTCTTTTGTATTTCTCTCCTGCTTCTATTGAGTCCGGTCACTCCGCTGCCAATGTAAATTGGATATTTTGTTCAAGGGAAAGGGAATGTGTCCTTCTTCTTCGAGGTAAGAAAAATTTGTAATAGGTTAACAAGAAACTCCGGAGGGTAAACATCTCCACTCTTTGTTACAACACAAATACAGATAGTCTTACTTGTTTTGTTTTTACAACCAACTGTCTTAAAATGTATTGCTAAACCATCTAACTCTCAGTAAGACGAAGGGTAGGACATCGTTACGGGACGATACATTTTGATCCTTCGAGCCGGATAGTGAACGTGTGTCAAAGTGCGTCTTCCGATGCAAATTAAGAAACGTGTATTTCAAGTGGTACAAAACGCGGGCTCTGATAGTGCAACTTAACACAGTTTCAACAATTCAAACGCGGGTTCGTTATTACCAAGAAACTGGAACTCTGGGGAAATAACTTACAAGGAAACGTTGCGAGGTCGATGTCTCCGATTTCAATGAAATTTGGCATGCTTGTAGAATGGGTAAAAATAGGCGACACGTATTTTTTTTATATCGGCGGAACCCGATCTTTAAGGGTTGAAAAGCACCCTCGAACATTGGGGTGTTTTTCGTTTTTCGTCGATAACGTTTTAGCGGTACGAGATGTAAAAAAACTTCAAACTGCAACAATGTTTATTTTTTCGTGTACTATACATTGGAGATGAGAACGATGCAGATAGCAACAAATTTCACATTGTTTATTGCAAAAATGCAATTTTTTAAACCGTATCTCCGAGAATTTTTAATCGATTGGGATGTAAATTTGCATACATGTAGAGAATGGAAAAGTGCGGATACGCATTTTTTCTTTTTCCGATATCTCACAATTAAGGGGTTGAAATTGCCCGTGGTTTTTTTTGCCGAGCACATCGTATAATCAGCTAGCCTTTTGGCATTCCGGTCTCAATTCACGTCAATATATGTTCGTGTTATGACGCAATTGCATATTTGTAACATTCCAGCCCCCCACCCCCCCTCCCCCCAACGGTCCCCCTCTCGAAAGGCAAACGTTCAAAGTTCTTAGCGTGCGGCATGGACGAAAATTTGTAGAAATAAAAATGGGTTACAAAGACAGTACAATTAGTCAAAATAGAGGACACACATTTTCCCGTTTTCGAAATAAAAATAAAGTTCGAAGGAAAAAAAAGTTGTATTATTCGACTACTAGACGTTGTCACGTCGGGAAGGGACGTGGGCATATATTTTTTGATTCCCTCCTTTTTTGCCTACGACAAGCGCAATAGCACGGGATGAGGGTAAAAAGGGGTAGTGCTTGGAATGAGTTGAAATTAGGAAATCATGCAGTGATTTGGTATTAAGAAATAATCCGACAAATTTGTACAAACTTAACTATAGGTTTATTACAAATAAGTGATCGGATAATTAAAATTGCTTATACAGAAAAATGACAATGAAAATAACTATGAAGTCGGGGGAACAATCGGATTAACATAAAATAAAATTTGTTGCTTACATTGGTCGCTGTGTTCGTGAGTGTATCGGTGTGTAGGTACGCTCGCTCGCAAAGATATCGGTTGTCGCTCGCAGATAAGGGCTTCGTTGACGGACGCCACGCTTGGCGTTGGGAAAGCGATCACCAGCACCAGACTCTTGGGGCGCTGAGAGTGTTTATGTATATACGCGTAGTAAATAGCACTTGAACTATTTTATGGACTCGAGGCCGCGAGAGTCGACTAAACTTTTATACAACGCTTCGGTCAAAACCCGAAGATGTGTAATATTCGAAACTCTACGATACCGGTTCTACACTTCGAATTCTGTCAGAACAAGATTAAGAAGTGAAGTTAATTTTGATTGAAGATTTCGCGAGACTGAGATCTGGATTTGATGAAGACTGTCGGGAGACTGCACTCAGGAAGGAAGTCTTTCTTGACGAGAAAAATTAAGTGGGGATAAAATGTGGGAGAAGGAACTTTAAGGTTTTGCGTGATTGGTCGCGATATTTATGATTCGCAGAATCGACCTCGATCATTCCTTATGTAGAATTTGCACGCGTGGAAGGTACGCGCGGGACCTTTGTCCCGTGTTTTGGCGAACGACCTAAGCATGCGCATGATCTGTGTTATGGTAAAGATTATATCGGGTGCGCGAGGAGACCGAGCGTTGGTGAGTTCTCGCTTCCTGTCGGCACCATGCTAAATAATTATCGGCCGGGACTTATTTAGGCTAGAGGCAAAGTCTTCTCGTATCATTCGAGTGGTGCCTCGTATTTCTTTCTGGGACTTCGATATTTACGCCTTGAAGAAATGCGAGGTTATAACACGAGGCGGACCGGCCGAATAAAATAAACGAAGATAATAAGGGTTTGGAGAATTTCCTCGGACGTGACACCTCCCCCCTTTAAGATTGGGCGTCCCGCTCAATCAGACTGTTGGCTAGAACAAGGATGACATTTCGTGTTGGTGGGGCGAAGTGTATTTAAGTAAGGGTTTCGTGGTGACCAACTCATTCGTAAAAAAAAATCATCGATTGCAACCGCGTCGTATCGTACTATTTTTACGGAAGAGACAAGAGAAGCGAAAAATAAGGAATGGCTCCAAAGAATCGACGGTCTGAACCTTTCATGGTGAGTAAAGAAAAACCCTAATTATTACTAAAGTATAAGAGTACGATAATAATATTTAAAAAAAAAAGGAAGAGATCGGAGAAAGAGAGAAAAATTGTTCCCTAATATGTCTTTCTGTGTTACAGGTGTCTTTCATCAAGGTAGCGAAGGCCCGCCGCTTAGAACGCGAGGATAACCGGAGAGCCCTGTATTTCCTCCATCTCCAGTGGGGATTTGACGTGTTTGGTATCCGGTGGATGTTGGAAGGCCGCTGGGGATTGGACCAGCCCGAATATGAGTGGGACCATCCAGCCTGGGCGGATCCCCGGGGGTTGTACGCCGCGTATGATGACTGGGATCTTCCGGCGATCATCAGCGAAGAGTGATTTCGCGACTGCATGTTCGTCGATGCGCATCGTATTAGCGCCGTGTGGAGGACGAACTCTTTTTTAATAAAGAAAAAAAAGTTCCTATTCGTCCAAAAGTTGTTTGTTCCCGTGTTTTTGTTTGTCTCGTTCGCGTCGTCCGGTCGGTATCCACTTGGTCGAGTGAATCATCAAGGAGTGCGCTCTCTTCGTTCTACGTGGTTCTTCGGTGGTTTGCGGAGTGGTCGCTTCTCTCGTTGAAAATGCTTGACTGCGTTCATCGTTTCCTCTTCGCTCTCGCCTTTTACTTATATATATAATAATATATATATATATATATATATATTTTTTTTGTATAGTATAATCGCTAATTATATATCTAATTTCCCCCCTCTTTGTTTGTTTTTGTTTGATACGGTTAAAGGAAGAGAGTTGCAAAATAAAGGGAAGAAAAGAATTATACATATATACATATATATGTATATATATAATTCTCTCCCTTTTTTTATATTTTTTTTTTGAAATACGATTATATAAAAAAAGATGTGAGAAAGTTGTTGCACTCGTGTGAACCTTATGGGAAGGAATTCTTGGATTGATTGGTTTTTGGAAGTTCGGGGTATAGTGTGTTCGAGTCGATTGACGGAAGCAGCTGACTTCCCGCGCTGGTGTCAGGATCAGCTGATGCGGCTGTGGTGGGTTCGTGGTCCTCGTGCGCGGCTTCTACGTCCGTCGATGTTTCTTTCTGGGGACGCTTAGCCAGATGCATGAGCAGATGTGTCACCGAGTCCCAAACAGCTCCTATAAGATACACCGACCAGTCGTACACAGTGTGTAGGCTGTATGCGTGTATCACAGTATCCACGAGAAGTTTTATGGCTCGGGCGATGATGAATATCCCGATTATGCCAGCACTCGCTGTTCCGAACTGAATGAATCGTCCCCACGTGCGACTCCAAACGGATTCGGCAAGGTTTTGAAGGCTGTCACTGTCTAACAGGTTCAACACTTGTATTCCTTGGTCGACGGTGGTTTGGCCGGTGATTCCTCGCGCCTCGTGGTTGAGAACAGCGGACTTCTCTACGGGGAACATTATACGTTCTCGAAGGTTGTCAATGTCCTCCTTTGAATAGATACCGCTCGATGCCAGTGTTGCAGGGTTGGTGTATTTCCAAGTAGGCTTCGTCATTGGCTCCATGCTCGCAGGTGGCGTGGTATCTACCGGAACTGGCAGGAATTTGTACCACGTGTCCCCGAACAGGTAATATGGAGGGAGTAAGGAATTGCAAGTAGCTTGGGTTCCCTTCTTCAATAGTATATGGGTTTTTGGAGTAAGAAAATAGGATTCGTTTCCACGAGTGACAGGTAATTGACTGTAACATTCCTTTAACCTGATCAGATTCACTTCTATCGGTATACATTGGACGATGTGTACGACTTCGGCCGCCACCACCGCCATATAACCAGGGCCTTTTATTATATTATACGCAAATTCGTCTGGTGCTTGGGTCGCTAGTGATAGGCTATTTCGGAGCATTTGTCGTTCCTTGTCGCATTGTTGGTTTAGCATGTCGCGATATAATGATTTCATTTGTTGTCGGATATGGCGCTCTACGTATATGAATTTCGAATTTACATAAGCGAATATATCAAGATTTGCGACTGGGATTTTTCCGCGAATGGCGAAAGAAGCGCTTCGAGTTGTTTCGAATATGAAGAGTTTGGGGTGTTCCGTGCTGAGTATATTATATCCGCAAATTTTATCAGTTTCCCTAACGGCTAACGCAAAAGTTACGTCATCGGAGATTACGGAGTACACGGTATTTTGATTTCCGGATTCGATTTCGGAAATTTTAGTTGACATTCCTTCGTACAAAAATCCGTATTTATCGAACCGACAATTTTCGCGCGGTCTCGCATTCCAGAACGTGTATCCCCCATCGGGATCGATACATGATGTCGCGAGCAAAGCGCATGTGGTGCCTGATTTCAGATGGATTTGATTCGAATTTAGCGTGATTTGAGCGAGAGAACTTCTTAACGTTATCTTTACCGTTCCTTGAACAACAACCTTATTCCAGGTACCGTACGGATCTGAGTATGACGCTCCGTCACATTCGCCATTATTGTTGATATGGCCAGCGAGAGTAATGCTGACAGTCGTGGTTTGATTGTCCCGTAACCCGCGTATTATATTATGGGCTATTTGAGTACTCCCGTATTTGTGCATTTCTTCGCAGGTGTCGCGCCTGGTGGTCTCGAGATATTCTATTTGACCGTTACTAACGACGGACACATGCGACGACATGCCACAATAATATATGATTCTCAATATTTCGACCTTACATTGGATGACCATTGTTTCGGAGTAATCATTGAGTTGTAGCAGCTGTATATATTGGTCTGTGCTCTGCGTTTTTGGTTCAGAGTTGTCGCAGGGTTTGACGTCCAGCAGAGATAGCGTGGTTATATTGGGGGCACTCGATCCACAGTCATACCCAACCATGCCAACGGCGGAATGGAATAAGCATAATGCCCAAAATAAATGGATGCCAGTCATCTGGGAACAAGTAATGAATGATTATTCTTCAGTTATCGGAGTCGGATCTATCGACTCGGGTCGACTTGGGTTTCCTATTGGGCTTAGCTTCAACATTAATATGAGAATGTCGCAGACGATTTTCATGGACTACTCGCGTTTTATTGTTGTATTGAATTTTTACGTTGCCCTTTGCGAATTTTTCTAAGACCTTATGCGGTCCGGTGTATTGATCTCCGAGTTTACCGGGTTTAGGACCCATTTGTAGGTAGACAAAGTCTCCTACTTTGAAATTTTTTGGATTCGCGTTTCTGTCATAATATTTTTTTGAGCGTTGTTTGGACGAGACCAAATTTTCGTAAGCGATGTTTCGGATTCCGTTTATACGTGTGATCAATTCAATTAAATAACCGCGATATGTTGGTAGCTGATCTGATTCCCGAAGCGGTTCGCTTGATGGGACTCTTGCAACTTTGCCGAAGACTACCTCATAGGGAGTGTACTTCGTGCTTTCGTGAACGCTAGTATTGTACGAGAGCATTGCCAATTCTAGCCATTGATCCCATTCGTTATCCTTATCTGTGTATTGCTTCAAAAATTCGGCTAATACGTGGTGAGATCTTTCGAGGGCACCATTGGACTGCGGGTGGAACGCCGTTGTCCTACATCGCTTAATTCGGAAACGTTTTGCGACCCTTCTCATGAGACCACTCAAAAAATTGCTTCCTTGGTCTGTTAATAGCGCTTTTGGCGCACCGAAAACGCAAATGAATCTTTTTATGAATGCATCAGCGACCGTAGTCGCCAGTGCATTTGGAAGCGGAATTGCAACACAATATTTTGAGAGGTGGTCTTGGATCGTGAGAATATACTCGTTTTGATTTGACGTGCGTTGCATAGGTCCAACAATATCCATTGATATTTTTTCAAAAACGGTTCCGGGAGTGTCCGTTATTATCATCGGTTATTTCGTTTTGACTCGGACCAATTTCTTTAATTGACATTCTAAGCATTGCTGCACTCTTCTTTGGATGTCGGACTTTAAATCTTCCCAGAAATATTCGCGCTTGATTCTATTGTACGTTTTTGAAACACCCTTGTGTCCTCCGATTGGGGACTTATGCATTTCATAAAAAATCGAATCTCGTTTTTCGATTGGCACGTACTGTAGAGTTCCCAGACAAATTATTATCTTTACTCGACTATTCTTAAAGGATTCTTTTATGATGTTCATGATGTCGTTCCATACTATGTGTTCGACATGATTCGTTTGGCAAATACTCCACGATTCAAGTTTGAGGATTTCGCAAAGATCTCGTAATTCCTTTACGCTTTCTTTAATGTTCTCTGATACGAACGATAATGATCCTGAATACTCGCCTTTGATAACAAGGGCGATGTGATATTTTTTTCCGACTTTTTTGCTGTAAGCTTGGCCAACCGTCAAATTCTTCCAGAGGGGAAGTTTGTTTAATTCTAACAACTTTTGTACTCCAGAGTCACATGGTTTGCCAGCTGAATCGACAAAATAGACTAGGTGATCGTTTCGAAAATGGAACAATTCCTTAGTCGTAATGCAATTAGCGATTTGAAATTCTGATATTTTCTTTTCCTCCGTGGGAGGGATCTCGTCTTCAGAAAGTTCTGAATTGAGGGAGCTGAAATCTGAATTTGTCGAATTATCGGAATTGGAATCGGTGGAAGTTTTGGAGTGAGAGATAGGAGGTGCTTTGCGCTGGTTCGGGCCATTGAATGTTTTTGGGCCGACGGCCTTCTTAGGTCGGGTGACGCGTGCGGGTCTTATTACCTCGGCCTCCGTCTCATCGTCACTACTCTCCTCGTAGTTCACGGCCTTGCGAGGTCGTCGTGTACGATGCTGAGACGCGGGGCGTGCGTCGGCCTTCTCGAGAGCAGGCGCATCGGCACTTGACACGCTAACGTCATCGAGCATTTCGTTTGCTTGTATTATTGTATCCGGATCGGATAGTACAGTCTCCCTTGCCTGAGCACGGGTGACTACATTTATTTTTTTGGATTCCGGAAATGGATGGACTTCGACCCGTGTCGTGATTTGAATGGGAGTAGCACCTTCTTCTTCACTACTACTGGATTTCGTTTTTGAACGAGTTATCTCCTGTAGCGCGTTTTTGATTTTTTTTATTTCCTTGTGATCGCAATGGGCGGCTGTTTTGGATTCTTCAGGTTGTTCGATTGTATTACGCGACAATGCGTCAGCGTTTGAATTTAGTGTGCCTGGTTTGTATACGACATCGTAATCGTATTCGGACAGCTTGAGTCGCCATTTGAGAACGCGTGCGTTCGGGTCCTTGGCGGTCTTGAACCAAACCAAAGGTTTGTGATCCGTTACAAGCGTGAATTTCCTACCATAGATGTACGGTCGGAAGGCTTTTACGCTATGAATGATGGCCATTGCTTCTTTTTCGTACGTGTCGTACCGAAGGGACGCTCCGCGCAGTACGCACGACGTATAAGCCATCGGTTTGTCTTTTCCTATTTCTCCTTGTGATAAGACTCCGCCTAAGGCGTAGCCAGAAGCATCCGTTGTTATAATAAACGGTTTTTCGAAATCGGGGTATTGGAGAATAGGAGCTTCGCATAATTTATCTCTTAGGATATCGAAAGCTTTTTGCTCTTCGTCAGTCCATTTGAAGTCAACCTTATCCTCTAAGAGGCGAGTTAGCGGTTTCGCGATTTTGGAGAAGTCTTTGATAAACCTACGATAGTAACCCGTTAGGCCTAAAAATTGGCGAATATTTTTGACATTTTTGGGTACAGGGAAATCTTTGACGGCTGAGAGTTTGCTCGGGTCTGGTTTAAGTTCGTCTTTACCGATTATGTGTCCTAGGTACCTGACTTCTGGTCGAAGAAATTCGCATTTATCCGGTTGTAATTGGAGATTGGCTTTGCGCAATCGTTCCATCAGTTCGTGAATCTTTTTACCGTGCTCCTCTAGGTCCCTGGCATACACTACGATATCGTCGAGATAAACAAAGAGGGATACTCCTTGGAGTCCACTCAATACGATATCCATTAAGCGCTGGAAGGTTGCCGGGGCATTTTTAAGCCCGGATGGCATTCTTGAAAATTCGTAGTGCCCATGTGGGGTAGAGAAAGCGGTTTTCGATTTATCTTCATGATTCATTTCGATCTGGTGGAAACCGGATGCTAAATCGAACACTGAAAAATAATTCGCGCGTCGCAACTGATCCAGAATATCTGTGATGTTGGGTAGCGGATATGAGTCACCGATTGTTTTTTCGTTCAAAGCACGAAAGTCAATTACCATTCGCCAACGTTTGTTACCGTTGGAGTCTGGTTTTTTCGGGACTATCCATACGGGACTGTTGTTTGGAGATTCCGAGTGGCTTATGACTCTTGTTTCTAGTAGCTCGTCCACTTGACGCTGGACTTCGCCCTTAAGCGCTTGGGGGAACCGATACTGTTTAGTGTTTATCGGCAGGTCGTCGACCGTTGGGATCTTATGTCGAAGCACATGTGTGGCTTCTAGAGGTTCGCCCTTTACATGGAATCTGTCTGAATATTGTTCGATTATTTTTTCGACTTGTTCTAACTCGATTTTTGCAAGGTGGTCGAGTCGCAAGAGACTTTTTATTATTTTTGAGCGGTCTGGATTATTTTTCTTTATACGCGATGTTGGTTTAGAGGCAGGAATGCAGATCACGTTTTGACTCGATTTTTTACCTTTATTTTGATTTATTTCATTGTTTAACTGTTGGTTACGATTGACCTCGATTTTTGGATTTACGACCGATTTCATTTTTGAGTTTTTCGCGTTTTTATTTTTGTCTGCTTTTGATTTTTGGCCTGGAATTTGACTGAAATTTTTATTTTGCTTGATGTTGATTCTCGTTCTTTCCTCGCTACAAGACTTGTTAATTGATTCGACATTTATCATCGAAATTTTAGAATTGGCCACTTTCGGGCTCTGGATCGGCGCAATTATCGGGCAATTTACGCTTGAATTAGGAGGGTCACGAGGGATTGAACGAGAATTTGAAACTGTCGTACAGTCTGAAGTGGGAGTATTTTCTGACAGGTCTTCGATAGCGTCGAATTCCTGCAGCTCCACAACTGGAACGATCAGTTTGACAGCGTCATTTGTGGTATTATAAACCTTCAAATGAGCCTTTCCGTCGATGTTTGTCACCAGGCAATCGCCGGCGTATACACCTTGACGGATTTTCAAAGGCGAGAGGTATCCCTCTTTTATTATGCTGTCTTTTACCTTCACGAAGAAGGGAGTTTCCGAACGCGCGGGGATTTCTATCACCTCGTCGGGTTCGGTTTTTTTTTCGAAAGGCCATGATTTATCCCCACACTCGAGACATTCCGTGCGGTAATTGATATTGGACTTGGTTTCATAAAAATATGTAGACCCCAGCAAACCGGAGTAGGGAAGCGGCACATTGTCGGGTATAATGTGAAATAGCGATTCGGAGTCGAATACGCGAAGTAGCACGCTCCCTAGTCCAAAGACCGGTAATTCGGATATGCCTGTTAATTAAATGACATCTTCTTCGTTGATGTCTACCATATTTTTTGTATATGCCTTTTTTATCAAATTGGGGATGGCACCGCTATCTAACAGCATCGAAATTGCCCCTTTTTCCGGTAATACTCCGATACATAACGAGGGCAATGTGTTGAAATTTTCCGACTTTATTGCGTAGGTCGGATAGTTTCGTTCGGCTCCCCGAGAGAGACGGCGTTCGCTTGACGCGTTTGAGTGGGCGGCCCGCTCGGTGCGTCTGTCCGAGGGGCACTCGGCCCGTTTCCCGACTGATTACGTGAATTATTATATTCGCGAGCACGACAGTTTTCGATAGTGTGCCCGACCTTTTTGCAATAACGACAAGATGGCGGATTAGAATTCGGGGAATCTTTTCGAAATTTAAAACATCGATCCGCGGTATGACCCTGCTTATGACAGAGTGGGCATTGAGGACCAGGCAAGCGGTGTGATTGATTGCCAGAAGATTTGAAAGATTTTTGGTTAACGTAGCAATTTTTCGCGGTGTGACCGGGTTTATCGCAAATTTGACACGTGACTGATTTTTGAGCGATTTGGTTATTTCCACATTGATCGGCTTTGTGACCTTTACTGTTGCATTTTTGGCATGTGATTGCCGCAAATCGGCAAGATTCGCTCGAATGATCGTCCTTTTTACAGATGTTACAGGTTTTTACCGATTTGTTCGGAACAGATCTAATAGAGGACGAGAGAAGTTCCTTACGGGCTTCGAGGTCGCGTTCGATTTCAATCGCATGATCTATAGCGGTCGAGATATCGTCGCACCGAGGGAGACGCTGTTCTATCTCCAGTCTTAGCCCGCGTTTGAAACACGAGAGGAAATAGCCGTCTAATGTTTTTTGGTGAGCGGCACTTTCCGTGCCGTTTTGGGATGTTGGTTGAGCGTCGAGTATTTTCCTAGCTTTATCCCTAATTGCAGTGGAAAAATCTATCACGGTTTCACCGCTTCCTTGAAAAATGTGACTGAGTTCTCCCAACAGTTGAACCTCAGTTTTGTTTGGAGCATATAGTTTCTTTAAAAATTGCAGAAGAGATTCTACTGTTTCGAACGTGGACGACCGGATGACCTTCTTAGCCTGACCCTTTAGTTTCTTTCGAATTACTCTCACAAACCGTGCTTCGGATCCGGGCGGAAGCGACGCCAATGCGTCTTCGCATCCGGCTACAAAATCTGAGAAGGAGCTACCTTTCCCGTCAAAATCCGGGACCATTTCGATAGCTTCCCTTAAAGATACGTAAGCGAGTGACTGATTTGTACCTAGCGCCATGTCTGTTGTGTTTTCGTTATCGATTTTTCGGGGTAATTCTAATTTTTTTACTGGTCGTTTCTTAGGTTCGAGGCCGGGTAGCAATTGAGCGTCAGAACTCCTCAAAGAATAACCCGATGGTTCACCTAAGTCGTCAGTGATATTTAAATTCAATGAACTAGCTGTTGATTCGTCCCCGGACATTGAATCAATCGGCACATTCCCTTTTTAAGATCCCGGACGAGCCCCCAAAAATTAATATGTCACGTCGGGAAGGGACGTGGGCATATATTTTTTGATTCCCTCCTTTTTTGCCTACGACAAGCGCAATAGCACGGGATGAGGGTAAAAAGGGGTAGTGCTTGGAATGAGTTGAAATTAGGAAATCATGCAGTGATTTGGTATTGAGAAATAATCCGACAAATTTGTACAAACTTAACTATAGGTTTATTACAAATAAGTGATCGGATAATTAAAATTGCTTATACAGAAAAATGACAATGAAAATAACTATGAAGTCGGGGGAACAATCGGATTAACATAAAATAAAATTTGTTGCTTACATTGGTCGCTGTGTTCGTGAGTGTATCGGTGTGTAGGTACGATCGCTCGCAAAGATATCGGTTGTCGCTCGCAGATAAGGGCTTCGTTGACGGACGCCACGCTTGGCGTTGGGAAAGCGATCACCAGCACCAGACTCTTGGGGCGCTGAGAGTGTTTATGTATATACGCGTAGTAAATAGCACTTGAACTATTTTATGGACTCGAGGCCGCGAGAGTCGACTAAACTTTTATACAACGCTTCGGTCAAAACCCGAAGATGTGTAATATTCGAAACTCTACGATACCGGTTCTACACTTCGAATTCTGTCAGAACAAGATTAAGAAGTGAAGTTAATTTTGATTGAAGATTTCGCGAGACTGAGATCTGGATTTGATGAAGACTGTCGGGAGACTGCACTCAGGAAGGAAGTCTTTCTTGACGAGAAAAATTAAGTGGGGATAAAATGTGGGAGAAGGAACTTTAAGGTTTTGCGTGATTGGTTGCGATATTCATGATTCGCAGAATCGACCTCGATCATTCCTTATGTAGAATTTGCACGCGTGGAAGGTACGCGCGGGACCTTTGTCCCGTGTTTCGGCGAACGACCTAAGCATGCGCATGATCTGTGTTATGGTAAAGATTATATCGGGTGCGCGAGGAGACCGAGCGTTGGTGAGTTCTCGCTTCCTGTCGGCACCATGCTAAATAATTATCGGCCGGGACTTATTTAGGCTAGAGGCAAAGTCTTCTCGTATCATTCGAGTGGTGCCTCGTATTTCTTTCTGGGACTTCGATATTTACGCCTTGAAGAAATGCGAGGTTATAACACGAGGCGGACCGGCCGAATAAAATAAACGAAGATAATAAGGGTTTGGAGAATTTCCTCGGACGTGACAACGTTCATGATGATAATGATGAGTACACCAACAAATGGCGTGTTGTTTATTGGAATAATTTGCGAATTACTTGTGAAAAATCACTCTTCAGTTTCTCACTCATATGGACACAGGCAAGGCTCGCAATCACGGACTAACTTCGTGCTTTGGAAAGCAACTGGATTACAATTGTATATTCACGAGGAAATTCCACTCCGCTCACCGTATCGAAGGCATTATCTGCAGAGATTACAGCGTTTTTGGGTTGCCGCTGCAACTCATGAACAGAATGATGCAAACATTTTTATCAGCTTATAACGCAGCATAATTTAATCTTTATCTTTAACTTTAATTTCACAAACAGCAAAACCAATGAACGAAAGAAATAAATCGTCGCAAAGAGCGACTATGGGGCCAAGAGCGGCTCTCATGATAACCTTGAAATAGCCTTATTAAAGATTAATAGCCGTTCTGGTAATAGCGTGGGTCGTCGTTATTTTTTTCGTGTCTATTTATCAATTGGGTTCCAAGTCATATAAATTCACCAACGATCATTATTGCTGCAGTAACGACGGAGAAGCCAGCCATACATTTTGAGTTCAAAATACAAATAAAAATGTACGTTAATCCGGAGAATGTTATTCAACTTCTATCCACAGCGATAAGTGCTATGAATTTTCCTCGTACTCCAATCACCGAACAGGAAAAACAGTTCAGTAAGGATCTAGAAAACATGATCATTGAAGCGATGGACCAACCTATGAAAACGAAAGTCGAAACTGGATTTTCTGTCACCAAATTAAATTCATGAAGCAGCCGCAATAGAAGATGACAGTGAAGGAGATTAGCACGGACAACGATACCTAGATCCAAAAATTGATGAAAATGTATGTACCCAAGATAGAGAAGAATTGAGTTACGAATACAAGACAAGAGCTGTAGATTACTGGAGATCCGGGGCAAATGGGAATCGAAAGTTATCATCTGTTCTAACGAAATTAAGAAAGGTGAAATCAGAGCCGCAGTTCCGCCGGTGGGCCCATAGTATAAATAAGGGTGGCACCTACAAAGAAAAGTTTTTTTTATTGGTTTTTTCCTTAGGTACACGCTTTTCGCGTTTGTTACCTATTCTTTTCCCTTCATTGTGCCCGTTTCTTTCCTCTACTGTTTACTCCTTTTTTTCTCCATCTTTCTCCTTGTCCCCTCCCCCTTGCGGCCGCAGCCGACTTCCCCCTCTGTATTATATTCACCCTGACATTTCTGTCATGGGTATAGGGAAACTGCGGAAAACCTATACCAATACAGCCGGTCATCGAGTTCGCCCCCCAGTCGTGGAACTAGTCTTATTTCGCCGCGAAATGCCGAAGAAAAACATTTCACGACGAAATGTACGCGACTGGGATTCGAACCCGGGACCTCCCGGTCCGCTGGTTTAGTGACGAGCACGCTAACCACTAGACCATCGCACCGGTGTACAAAGAAAAGTTAACAAAGATAGCTCACTACACGTTGAACAATTTTAATGGTGCTCTGGACAAAAGGCTGCCTGTCCATGATAGAGATATTCGACGATGGGCCTTACGTGCACGAGAAATTGTAGAAATACCACCCGTACATTTCCAAGCATCCGCTTCTTGGCTAAGGACATTCAAAAACCAACATGGAATTGTGTCACGGAAAATTACTCAATATGTAACAAAACAACAATTATTAAACGCTGATACCCTCAAAAACAAAGCCATCGAATTTATAGAAATGGTGAAAGTCAACATAGCCAACGTTAGGGCAGAAAACACATTTAATTCTGATCAGAGTGGATGCAATTTAGAGCTACATACAGGACGCACATTGGCGAAAAAAGGGCAGAAATCCGTTGAGACAGTCGTGCAATCGAAAACATCAATAACACACAGTTATATTAGACAGCCTTTGGTTTCTGAGACTGGCAAGCTTTTGGCACCTATGTTGATCGTTTTAAACGAACCCACTGGCAAATTTGGTCCTCGAGTGGAACAAACTATGTTCAGAGCCGAAAATATATTTCTATTGGCTTCGAAATCTGGAAAATTGACGACTAATCATTTCAAGCGATGGTTCCAAGAAGTATATATTCCCATTACGGGTCAAAATTGGTAATACTTCTGGATTCTCCGAGCAGTCAATATCCAACTACATTTAAAGAAATGGATATGCAAGGGAAAGATATTAAAGTTTTAACCATTCCAGCAGGCAAATATACTGCACCAGTTTCATTAGTTCTGTAGACAATTAGTCCATATGATAATTAGTAATTCCTGCAGGTACGACTGGAATGATACAGCCCCTTGATGTTTCTGGCTTCCGTGTATGGAAAAACACTTTTCTGACGCAGTAATATTATACAATTACGACGTCACTCTGCATTTGTGAAACAATATTGTTGAATTACAATCTCTTACACACGACCAGTTTTCTTCTGCACGGTTTACAAACCTTTTCAAATATGCGTGGTGCAAAAGCGGGTACGAAGAAGAAAGACTACCAAACTTGGAAAATTCGGTAGAATTTTGATTTTCACAAAATGTACCGACATGCAACATATACGGCGAAGCAGCTATTATCACTTGTGCGTGGTGTAAGGAATCTCTTTGTTTCAAACACTTTTATCATGACTATCATTATTGTAATAAGTATAATCCTTTTCGTACAATCTCATTTATGTCTTTCCTGTTTTATTATTTTTAATTTTCGTCACACTCTTCGTTCTCTCTCGCCATTAACACTGTTCCTCTTTTCTTACACTCTCTTTCTATTTCCCTAAAAAAAGTACACATATTTACATCTATCTCCCCTCTCAGCATCCCTATTAATCTATCTTCTAGTCCCCCCTCATCCGTTTCCCCCTTTACCCACTGCTCTATATATGTTTTCGCTTCTTTCGATGTTACCTCTCTTGCTTTTTCACACGTAATCAAGTGCTCCCTTGATTCTCTTTCTCGTTTACATATCCTACCATTCCACTTCCCCCTTTTTTCCATCCCTTCCTATATTTCCACACCTCATCCTCGCCCACGTTTCCTTATCCTTTCCTTTAACATCTTTTGCCACCCAATACTTCCATGGAGCTTCGTCGTTTTCTACTATCGCTTTGTATAACCTATTATACGTCGATTTTTGAATATGTTCTCTTTCTTTCTCTATATTCACTGATTGTACTTTCTTTGTAACCCATTTTTATTTCTACAAATTTTCGTCCATGCCGCATAGTAAGAACTTTGAACGTTTGCCTTTCAAGAGGGCGACCGTTGGAGGGGAGGGGGGGCTGGAATTTTACAAATATGCAATTGCGTCATAACACGAACATATATTGACGTGAATTTAGACCGAAATGCTAAAAAGCTAGCTCATTATACGAGGGTCTTGGCAAAATATCGGCGGGCAGTTTCAACCCCTTAATTGTCAGATATCGGAAAAAGAAAAAATCCGTATCCGCACTTTTCCATTATCTACATGTATGCAAATTTACATCCCAATCGATTAACAATTCTCGGAGATACGATTGAAAAAATTGCATTTTTGCAATAAACAATATGAAATTCGTTGCTATCTTCATCGTTCTCATCTCCAATGTATAGTACACGAAAAAATAAACATCGTTGCAATTTAGAGTTTTTTCATATCTCGTACCGTTAAAACGTTATCGACGAAAAACGAAAAACACCCCAATTTTTGAGGGTGCTTTTCAACCCTTTAAAATCGGGTTCCGCCGATATAAAAAAATACGTGTCGCCTATTTTTACCCATTCTACATGCATGCCAAATTTCATCGAAATCGGAGACATCGACCTCGCAACGTTTCCTTGTTAGTGTCTGTGAATCTAAACTGTGTGCTGGAGCTATTGGTACAAGGAAAAATTCATCAGTGTATACCAGACATCATCGCGGGAATACATTACGCAACAGGAGTGCGTCCAGCAGACAACAATGCGTGGATATATCATTCGGTAAGTCAGTTTTGAGTCACCATATGCCTCTTCCCTTCCATTTTTATGCACCGTCATTTACACGGGTAAAATGGCACCAAACGCGCATGAGATCGAACTCGGTGCTCTCAAAAAGGAAAGGACGTCTATCAAGTCGCGTCTTACCAAAATCAAAGGCTTCCTCGAAAGTACAGAAGGTTTATTGCAAATAAAAATTCAAGGCCTCGAAACCGCTTTGAAGGGGCTCAATCGCACGGATGAATCTCTCGTCGCAGAGTCCACGGAAACAGATGCGTACCAGGAAGAATTACAGGCAGCAGAAGATGACTATCATCGCGTAGTGACACAGGCACGTGGATTAATTAACGATGCGCAAATACCGTCAGGAGCCACGAGCGTCAGCGATCAGGCGACGAGGGCAAGCACGCTTCCTTCACAATCACCGTTGACGCCTCACGCTCTTTCGATGAGACTACCGAAAATAACCCTTCCGTCGTTCGATGGCAGCACCAAAAAATGGTAGTCCTGCGAAAAAATCGAAGCGAGAATAGGCAGCAACGATAATATTCCCGCCGTTGATGAGCCGCAGTACTTACAATATTCTTTGACGGGCAAGGCCACACGTGCTATTGAATCGATAGAGAATTACGCGGAAGTAGGGGAAATTTTAACAAACAAAGACGGAAACTCGCGTAAAGCGATTTTACGACATTTAGATATCCTTTTTAATATCCCACGGCTGCAGCGAAACTCGCCCGAAAAATTTCACGAGCTCGTTCACAGGTTTCATCAACATTTACGGGCATTAAAGGGGCTGGGAGCCTTGAACAATTGGGACAGCATTATCATTTACCTCCTTGCTAACAAGATTGGGGATTATACCAGATTTCCATAGGAGACAACTCTTCCCGACAATAAAATTTCGACTGGCTGATGGATTTCTTGGAAAAATGTAGCAGTTATACGGATCATAGCAGCTCGCGGAGCAGGGAAACTGATGTCAAAAATCGACGGGGGATAGGACGACAACAAAGTCGAGACAAATCAGCGGACAAACCTTCAAGGCCTCCGTCGACAGAAACCAGCAAAGGAAATTTGGCATGCATTATTTGCAAGGTATCACATTTCTTTTACACGGGCCCGGAATTCATGGCAATGCCCATAAATCAACGCAAGCGAACAGTAGGAAATGCGCCACTATGTCATAAATGTCTGGCTGCGGGTTACGCGGTCAACGACTGCAGTTCAGCAGGTACCTGTCGTTTGTGCAACGGAAAACAACAGTTTCTTACACCCCATAAACGAAAAACCGTCCGATGTATATGACACGTCTGCGACCGAAGTACGGGAATCTGCGTCTTGAACCCCAGCTAAAGCGGGGTCGTCAACCGCATGACTAGGCTCCGGCGAAGCCTTATCACTGGCTCTCACGCTCGATTCCACAGAGGATATTCTACCAACCGCTTTGTTGAAAATTGCGATAGAGGGACAAACAACCGTGCAATGCCGGGGGGTACAAGACACGGCGTGTATCAGAAATGTCATAGTCGAGGAACTGGCCTCTCTTTTAAAATTACCGCAACAACCTTGCGTTACACCAATTGGCGGTCTAAACGGGTTGCGCACTATGACGCAATTTCAAGTCGAAACGATCGTGAAATCCCTACGTGGCGTTTTCGGAAAGCCCTTGAATTTCTCATCGTGCCGATGATCTCGGCCCAGACTCCGGACATTCAGATTCCCAGAAAATTGGTGAGGCTCCCTCCAAATCTACCACTAGCGAACCCGGATTTTCATAAGCCAGCGGCCATGCAGTTGTTGATAAGGTCAGGGACAACATTGGCGACGCTATGCGCCAGTTAATTCACGCTCTCTGGTTATGAAGAGCGTAATGCAGAAGACACAATTTGATTGGGTCGTCGGGGGCAAAATACCGATCTACCCAAAAGTTTCAAAGGGCAGCAGATGTCTATTCAGCAGGATGTCGGCGTTCGACGATATATCTCCGGGAGATAGAGGAAATACTGTCCGCGAAACACCTTTCCGTCGAAGAGTCGAGGTGTGAAGAATATTTCAAGAAAACTGTCGCACGCGATGAGAGTGGGCTATCTGTTGAGGCGCTCACGTTTAATCAACGTTATCACGACCTTGGCATATATTTATTCATATATCATATTTTATGGATTCAAAACCATTGATCTCTTTGGAATGGTGATTTCTGAAAGACCCAGAATTTAAAGGACAATGCTGAGGAGCAATACAAGATTATTTAGATCTTGGATATCTTTCAAAAGTGAAAACTCTATCCAAGGCCGAGTATTCGATTCCGCACCAGGTGGTGTTTAATCAATCGAGACTCACTCCAAAAATTCGAATAGTTTTTTACGCTTCCGTGGCCTCCAGCACAGGGCTCTCGCTCGATGATGCACTCCTCGGAGGTCCAACGACTCAGGATTAAAAATGTTCGTTATTGCTACTGTTTGAGAGGGACCCGGAAGAACTGGTGTAGGAGGAAAAAGAAAAGCCGCCAAGTTCTCGTTGTACGGAAAATAATATAAAAGTATATTACGATAGATGATACAAAGTTATAGTACATGTGTAGAAAATTAGCCTGATAAACATTGAGGAAAGCCCGTTTTAAAGACCCGGATGAGAACTTTCCCGAACGAGGGCGGACAATGGCCACCCCCGTGAGACGCATCCCGGCACGCGGGAGAAGGATCGGATGGACCGAGACCTCGACGATCCGCCCGTAACGCAGTAATATCGCCCGAATTACGCGTTTGTAAATGCGTCCCGAGTACTGTCGTTCAGAGGAACTGAATATCCCGAGATATATGGTGAGGAATTTTCCGTATACCGTTAACCCGTGAGACGACGCGTGTGGTCTGTGTAATCGATGAGAAAAGAATGAGAGAGGGCGAGGGAAAAGCCGCGCGATCACGCGATCGATGAGAGGAAAAGCCCCGAAAAGTGGCGCCATCGACGACAGCGACGAGAAGATCCCGGCGTGACGCGCTCGTCTAATTCCCGCAGAAAATTATGACCAATTCGGGAATTACGAATGGACCGTAATTCCTGAACATTCCGCCCGCCAACAGCAGCAGTTCTGTCGATTTATTGAGAGCCGGATGAGATTGGCAGTAGGGCCAATTTGGCAATAGGCCGCTTGAGCGTGGCGGTGGCAGTCTTGATAGTGACCACCCGTATGAGCCCATCCTGTCCCGGATGCAGTTCCAAGACCCGTACCGAAGGCCATTTAGTAGGTGAAGTCCTCTCGTCGGTCAACAGAGCCAAAGACCCAACCCGAATCTCGTGAGAAGGATGATGCCATTTTGAGATGGCTTGTTGCCGTTGTAGGTAGCCTGTTGAACAACGATCCCAAAAGTATTACAGCCGCTCTTGTATGAGCTGCCACCTGGAGGGCCGAGCAGGATTGATTTCCCGTAGCGATAGCTCTGGAACTGCGGTGAGCGCTTCCCCGAAGAGTAAATGTCCCGGTGTAAGTACGGAGAGATCCTCCCGATCTTCCGTGAGAGGTTCCAATGGACGAGAGTTGAGAACGGCCTCAATTTGTGTAGGAAGAGTCGTAAATTTCTTATACGTGTCCGCCGTCTCCCCGATCGTCCTCCGAAGATGATATTTGACCGATTTGACGGCAGCTTCCCATTTCTCGCCCATGTGAGGAGCTCCCGGAGGGTTTAACACAATGCGTGCCGTCATTGACCAATATCTGAGCTGTTGTTTCAGATTCCCGAGTCCCGCTGATGAAGAGTCTGCGCAGTTCTGCGTCGGCTCCTTGAAAGTTCGTTCCCGTTGTCACTGTATAAAGTGTGACAGATCTCCCAGTGAAGTCTTCCAGTGAATCGCCGAAACGCTGCAATGAACGCTTCGGAAATCAAGTCTGAAACAACCTCGAGATGGACCGCTGAGGTTGAGAAGCATACGAATATGCACAGCCAGCCTTTGTGAGATCGAGAGCCTCGCCCTCGTCCGAGTTTGAGAGAGACTGGCCCGGCGTAATCTACTCCCGTGTAGAAAAACGCCCGTGAAGGTGTAGTCTGAGTGAGAGGCAACTATCCCATCAGTTGCTGAGCTTTTATCCCTCTTCGACGCGCGCATTTCACGCATCTCAAGATGAATGAGCGTACTGGTGCCCGCTCGCCGATGATCCAGTAGTAAGTGCGCAGGTATGCCAATGTAACCTGAGCCCCACCGTGAAACGTCCGATGATGAGCATCTGCGATGAGAAGTCGTGCGAGAGCCGAATCCCGAGGTAGAATGACGGCGTGTTTGCTCTAAGGTTGTAAGGCTGAGTGCTTTAACCGCCCTCCTTCTCTCGGAACCCCGTGTGAGTCTATAAATCCTGTCAATCGCGTGAGAGGATGCGATTTTCGGAGTGCCTGTCCCGATGAGAGAAGTGTGAGCTCCAATGAGAAGTGTGTCCCTTGTGTGGCTTTAGCCCAAAAAAGCCGTGCGTGTTCCAGGTCGCCCGGGGAGATTTGTGAGCCCGGTCTCCCTTGGTTTTGTCTTCGAAGTGTCGTAAATACTTTGAAGCAGAGTGAGGTGATTCTCAACAGCCGAGTAAGAGATGAGTATCGATGGATGAGATTCCACAAGACCGGTGAAGTTGAGCCTGCTGAGACAGTAAGCGTGAGGCCTGGTCGCTCTTCAAGCGCGCTGTGCGATCCGTGCCGGTGATGTGAGAAGGCCAATAGAAGTGAGTTTTTTTTAACTAGTGAGGCCCGTCCCACCAAAGTGTATGTAGTTCGAGCTGAGAAACGGTTATAACCCTCGTGATGCACAATCCACAGGATTGTCCCGGCCTGAGATGAATTTCCATTGTCCACTAGGAAGGAGCTCTTGAGCCGATGAGACCCGATTCTGAACGAAATCTTTCCATCGAGATGGATGACTCGTTACCCAAGCGAGTGTGACGGATGAATCCGTCCACAGGAAATCCTGTGAATCAGTGAGCTTGAGAGTACCCTGCACATACCGTACTAGCTTTACCAGGAGAAGAGCCGCTGAGAGTTCCAGACGTGGAATCCTGAGACGTTTGATAGGCGCAACCTTAGTTTTTGCGCAAACCATCGTAAACCGTGTTGCTGATTCTGGTCCCGATACCCGAACGTAAACGACCGCTCCCGTTGCGAGTTGTGAAGCGTCAGAAAACTCGTGTATCTGCATGGATGATGAAGGAGTGAGATGAATCCATCTCGCAACCGAAATGTTTCCCAGGTCCGCTAATTCCCGACGAAACGTTAGCCAAGAGTCGTGGACTCAATATGAGACGTCGTCATCCCAACCGAGTTTCTCCAGTCACAGATTTTGGTGAGGAAGGTAATAAACCCGTGAGTTCTGAGAAAGCGCACGTGAAGCCCGTTTCATGTGAGACCGTTCCTCATATTCTTGCAGAAACTCTGAATATAGCTTCTGATATGAGGCGTTCCGTGATAGTCGTCGTAACGGCCTTTGTAGGCCCTGGGCTGCCCTACGGTACGAGTCCCCGAGTTGACTCGTAGACGACATTATCGGCTATCGAACGATATACCGTTCCGTTGAATCCCGCAAGTGAGTCCGCACAAAATGAGACTCACATTCCTGCTCTTCAGGCGTAAATTGAAGAGCAGGTCGACTGGGAGCCTCTTCCTGTTCCCAAAATCGAGTGGAAAGATCCTGAACTTCCTCGAAGTTGTGATCTACCGAAACTTGCTGAGATAATCCCGAACGTGAAGCCCGATTCGCGATTGGGCCAAGAACGAACCACTCGAATAACGAATTCTGCGCCATATGAGTCCCGTCTGCTCCTTTTCGAATTTCTGGACGAATACATTGAGAGTATGAGTCTGCGCCGAAAATGAAATCAATCGCCCGTGGTGAGAGCAAATCTTGGTCTGCTAATTGCAGCCCGTCCAAATGAGACCAATGTAATCCGGATGTTGAGAAGGAAGGAAGGATATGCATTACCTTAGGTAACATGAACGCTTGAACATTTATTTCATGACTTGAGTTCACTGGATGTAAAGTGCAGATGAGTGCGCCTTGAGTCAACCCCGAATGAGTCCCGCCAATCCCAATGATATAAATGGCCGTGTTGTCCCGGTGATGCTCGAGTTGTCTCGCCAACTTCTCCGAAACAAAGGTGAGCTCCGATCCGTTGTCGATTATCATTCGTACCCGGTGAGTTGCCCCGAATGCTAATACAAGATCTGCCAAACCCGTGGCCAGCAGAGTTAAAAAAACCCGGAAGCGTTGATGGGCTAGCACCCGAGCAAGTTAATGCCCCCGTCTCTCATTGCGTGGAGCCCGATGGTCGAGTAGCTCCCATTATGGTCGACGTTCCCGCAGAGGACGACTGTGTGTTGCGTTGAGCCGCACCCGTGGCTCGTCGATCCCCGGATTTCGACCACCCGGTGTGTATTATCGTGTGATGCTTACGATCACACTCCTTGCATCTGGTCGTCCCCTGGTACGCCGCTACGCTGTGCTTCCCCAGACAATTGAAACACAGGCGCTGACGGGTGACTTTTTCCCGTCGTGCCTCGTTTCAGAGTTGCCGAAAGCTCGGGCACGCCACGATGAAGTTAGCACCCTTGTAGTGTGAGCATGCATACCCGGATGATGATGTGGATGGAAATGGATGGCCCCGATGAGACTGCGTGGACCCGTGAGGCGTAAGTTCCCGATGATGAGTCCTTGCCCGTTGACTTGTTCTGAGAACGTGAAGTCTCTACGTTCTCGAGAGCTCGATTGGTTATAAAATCCCGGAGATCCGAAAGCGAGGGAGGCTCGTCCGATCGTCCCGACTTGAGCTCCCAAGCTTCCCGCAGATGAGCGTCGAGTCTCCTCGAGACGACGTGTACGATGACCCAATCACAGTGGCGTACTGGACCTCCCAGTGCTTCGAGTGCTTTTTACGCCGCCATGAGGGAGTGTAACAGTCCATGGAGCTCCTTTACTGAGTGTGGTGGGACGGTTTCCGTGCCCAGTAAGGCGTCCAGATGAGCTGAGACCAGTACGCGTTTGTTGTATTAACGCTCGAGGAGCGTGTTCCATGCCGTGTTGAGTGAGGCCCCGATGATTGGCAAGCCCGAAATGAGCTTTGATGCTTCTCCCGTATCCGCGGTGGGAAGATAATGCATCGTCTCAACATGGGTTATTTTTTAGTTCTCCCGAACGAGCGTTGTGGACATGTCCCGAAACGGGACCCACTGCGAGTATTCTTCCATAAACCTTGGTAGCGAAATCTTCGGAACAGAGTTCGAAGTTCTGATGAGGCCGATGTGCCCGGTTGATTAGATCCCTCTGCCGTTGTGGAGGCTGCGTTGAGGGTCGCCCGAAGTCTCGTCAACCGTTGGCAAACCTCCATACAGAGAGTGTAGGCCCGCGTGTATTGGTCTACCTCCATGTATGCCTGAACCAGCGGTTCGTCCGGAAATTGCTCGGAGAGCGCGTCGTGGACGGAGGCAAACGTTTCCCAGACGGCCAAGGCTGACTGTCTGGTCTCCTCGACCTCCTCCAATGAGAGAGGCTCTGATGACCCCTGAGTGAGGCTCCCGAGTAGATCCCGTAGTATTGAGACCCGAGCTTCCTGCGTAGCCACCTTGAGACGTGCAGATCCCGCGCTTCGTCCCTTCACGCCATCCCGCGTTGATGAGGTTGTATCCCGACCAGCAGGAGAGCGATTCCGAGAGGTACTGCGTGAGGCCGCAGGAGATTTCTCTTGTTTCGGCTCAGTCACCGTTGCTTCCCGTTTCGGCGGCGCGGCTGCGCTTGCCGAAGGTTCCGGGACCACGAGGCTCTCTGGTTCAACCACGTGATCCGCAGCAACGGCGTATTTCTCGCTGTCCGACATCTTGTCCTCGAATTACCCGAAGGCAATCCGACCTGGATACTAAACGCGACACTTACGCGTTCCCGTTACTGAGAAAAGAGGAAACACCCGCGAGCGTAGTGCTGAGAACCTATCCGAAATCTCCGAAGTACTACTGATGGGTAACGCCCGAAAAATCTCGAAGTCGATTAGTTGATATAATGTTCCAAAACGCCCCAAACTCACTCGATGTGTAAAACCCGAAAATGATCGAAAACGATTCTTCGAAACAAGAACTGTCCATAATTTCCCGAGATCCAATCGATGAGAGAGCAAAAAGCTCCGATGAGCTGAACGCGTGCGAAAGTTCGACTTCTTGTGAGGTATAATTCCCGAAACTGTCCGGAATCACTGCGCAAACCCGAAAGTGACCGGAAATGTCCGTACGTCACTACGCGAACCCGAAAATGACCGAAAATGTCCAGACACTCACACACCCGAAACTGACTGAAAATGTCCAATGTCGCTACGCACACTCGAAAGAGACCGAAAATGTCCGTACGTCCCAACGCAAATCCGAACATGTCCAAAGATACTCGCACACCCGAAGATGACTGAAAATGTCCAAATGTCACTACGCGAACCCGAAAATGACCGAAAATGTCCAGTCACTATGCGAACCCGAAAGTGACCAAAAATGGCCAATGTCGCTACGCACACCCGAAAGTGACCGAAAATGTCCAGTCACTGCGCGGACACGAAAATGGCCAAACAAATTCGCAATTCACAAGCCAAGTGCACTCGTAAAGCCCGAATGTCAATTACGCGACACTCAAACGGACCCGAGAGGTTTCGTGAACTTCTTCAGAAAAACTCACCAAATGTTCGATGAAGCAGCTTTACGTACTGTTCGAGCGCCCGTGGCCTGTTGAGTCCAAACGTCTCATGAGTGGCCGGCGCGTGAACCCGAGCACGTATCTCGTGAGCGTAGCACCTCTCTGAGAAAGATGTCACGAAAATTATGACGCGTATAACTGTCGATGAGAGGATCCCAAGCGTTGCGCATACAATTTCACTTGTGAGTCTGTCAAGTGTATCTGAGAGAGAACGCACCATCCACACTGTACGAAGCCCGCGAGACACTGACCGATAGCCAATGAGAGCACTTCTCTCTGAGAAGGAGAGAGCGCGCACTATCGACGCGTGATATACCCGAGAGACAGCGCGTATGGCGGGATGAGAGTGAGACAGCGCGCACTAGACGCGTGAAACAAAGCCGTTGAAAATTCGAACTCGAGCAAACGCGTCGTGTGGCGTCTTCGCTGAGCAAAACTTTTGCAAGCTTCGGTTTACACTCGCGAAAAACTCACTGAGTCCCGATTCGTTCAGAAATGAGTCCCGAATTTTCTTACACACGTTTTACTGCACTTTCTCTCGAAGAACAGACACGTAATCCCCCACCAGATCCGGCTCGAAGGACCAAAAATGTTTGAGGGGGACCCGGAAGAACTGGTATAGGTTTAAAAAGAAAAGGCGCCAAGTTCTCGGTGTACGGAAAAATAATATAAAAGTATATTACGATAGATAATACAAAGTTATAGTACATGTGTAGAAAATTAGCCCGATAAACATTGAGGAAAGCCCGTTTTAAAGACGTGGATGAGAACTTTCCCGAACGAGGGCGGATAATGGCCACCGCCGTGAGACGCGTTCCGGCACGCGAGAGAAGGATCGGATCGATCGAGATCTCGACGATCCGCCCGTAACGCAGTAACATCGCCCGAATTACGCGTTTGTAAATGCGTCCCGAGTACTGTCATTCAGAGGAACTGAATATCCCGAGATAGACGGTGAGGCATTTTCCGTATACCGATTAACCCGTGAGACGACGCGTGTGGTCTGTGTAATCGATGAGAAAAGCATGAGAGAGAGTGAGGGAAAAGCCGCGCGATCGTGCGATCGATGAGAGGAAAAGCCCCGAAAAGTGGCGCCATCGACGACAGCCACGAGAAGATCCCGGCGTGACTCCCTCGTCTAATTCCCGCAGAAAATTATGACCACTTCGGGAATTACGAATGGGCCGTAATTCCTGAACAGCTACGCTTTCGCATGTGCTCACGCGTGACATTGAAAGATGTATCTTCAAATACAGATTCGAGAGCGAGATTAAACGTGCTTAAGGATTCTCTAGCGAGGGGACGACGGAGAAACGGGATTTACTAGTTCAATCGTCTAATTTTCGGCCTCAAAGCAGCCTCGTACATCGCTACCAGGTGTCTTCAGGAGCTGGCGGAGAAGGAATGTGAACGCTTTACCGGGGCATCTCAAACCATGAAGAAGGATCTATATGTGGACGATCTTCTTACGGGAGCGAATACAGTTGCAGAATTAATAAAATTACACAAAGAAACCACGCAGTTATTGCTTGAAGGCGCTTTCAATTTACGTGAATGTGCTTTAAATGCTGAGAAAGGAATACAAGCCATTCCAGACCGTCGCGTCAACTTGAAGCTTAAGAAATCTATGGACACGTGTTGTACGCCACTTTGGCGCCCATTTTGTTTTTTGCCGTCGTATTCGGCCATCCATCTTCGGAACCTGAAACAAAAAAAAATATTCATTACACATATATTGAAAATTAAAACGAGGAACGCTAATGCTCCCCGTCCTTACCTTATGGTCGAGTTGTTTCTTCCTCCGTCGGCGTCCCGACGACTACCTGAAAAAAACGAGAAAAAATGATTCCTACACTCGTACCTAATTACTCAAAGAGTTATACATGAAACAGTCACAAGACAAATTGTTATACTTACCACTTAGGCCCCTGGACTCAGCCGAGCCTCCGCTGGTTTCCCGGCATCTACCGCTACCTATTGCATGCGCGTATTTTACCTGTAAAAAGAGATAATTATCATTAATATCGCGTGCGTGGTTTACCTGAAAAAAACAACGTTCTATGTATTAGCGAATTTGAATACTCCGGCCAGATACTTGATGGCCGAAACATCCGCGCTCGATACCTGGAAAAGAGAAACTAAAAACTTACGTGTGACGTCCAATTTTTACGTTTTTTATCTGTAATCACATTATTTCCGTTTCGCGTTACCCAAACATCGCACCTGTCAATTTTTACATTCCATTCACTGTTAATAACCATACTTACCTCAATTACACGACGAGGACACTCCGCACGCCAACCCGTCCAGCCTTTTCCTCTGTACCCGCGAAGGCGAATATTCAAACGCGCCACGACACCACCGCCGCCATCGGACACTTGACACACCAGAGTTTCGTGCGTCACCGACACCGCGATCGGCGACTCGTGACGCTCACCGCGAACTTGTCTCCAACCGCGACAGCAGCGCTGCCAGTCGGGTCTTTCTCAACTCATGCCGCGCCATAACGCAACATCCGCGCCGGAGTCTCACGTTCTGTATACCCGTGCCGGAAGTTTGGCCGCAAATCACCGCTCCGGCGGGGTATATGAGGCGGTGCGCGAGGCCCGGCTCGGCTACTTCTCGACTACTGCAAAAGTAGAGGACCTCCAACTGAACAGTTGAAGAACCGGCCAAGGTTGATGGTCTCCCCTCTTATCCTCTACCGACTCTACCTCTGCCCGGGTAGCCGTCGAGGAAATATCTAGGCCAGGTGGCTCCTGATCCCCCCCCTTCATCAGCCCCGCACCCGGGCGTTGGCCCGGGAACCGCGGAACCCTCGGACGACGCCCGCGTACCATGCACAGCACATCGCCGTCCGTGGTACAACATTCCCATCGTCGGTGGGTCCGTTGCCGCAATTTTTTTTCTTTTCATTTTATTTATTATTTTTTAATTGAATTTGTTGTTTTCCTCTTCTCTATTAGTATTATTTATTTCTTTTTTTTCGTGTGGTTTTATTTTTATTGTTTGCTTTGTTTGCGATACCCGCGTTCACTTGCCCGGACACCGACGTCCGGGATACCGCGCTCCCGTGACCGACGAGCTCGGCCCCGTTTCTTATTTACTTCATTTTATGTTTTTTCGTGCTCGGTCCGATTATTTTATTTTTATTTTGTTTTTTTTGTTTCGTTGTATATAGTGAAATGATTTAGTTTTCTCGACCCAGGATAGGAGATATTATTTTTGACAGGACATCGCCTCAGCTGTTCCACCAAAGTCTGTGGATTATTTTCATCATCAGCTGGGAAAGGTGTCGGGATTCTGAAGTGATGTGTTTATAGTTTCGTTGGGAGTGAGAGAGATATATGTACAGAATTATTGCATTTGTGATGGTTTGTGTATGATGGCCCGCGTACAGTGGCCTTGGCTCGGGCAGCGTTGTGTTTACATCTAGGATCTGATACTTTCTTTGAATGACTCGTGGTCTTGATTTCGGATAATCGTCTTAATTTCTTTATCAAACCTTCGATCTAGCGTACTCGAGGGCAGGCTGTGCAATACCGTGTGCCAACGAGCCTAGCGGATGCTGGCGTCTCCTATGCTACTTCCTATGACGTTTGGCTATCTTATGGGAATGTTCATCCCCCTAGAGTGATCGGGTTTTTCGAGTGATAGTCTTAGGTTCCTTTATCTCGCTTGACCTACTCCGGCACTCCGCGGATGGCAGACGCGATGCTTCGATCAGTGCGTCAATTCTTATGGATTACCCGATCTTTAGACCGAGGCCTTGAAGTCGGGAGCGCCATGAGTGTTAGAAGGTGTTGAACGCGATGCCAAGACCCTCTTTTCGAGATTGGTTCCTTCGACTTCCCAATCGAAAATTGCCCTTCTTCTTCTCAATTTGAAGAGAGAGAGAGAGAGAGAGAGAGAGAGAGAGAGAGAGAGAGAGAGAGAGAGAGAGAGAGAGAGAGAGGGATAGAGAGAGAGAGAGAGAGAGCTTTCAAAGTGTTATATTAACGCTAAATCTTATTCGCTACTGGAGGTGACTCTTCACGTTTTGCGTGTCAGGAAAAGAGCCCGCATCCTGCGATTTCGGGCCCTTTTATATGAATTTGGCGCGGTCACGTCAGCACTGGGTATTGGAGGGGGTACTCCCTCTTTCCGAATAAATCCGTGAATCCCCACTTTTCTCAATTTTTGGGGGCTTTGACCGCGCCGATTACCTTGGCGGTTGGTCGCTTGTTCTCGCTTGTTTATTTATTCTACTCGCCGTTTACCTGTCTGTGTGATGATTCTGGGGTAAATCGCCTTTGACCTCAGGATCGTTACAATAGGTATAGGTGTCTTTACAGTAAAGTGCTCATTATAAGTTACTTTCGTTTTCAGAGTCATTGTTCCCACTTCTCTTTGGCATCAATAATTGTTTGATCAATTGAATAAATAACTAATTATTTTTTTCTTGCATGCCGCACGACACTGCGCGTCGACGGCGACGGCGACGACGATCAAACCTGCCTGCCGTCCCCGCCGACGCTGTGTGAGTCATCCGTCGCGCCGCTAACCCTCGGCACGGTCTCCGCACTCTTAAGGGGCTACACTAGTGTGACACTTGAAAACAATCGATTTTTTGCCTTTTTCGACAGTTTTCTGTCGAAATATCCTGTAAAAATTTCAAGGCCGTATCTCTAATACTCCCCGAATGGCAACCTTTTAAAGAGCAACCGCTCGTAGGTACGATCGTAGGTAAAATACCCCATCTGCCTGGAGGCGGAGCTCGGAGCTGACGTGTTGTTACCTGAATCTTTCGGCATCGTAAAGGGGTACATAATGAAGAGGGGTCACTATAGGGGGAGGGTACACTATAGAGGGAACTCTATAGGGCTGTTTGAAAACAGCGTTGCCATTGAAAGGCTATTCTGGAGTCGTTCATCGCAGTTATTCCAGAAGGGTCTGTTTAGTTTACTCGCATCTGCTGTACACTGCAATACAGAGTGAAAACGAGTAAAAGCAGTTCAACTTTGAATCGAAAAGGCTCTTACGATACTCCTATCCATAGATCCAGAAACAAGAAGAGGACATTTTCGGGAAATCGATACACGTATGAGCAGTCCACCGAAAATACCAGTACATCCGCTGAAAAACTGTTACGCACCGGAGATGAAATTATAGTTGATCATACCCATGGATACCGTTTCATTCAGTTTCACTCTGTTTTTAGTGCAATTAGCACTTTAGTTGTGTGTAAAAATGGCAAGAAAGACATCAAGTTCAATGAAGCAAGTTCACGGGGTTTAGGATTCAAAATTGCTGTGTCATGTGAGTGTAGTGTTTCATATGTGAATTCTGGACCGATGATTGGTAATGCTTATGAAATAAATCGTTGTATAGTGTTTGTGATGCGACTTGTAGGCGTCGGTATCAATGGACTAAATCTATTTTGTGGCTTGATGGATCTTCTTAGAAAATGTCATAACAACACTTTCGCTGGATTGTTTTTGTTCTTCTTTCTTTGAAAATGTAACCAAAGCTGCTAAAACCGTTTATGAATGGAGTACACAAAAAGCCGTAACTAAGTTGAGAGCTAAAACTTTAGAGAATCAAGGTTCAGATATTAATTTGACTGTTTCTTGGTCTTTTGCAGGTAAATTCAGCAAAGAAATCATCGATTCAATCGCAAAATCTACTTATTGTAAGAGTTGTGAAGTGTGGGAAAAGAAAAAAACATACTTATCCTGAAGAATACGAAGAATGCCTTGAAGGACATGACAATTGCGATGTAAATCATATTGGATCAGCTAGAAAAATGGAGGTTGATAGTGTGAAGGAAATGTTTAGTCGCTCGATCGATCGATATGGAGTAAAATATACGCGCTCTGTTGGCGACGGTGATAGTGTCACATACAGAGGTTTATTGAATTTAAATCCGTACGATGTGCATGTAGACAAACTAGAATGCTACTTACATGTGAACAAATGAATGGGAACGTGATGCCGCAAACTAAAAAAAACCAAAGGTTTAGGAAGAAGGAGTGGGTATACCGTGAAGCTAACTGATAAAGATATTAATAAACTCCAGAAATAGTATGGATTGGCAATTACCAGGCATTAATATAATGTTGATTAAATGTGTCGAGACATTTGGACTACCTTGCATCATTTGTCTTTGACAGATAAAAATCCGAACCACGGAAATTGCCCTGCAGGTGCGAATAGCTGGCGCTCATATCGCCGCGCGGAAGCTGAAAGAATGGACGTATCAAAGTTCAAGCATGATTATCTGCCTCTTGACAAGGGTGTTACGAAAGCTTTGGAACCTATTTATACTGACTTGAGTTCAAGGGAATTACTATAACGATTCAAGGAGGGAACACGCAGAATAACAATGGAAATTATAACGGCTTGCTCTGGCACTTTGCTCCAAAGCACATTCATAATGGATTCAAAACAATCAAGGTCGCTAATTTCCTTGCAGTCCCAATATTAAATGATGATTTTATGCTATTCTATAAATACTGCAAGTAATGGACGTCATCATCGGTCCTATTACAAAAGAATATGCCATGGAGAGAGATGACAGCCGAATCAACCAAGCGGGGTCACGTCATGAAGCATGCTTTAAAGAGGGAGGAACAGCACGGAGGAAAGCTTCAGCCTCTCAGCAGGCATTATTCGAGGAAGAGGCGGGTCCATTATATGGGCCAGGTATGGCTGATTGGCAGTTTTTATGGTAAATATAATTTTATCTTGCAAAAATCGATAATTAAATCTTTAAACGCGTTTTTCTCGAAATGAAATGTTTCAAATTTGCTGACATTGTAACTCGAAGAGCAATTATCCGATTGACTTGAAATTTGAACTGAGTACCCTCCGTTGTACAGGAAATACTTTCTAGTTTAACGACATTTTTTCCTTTTTCGGTTTCAGCTACTCAATCGGCCGGAATCATGTCAGTAATGGAGCAACTTTTTTTTTGGCGTCTCCGAAGGCAGCGCATAAGTCGCTTGGATCTCAATATTTTTCTATGAACAAATCATGTAATATAGGTCAAATATGGCCAAATATATTCTTAATTTTCCGAAACATTTAATTGAGTACTTTTTGTTCAAAAAATTCCCGGATATCACCCAGATTTTCAGCGTTCACACTGGTATAGCCCCTCAAGTGGAATCAAACGGAGAACACCCCCCCCCCCTTAATGTAAACACCGAGGCCTTCAAGGCCCTCTCGACCCCTTTTCTCCTCCTACCGCCCCCTCTCCTGCCGCCCTCTCAACCCGACAGTCCTCCCTCCCCGCCATCCTCACCCCATCTGGGGACCAATGCGGGTTCGACGAGCTTTTTGTCCGCGTAGCATCGGCTTTCGCCCGCGTCCCACAGCCGGGTTCCCCTTTCCCTTCCTCGCCTGAACCGCTCCCGCCCCGTTCTCACCGGCGCGGGAGTTCCGAGCTCCCCTCCCTCATCACTCCCGTTCCCAATAATCCTCTTTCTCTGATATCCTGATGACAATCCTGGCTAACGTTTAATTGAACTCGTCTTTCTTACTCTCGACCCCCAAACAGCCCTTCTAAGGGCTGAACCCAAAACCAACGTAGTGTGGAAGCCAGCCTGGACCTAACGTCTCCGAAACATCGCCCGGCAACGTGCCTTTCGCACACAAACTTTCAACAAATCACCTGAACTATTGCGCCGCAATTGTTGGGAATGGTTGTGCGTCTGACCCTCTGTGTAAATTCTTCTTCCGTCAACAATTTTGGCGCCCAACGTGGGGAACATCTACGAGACTGTGAAGGAACTCGGCACGGCGAAAGTATTCTCCACCATCGATTTAAAAAGCGAGTATTGGCAAATACCTGTGGATCCCGATCCGTAAAAACTTACCGCCTTCACTATACCGGACGGGGCTACGTACCAGTTCCGGGTCATGCCGTTAGGATTGAAGAACGCTCCGAACACTTTCCAAAGGCTGATGAGCCAGGAGGTTCTAATCGGCCTCATTAACAAGATCTGTGTCGTCTATTTGGACGACATCATTGTATTCTCGAGCGATTGGGAAGAACGTCTTCAACACCTGACACTAATTTTCGAGCGTTTGGAAAGCCACGGCCTCACCTGTTCCAGGGAGAAATGCATCTTTGGAAAAACCGAACTCAAGTATCTGGGTCACACGGTAAACATCACCGGCAATGAAGCACAGTCCGAGCACATCGGGGCCATACTCAATTTTGCTACACCTAAGACGAAACGGGAGGTACAACGTTTCAAGTGAACTTGTAGCTGGCTACGCGAGTACATTCCCCACTTGGCTACAACGTCGATGTCCATCACTGATCGTTTGACCTCGAAAGGCAAATTCAAATGGAGCGAACAAACTCGACAAGCTTTCAACCAAATCAAATTGGAAATCCAGAAGCCACTCAAACATATTCGCCCTGATCCGTCCCTGCAGTGCACCTTGCAGACGGACGCGAGTGAAGTAGGGATGGGAGCTGTCCTCTACCAACTTACCCCTAGTAATTGAAAGAACATCATCAGTTACGCGAGTGCAAAATTCGACGCCACTCAAAAACGTTACCATAGTAATGAACAGGAGGGCTTCGCGGTGGTTTGGACCGTTAAACGTTACCGCAACTACCTCGAGGGAAAACCCTTCATCTTGCGAACTGACACTAGGGCACTGGCATGGTTTAAATACGTCACGGATAAAAAATCCAAGCTTAGCCGCTGGGCAATTCTTCTTGAAGAACTAAACTACACCTGAACACGTGCCCGGAAGAGCCAACGGCTTTCCTGGTGCACGCTCCAAAAATCCCGGGGATCAACCTTCAGAAAAGTGCGTAACAAATGACAACCTCCACCCACCAGAACACTCTAATGCGCCAACTCGGACTTCATCACCAGAGATTTTCGGCATCCGCTAAATCAATATTCTAGACGAACTAATGGAGGATTAACAGAACGATCGCGCAATTTGCAACATCGTGAAGATACTCTAATCACAAGATCACAACTATGACTACCAATTACGAAATGGGGCAGTCTTAAAACGAATTTAAGATGACTGGAAGATTCTGGTACCTGAAAACTCCAAAATCAAAGTACTCCAGTATTATCATAATTCCTCCATAGCGGGGCGCCTGAGAATGGATGAAACTCTCAAGAAAATACAAGCGCACTTTATCTGGATAAATCTTCGCAGAGGTACGAAACCGCGTGAAAGCTTGTCACGTGTGTGCGTGCCTCAAATCGACCTGGCTGAAACACCCGGATCAATTGAGATCGCATCAACTTCGACAACCTTGGGAAACGATAGCGGTCAATCTTATGGGACCCTATCCACGGCCAGGGCCAGCCAAACGTTTTATCCTAGTCGTCACCGACTTATACTTACCATAGGTAGAGGCCTTTGCTGTAGGCTCCTCTGAAGCAACCCGAGTGATAAACCTCCTAGAAAATGAGGTCTCCAATAGATGGGGATATCCGAAGGCGATCTTGTCGGATAACGGACCCCAATTCTCTAGCCTAAAATGGCATAACGCCTGCGAAAAATGGCAGGCCAGCCTCTGGACCACTGCAATATACCACCCACGAGCTAACCCCACTGAGTGGCAACCAGGAAATGAAGAACGGTCTACGAGTGCATCTGCGGGATAAACGGCATCGGGATCTTCAACTCTCACACGTTCTGTCCCAGCTACGAAATCGACGTAACGCGGCTACCGGTCTTTCTCCGAGCGAAGCCTTACTCGGAAAGGGTCTACATCTCCCCGGCGAATGGAAGTTTCCAATCGGCGTCAACAACGTGAATCCAGCTCGTGAACAACGCGTTTAACAAATTCTCTCATGTCCAATCAAATGCCTCAGAGGGAATCCACGCCGGATTCGCTGATCCATGGAGTGGACCCGACAACGTCCAAGGGAATCGGGGAGGCGCCGTCTACCTGGTGAACCAAGGACACAAAGTATCCTAAATTAACGGCGTTCTCTCGACACCGGCCTACATCTCACTGTCGCTCCAGGCGATCACACCTGGCCCCGAGTATAACCTTACGACTCTCGCCATGGTTGCACCATCCTTGGGTCCACTCCGGACAAGCCAAACCCTACGGCTTGTTCCGACCAGCTCACCAGGGAACTATTGCTGGTTTCCAACAGTCGTTCGGACCAGGAAGTCCGCTCAACACCCGCGACGAACGCGAGCAACAGACCAGCTTCCAGACCGATTCCAAGGCCAGCTTCGGGTCGAACCTCAAAGTCATCACCTAAACGACCTACAAGAACGTCTATCAGTATTACCGAACATCGACGGTCGTAACCCTACAATTTGCGCCCCCGTCCTCCAAAAACAAACCCCACATAACACCAAACACCCAAAGATGCCTGGACGAGCCGGACACTTGTTGTATGCCACTTTGGCGCCCATTTTATTTTTCGCCGTCATATTCGGCCATGCATCGTCGCAACCTGAAACAAAAAAAAATCATTACACATATGTTAAAAATTAAAACGAGAAACGCTAGCGCTCCCGTCCTTACCTTATCGTCGAGTTGTTTCCTCCGTCGGTATCCCGACGTCTGCCTGAAAAAAGGGAAAAAATTATTACTACGCACGTATCTAATTACTCAAAGGGTTATACATAAAATAGTCATACGACAAATTGTTATACTTACTACTTACGCCGCTGGACTCACAAGGGGACCTTACAGGCTGTTTTCTCACGGATTTTGATAAGTCTCAGATATGTTGTAGAGGGACCTACTCTGAGTACCTGAGTAAAGGGATTTTATACAACGCTCTTTAGTTTTTGACAAGTAACGTTCCAAAGTTTTGCTCGTACCTACCATACCGGTACGGTTGCACCTTTGTCGAACCAGCGGGCGTGGCCCAGTACACTGCAAAAATAAGTGTGTTGTTTTTACACATTTTCGGTGTGTAATGGCTCTAGACACTTTCTACACGTTTTAACGTGTGTAAAAAATAACCGGGTAAAAAATAACCGTGTTAAAATAACACGGATAGATGTGTTCAAACAACACATTGACGTGTGTTATTTTCTTACACACGTTAAAACGTCTAAAAATGATCTACAGCTATTTGATTTTTCCTCACCCTGTTTTTTGTTTCAAACTGAAAGACGCAACGTACGTGAGTTTAGTTAACCACGGACGAGATGAATTTTTCGGATAAAATAAAAGTTGTCAATCGCATTTTTACAATACTATTTATACATATGTATCCTCCATGTAAATAAAATGTATATCCTCCATGTAAATAAAGTGTATATCCTCCATGTAAATAAAATGTATATCCTCCATATAAGTAAGTAAATAAATTCATAATCAACAGTCAGAAATATATATTGAGTATATTGATTATAGAGGGTGTGTGTGTATACTAAGATCTTAACCCGATTCGGTTATCGTTAGTCGCTGGAGACCCGAGCCATTTTCAGTTAATGTTCGCATTTTTGGGAGGTGGGTGTGTTTATGACGAAAAATAAAATATTTGTTTAAATTGTTTTGCAATATTCATGGTGTACCTTTAAAGTAGAAGTATTCAAGAGTGGTCAGGAATTTTATGAGAATTTTTCATTGCAAATTACGTGTTCTAACATGCCTCGGTCCTTCAGTGACCCACCATAACCTGACAAGGGACCGAAAAAAGCGATAACCTGATCGGGTTAATTGAACGGGTTAATCGGTTAATTGAAGACCAAATGTAGTTTTGTTAACCTGTCAATCAATCAACGTCAAACCAACAAATGAGTTTGACGTGATGCCGTAACCATGGTAATTTTAATAATAGGATCCATAACTCGCAATTAACACACGTAAACTGTGTTGCTTTTTCCCATGTTATTTTTGCTCGTGTGTTGCTATCAACGCGTGTTGTTTAGTCCAATGTATGTAAATATGCGTCTTGTATGTTGTTTCTACACGCTTTATGTGTGTTCGCATAAGCGCGTTATTGATGGGGACGCTACGAAGGTGTGTAATAATTTAATGCGTAAAAATTACACACTCACGTGTGTAATTTTAACGCATTACGTGATACCGTATGCATAAGTGTGTAGAATCAACATGGCAACGCGTGTTTAGACTTTATGTTGTGTTATTTCTACACACTTTGAACACACGTTAAACACGCCTTGTTTTTGCAGTGTAGGCAAGGTTCCCGGCTCTGACGCTCGAAGTCCAGGGTTCAAGTCCCGTGATGGCGTTTTTTTTTCACAAAATATAAATTAATTCGATGGATAATGCAAAACCGTCTAATTATTTATTATTATTTTATTTACTTATTTATTTTTTATTCATTTTTAAAATTTTTTACTTTCCATTTTTTCAAAATTACTTATTATTATTTTATTTTTCACGCAGAAAAAACAGAGAGGAAGAAATTATACCATCTTTCACAAGAAACTGCAGTTTATTATTTTTCATTACAATATACAGGTTTTTTTTGCTCGCTATCACTGTGGTCGCTTGTTACATCAGAACAATATTGCGGTTTGTATTTGTCGTAAAATCAAGCAAAACACAAGACCAAAGAGCAACGCGCACATTGTATAAAAGCTATGGCCTTGCAGGCGCACGGAGTTTTGAGCAGCGTTATTGGAAAGCATACTTGATTGACATTTAAAAACAGCGGTCTTTCCTCAATCAACTTCGATGCAAACCACGAGGAACGCAGGTAGCGTTGAATTTTAAAATTCATATTGTAATGAAAAATAATGAACTGCAGTTTCTTGTGAAAGATGTTATAATTTCTTCCTCTCTTTATTTTGCGTGAAAAATAAAAAAAATAATAAATAATAATATAAAAAAATAGAAAGTAAAAAAATTTAAAAATGAAAAAAATATATAAAAAAATCCATCGAATTTATTTATATTTTATGAAAAAAAAAAAAATAAACGCCATCACGGGACTCGAACCCTGGACTTCGAGCGTCAGAGCCGAGAACCTTACCGACTGGGCCACGCCCGCTGGTTCGACAAAGGTGCAACCGTACCGGTATGGTAGGTACGAGCTAAACTTTCGAACGTTTCTTCTCGAAAACTAAAGAGCGTTGTATAAAATCCCTTTACTCAGGTACTCAGGGTAGGTCCCTCTACAACATATCTGAGACTTATCAAAATCCGTGAGTGAGAGCCTGTAAGGTCCCCTTGTCAGTCGAGCCTTCGATGGTTTCTCGGCATCTACCTCTATCTATTGCGGGCGCGTATTTTACCTGTCAAAAAGCTAATTATCATTAATATTGCGTACGTGGTTCACCTGAAAGAACAACGTTCTATTTATCGGCGAATTTGAATACTACAATTTACCCAGATACTCGATGGCCGCAACATCCGCGCTTGAGACCTTGAAAAAAGGAACCAAAACTGACGTGCAACCTCCAATTTTTACGTATTTTTGTCTGTAATCATATTATTTTCGTTTCGCGTTACACAAACATCACACCTGTTCATTTGTGCATTCCATGGTTCCAAGTATAGTTATTATGTTAATAACTATACTTATAGTTATTATGTTAATAACTATACTTATAGTTATTATGTTAATAACTATACTTATAGTTATGTTAATAACTATACTTACCTCAATTACACGCCGAGTACACTTCGCGCGCTAAGCCGTCAAGATGTTTCCTCTGTACCCGCGAAGGCGAACATTCAAACGCGCCGCGACACTACCGCCGCCATCGGAGACTCGACATACCAGAGTTTCGCGTGACACCGACATCGCGATCGGCGACTCGCGACGCTCGCCGCGAAATTGTCTCACACCGCGACACCAACGCTGCCACTCCGGTCTTTCTCTACTTATGCCAAGCCATAACGCAACATCCGCGCCGGGGTCTCGCGTCCCGTATACCCGTGCCTGGAGTTCGGCGGCAAATCACCGCTCCGGCCGGGTATATAAGACGGAGCGCGACGCCCGGCTCGGCTAGTTCTCGATTACTGCAGAAGTAGAGAGGACCTTTAACTGAACCGTTGACGAAACGGCCAAGGTTAATGATCTCCCCTCTTACCCTCCACCTACGCTACCGCTGCCCCGGTAGCCGTTGAGGATACAGCTAGGCCGAGGCTCCTGATTGCACCCCCTGCCACCACATCATCAGTCCCGCACCCCGGACACCATCGCCACATCCTCGTAGCCAGCGGGTCCGCACCCGCAATTAAAAAAAAATGTTATTCTTTATTTTTTCATTTTTAAAAAAATATCCTCTACTGTATTAGTATTATTTGTTTTCTTTTTTCGTGTGGATTTAATTTCATTGTTTGTTTTGGTTGCGACACCCGCGTTCACGTGCCCGGACACCGACCTCCGTGATACGGCGCTCCCATCATCGACGAGGTCGGTCCCGTTTCTTATTTACTTCATTCTATGTTATTTCGTGCTCGGTCCGATTATTTTATTTTTATATTGTTTTTTTTGTTTCGTTGTATGTATGTATAGGTATCCTTAAAGTAAAGCACTTATTATAAGTTACTTTAGTTTTCAGAGTCATTGTTCCTAACTCACTTTGGCATCAGTTATTCTCTTATCAATTAAATAAATAACTAATTAATCAATTAATTAATTATTATTTTTTTTGCATGCCGCACGCCGCTCCGCACCGACGGCGACGGCGACGACGAGCAAACCGGCCTGTCGTCCCCGCCGGTGCTGTGCGGGTTCCTCACTCCCGTTCGCAATAAACCTCTTTCTCTGGTATCCCGATGACAATCCTTGCTAACGTTTGATTGGACTACTCTTTCTCACTCTCGCCCCCCCCCCCCCGTAACAGCCCTTCTAAGGGCTAAAGCTAAAAAAATCGACGTAGTGTCGCATCTAGCCTGGACCTAACGTCCCCAAAACATCGCCCGGCAACGTGCCCTCTGGACACAAACTTTGAACAAATCACCTGAACTATTCCGCCGCAATTATTGGGAACGGTTGCGTGTCTGACCCTTCGCACCAATTCTTGTTCCGTCAACACGTCGTCCTGAAAACGCTTGGGGTACATTGGAACTCGGGTAGTGACGAAATCACCTACACCGTGAATCCATTAGAGAAGTCGAGGATTACAGAGAGAAGCATTTTTTCTGAGGTGGCAAGAATATACGATCCCCTCGGTCTTCTCAACTTCCGTAATAATAAACGCAAAGCTTATAATTCAGGAACTTTGGAAGTGTAGAGTCGATTGGGATGAATCTCTACCCACCAAGCTTCACACGAGATGGGACGCAATCATCTCGGGTTTAAATCAGCTAAGCAACGTATCGTTTGACCGGAGGGTGATACAAGGCCATTGCGTTTACATTGATCTGCATGGATTCTGTGACGCAAGTGAAGAGGCGTACGGAGCCTGCATCTATTTAAAATCAACAAACAAGCATGGCAATTCTCATGTACATCTTCTTTGTGCCAAGTCTCGCATGGCACCAATAAAAAAAATCCTCAAACTATACCACGGTTAGAACTATGTGCAGCTTCTCTCTTTTCAAAAATATTATATTAACGTCTAGGAATTCTTGACAGTACAATTGCATAGAACCGTTTTTTTAGACCGACTCGTTGATGGCACTCCACTGGCTCAATACAGTTGCATGCAACAGTGTCCGGCCAAAGATAATTTTATGATGGAGTAACGTTTAAAGGATGCAAAATGAAAACACAAACGTATCATCGTGAAGTTATTTAATTATTCCTTCGAAACGTGTTATTGAAAAATTATGTATACCTATTCATAATTATTTTTAACCAAAATAACAATTTTCGCGTTTTCATAACTTTCCGGCCAAGTACGAATTTATCACTACATACAAAGAAAAAATATAGTAACTCATGAAAAAATATTGAAAACGATAATAAATGGAAGATTTTCATCAATACTTGGTAGTCATGCGCTTCGAAGCTATCATGGCACGGCGGTGAGGCATCGATTCAATAAGTTTGATGATTCTATCTTGAGAGATATTATTCCACTCTTCTTGACTTCTTTCCCGCAAACCAGCTTTATTGGCACAGTGTTCAGTTCCTACTCTTAGTGTTAACTCTTTCCATAAATGTTCTATGGGATTCAAGTCCGGAGATTGACTTGGCCACTCCAGAACCCGAATATTTGTCTTGCTAAAAACCTGCTGCAGGAGCTGTGATCGATGTTTAAAATTGTTATCTTGCTGAAAAATCCATCCTCGTGGAATATTCTGACGAGCATAAGGCAGCATTTCTTTTAATATTATATCTCTATACATAGCAGAGTTCATAGTGCCTGCAATTTTAAAAATTGGATCGACCCCTCTCCAAGAGAATGCACCCCATAGCATAATGCTACATCCACCGTGTTCCACAGTTGGTGTTCGATATCGCGAATCATTTCTAGTTCCCTTTGGTTGTCGAATGTATCTTTTCCCATCATTTCGAAACAAATAAATTTTAGTTTCGTCTAAGAACACCACTTTTTTCCAATCTTCAACAGTCCAGCTCTGGTACTTTTCGCGAATTGTAATCTGGCCTTTTCATTTTTCTTTACTGATGAGCGGTTTTTTAACTCTAACACGTCCAAAAAGTCCCATTTCTGTCAGTCTACGTGAAACAGTACTTTGTTCTCGTTCCCTTTGAACAGTTCTTCGCGTAATTCAAGTGAGATGATTGCGGCATTCTTTTTTACGTTTGCGACAGCCTTTCTTTTGATCACTTTATCGATACGGTTGGTTGTTTTCCTAGGACTCCCAGGACAGTATTTATCTTCTAGAGCACCTGTAGTCTTGAATTTATTTATTATATCGTTAACAGTACATTTTCCAATAACCAAAATTTTAGCTATATCACGTGAAACTTTTCCTTCATTCTGCAACTTGATAACCGCTTTACGTATATCTAAAGACGTGCGTTTCGACATCTTGACTGAGTGTTACTGAGGAACAGAGCTCTCAATGTTTACACGATTTCACGACTGATAACGTAAACAAAGTAAAGCGAATTATATCTTCTTGGAATCTGGCCGGACATTTATGAAGCAGCAAAACGTGTTATTTTTCTTACAAATAATTGTTTATCGTTATGAACAATTTTCGAATTACATATTTTGATTGCATAATAAAAAAAAATACGATGATCTATTTGTTTTTCCATTTTGCATCCTTTTAGCGTCACTTAATCATAAAATTATCTTTGGCCGGACACTTTTGCATGCAACTGTATGTACGTCACCGCAGAACTTGAAGCCATTCGTAGCTAACAGAGTCACCAAGATTCAATCGTTTACAAATAAAAAGGATTGAAGACTGTACGGACATATGATAATCTTGCTAATTTACTATCTCGTAGCGTAGCATCCGGGGACTTGGAGGGTAAGACAATCGGAAAAAGAGTCCGTCCTGGCTACCCGGGTGTGATAATTTCTGACAATGCATTTATTATTATTATTATTCGATTCGTTAACCCATTAACATTCAAATTTCGCAAATATGAAATACAATAATTCATTAATTTTACGTATTATTTTGCAGCTTGCATAAGATTCGATAAGATGTTCGCACACGCATTCCTGCATACTTTATAATCATTTGGGAAAAATATATACGTTGATATATTGTGAACGTAAACGATTTCGCTTATCTTTTCTCTGGTATTGATTCCCTCGGTGGCTTTTTTTGATGTCCTGGAACCCGTTGGCGTATTTCCTTCCAAGTTCCTTTAACGCAAAGCTTTTAGAGATGGCTAATCTCCGATTATTTGAGCGTGGACTATGAAGCCTTGTATCGATCTGGAGGACGCTGTTAAGTCGATGTCGACAGTAGACCGGTCCCAGAACGAAAGAGAACGAGGTGTTTCAATAATCTCTCAGGCTCGACGATCTTGATCGATCAACATGCGCAGTTCGCCTATTGGTCACATGACTTCGCCCGATGAGACGGGAGAATCGCGATATTACGCGCGTAGTTTAAACCTGACTCAGGAAAACTTCTCTTATGCAGATGGAGCGGGCTGGTGATAAATCCGGGGACTTGTCATGTTAAAGACTCCCTTTTTCTTTGTTTTATCATCAACGTAGGATAATTCGAAAGCATTGGTACCTATTGTTCGAGTGATAATATACGGCCCTTCATAAAGGTGGAAAAATTTATGCGTGACTCTGCTCCCCCGCATTCGAAAGACGTGGAACCAGGAGCAGCACTAAATCGTTGATATTTAGCTTAACTTTACTTTTAGATTTTTGTTGTGTTTTTTTAAGCTTTAAATTGTTTAAGCAAGCGGTCATTTGCCAGCACGAACCTATCAATTTTCTTCTGATGATCTGTTGGTGGGAATTAACTGATTTTATTGATCTCATCATACGGTTTGCTTCCATAAAACAACTCGTGGGGGCTATATCCGGTACTTTAGTGAGTAGTAATATTGAGAACATTCTGTATTTCTGGTATACATTTTGCCCATTTCACATGCTTGTCCGCACAGAGCGTCCTAAAGGGCCTGCCTAATTCGCGCATTATACATTTCGAAGGGTTGGATTGTGGGTGACGAATCGAGGAAAACTCACAGTAATTCCCTCCTTTTCTAGACTTGCTCTCCAGGCGTGTGCCGTAAACTGGGTTCCGTGATCCGACAGTACCTTAGCGGGCTTGCCAATATGCACAACATAATTACAGAGTACCTTTTTCAAAATAATTATCGTGGCAGCTCTTTGTATTGGATAAAGCGTGACTAACTTCGAGAATACATCTACAATTACGAAAATGTACTGCACACCCCCTATGGATCTAGGCAACGGTCCATAGAAGTCAACTGCAATAAGTTCATTCGGCTGTTTTGCACTAACCATTTGAAACTCCCCCTCCATACTGTAGAACAGGTCTTTTACGCGTTGGCAGGGATCACATGTCACGACAAACCTTTTTACATCTCGATTCATGCCCCTTCAATAATAAAACTGCTGTAGATACTTCAACGTCTTATATATTCCTATATGCGCTAATCGCTCATGGATGGATCTCACTCTCAGCGACCGTAATCGACGTGATACAATTATACACCCGTCGGCCGGTAGCACACTTTTATTAAACCATATTCCGTTATAATTTTGCATGTGTTTCAGATCTTTCTCCTTCATTCTCGCGATATTCCTTTGTAACTCTTCATCACAGGCCTGCATTTCTTTGAGGTGTTTTGGATTGTCATGAAGAACAGGATCCAATTCCACACTGCATACCGCACACAACGCACTGATCTTCCTATCAACGGACATTGATAAGGGAATACAATTATTTAGACTCTGGAAATGGTAATCTCTAGACTAAAAATGGTAATCTCTTTAGGTTCGGCCGTGTGAAATCTGCTATCTGGATTTCTACTAAAAAATCGGCGACGTAATTAGCTTGTCCATGACAATGCTTGACCACGAAATCATACTCCTGCAACAAAAAACTCCATCTACATAGTCGAGCCGTTTGGTATAGGTTGTCCTCAGAAAAATCAAGCATTGATGGTCGGTAGTTATCTCGAATTTACGTCCCAAGAGATATACTCTAAATTCATTTATTGCATATACACTAAGCGCAACAATTAAGGGATCACTATTTTTTCGACGAAAAATAGCCCTTTGTCAAACCGCTGTAACTCGGTGAAAAATGGTCGGAGAAAAAATGAAAAAAAAGCATTTTGTAGTGTAAACCTTCGACTGTGATAATCTGATTATAAATATTTTTTTTGTTTCGTTTAAATAAAGAAATTCGTTGCTAAGCAAAACAAAACATAAAATCAAAAAATTTGCCCGAGTTTGACAAGGTACACGGGGAACAGAATTTTTTTTTCGAAAATCTGTTTCGACCATTCGAAAGCTTGTATCTTTCCCAACAATTTGGTTTTTTTTTCAATGTCTGTGCGATTTTTTTGGCCAAGTTATCGCAGCTTTACGTAAAAATGCATTTTTCAACTTTGACCGGTCATAACTCAGGTCCAAATCATCGCACAGCATCCAAACCGGCATCGTTGGAAAGCTTGGATTTCCCCCTACAACACGGTTTATTTTTCGTATTTTTCAGAAGCCGTTTTCAACATTGTAAAACTGATTGTTTAAAAGTGTGTAAAATGCCCATTTTTACACTTTTTTGTTTATCATGTTATAACATTACAACAAATGCAGAGGCACCAAAGGTTGTTGCGTTTTTTTTTAGTTCAGGGTATGTAGAAATACTCCACCAAATAGCAGATCGCTGCCTTTATTCTTTATTCGGGTTGCAACCCCGATCTTTTGGAGAAAATCGAGATCCGTCAATTTTCACGAAAATCGAGGTTTCTCAGGTATCAGCGCGAGGTGAAATTTCGCGAAAAAAAAATCAGAAAATTACGAAATTTGGTATTTAAGGGTTTTCGAGGTTGCTGATTGCGAATCTGGGATAAAAAATGAAAAAATTCAAAATGGTGCATCCGAAATGGCGGATCAAATGCAAAAAATCTTGCAATCGGGCGAAACTCGATGTTTGGGGGTTTTCGAGGTCATTCATTACGGATCTGAGGTTTAAATTGAGGATCGCAAATTCGAATTGAATCAAACTTTGCATTTCGGTTCGCCATATTGGACCCGTCGTTTTTTTTTTATTTCTTCGACCTGAGATTCGTAATTAACGATTCCTCAAAACCCGCAGATTACCGAGTTCCGTGCAATTTCATTTAATTTCTGCATTTCGGTTCGCCATATGTGATCTGTTAATTTTGTTTTTTTATTTTGAACTTGAGTTTTTTCCCCGTACTTTGGGGAATAACTATGAAATTTGTCTCGTCACTCTCATTGACACAAACATTGATTGACAACTACTAGTCTTAAAGTGTGAAGAAAGCAGAGGTCGTACAACAGACGTACACATACGTTATTGCAAAGGTACCTACAATATTTTTGTTTTGTCAGCTACTTCATTTGCGTGCGTTTCACACAATATTTATTCGTTTTGATCTTTTCTACAATCATTCTTTCCAGTCTTCTGCGTAACAAACCTTACAATTATTCTCAATTTTGTGTTCGTTCCGCGGATGGCTGAATGTTTATCATGGTGCGAAGACAGCTTTCGGAAGTTGACGTCAGTAGAGTTTTAACTCTTTTGGGGCAAGGCCAATCACAGCGTGCAGTCGCTCAATCTATGGGAGTGAGCCAGTCCGTTATCAGCCGTGTAAGTACTCGACATCGGCAAACTGGCCGATATCGGCGACGACGGGGGCAAGGACGGAGGCGAGTAACGAGTGCGCGCGAAGATCGGCGGATTGTACAGAGTACACGCCACAATCATTTCATAACAACACCGCAAATCGTGAGTCAAGTAGTTCAAAGCCCATCTCACGATCGACGCTGAGGAATCGTTTGCGCGAATCTGGCGTACGTTCCTACCGGACAAATCGCGTTCCATTTTTAACTCGCGACCATCAACGGGCTCGACTGACTTACGCTCGTGCTCACGAACATTGGAATTCGAGTCAATGGGGTCGGGTGTTATTTACCGACGAGTCGAGATTCACGCTCTATGGCAATGATGGTCGGATACGAGTTTGGCGTCGAAGTGGCGAACGTTTTGCCCCACAATGTTCGCACTCTGTTCGAATGTTTAACGGTGGTTCCATAATGGTATGGGCGGGGATCACTCGTTATACACGAACTGAGTTGGTTATCATACCAGCACTGGGATTAAATTCAAGACGATACGTTGACGAGGTCGTGAGACCATATGTTGTGCCATTTCGGCAGCGGATCGGAGGTCGCTTCCGACTAGTGCAAGATAATGCACGTTGTCACACAGCGGCATTTACACGTGCATTTATGGAGCAGAATCGGATTGTTACTCTCAACCATCCGGCGAACAGCCCCGACTTGAACCCAATAGAGCATGTTTGGGATATGGTTGGGCGCTCTTTGCGGCGGAATTATCCAAATGTCGCCAATAAGAATGAGTTAAGTCGTGCGCTCATTCGTACTTGGCGCCAAATTCCACAGGCAGCAATCCGAAGGTGCATAAATATGCGTGATCGATTGTTGGCAGTGATCCGCAACCGAGGTGGCAACACACGCTACTAGTGCGGTCCTACCTCCCTCACTTTTCACCCCCTATTGCAGAGAGGGTTTGGAGTCATTAAATGCTGCGGAATTGACGAACCGCGGGGTCCTGATCTCTGCAATATTTCTCCGTCCTACAGAGAGGGTTTGGAGTCATTAAATGCTGCGGAATTGACGAACCGCGGGGTCCTGATCTCTGTATTCCTTATTTTTTAATGTTATGAGTGCATATTCTCTTCTCCCCATCCCTAAAAAGGCATTGCAGAGATAAGAACTCACTTCAGAGATAAAAACTTACTTCCAACTGACCGGATCAGAGTTCTTATCTCTCCAATGCCCCCCCCCCCCCCCCCCCCGAAGCGTAAATCCGACCGTGCAACCTCCTCGTGGTACGCTTTGGATAACGCGAATGCCGGCGGTACTTTTACAATTTTTCTGATGGATCTGAATCGCATGGAACTCGGTAATCTGCGGGTTTTGAGGGATCGTTAATTACGAATCTCAGGTCGAAGAAATAAAAAAAAACGACGGGTCCAATATGGCGAACCGAAATGCAAAGTTTGATTCAATTCGAATTTGCGAACCTCAATTTAAACCTCAGATCCGTAATGAATGACCTCGAAAACCCCCAAACATCGAGTTTCGCCCGATTGCAAGAATGTTTGCATTTGATCCGCCATTTTGGATCCGCCATTTTTAACTTTTCCATTTTTTATCCCAGATTCGCAATCAGCAACCTCGAAAACCCTTGAATACCAAATTTCGTAATTTTCTGATTTTTTTTTCGAGAAATTTCACCCCGCGCTGATACCTGAGAAACCTCGATTTTCGTGAAAATTGACGGATCTCGATTTTCGCCAAAAGAACGGGGTTGCAACCCGAATAAAGAATAAAGGCAGCGATCTGCTATTTGGTGGAGTATTTCTACATACCCTGAACTAAAAAACAAACGCAAAAACCTTTGGTGCCTCTGCATTTGTTGTAATGTTATAACATGATAAACAAAAAAGTGTAAAAATGGGCATTTTACACACTTTTAAACAATCAGTTTTACAATGTCGAAAAGGGCTTCTGAAAAATACGAAAAATAAACAGTTCTGTAGGGGGAAATCCACGCTTTCCAACGATGCCGGTTTGGATGCTGTGCGATAATTTGGACCAGAGTTATCACCGGTCATAGTTGAAAAATGCATTTTTTTCGTAAAGCTGCGATAACTTGGCTAAAAAAATCGCACAGAAATTGAAAAAGAAACCAAATTGTTGGGAAAGATACAAGCTTTCGAATGGTCGAAACAGATTTTCGAAAAAAAAATTCTGTTCCCCGTGTACCTTGTCAAACTCGAGCAAATTTTTTGATTTTATGTTCTGTTTTGTTTAACAACGAATTTCTTTATTTAAACGAAACGAAAAAAATTATTTATAATTAGATTATCAAAGTCGGAGGTTTACACTACAAAATCCTTTTTTCCATTTTTTCTCCGACCATTTTTCACCGAGTTACAGGGGTTTAAAAAAGGGCTATTTTTCGTCGAAAAAATAGTGATCCCTTAATTGTTGCGCTTAGTGTATTATGGCCAACAGCTCCTTTTCGGTGGTTGTATAATTGACCTCCGCTGAATTAAGGCATCTGCTCACTAGCGATATTAGATGATGTTCCCCCTGACTATCCGTTTGGTATAATATGCCGCTGATTCCAGCATCCGACGCATCGGTTTGGACTTTAAAGATTTCATTGGGCAAAACATGATTCAATTGGATGAAATTGACGAATTCATTCTATATCCTAATGAATGCACAAGTTGCTACCGAATCTTCGCGTGAGACGGTTGTCTCCTAAAATCGCGATCGCTCCCGATTTTGAAGATATCGTGAGAGAGTTGTCGATCAGACGCCGCGATGGAGAGACGTGTCGTGTCTCTCTCGCGCTCTCGTTCTCGCGTTAGAGACACGTCGTCGTGCTCTCTCGTTCCCGTTCGTGTAAGGTTTCGCGTGCAGTTCGCGGTGTTCGCGATTAGATTTCGTTACGTGAAAAGTTTTCGGGTGGCTAATCCGCCGGCTTCCGCACTATAAAATAAAATCTAATTTTATTTTATAGTGACGTTACCGTCATCGCGATAGTGACAGTTCCCGCGCTTGCTCACGCTACTCCCGGTGAATCCCGACCCCTCTACCACAACCCACAGCCTGAGCGGCCGTGCTGTACCGCAACCGTCCTCCCGTGCAAGTGCATCCAGTTAGTCCGGTTATGATTCCGGCGATCCAAAAATCAGGGAGGTCTCCAGACTCCCAAGTCATACCGGTTAGGATTCCGGTGAAACAAAAATCGCGGAGTCCACCAGCTCCGATGGTGGATCAGGGCGGATCCCCCTGGCCCCAGGGCATACCGGTTGAGAAATCCGGCGAAACAAAATTCTCTGGCGCCCCGGGTATTGCGGATGCATGCGCGCGGGGTGGACGGCCGAAGGTGACGGTTTCTCGCACCTAGCTCTCGTGTTTGAGTTCTCGATTCCGTGGTCAAAGAAAAAAATCTTCCGTCACAAATGGGCGTCGTGGGCTAAGTCGCGGATGGCCTCAATGAGGCCCTCCGCCGACTCGCCGTCCCGAGACCCAGAGTCTCGGAGCGTAGCCACGCACGCCCGGAGCATCTCCCCCGGGGCCCACGATAAGGGTGGGGGCGACGGGATGGCCGCCTCCGACCGCGGGAGCTTGGCGCCCAACCGGACCAGGTGGTCGAGCCATGGTCCGCCGGTCGTCTCCTCGCCCTCCAAGTCTACAACTTCCCGCTCGGGAGTGGTTGCACCGGAAGACATGATCGGTATCCTGTAATCAAAAATAATGATTAGTGCGATATCATGGGGTTCGATAGGGTTTTAAGTCCTGCACGGAAACCTTCCCTTTCGATCGCCCGTCGAGATCGGTTAGCTCATAAACTACCCGCGAGAGCCGTTTCGAGATCAACAGAGGCCCCTCATACGGGGGCTCGAGAGCAGCACTCAATCTCTTGGCTGCAGACGAGAGCCGATGCGCACGGCGCAACACGAGTTTCGCACGCCAACCTCACCCGAAACAACAACAAAACCCAAACCTAAACAGTTACAGAACAAACATACTGGAGGAAAGGCCCGTAACATACACGGAGGGGTCGTAACCCGGGCATCGAGAGCACGACTAAATCGTCGGTAGCCTTTCTGTGATATGACTTAAAAAATCACGTCACAACTCCCCACCCCTTAAGGGTGGTTACGATCAGGTAACTACGCGATCTCTGCTGAGCAAGAGCCTTAGCTGAGATGCACACGGTAGCAATCCTTGTCCTTCCCATTTGTAGTCGGTAGCTCGAAACGGTGGGAAGGACCGAGATCTACTGCGGGGAACCAAGTACCCGCAGCGCGGGAGGGAAACCAGAACACAAACAACTATTCGTATTCAATGGTTAAATTTGTATCTCTCCCGTTACAGTCCGTAGCCTTAAGGTGGGAGAGACCGGGATCTACCGTGGGCGACTAATCGCCCCACAGCACGAGAAAATATGATCGTACAAAAACAACAAAAAAAAATATTTTTGCGTAAACGGTAGCACGGTCGTCTCTTCCCGTTACAATTCGGTAGCTAAAATATGGGGAAGAGACCGAGATCTGCCACGGACGAATAACCGCCCCTCGACGCGAGAAATAAATTGGACCAAACGATCCACAAGTACCACCACCAAGGACGGAACAATCGAACCAGAGTCGGACTTAGCAAATCAGCCGGAGTGTCCTTACTTCGGTGGTGGCTCCGGGAACTCTACGGGAGCTGTTCCAAGTTTTCCACCCATTCTCCGGGATACCTGGCGCCGAGAACCGAGTCGCGTCGTCGCGACTCACGGGAACTGCGAGGTTTATTTCCCTCGCCGGGGAATCAGGGGCTTAGCCCCCTATCGCGGGAGCTGCAGGACATCACGGTCCTGCACGAGAACTGGGGCCGGAGGCCCCTCATGGCGTGAACTGCGGGACCTTGCCGCCCCGCGCGAGAACTCAGGCTAACGCCTGTATTGCGAGAACTGCGGGCGTTGTCGCCTCACACGAGAGCTAGGGCCAAAGACCCACATACCGAGAACTCGGGCCATCTCGAATCCTCCGAAAATCGGGGAATCGGGGCTCCGAAACAAGAGCTTGCAGGGGCCGGCTTAGGGTTTAGCCGCACGAGCCTGCGAGTTGCCCCGCCTGCCCTTGCCACCCCTATGCCGCCTCCGGGCCTTTTTGTCCGAAGGGCCGGGAACGGGCTCGACCGGCGTCGCCGGTGGGGAGGCCGGCTGCGGCGGCCGCGCGTTGCGGGCTTCCGCTCGCGCTAGCCGCATCGCCCTAAGCTCTTCCCGCGGGACGTTGCGGCCGGCCTGCGAGACGTACGGGCCCGCCTCCCGCCAACCCTCACTGCAACGCGGGCACGTCCGCAGGATTTTGCCCTTACGTCCGCACCGACGGCAGAAGGTGGCTGTCGGAGGGCCCCGCGGGCAGTCACTATAGCGGTGACCCACCTCACCGCAACTATAACATGCCCGCTCGAGAGCGGGTCTCCGCCGACGGGATGGCCCGCCGCCTGGGGGTCGGCGGTCGGTCGCCGGGATCGTCACCCGCGCCACCGTAGGTGGTTTAGGTACTGTCCCCGGGTCCGCCGGGCCTCCGTCCGCGGGCAACGGGAGCTCACGGGCGTCCTCAGCCTCATGGTCCTCCGCGACCATCGAGACCGGGGAGTACACCGGTCGGCTGGCCCGCCCCGGACCCACAGGTTCCATGTCACGTCATGGACCTGTTCCATGACGTGACATGGAACAGGTCCAGTTCCATGTCACGTCTTTTTTTAGTAACATTCGGAACGGTTCCAAAAATTGTGCGTACCCGACGGCGAACTGCCTGTAATAATTGCAGACTCCAAGAAATTTTTGCAGTTGCAGCTTACTAACAGGGGATTCAAAGTCTCATATAACCCTCAATTTATCCGGTTCAGGAACGATCCCAGCAGGCGAAAGAATAAATCCCAAAAATAATACCCTCTCTTGGCAGCAATTGGCCTTGAAGGGTAAAATTGTTATTCAACAACACACGAAAAAGTTTTTCTCAATGAATCATATGCTGCCGAAAATCAGAAGAGGCTATGAGGAGATCATCTATATAATACGTGAGGAAGTCATGATATTTACTTCCAAAAGCCATACTGAGGGCTCTAATAAAGCCACTACCGGCTGTCTTTATACCAAACGGAATTCTGCAAAACTGGTATACGGCACCATCATGTAAAAATGCCGTATATTGTCTTGAATTTTTCTCTAATGGGACCTGTCAGTACCTATGCGTCAGATCTAAGGTAGATAGGATTCGCACACCATGAAATCTCTGCATCAATTCATTAATTATTGGAGGTGCTTCGTTATCACCACGGGTCACGTCGTTTAAAGCCCGTGCGTCCAAACATACGCGGACTCTGCAATCTTTTTTCTTGACAATTCTTAGAGGGTTGCAGTACTCGCTATTTGACCTTTCGGTAACCCCGGCGTCTAACATTTCTCGTATTTCCACATCAACCGCACTTCGAAGAGCCAGTGGTACGGGGTATGAGCGTCGCCCAGAGGGCTTATCTTTTAATAACTCAATTCGGTGTTCGTATATTTTTGTACAACTGGGCTTATTCGAGAATAATGGTCGGCATAATGTAATTAGATCGAGCAGCTGACCAGCCTGGTCAGGAGTCAGTGGCGAAGGCCTAAGCGCGATAGATCGAAGGTCTTTGAAGAAAGCCGCGCCCTCACGAGAGAGAACGCTACTTGAATCGCGGGTGTTTTCTGACACTCTATCTATGTCCTGACACTTGGAATTTTTATAAGACTAAGGAATCACATTTATAAGACAAATTCGTTGTTGCGCACATTTGGTATTTTTGTTTACATTCTTTCAGCGTTGAAACGCTATTGACACACTCCTTTTGAGCCATGTCAACTTTTACGCTATTAATGCCTACACTATCCATCTCCTTGGTCTCGATATATTTAAATATTTCACCCTTTTGATTGATGGAGTATGTATTGTGGGAATCTTTATTCCTCGTGTCAAGACTATCATAACAAATTTCACCGGTTCCTCCTCCTTCCATGCACGTGATAATTTTGATGTGCGTGGAGCCATTACAAGTGACTGGCTGGATCCTTTCCGCCGGCCCTCGATCAAACGATACCGACTCTCTTTCAATGCGTTTTCCGTCGCCCTCGATTACAAATTCGTGGTAATTAATTATTGCCCCATTATGATCCAGCCAATCATTACCGATTATCATTTTTTTATGTTAAAAATGGAAAAACGAGAAATATAAAACTAAAGACGTGAGCGCCTATTTCGAATTTCATAAAGATTTGGCGTTTTATTGCGATACTCTCCTTGCTAATTGCCGACGTTACATGCATGTTGGTCACCGGAAGTTCATTGATTTTTCCTTGATTTCGAATTTTATTACAAAACTATTCGGAAACACAGGTTACCTGGCTACCAGTGTCCACTAATGCGGATACACTTTCGGAGGTAACTGTTACTATAAGTCAAGGTGATTTAAACATGCGTTTCCGTTGAATGGTATTTGAGATCGGGTTATCCTCCGCGTCCATTGCTAGGTGCTCAATAAAGTCGTAACAATTTTGGCACGATGTCGGACCTTCTTTCCTCGTACCAATGAGTGGTTTAAATTATTTTCATTTACAGATTGTGTCGCATTATTTGATGTATTTCCCGTTGGATGACTAGTTTGCATATGAGGCGGAGGTATACGCATATCAGGCAACAATTGACCAAAATGGTATGGCGGATAATAAAATGGTACTCCCATATTGGGGTAATTCGCGAATGGATAGCCCGCAAAGTTTGGATTATGGTTTTGAACTCCAGCATTCCGTATGTTCATATTGTGTGGGTGTTTGCTATGTGAGTCTGCTTAGTGTTTATTTTGACCGCGACTAATCCCTACACTGTTGAATCGACTTGCTCGATTGTGTTGATAAAAATTATGATTATTGGTATTGCCGTGGTCTTTTGTTTTTTCTGATTCATAATCATTCCGCGTACCGTCCAATTGGGTAAGTGCCTGACTCACGAGATTACTGTTGTTGTAATCAACTGTTGCCAGGTCCGACCGCATTCTAAATGGGAGTTGCTGAATGATTGTGTAATTGATCTCGTAATCAGATAGTTTTGGCTTAAAATATTTAGCTTCTCTGACTTGCTTATAATAGTACGCTTGAAAGCTACCGTCTGATAATTTGTATTTTCGTGATGACCACTGACTTTTGAATTTCACTTGAATTGGCACGGAGCAGAACTCATCTTCAAATGCCTGTTTAAACAATTCAAAGTTATAGATACTATCTTTAGACATTTCATATCAAAGCTTTACACGGCCTTCTAAAAAACTTTCTATTACCAACATATGGTGCTGCTGTTGTACGTTTTTGCATCGAATATATTTTTCAATATTTTCCAAATATTCCAGAGGATTTGTGTCCTCCGTTAACTTGGGAATTTTGACGTCGATGTGTGAATATTGCAAATTTCTCACCAAGCCGCTCACAAATTGGTCATTAACAGGAACTTCATTTCGATTCCCTTGCGGATCACCAATTGGTTGATTTTCCATGTATTCAGGTGAGCAGGAGAGGATATTTCTTATGCGAAGCTGTTCGAATGCTGCTCGCTCTTCGTCTATTTTTCCCTGGGCTGCCTTCAGACGCTCCCACTCTGTTCTCATACTTTCGCTTATCTCCGTCGTCATTTCATGTGAATTTGCTCTTTGTCCTCACCTGTCAATTGTTAATGTTGTGTTACTATTCGTTGTCTCTTTATTCGCCATAGTCCTCGATTTATCGGAAACAGATTTTGGGATGCTCTGAGATAATTTCTTACGCGTGTTTATTTTCGTTTGAACTGAGGTCTTAATTCTCGGTAATGGTTTTGTATACAATTCACGAGTGCTTGACCTCGTGATTCGCTTTCTATCGTCGGACATGTATATAAATTATAGAATTAAATTAAAGAAGAATTGTGCTCTACATTTTTGGATCATGCCTGCACATTGAGCGCCATTGTGATAATTTCTGACAATGTATTGATTATTATTATTATTCGATTTGTTAATCTATTAACATTCAAATTTCGCAAATATTAAATACAATAATTCATTAATTTTACGTATTATTTCGCAGCTCGCATAAGATTCGATAGGATGTTCGCACACGCATTCCTGCATACTTTATAATTATTTGGGGAAAATATATACATTGATATATTGTGAAAGAAAACGATTTCGCTTATCTTTTCTCTGGTATTGATTCCCTCGGTGGCTCTTTTTCATGTCCTGGGACCCGTTGGCGTATTTCCTTCCTAGTTCCCTTAACGCAAAGCTCTTAGAGATGGCCAATCTTCGATGATTTGAGCGTAAACTTTGAAGCCTTGTATCGATCTGGAGGACGCTGTTGAGTCGATGACGACAGTTGACCGGTCCCAGGACAAAATCGAACGAGGTGTTTCAATAATATCTCAGGCTTGACGGTCTTGATCGATAAGCCTGCGCAGTTCGCCTATCGGTCACATGACCTCGCCCGAAGAGACGGAAGAATCGCGATATTACGCGCGTAGTTTAAAACTTCTATGAGTTCAATCGTTACACGGGGAAGAAGCAAATTGACCTTCCTGCTGAGTTATACAGCGCTGCTAGTATCGCCTGCCTAGTAGCGCCTGCTAGTAGCGCCTGCCTAGTGGCAAGCGTTCCCAACACGGGTCTTTTGAATCGCTACTCGTCGTATGGGAAATTACAACGCATCGTAGCACTGTGTAGGAGGTTTCTACCAGCAAACAATCATAAAGGATTTTTAAGCAGCAGTGAGCTGACGGCAGCCATCGTAACTATATTACGGCTTGTGCAAAGAAGCGAATTGCAGCCCAGTACGAACAATTCATGAAAAAAGCCCTCAATTGCATAAAAAATTAAACTTTAATCGCTTAGCCCATTCATCGATGCTGACGGTTTGGTCCGAGTAGGAGGAATACTTCAGAACTCAAACTCGCCATATATCGAGAAGCACCCAATCGTCTTACCAAGATCTCATCATGGAAAAAGGCTAATTATTGCGAAAGAGCATTACGACGGTCTACATGGAGGTGTGCACGCCACATTATCAGCCGTTCGACAGAATTATTGGCCAATTAACGGAAAATACCATGTGCGGAGGGTCGTCCCAGCGTGTGTACGTTGCGCTGGATCCAGTCTTGCACCGATCAATTATATCATGGGTGACCTGCTTAAAGATCGCACAAACCCTTCAAGGCCCTTCACTCATGCGGCCGTAGATTACTGCGGTCCCTTTCACGGGAAGGAAAAAAGATTTCGGAATCGTAGCAAAATTGAAACTCATATGTGAACATTTTCGTTTGCCTAGCAACAAAGTTTGGCTATACGGTCAGTGACCTATCGAATGAAGCTTTCATCGCAGCATTGAAAAGGTTCATTTCGAGAGAAGGCGAGTACGCGGTCATTGCTGCAGACAATGGAACAAACTTGTGGCTAACAATGAACGAAGCGCATGAGCTCCTAACGTCTGAGAACCACCACTAAAATATCCACAATTACGCCGCCGATAAAGGAATCGTTTGAAAATATATACCATCGCGAGCTCCTTATTGCGGGAGTATTTGGGAAGTGGCTGTCAAATTCTTTAATAGGCATCTGCAACATGTGGTTGGCTCCGAACTATTTACTTTTGAGCAAATCAACACACTCATGATAGAAATGGGAGCCGTGCTAAATTCACGTCTTTTACCTTCTATGTCATCAGATCCAAATGATTAAAACCCTCTCACACCTTCCCATTTCCTTATCGGTGACTCATTATCGGGCTTACCAGAGCCGAACTTTGCGGAAGTCCCCACTAACCGTTTATCTACATAGCAGCACATCGAAAAGGTGAAGAGAGACTTTTAGGTCCACTGGCAGGAGGAGTACGTTCATGAGTTAAACGTCCGTCGCAAATGTACCAAGGGTCCATTCATTGCGTCCCGCAACGTTGGTGCTGATTCCGGATAACAACGTACCATCAATGCAATGGCGCATGGATCGAATCGTTGAGACGCTGCCAGGTCGAGACGGCGTCATCCGTACGGTACGGGTGATAACATCAGGGGGGCGAACTGTTGCGCGACGTCAAGGGTACCTCTCTTCGACGATGACCCGGAGGATCGCCGTTAGCGCAAACATAATTTCAATACATCTTACTTTTGGATTATCAGTTTCAATTCATCTTACATTCAGTTTATTTGTTTGAGAATCACGTTACCTATTTATGATAATATAATTAATTTTTGTGTGTAAAGTTCAAAGGGATTTCAGAAATAAGCATCGTTTAATTTTAATCGTATGACTCTCAACCGGGGGAGAATGTTGCAACGCGAAAGGTATGCGGTGCCCCATTTGTGAGGGGCACCGGGGTATTTCGGGTCCGGCCTAGCTACCTATGTCGCAGAGAAGCGGGGATCTCAATTATTTTATTACCAACATGTGGCGCGAGTCGAAAGGCTAAAATGGGAAATTCCCTTCAGGAGATTTTGAGACTTCGCGCACATTTTTTATTTCGCTTCCCGTTTTCTGTTATGATTAAAGGCGATTAACAAACTGCATTTCAGACGAGGGCTGCTCGCCACGTGAGCGCCATATAAAACGTATTTTACAAATCCTTAGCCCCCCCCCACCCCCCTTTTTTGTATATTCGCTGTTTTCTTCTTCTTTTGTACGTTTCTCCTGCTTCTTTTAGGTCCGGTGACTCCGCTTTCAATGAAAATAGGATATTTCGTTTAAGGGAAGGGGTATGTGTCTCTCTTCTGAGATGTAAGCAAATTTTGTATTAGATTCATAAGGAACTCCGGAGGGTAAACATCTACACTCTTCCACACAAATAAAGATAGTCTTAGTTGTCTTATTTTTTAAACCAACTGTCTTAAAATGTATTCCCAAGCTACCAAACTCTCAGTAAGACGGAGGATAGGACATCGCCACAGGACGATACACAGCTAGTGGCTGCGACCAAAAAATTAAGTGACGACTAGATATAAAAAACCTTGCGGTTATATATATATATATATATATATATATATATATACATATATATATTTGTTTGCACATTATTTACTTCATTGCACCCTTTACGATATTCTTCATTATTCATTGATAAGTTGTGACGTTGTCCACTGAATCAGTTAAACTTGTTAAATTTCTGAATTTTCGTATCGTCTAAACATGTTACAATATACAAAATTGTTTTATTGAAAAATGTGTAGATTAATAAATGTAAATAACATTATCGGATCAATGACTTTATTTATTTTGCATTGACAGCGATAATCGCAGAATTCCATAACCTTAAATTGTATTTGTCTGATCATTTATTCTGGCTAGTACGGCGTCAGTTGGCTAGTGTTTGCTTGTTTTGGCTACGTCACCGCGAGATACCGCCTTGAGGATTTTTTTAAAGTTTGCAACGCCATCTGTCACCCTCGTTGGCAAGTTCCACTCGAACAATGTGCAAACATATTTATTTTTTAGGTGTGAAATATACATAAAAAAGTACGGACCGAGGTAAATATACAAGTCACTAGAAAAGTACTTTGATCTTTATTTTCGGGTGTCCTTAAAAGCCTAACCCTTAGATTGAGCGGAGTTCATTGTAAAGCCTCTTTTTATCTAAAAAATTTAAAAAAAACCCTTGAAGGATTTTTGACGACTCGGCCCCGGTTACCCCGCATCACTCCTCACACCCGAAACAGTTTTTCTGTACTTTCTTCGAAAATTGGCCTAAAGAGAAAAATGTTTTCGAAGAAATGTTCCAAACGCTGTCATGGCCCCTAAACGTAGGCATATGAATTTTCAACGAATACCCCGAACTTGGGTTGTTAAATAAATAAATAAATATTATAAATACAGCGGGAGAAGTTTGGGTGGAAATTGCTTTCGACACCGTTGGTCCGTTGAACATTACACCTAAATGGCATCAGTCGCCATCCGATGTGATTTCTGAAAATTTCAAGCAAGTCATGCATGTACCAAACATCAACGCCGCAACGTTAACATTAGCATTGTTGAAGAACTGAGAAGCTTTTCACGGCCCAGTAAAGACCATCCTCATCGATCGCGTCACTATTCTTACTAGAAATCTTTGGGATGGTTAGCTGAAATTTTCAAGGTTGAAAAAGTAAAAACGACGACGTACCGATCGCAGTGAGAGAAATTACTCAAACGCATTATGCTGTTGTAGCTGATTAGCTGAGAGCTTTCCACGAACGTTTCGATGATTGGAATGAACTAAATATTATAATTCAACATGCACGCATATTAAACATGCATGTATGAAGGGACAAATCTGAACCCATGTGAACTCATGTAACGAAATAATGTAGGTTCGATAAATGCGTTTGCGTTTGTAGAAAAAATCAATATGCATACTGAAAAAATTAACCAATTTCATTACTTGAGCAGTCGAAATTCGGCGAGTCAAAGCGAGAAATTTCAATTCAGCAAAACACGGCCTCAATCTACAATACAACCGTATGATGCACAGTTATTTTCGTCTGCTGCAATGTAAGTAATAACGTTTACGGCATCCACGAACGTCGTAAGGAAGAACTCAGTCGCAGGCCCTTCGAAACTTCACCTATTACCGAAAAAGGAAAAGGTGTACATAAAAAGCTGTGGAAAGCGCGGAACATCCCAATAAGCATAAGTTAGCCACCTCAACAGAAGACGAGCATGTGTTCCGGGTAAATCCGCGGGGGAGATCCACAATTCCCACAGGAGTTTGAAAAGCTGCTCCGCCCATAGAATGACTATTGCCAAAATAGGTTACCAGCCATGAGAAAAACGAGACCATCTGGGAATCTTCTAAGAAAAATTGTTCGACCGAATACACGTCGATGCAACATATAATCGTCACATACGTGGCCATCAGCGTGTCCTTTCATACGAACTTTGAAAAACCAGACAGGTCACCTGACTGTTTGCAGACTCCCGCGTTCATTTAAGCCTCGTCTCCGACCGATCACCGACAAAGATTTTCCTCCAATGACGGCGTACCAACAGACACAATTTGCTGCCGAATTGAATCGCTCCCACGGAAAAAAACGAAACAACTCGTGCCGACCAACGTGGAAACATTAGCGATTACGCTTAGAATTTAGTAATGCAATTACTTTCTATTTACATTTAATATAATATATGCAATACCAATGAATTATCATTTTGACTTCAAACCGAACTCATTTGAACTCGAAATTGCCTAATCATATATTGCTTTTCACATGCAAAACTCTAATTACGAAATTAAATTCCACCTCGAATATTGAATATCGATTTCTTCCCAATGCTAACAAGGAAAGGTTGCGAGGTCGATCTCTCCGATTTCGATGGAATTTGGCATGCTTGTAGAATGGGTAAAAATAGACGATACGTATTTTTTTACATCTGCGGAACCCTATTTTTAAGCGCTGAAACGCACCCACGAAAACAGGGGTGTTTTCGTCGATAACATCTCCAATGTATAGTACACGAAAAAATAAACATTGTTGCAATTTGAATTTTTTTCATGTCTCGTACAGTCGAAACGTTATCGATGAAAAACGAAAAACACCCCAATTTTCGAGGGTGCGTTTCAACCCTTAAAAATCGGGTTCCGCAGATATAAAAAAATACGTGTCGCCTATTTTCACCCATTCTACAAGCATGCCAAATTTCATCGAGATCGAGGAGATCGACCTCCCAACCTTTCCTTGTAAGTGTTTCACAATGGGATGGGAAGGGCTGAATATAAGGGCGCGGAAATGACTTCGGTTGCCAAATCTTGTGCATATTTAGGGATGTACTGCTCGTCGTCAGTGACGATTAATACTTCTGTTTTGCACCTCACGGCAAGAAGGGAGCCTCAAGTCTCTGGCAAACCTTAAAACTGAGCGGCGTTCTGCAGCGGACTTGGTCGCAACAAAATGATTCAGTCTCTTGAGAATCTTGGGACTAAGCGAAGCTTATTCAGAAGTAAGTTTGTGAAGACGTGAAATTTTTATTTGAATGAAGTTGTTAGATAATATCGAGAACATTTGGCTAGTACGGCTTCAACATCAGCTCGTACAGTGCGACGTTTTGGGATTTTTTTTTGTTTGAATGTTTTTTTTCTTGTGTCTCATATGACTTTATTTTAAAAAGTGTGCAGCACCAATGACATGCGATATCTATGGTATAAATTGGGCGAATAGGTTATGTTCATTTACGAAATACTTATGCAGGTGCAAGTCACTTTTACACGTTGAAAGAAAACATGTTAACTACTAAATTGGGTAACACGCGTTTTGACCCGACGACAAAATATCCGACGACACAATATCCGCAGGACAAAATATCCTCATGACAAAATATCCGACGACACAATATCCGCAGGACAAAATATCCTCATGACAAAATATCCGCAAGACAAAATATCTGCCGATATTGTATACAGTTTAAAGTGTACAGTCATGCCGTTGAAATTTATTCTAACCCTCGCCGTTCTATCCCCCCCCCCCCCCCTTCTCAATTGCTTTCGGGGACGAGACTTTTTTCCCCGGTACTATATACATGGATACAAGAGATTTCCCCGAAAAAAGGAAAGTAACCCACCACTAAAGCAGGAGTATCGCTCGTTTCGGTGACGAAAAACTGAGGCAACCCCTGGTTACCGGACAGGTTTCCTCTCTTTCTCTCGCGTTCTCTGTCTCACTTACACACGCACACAAACACAGGTTCCTGTCGATAATGGATGTTCTCGATTATGAGAAAAATCGTAAATAAATGGTAGCTGTCGTAGGTGGAGGGTTGAACTGAGCAAACAGGCTTTCCCTGATTTCGAAACTACTTTTCACCGAGCCGGATGGTGGAGGTAAGAGAGTTGTTTTATCTTTCAAACTCTGTGATAAAGGGGAGAAAGAAAGGTATGGAGAAAGTAGGAGACATAGTAGATAAGGAGGGAGAAGGCAAAAGGGTATGGGAAATTATCCGGATGAATTATTTCGTTGCCGCTGGAACCCGTGTTCTCAAATTTTTGGGGTAGGTATAAACGTAAAATTTGAAAAATGCGAGTTTTTAACGGGCAGTCGTATAGTTTATGGTCTTAACATCAATCTGCAACAAGAATTTTGTAAAAATTCTGAACATTGACCGATTCCTGACGATTTTTGTGAATTATACCTAACGATATGCATTTCATCGATTCCAATAATACGTTTTGCTAATCCCATGAAACAATTTACAAAAGGCCCAGCACTCGGCCAGTACAGTGCCAACTATACTCGACGACTGGCCAACGATCATTACCAGTACTGGGCGACGGTTGGAGAAAATCCGAAATGTTACCAAGGTTGGTTGTCCGTGATGCGCAAATGTTCACTTTAACCATGGGTTACTCATCGGTCAACAAAATCGGCCGAACGTTGGCCTTATGGTTGGCTACCATCGGTTGGGCCCCGATTGCCATCCCGAGCGTTGGTTTCATCGTAAGCATCGGCAATTTTTTCACGGGATAATAGAGGTGATAGAATTGACAATTGGGCCTAATACCTATGCAAAGTGTCACAAAATCGATGCACAGCCCATAGAGGCAGTTGAAAATCGTGCACTGAACGCATCGAAAAAAAGGGCGACAACTTGGTCGCGCAGCCGAAAGAGAAGCTAGAAATATTGCTCTAATTGCGGACTGCGGACGGATGAATACCATTTTTTTTATTTATTTCCTTTCGAACTGGTAGTCTATACGCCAAGGAACTTTCGAACAAATGAATTGCTTGAATGTCGATTGCAATGGAAATTTATTTTAGAGAAAAAAAACGTTCCGAATAGAAAAGGAACCCTTTTAAATATTAGGTTCGCAACTAAGTTCTCGCTGTTTTTTTAAATGAAAATGCCACTTTATTGTGAAAAAAATGGTTACAAATGAATCATTCAAAATATTGCCCATCGCTAGCGACAACTTTTTCCCATCTTTCTGGCAGAGCTCGAATACCGTCACGGTAGAAGTGTTCGTCTTTTGAGGCTATTGACGAATTAAGTCATTTTGAGATGTCTTCATATGAGCGGAACTGCTGATTAGCCAGACCATGTGCCATCGAACGGAACAAGTAATAATCGGACGGCGCAATATCTGGGGAATATGGCAGGTGGGGTAGGACTTCCCATTTGAGCGTTTCTAAGTAGGATTTAACGGGTTTGGCAACGTGAGGCCGAGCATTGTCATGCTGTAAAATAACTTTTTCGTGCCTCTGCTCGTATTGTGGTCGCTTTTCGCGCAGTGCTCGGCTCAATCGCATCAATTGAGTTTGAACCGTTCTCCAGTGATGGTTTCGCTCGGCTTCAACAGCTGATAATAAATAACACCGCCCTGGTCCCACCAAATACACAGCAAAACCTTCGCAGCGTGAATATTCGGCCGAGCCGACGACGTAGAAGCATGACCGGGCAGTCCCCATGATTTTGTTCTCTTTGGGTTACTGTAATAAATCCATTTTTCATCACCCGTAACGATGCGATGAAGAAAACCCTTCCTTTTTTGCCGCTGGAGCAGTTGTTCACAGGCGAAAAAACGATGCTCACCGTCTCTCGGCTTCAAATCATAAGGAACCCAAGTTCCTTGTTTTTGAATCATTCCCAACGCATGCAATCGCTTGGAAATGGCTTGGCGGGTAACTCCTAATGCTGAAGCAAGCTCTTTTTGCGTTTGGCAAATCCTCATCGAGCAATGCCTCCAATTCAGCGTCTTCGAAGGTTTTTGGCCTTCCTTCACGTGACCGGTTGTCAACATCCAAATCACCGTCTTTGAAGCGACGGAACCAATCACGGCACGTTGTTTCACTTAGAGCAGGATCTCGGTAAACTTTTTGGAGTTCTCGATGCGCTTCAGCAGCCGTTGTCTTCGAATGAAAGAAGAAAAGCAGCACTTCCCGCAAGTGACGATTATTTGGCACAAAATCAGACATTTTCACACAACCAAAAGTATACGACGCAAAAATAAAATCACTAATTTGTCAAAGCGGTTTGTTTACCATATGTCTAAGCTTGGTTCATGACGTTTTGGTTGTCACAATTGACCAGCACTTACTAGTGGAGCCATCTCTTGAAAAACAGCGAGAACTTAGTTGCGCACCGAATAAATATACAATCATTTAAATAAATTTACAAAACAGGTGTCGTTGATTTATTTCCTTACTCTACTAGTAAAGGAGATGTAAATGACGAAAACTCATTCCGTCGCCTATCACGCGTCGTTCTGTCTCCTTTGTTCGTTAAAACTGTCGTCATCTATAAATGCATTGCTAATGAAGTTTGCGACAAGATAAATAAGACCTTTCCTGTTGTAAATTCATAAAGAAACATTTCCCATTCAAAATGTTTTTCTCTAAAGTACACCGTTCCTTTTAGAATAAAATAACATGTATATTGGTATCCTCTATACCCAGAAACAAAAAATAACAAAGATATTGGACAAACTTCTAAATTTATATGAAAAATGTAGGTTTCTCTGCCCGTTTTTCCTTTGCGGTTTTTTCGGAACTATGTTTTACGAAACGATGCAAGTCGTATCTCAAATTGTGTTTCCCGATGCATCTAAAACTTAGACAGAGCTAATAACATGTTCTGCAGTATGACCGAATGATTTTGTATACGTTCATACATTTGTTAATGGCACAGGATTAAAGTTGTTTCGTTTTTCGAAAATCGTACTTTTTTCTACTACTTGCCAATTTTGTAATTTTAAACATTTAAAAAAAGTGTCCGATCATACAAAAGTTTTGTTATTCTACTAAAAGTACATTTTTTATTTTCATTTTCAGGCCACACTAGTTGACAGCACTATCTCCATCGATTGGCCATACAGCAACGTCGACACTTTCTTTAAATAATAGAAACATCATTGTTTATCAATATTTTCATTTTTAAAAACTCAAACTGGCCTGACTATGTATTCATTGTGTGCAAAATCGCGAATTCATTATTCTAATGCCACGAGCCGTTCTTTCATTTTCTTTCGAGAATTTCACAAGAGCGGCCGTGTCTCGTGCCTTCCCAGGGTGCGGTGACCTCCGCGATCACCAGGAATGTGCAAAGTCGGGGTGGCGTGAGTTTGGCTGCGTTCGACCACTCAGGGCCCGACCACGCGATGCTGACGGAGCGGAGTCTCCTTTTTCGTTTTCTCTTCACTTTTCCATCCCCGCTCTCCAACAATAATTATAACCATTGTTGAAAAGCGAGAAATACTTTTTTTCCCAATTTAGTGTCCAGTAGAACTCCGAACTATCGAGTACTGGAAAAAGGCTCCTACCCGTTAGCCTTCGCATAGCGTGCCGTAAATCTCGCGGATACAGCACAACCCCTTTGTAACCGTCGTTTAGTTGCGTGGGTTGTTAGCTGTCCCGTGAAGTTGGTCGCGTCGCGAATATAAGTCGCAGGCCGATAACTTTAAGATCTCTTCTAATATTTCTTTGATTATACTAAATCTATTTTGCTTTCATTTAATTAAAACAGTATTCCTATTATTTGGCGATAGTCGCAGTACGTGCGTTAAATTAAATCAACAATAAATTTTCCGATCAATTCTATTTTTTTTTCCCTCGATATCACTCTGCGAGTGTTTATACCATCATCAATTCCATCTCGTGCCTGCGCGTCATTGTGTACTACCTCCACGCAGTCACGCGCAGTGATTCAGCGACATCGAAGTGTATGTCGCTCATATCCATATTGTAACGTTTGTACGGTGTGCGGGAGAGTGTATATGTATGCATGAGAGTGTGTATGAAAGACGCCGCACCGAGGCTGCTTGCGCTATCATATATCAGACTCGCGTCAGCTATTCGCCTTAGTAGAGGAGCTAGGCCGGTTCTAACCCAGGAATCTCAGGGGGGAGCGGGGCGGGGGAGTCGAGAGCGGGGAAGCCGGGGCATGCATGGTGAAGGGGGGGGGAGGATCCTGCATGCGGCAGCCGAGTGCGGGGTTGCGGCGAAGGGAAAGGGGAGGGGTGTTAGAGAGTGGGGAGGCTAGTTTTTGGTGACGATGTCTTCCAGGCGATAGCTGGACCCGCGGGCGAGAGGGGGAAGCCGCTGTCGACTGTGTGGGGGAGGGGGCATCGTAGAGTCGCGGGTCCTTGAAAACCCATAAAATCTGATAATTTATTATCAACATTTTATAAATGTAAGCAGAGCATTTTTGTCTAGACAATTCACAGGAGTTTATATATATAAAATTTTTTAAAACAACTTAGAAAAATGTGTGTGCGCGCGCGCGCGCGCGCGTGTGTGTGTGTGTGTGTGTGTGTGTGTGTGCTGCAACGTTTCAACCACCTCGTCCGAAAGTCTCAAATTTTACAACTCTTTTTCTTACGTCGAGCGCCAGGGACCGTCATACCCTAACGCTTCGCATGTGCAACTCGAGCCTCATCATTCCATAGGTCCACACTTGAAACCCATAAAATTTTACGACAGCATGCGACGAAGACAGTGATCCGGGGAAAAAAATGCATTGCCATTTTACAGGGCTGAGATCATGCAGGTCTGGACAAGTTAGCCCCATGGTTAAGGATTGTTTTTCTTCGTTAACGCCACTCTCCAAGCTATTAGATTTTTTTTATTTTGAAAAACTATAAACTTTCGGAGATCTATGGATAAAGACCTTTTTTAGGCTTCGACCGTGGACCACTTGAGCGCCGATGGAGATGAATTTTTTTTTCACTACACGCACCTCGACTGAGATGCTGTTTTATTTTTTCCGGCAATCCAATGTGACATTAGAAAATTCTCGTGGGTTGGTGATATTTTCCGAGCTGGTAGCGAAAGACGAAAAATGTCTAAAGGGGAAAACCATTTTTAATGATCTGCCGCGCCCAAAAGTGTTCGCACTTCGGATCGAGCAGTTAGTTAGTGAACATCATCTCTTTTGGGAAGCCTCGTTTCATCAAATATGGAGGGCAACGCGGAGAAGTCAGAACAAATCTTGCGCGACCAAGCCGCGCTCCTAAGTTCATTCGAAGATTTTGCTGTGTGGGAACAACGGTGCGTTGAGTTTATCGAAGAATTGGAAACGCAAAGCCGGATTAAGCGCCCGCGACTATCAATTGGACTTCAACAGTCATTGATAGCCCAAATAGCGCAGCTGGAAGGGTTGAGGAATTCTGTGCGTAATCATTTTATATACACGGGTGCAGGACACGGTCATCATGGGCTAATCTGGCGAGAGATTGACACATCCTTCAATAGTCGAATATTGACCGGTTCCGTAATCAATCGTAACCACATGGAACCACGGCAATTTCTCAACGATGCTCGCGACCTAGTGCTTCAACATGTGCAAAATACTATCTGCAAACACAACAGTATCAAAGTTAATGCAGTGTTCAATGATGAATTCGCGAGTGGAGACAAACAGGCTAGTGAAAGTGTCAACACGCGAAACTGTGAACTCTTTACCACAAGCGATTTGAATGAGTGGTACCAGCAACGCGTTATGGACCCCACGTTAACCTTACTGGACGAATTTCAAGAACGAGATAGTGGCTGGGCTCTACGGAAAATACTTAACCTCACGATAAATGTGAATAAGTATAACCCGATGCGTGCTGGGTGCTCCATACCATTACCGCGGGAAATAATGATGAAGAGAGCTGTGACTAACGTCAAATCCAACGATAACGCATGTTTCGCGTGGGCAGTTGTCGCTGCTTTATACCCAGCCGAACGACACAGTGACCGTACGTCATCGTACCCACATTACTCAAGCGTACTGAATATACAGGACATTCAATTCCCGGTAACCATACACCAAATAAAAAAATTTGAGCTGCAAAACGATTTATCCATCAACGTGTACACCACCACCACCACCGCCAAAAAGGACATCGTTCCAATACGCGTGACTCAAAATAAGAAGGAAAAGCACATCAATTTGTTGTACACGCAAGATACCGAGGACAACAAGGTGGGGCATTTTACATGGATTAAGAACTTGTCGAGACTCGTAAACGCACAACTGAGCAAAAAGGAGCACAAAAAATATATCTGCGTAAGGTATGTAAAGTTAACATAAGTTATATTCCGTTGGCATGTACTAGATGGATTGAACGAAACAATGTTTTTTTTTGCAGGTGCTTGCATTACTTCGGATCCGAGGATAAAATGCAATCGCACGAGGTCGATTGTGGAGCAATAAACGACTGCGCGACGCGACTACCGAATGACACCAACAAGTGACTCCAATTCACCAACTTTAGCCGGAAAGAGCGACATCCCTTCATTGTGTATGCCGATTTGGAGTGTGCTTTAGCAAAGACTGATGGGAAGACCCAAGCAAAAGATATGTATCAGCACCATGAAGTGTTTAGTATCGGATATTACGTGTGTTGTTCGTACGATCAATCGCTCTCTTTGTATCACTCGCGTCGCAGTGCTGATTGTGTATCGTGGTTTATCGAAGAACTGAAAAATCTAGCATTGCGCATAAAAGAAATTTTCTGCGACAATGTCCCAATGATTTATCTGACACCGAGCGAGTGGGCAAGTTTTCGCAAAGCGACCCAATGTCATATATGCAGGAAACCATGCGCGCAAGACAATATACGGGTTCGAGATCATTGCCATCTGACTGGACGCTATAGAGGCCCTGCCCATTCTAATTGCAATTTAAACTATAAACAGTCATTCTTCATTCCAGTAGTTTTTCACAATTTATCGGGTTACGATTCACATTTTTATCATCAAGGAAGTAGCCAGAGCATTCGAAGGAAAGACCGATGTGCTTCCAATCACAAAAGAGAAATACATCTCCTTCACGAAGCACATTCAAATCTCGGACAATTCTAAACAGAAAATCCAATTGCGCTTCATCGATTCATACAAATTTCGCAATACCAGTCTTGACAACTTAGCCTCATTTTTGACCGAGGTCAAACTCAAAATTTTACGCATGCAATTTTCAACTCTATCGACGGACAATTTCAATTTGCTGACACGAAAAGGGGTCTTCCCTTATGAGTATATTGACAACGTGAGCAGGTTGGACGACACTTCCTCACCACCACGTGACGCATTTTATAGTTCCCTGACAGATGCTACAGTATCGGAGAGCGAGTACGCACATGCGGAGAACGTTTGGGAGCGGTTCTCCATTCGAACGCTGGGTGACTATAGCGATTTGTACTTGAAGACAGATGGCTTGTTATTATCTGATATTTTCGAAAACTTTCGGAATACGTGCATTGAGAGCTATGGCCTTGATCCCGCGTCTCACTACTCATTGCCGGGCTATACCTGGGATGCAATGTTAAAACACTCGAATGTCAAGTTTGAATTACTAACTGACATCGACATGGTTTTATTCGTTGAGCGGGGTATACGCGGTGGTCTCAGTCAATGCTCAAACCGATATGCACACGCTAATAATAAGTACATGGAGTCGTTTGATCCATCGAAAGAATCATCATACTTGATGTATTTTGACGTCAACAGTTTGTATGGATGGGCAATGTGTCAACCCTTGCCATATGCAGATTTTCGATGGGTCAACGACGTGTCCAAGTTTAATCCATTATCCATCGCGCTAGATTCACCAACAGGCTACATCCTTGAGGTCGACTTGGAATATCCCCAATCTCTACATGATGCGCACAAAGACCTACCGTTTTGCCCAATACTCGAAAAGCCACCGGGTAAGCAGCAGGAAAAGCTACTAGCAACCGTCTGCGATAAAAAAACGCTACATCATACACTACAGAAATTTATAACAATGTTTACGCCATGGACTTTGCCTCATGAAAATCCATAGGGTATTACAATTCACACAATCCCCATGGCTACGTTCATATATCGAGTTAAATACTCAGTTTCGAATGCTGGCCAAAAACGATTTTGAAAAGAATTTATTCAAATTGATGAATAATGCGGTATTTGGCAAATCGATGGAGAATGTACGCAATCATGTAGATGTAAAGCTTTTGACAAAATGGGAGGGCAGGTATGGTGCGGAGGCAATGATTGCGAAGCCAAACTTCCACAGCCGAAGCGCTTTTTCCGAAAACCTCGTCGCCGTAGAATTGCGCAATCTCGAGGTGAAGTTCAACAAGCCGATATATGTGAGTATGTGCATACTCGACATATCCAAAACGTGCTTGTATGGATTTCATCACGAGTATATGGTACCATTGTATCGGAATAAATGTAAAGTGATGTATAACGATACAGATAGCCTCATATATGCCATTGAGAGCGAAGATATATATGCAGACATGAAGTGCGACATTGAAAAATTTGATACGAGCGACTATTCAGCGGACAATAGGTATGATATGCCGCTTGTCAACAAAAAGGTACCCGGTCTTATGAAAGACGAATGCAATGGCGCAATTATGACCGAGTTCATTGGACTTCGATCGAAAATGTATGCGACACGTGTCGAGGGTAAGAACGATACTAAAAAAGTTAAAGGTGTCAAGAGCAGTGTTGTGGCTAGGACAATCACGTTTGACGATTATGCCCGATGCTTGAAGGAGGACATTGAAATGATGCGTAGTCAAACGTGTATTCGATCGAAGTTGCACAAGGTCTACACCATTCGTGAGACGAAAATCGCTCTAAGTCCTCATGATGATCAGCGGTATATCATACCTGGGACCTCCGATACCCTACCATGGGGGCATTACAGAATACCGTCGTAAGAAGTTTCGTAATTTTTTTTCCACAACCTTGATGTAAAATTGTGTATATTTTTGTGAATATTGATGTATAAAACTCGTGAAAATGATGTATATACTTTGTTCACTCGATGTTAAAATGTTGTTTGTTGTACATATTCAATTGTGCAAGAATGGATTAATTTTTTTCCGTAAATGAAGAAGCGGACTTTTTATAATCACATGTGTTTATTCACTCTATCCATCTCCTCACGTTCCACGAACAAGGGCGACGGCGACAAGGGGGGAAGCAAGCCTGCTGTGGAGTCGGTCGGAGGCCTTGGAGGGATGCGGGGACGACCAGCAGGTCAAGAGTCATAAAACATACATATTTTTCCATTTTCTTTATTATCGACTACAAATCGGATTTACTTATCCAACTATTGTGGCTATTGTCGAAACCTAACCACTTTACAAACATTCGATTACCGCGTCTGTTCAATACCGCTTCAATGAGATAGATATCGGGGTGCTTGACACTGAGAAGCTCTTGTTCGTAGAAACCACCGGCGATCGGTTCATCTTTATGGTCCTTCAAGTGATACGTGACGGGATGAGTTTTTTTACACGATAGATTGTAAATATTTCCGTTGTCCAGTTTGGGGTGTAACCCTTTTCGAAAACAGTCTTAAGGGGGGATTGTCTTTTTTTTTCGCAAAATTTACCGCTTTTTGGGAATTTTTTTGTGAAGAAAGTATACAACGGAAAACTTGTGAAACTTGGCATATAGTTTTAGTGATCTGTTTACTACATACAAACATTTTTTTTAACAATTTCATCAAAAAATCCGCCTTCCACCCCCCTCGACGCGCGATGGTCCTTTTTTGATGGTGTGCACGATTACAGCCTTCACGTTCATCCTGCAACAAAAACCCAAAAAGCATTTTACTTTAGACACATATAGCTATCGTTCGATGAAGGGGAAAAAAAATTGACGATTTGGTGACGTTTTGAACTTGAAGTATCGATTTTTCGAAAAAAATTGATCGATTTTTTGTTATAAATAAAAAACTATTGAACGTATTGCTTTTTTGCTTCATCAAACGATAAAAGGATGTCAGCTGAGCATTCTGTCCAAATTTGAAGGCAATCGGTTGAATAGTTTTTGAGAAATCGTGCACACCATCAAAAAAGGACCATCGCGCGTCGAGGGGGGTGGGAGGCGGATTTTTTGATGAAATCGTTTAAAATTTTTTTTGTATGTAGTAAACAGATCACTAAAACTTTATGCCAAGTTTCACAAGTTTTCCGTTGTATACTTTCTTCACAAAAAAATTCCCAAAAAGCGGTAAATTTTGCGAAACAAAAGACAATCCCCCCTTAAATTTGCTGATTCGCACTTTATCACCAACGGTGAATTTCGGCGATCTTTTTATTGGAGGCTTATTGAAAATCTGCTGCAATTGCTTCTCATTTTCCGCGTTGACATTTCTCGGCTTCATCCTTATGGTGCGGTGTACAGAATCGTTGTACTCGGCAATTAGATTATCAAGAATATCAATCCACTTATAATTACCACGAAGACTAAATTGCATCCACATCTTGTTCTTCAATGTACGATTGAAACGCTCGCAAATGGATGCCTTCAAGTTGCTATATGTTGAATACATGTGAATATTGTACTTTTTCATGATGGCCTTAAAGTCACAATTGTAGAATTCTTTTCCCCGATCAACGTGTAAGTTCTGCGGTATGCGTCCCTTAACGAGGATCGACTTCATTGCTGCTGCTGCATCTTTACCATTCTTACTCAGCATTGGCACGGCCCAGGCGAATTTCGAGAAGGTATCGATGACGGTGAGGAGAAATTTGTGGTTGGAGTTTTGACGAGCGTATGATGACATATCGACGAGGTCGGCTTGCCAGGTTTCGTCCAAGCCACGGATGTCCACATGTCGACGCGGATAGTTTCGTCGAGCAGGCTTATGTAGCTCCAGCACGAGAGCGCCCCTTTTTTCGTTCATTTTCCAGTCCACTCAGTCGTGCGTCCAATTCAGCAATGACGTTTGAATTACGAATCACCAAATCTTGTAGAGCTTTGACATCGGCCTCGAGTGTCCTCGCAATGTCCCGTATCGTAGCTTCAAGTCCATGAACCAACAACTGACTACTCTCATTCATTTCTTTGCGTATGTTCTTAATGATAGTTCGAGATTTCTTTTGCAACGCACTTAGAGTGATGGCGTCATCTTCTCCTTCCGGATTTGCAATGGTACACAATCGTTTCTGCTCCAAGTCATAATGACCATCTGCGGTAATTCTAAAGCCAATCCCGGGTCGACCTGGAGGACCTTGCTTACTGTGGAGTACACTCCTACTTGAATGACGTCCAAACACATCGACACTCATGATGAGAATGCGTAAATTCTCCGATGTCGAGTTAATAAATGATTTCAGCTTCGCGCAATTCCTCAATAATCGATATAATTGCATTCGCATGTGATGAATTTCCGGCTGCTTGGGATGCCAGAAGTAAGCGAAGACGATCCACTAGCTCGTTCGGATTATCCCAATAAATATAGTCCAATTGGGTGTTTTTTCTAGCTAGCTTATACTTTGGCATACCCTGTCCCACACGATGATCGACTATATTTGCGATATATGTGTTAAATTTGTGGCTGGTGTTACGTCGTATAGCCTCACTAGGCTTATACAATTTTTTGTGCGCATTCGTCGAGATTACAATCTTTTCGTAGTTTTTCAAATCATCCGGTGTGAGAGTTTCGACATTAGGCACTTTTTTAAACAACAGCTCCGTTAATCCAACAGTTTTCGCATAACTCGCATCTCCCACACGAATGTGTTGAGAGTCGAAAATTATCGGAGAATTGCCAATCATTAATTTGTTGTTAGCGAGATTTCTTACACCGTATAATACATCCAAGCTTGCCTTTCTATTTGTTTGTAATAACAGGAGATATTCGCTGATCAGCTCATCGACATTTTGCGAGTCATCGTCATCCTCATATATCAATTTAAACGAATCTTGTGTTTCACTCTTCAAGGAATCAGGTGCCGCATTTTGATTTTTCACACTATTTAACGCATCTTCTTTTTCTTCTTCAACATTATCACCCACTTTTTCATCCTTAATTTCCTCCTTCACCGCCACCACCTTACCCTTTTTATACGACACCAATTTCACCAATGGCCCCACTATAGGCTTAAAGACATCGTGCATTCTCTGCTGATCGTTATCTTTCCCAATTTTCATCATTCGATGCTTTCGTCTGATTGCATCGCTCGCCTTGGCAATTTCACGCAATACATCCTTTTCACGCAACAATTGTTCGCTCTTCATGTTGTCACTACCACGGCATGTGCAATACTGTCTCTTCAACTACCAGCGATGAGTCATTTATCAATAGTGAGAAAATAATCAAAACCCTGTCTATATCGACCATCATTTATGTCGCTATCCTTGTCAATCGTGATAAATGCATACTTGTCAGAATTCCAGCATTTCACGCACATCTTTTTAAAGCACGTATAAGTCATATCCGTATTAACATAGTCATTGTAGACGTGCTGGAGATTCATATCGTCCTGCTTGAAAAGTACCACGAAATTTGCATTATCTCTCACGAGATGTTTGGGAATACGAGTGTACGTCTGACAAAGATAAAAGCTGTCAACAATCTCGTGAGAGATAATGCAAAATTCGTGGTACTTTTCAAGCAGGACGATATGAATCTCAAGCACGTCTACAATGACTATGTTAATACGGATATGACTTATACGTGCTTTAAAAAGATGTGCGTGAATTGCTGGAATTCTGACAAGTATGCATTTATCACGATTGACAAGGATAGCGACATTAATGATGGTCGATATAGACACGGTTTTGATTATTTTCTCACTATTGATAAATGACTCATCGCTGGTAGTTGAAGAGACAGTATTGCGCATGCCGTGGTAGTGACAACATGAAGAGCGAACAATTGGTGCGTGAAAAGGATGTATTGCGTGAAATTGCCAAGGCGAGCGATGCAATCAGACGAAAGCATCGAATGATGAAAATTTGGAAAGATAACGATCAGATGAGAATGCAGGATGTCTTTAAGCCTATAGTGGGGCCATTGGAGAAATTGGTGTCGTATAAAAACGGTGAGGTGGTGGCAGTGAAGGAGGAAATTAAGGATGAAAATTGGGTGATAATGTTGAAGAAGAAAAAGAAGATGCGTTAAATAGTGTGAAAAATCAAAATGCGGCACCTGATTCCTTGAAGAGTGAAACACACGATTCGTTTAAATTGATATATGAGGATGACGCTGACTCGCAAAATGTCGATGAGCTGATCAGCGAATATCTCCTGTTATTACAAACAAATAGAAAGGCAAGCTTGCATGTATTATACGGTGTAAGAAATCTCGCTAACAACAAATTAATGATTGGCAATTCTCCGATAATTTTCGACTCTCAACACATTCGTGTGGGAGATGCGAGTTATGCGAAAACTGTTGGATTAACGGAGCTGTTGTTTAAAAAAGTGCCTAATGTCGAAACTCTCACACCGGATGATTTGAAAAACTACGAAAAGATTGTAATCTCGACGAATGCGCACAAAAAATTGTATAAGCCTAGTGAGGCTATACGACGTAACACCAGCCACAAATTTAACACATATATCGCAAATATAGTCGATCGTCGTGTGGGACAGGGTATGCCAAAGTATAAGCTAGCTAGAAAAAACACCCAATTGGACTATATTTATTGGGATAATCCGAACGAGCTAGTGGATCGTCTTCGCTTACTTCTGGCATCCCAAGCAGCCGGAAATTCATCACATGCGAATGAAATTATATCGATTATTGAGGAATTGCGCGGAGCTAAAATCATTTATTAACTCGACATCGTAGAATTTACGCATTCTCATCATGAGTGTCGATGTGTTTGGACGTCATTCAAGTAGGAGTGTACTCCACAGTAAGCAAGGTCCTCCAGGTCGACCCGGGATTGGCTTTAGAATTACCGCAGAGGGCCATTATGACTTGGAGCAGAAACGATTGCGTAACATTGCAAATCCGGAAGGAGAAGATGACGCCATCACTCTAAGTGCGTTACAAAAGAAATCTCGAACTATCATTAAGAACATACGCAAAGAAATGAATGAGAGTCGTCAGTTGTTGGTTCATGGACTTGAAGCTACGATACGGGACATTGCGAGGACACTCGAGGCCGATGTTAAAGCTCTTCAAGATTTGGTGATTCGTAATTCAAACGTCATTGCTGAATTGGACGCACGACTGAGTGGACTGGAAAATGAACGAAAAAAGGGGCGCTCTCGTGCTGGAGCTACATAAGCCTGCTCGACGAAACTATCCGCGTCGACATGTGGACATCCGTGGCTTGGACGAAACCTGGCAAGCCGACCTCGTCGATATGTCATCATACGCTCGTCAAAACTCCAACCACAAATTTCTCCTCACCGTCATCGATACCTTCTCGAAATTCGCCTGGGCCGTGCCAATGCTGAGTAAGAATGGTAAAGATGCAGCAGCATCAATGAAGTCGATCCTCGTTGAGGGACGCATACCGCAGAACTTACACGTTGATCGGGGAAAAGTATTCTACAATTGTGACTTTAAGGCCATCATCAAAAAGTACAATATTCACATGTATTCAACATATAGCAACTTGAAGGCATCCATTTGCGAGCGTTTCAATCGTACATTGAAGAACAAGATGTGGATGCAATTTAGTCTTCGTGGTAATTATAAGTGGATTGATATTCTTGATAATCTAATTGCCGAGTACAACGATTCTGTACACCGCACCATTAAGATGAAGCCGAGAAATGTCAACGCGGAAAATGAGAAGCAATTGCAGCATATTTTCAATAAGCCTCTAATGAAAAGATCGCCAAAATTCACCATTGGTGATAAAGTGCGAATCAGCTAATTTAAGACTGTTTTCGAAAAGGGTTACACCCCAAACTGTACAACGGAAATATTTACAATCTATCGTGTGAAAAAAAGTCATCCCGTCACGTATCACTTGAAGGACCATAAAGATGAACCGATCGCCGGTGGTTTCTCCGAACAAGAGCTTCTCAGTGTCAAGCACCCCGATATCTATCTCATTGAAGCGGTATTGAAGAAGCGCGGTAATCGAATGTTTGTAAAGTGGTTAGGTTTCGACAATAGCCACAATAGTTGGATAAGTAAATCCGATTTGTAGTCGATAATAAAGAAAATGGAAAAATATGTATGTTTTATGACTCTTGACCTGCTGGTCGTCCCCGCTTCCCTCCAAGGCCTCCGACCGACTCCACAGCAGGCTTGCTTCCCCCCTTGTCGCCGTCACCCTTGTTCGTGGAACGTGAGGAGATGGATAGAGTGAATAAACACATGTGATTATAAAAAGTCCGCTTCTTCATTTACGGAAAAAAATTAATCCATTCTTGCACAATTAAATATATACAACAAACATCATTTTAACATTGAGTGAACAAACTATATACATCATTTTCACGAGTTTTATACATCAATATTCACAAAAATATACACAATTTTACATCAAGGTTGTGGAAACAAATTACAAAACTTTTCACGACGGTATTCTGTAATGCCCCCATGGTAGGGTATCGGAGGTCCCAGGTATGATATACCGCTTATCATCATGGGGACTTAGAGCGATTTTCGTCTCACGAATGATGTAGACCTTGTGCAACTTCGATCGAATACACGTTTGACTACGCATCATTTCAATGTCCTCCTTCAAGCATCGGGCATAATCGCCAAACGTGATTGTCCTAGCCACAACACTGCTCTTGACACCTTTAACTTTTTTAGTATCGTTCTTACCCTCGACACGTGTCGCATACATTTTCGATCGAAGTCCAATGAACTGGGTCATAATTGCGCCATTGCATTCGTCTTTCATGAGACGGGGTACCTTTTTGTTGACAAGCGGCATATCATACCTATTGTCCGCTGAATAGTCGCTCGTATCAAATTTTTCAATGTCGCACTCCATGTCTGCATATACATCTTCGCTCTCAATGGCATATATGAGGCTATCTGTATCGGTATACATCACTTTACATTTATTCCGATACAAGGGTACCATATACTCGTGATGAAATCCATACAAGCACGTTTTGGATATGTCGAGTATGCACATACCCACATATATCGGCTTGTTGAACTTCACCTCGAGATTGCGCGATTCTACGGCGACGAGGTTTTCGGAAAAAACGCTTCGGCTGTGGAAGTATGGCTTCGCAATCATTGCCTCCGCGCCATACCTGCCCTCCCATTTTGTCAAAAGGTTTACATCTACATGATTGCGCCCATTCTCCA